>VDFB02179234.1:51835976-52514538 GCA_007258455.2 Sequoia sempervirens
TGGTCAAGAATCTAAGCTAGTGCCAACAGAAGATGAATTCAGGGAGTCTTCTCATTTATCTAATTCTGTTTTTCCTTAGCTTATTGATGCACTGCACAATGAGAACTCACAGATTCTATGCACTATCGATGGGGTAGCTAATGTGGTTCATGCTAATGTGCAGGAAAATATGAATGATGTTGAAAACAAAAATGTTGCAGTCAGTATTGGTGAACATGCTCCAGCTTCTCCGAGTGAGAATGTGCTGGAAGATCAATCTGTGATACCTTCGGATGAGCATCCTGCTGAAGAAATTGTTGTTCAAGATAATGCCTCTGCGTTTTCATTGTTAATCCCTCATGGAAATACTCAAACAGGTGAAAAGTTCCATGTTCATAGTTCTGAAAGTATTCGATATGAATTTCACTTTGCATCATGTAATGATTCCCCTAATTCTATCTTGCCTATTTCAAATGCAAGTGGGATATTGCACCATCAATGGAGACCCCCTGATGACACTATGATCAACTCTTCACAAGCGCAGGATGATGAACACAACACTCGGTCTATAGAAATGCAAAATCAGGTTGTTTCTTTCTTTCCTGGAAATTCCGAATCTTGTCAATTTGATTATGGAGATTTAGGAAAGACAACTTGCATATGGGTTAATCATGGTTCTAATGAGTTACCTCAGTTACTAGTTATTCCTAATTTTGACTTGGAGTTTGAATGCTACAATGCAGAGACTTATTTTTCTGAATATAAAGACAAGTTTGCATTTATGAGGACTGTTACCTTCACTTTGTTGCTTGTCCATGCATTGATTAATCATATGGGAATGAGTCCCAGTTCATCCTATCTGATTATGAGCCACTTTGAGTCTCTTTGTACATAGTGTCAATTTGAATAAATGCAGCTTAGTCTGCTTTTCTTTTGCTTTTGTCTGTTTTGTTTAGGATAGACTGTTTTAGTTTAAATTGCTTTTTCTTGCTTCTTTTTTGGCTAGTTTGGTTTGCTTTGGGTTTCGATTTGGTTGTTTTGCTTCTCTGGCTTGGGTTTTCTATTTTCTGGTTGGGGAGGTGTCCTTCCTATGCAATAATTCTTTATTATCTGGGATTGTTCTAAGTGTTTATTGATGGACTTTAGTCATATGTCTTGAATTAATGGTCAAAGATCTTTTGTTGGTGTTAAGCAGTCTGAATGTCTGATTTAAGGAGAATGGGTCATTGGTCTGACTCGAACCTGAAGTATTCTGAAATCTCATATCCTTCATACATCTTAAGAATCTGAAGGTTGCAGTAGGGTCCTTGCAAGGTCTTATTGGGTGAAAAATCATATTTCTGCTTCAGTGCCACTGTGGTTCTTAGCCCTAAGTGTGGACTTCACTGTTCACAGGTTGAAATGAAAAAGTGAAAAAGAAAAAGAAAAAAAAGAAAAGAAAAGAAAAGAAAAAAAGAAGAAGAGAAAATATTGAAAATCAAAAGAATGAATTCAACTTATCAGGAGTATCTGAATATCTCTATCGCGGCTATGGACGCCTGGCTGGCAGTAAAGCTATGTTCAGGAGAATCACAACGATAACCTCGTCAGGGCTATGGACGCTTGACTGGCAGCGAGGCTCTATCCAGGTTGCTTTTGGAGCTAGAATCTTTACGTAGCCTAATTTGACTGAGTTTGGTTTCTACTGTAGCTTAAGGAAGGAAATGAACTTACTTGCACACACTTGGATTTTTAGTTTATTGAAGGATTAGTCTACCTTTGGTTCAGATTCTTTAGTCTTGTATTTTGATTTGTTTGCCTGATGGGGAGATCGAAACCAGAGATTCTGGGTTCATCATCAAAATGCTCTGTAGCATTTTCTTAGCGGAGTCGCCATTTGTTGTGCAATTTTGCACACACGCCCCACTGAAAGTAGGGACCCACTTTTTGCTATGGTTTTTGGTGTCTTTTGGCCCCTTAATTTTATTGATTTGGTTGTCTTTGGAGGTCCTTAGATGTTCATCTTGCTTGCCCAAGTGATTTCCCCAAGTTGCCCTTTGAAAAAACTAAGTTATGAGCAAAATCCGGGTTTTTACCCCAATCTGCGATTTTCCGGTCCGTCCGGATTTTTCCGGATTCTGTTCAAAGTCCGTCTCTGTGGGGAAATCCGAGTTTTTGGTCCAGTCCGAGATTTTCCGCCCGACCCGGATTTTCTCGGATTTCTTCAGTTTTCCGGGTATGTGCCAAAATCTGAAATTTTGTGCCACCCGCGGAAATCCGGTCCACCCGAATTTTTTTGGATTTTCTGCCAGGCTTTGTGCAAATTGAAATATTGGATTAAATTGATGAATTTGATGATAAATGCTCAACACCCCATGCTTAATTTGATATATTACACGATGTTACATGCATTCTTGGTTCGTTTTGATAATCTGTTGTTGAGATTTTTTCCTTATTTAGTCTAGTCTAGGATTTTCCTGTCCGCTTGGATTTTTCCGGATTCCTGTCTGCCTGAGTTTTCTCGGATTCTGGTCTGGAATCCGCCTGACCTAGATTTTTCTGGATTTTCCCCTCGGTCTGGTTTCCCGAAATGGAAATTTTTTCGAAAATAATTATTTTTTCCAAAAATGGGAATTTTTAAAAAATGATCCTGAAAATGAAAATTTTTGAAATAAAAATTTGAAATAAAAATTTCCAAAAATTGAAAAAATTTTGAAAATGGAAAGTTTCCTTTTAAAAATGTAAGTTTTTCTTAAAGGTCAAAATTTTATTCAAATTTAATTTGAACATGTGGGCTATTAATGATGATATCTATTTTTCAGGACTAAACAAATATTAAAATGGGGACTTGCATATGGATTCGTGCCAAAAGGGGAATCTGGAAATATTCAATTTAAATTTTCAAAGTGGGACCTGCCTAAGAATCCGTGCCAAAACTGTCTGCAGTTGGAGGACTTTCTGGAAGACACGTGGATCTGATCTTGCTGGAGATCGTGGGCCGACATGGATAATATTCATGCATTTAATGCAAATTTTGTCCTATTTTGAAATTCTCCTGGCCGACCCGTTTTGGGGCCAGTTATTATTGTAAAATCTAATTGGGCCGACATGTTTGGGGGTTCTCTATAAATGGAATTTGTGCCTCATTTGTAAAGGGAGATAGATAGAGAGAGATTAAGAGAAGATTTGATAGAGGGTGAATCTAGCAGTAGAGTAGAGGTAGAAGTTAGTCAATTTCTGAGCAAGTGATGTAACAAAACACAAGAATTGTTGCTGAAATTTGGTGATTCAATACAATTGCAGACATTGTGATTCTTTGGTGATCTCTTTTGTGTTGACTTATCTTGCATGGTTCTTATGATTCGATCTTTCAGATTGCTCATGGTTATTAGATTTAGATTTAGATCTGATTCAATGATGTTCATGATTTAATGTTTGAAGTGTTTGCAACAGTCCCTGGTCCATACTTTTTGCAGCTAGCTGATTTTTAGTTGCTTTGTAAAGTTAGCCTGGACCTTTATATTCATTGTGCTTGGTTCAATTATGGAGATTTATTCATTTCAACTGCAATTGGGTTGTCCTGGGTGAATGTTCATGATCTGAAAATCTTTAAAACCCTAGAAGATTGCACTGTTTCTGTAAGATTGCAGATTAATCTTGGTCAAGCAGAGATTGGTTTCGTTGGGACTGGTCCATTTCAAGTGTTTATCATTTGCATTGTTAGTCTTAGAAGTAGAATAGAATAGAATCTCTCTGAACCCTTATCTCTTTTACTGTTTATTTTGAATCTGGGTTAGTTTTAGGATTGAAAGCATCACCATATTGTTGCATCTGATGAAAATTCACTTCCAGCATTGTTCATTTGTAAGGCCCCTTATGATTACCAGCATTTTCACATATTATCTGAGTTGTTAATGCATTGTCATGACCTGATGCCCGAGAGACCTTGGGGAGATTTTCAGTAATTTATTGTTGGAAATAACCTTTCAAGAGAGATATGATATCGTATTATGTCTGAGTTGTTGTTGTGCAAAAAACACCATCAACACAACCTTTTATGGGTGATCCACCTTTTGTGGTGATTATCGCATTATCACTTTTCCACTTTAGGTGGAGTGATAGCTTTTCATAGTTGCCTCATGTCATAAGATTAGGAAACTTATCATAATCTTATGCCCTTCTATGTTCTCACCTTGGATATATAACCAAGGGGTCCCCTATGTACATTTTTCCAACACATTACATTCTATTTGCATTTTTGGTAGAATACAATCTATTCTTGTCATATTGCTATCTCTCTTATGCTTGTGCTTTCTATTAGGCATCTAGATCTTGGGTGGCTACATTCATAGCCAATTCTTACATGGTATTAGAGCTATTGGAGTGCCTTTGGATTGTCATTTTGGAGAGATTCTTGGAGGGTTCCATTTTTGGCCTTGTATTGCAGGTGTAGTTTGGGAGCTTGTTGCATCAAATCTGAGCTCACCATTGTGTCCAGAGTGTCCGAGATAGTCAGATTATCCTTTTGTTTTGTCTCTGTTGGACATTAGAGGCCAAATCTGTAAAGGGTTGAAGATTAGATGTGGTTGCTAGATCCAAGAGCTAGTTATCACTTCAGAGCATTTTCAGTCAAAAAGGACATCGCCATTGTGCTCAGAAGGGCCAAAAACCCATAAATCGACTGCCAATTAGTCCAAATCGAAGCAAGTTGTCTGTCGAGGCAAAAAAAATTGTTGGCTGAGCCATACAGCTCAACCATTATTATGCCGGTACGATTTTATTTTCTGAAAAAAAAAAAAAATTATTTATTTTTTGGGAAAATTTTTCATAAAACAAAAATTTCAAAAAATTTGATTTATTTCCCAATTTTTATTGTAGAGATTTGTTTTAAATACAAAAAAAAAAAAAAAAATTCTACGGAGCTATCGCAGCTAGTACATATCCTACAGAGGTCTGCAGTACCATGTACCTACAGGCCCCATGCAATCCACTACATGGTAGGTGGGCCCCTCCTCCACCGTGTACTGGCATCGGCCGGTAAAAAAAAATTGGCAGTTTAAATTTTTTCGAGCAGCAAAAAAGAAAATTCAGCGTCATTCAATATCCGGCGGAAAAAATTAGTAGTATTAAACCAATATTTTGTAGAATATTCCCTGTCGTAGATTCTCCAGGAATATTCCATCAATGGAGCATATTTCGTGTACCATAAGGAATATTCCGACAAAAGATTTCGGTAGAGGGTGACGGCAACAACGACAATCAAACAACTGTCAATTTTAACTACCTCCAGTGTTTGACAACCGCGTGAATGTCAAATTTAAGGTTGTGTTTTTCTGACAACAGCACTGCATCAACCACTTTTTGAAAATTGGCAGACCCCTCTCCATTTGAGTTTTTGATTTTGCAGTTCATTTTCAAAGGCTCGTATCTTGGTCATTTTGAGGCCTTTTTTAGTGCAATTTTTTTTTATTTAGGCTAATTCTCTATGTACTTTGCAGTGGTGCAATTATTTTCTAATTTTGGTCCATGGATTTTCTAGAAAATTTGATTTCTCTCAGGTGTAGCTGAATTGTCACCATTTTTGCAACTTCTAAGGCTTCGTTCAGGCTCATACGAACTCCTTTTCAGGTGCCATTTTTTTTTAAAGTACATAATTTTTTTTGAACTTCACAGTGATGCTATCAATTTTTAGTGATTGTGATCATAAATTGTACTTTCAACATATGGTCTATTTTGGCCTATTTTGGCATTTGTAAAGTTAAGATCTCAGTTTGGTCTTTTGTATCAATCATTTGAGTCTATTGTAGCCTACTTAAGGCTTTTGTAAAACATTAAAAATCATAAGCCTACTTTGCTTGGCTTGCAAGTGGCCATTGTACATGCACTAAGTATAAAGTGCCAAATCATCTTTTTGGGGGGGTTCTTTGATTGAGTGAATTTGGGTGGGTGTCTCGTGTGATTGTGCATCTCTCTCTATCTTGTTCTCTTTCATTTTTCTGCTATGGGTTCTCCTAAGTTTCCTTTTTTAACTCCACATAATTATGTTTCTTGGAAAATTGATGCTTGGAGAAAGTTAATGGAAAAAGGATTAACTCATTATATCGATGGAACCATTGTTGCACCATCTAATCCTAAAGATGATCCCACTTCTCATATGGATTGGCTCACTAAAAAATACTATAGCTCTTGGAACATTAATGAAATATGTATCAAAAGATTTAATCTTTCAAATTGAAAAGTGTAAAACAATCAAAGAGGCTTGGGAAAAGTTTGGTCAATTGTATGGCCAAGTTGATGAGATTAGAGGTTATCAGCATGACAATGATCTCACAATGTTAGATCCCAAGAATTTTGATACAATCCAAGACTATATCACTATGGAAAATGAGCTAATAGCACAGCTTAAGGATTGTGGCATTGATAAAAAGGATGCACAGTTGGTCTACAATTTGTTGGGAAAACTTCCATCAGAATATGTAGCATTTGTTTCTAGCATTCAAACCCATCGCTTGACAATGGGTAGTTCTTTCACTATGCCATCATTTGATGCATTTACATAAATGTTGATATTAGAGCAAGCAAAGTTGATAAGCATGGGGGTTCTCAAATCTTCAAAGTCCAAAGCTTTGGTGGCTAATCAAGGGAATCAAGGGACTCAAGGAAAGGGTTCCAACAAGAAGCAGAAGCAATCTAAGCCAAAGACACAACAAGATAAAGCAC
The DNA here is from genome assembly GCA_007258455.2 of Sequoia sempervirens. Classification (NCBI taxonomy): domain Eukaryota; kingdom Viridiplantae; phylum Streptophyta; class Pinopsida; order Cupressales; family Cupressaceae; genus Sequoia; species Sequoia sempervirens. The sequence continues at coordinate 51,842,655 of VDFB02179234.1, forward strand.
AATCATCCTCTCCACAACAAGGGAATTCTTCATCTTCTCCCAAGAAGGGAAATTCAAGCAAGAAGGAGAGACCAACTTGTTCATATTGCAAGAGAGTTGGTCATGATGAGCATCTTTGTCACACTAAGCAAATTAATGAGTTGACAAACATCATCAAGAAGAACAACATCAATTTTCCATCCACCTTCAAGAAGAAGGATTCATCTCCTTCCACTTCCTCACAATCAAAAGGAAAATGGAAAGCATTTGTGGCTACTGCAGGTTCTTCACAACAATGGATACTTGACTCGGGTACCACTCATCACATGGGTTCTTCAAGGGAACAATTTTCTTCTTTGGAGCCATCTAAGGTACCACACATCTTCATAGGTGATGATACTCAAGTGGAAGTTGACAACAAAGGTTTGGTTGCCATGGATAATGGAACATTTGAGAATGTTCTCTATGTTCCTAACTTGAGTGCTAGTCTTCTTTCAATCTACCAATTCACTCACTATGGAGATGGCAAGAAAGTTCAGTTTCTACCAAATTCAGTTGTGATCAAAGAACTTAAGGATGATTCCTTGGTTGTAGTGGTACAAGCCAATCACAACACACGGCTTTATTCATTTTCCCAATTTGTGCCTAAGTCTCCTTCTACAGCCTTGCTCACTCATTCAAATTCAGAAAGTAATTTATGGCATGAGTGGTTTGGACATCTCAATTACCACTATCTTCAGCATCATAGCTCCAAGGCTATGGTTACAGGACTCCCTCAAATCAGCTTTTCTGAAGGTGTATGTTCAATTTGTTCCTTGGGTAATCATCCAGAAGAGAAGTTTGAAAAAGGGAAGTCTTGGAGAGCTTTGGAAGTTCTTCAGTTGGTTCACAATGATGTAGTAGGTCCATTTCTAGTACCATCATTTAGCAAGGCTCGCTATGTCCTCACCTTCATTGATGACTACTCCCACGTCACATGGGTCTACTTTCTTGTTCACAAGAGTGAAGTGTTTGACATATTTCTAACCTTCAAGGCTCATGCAGAGAAGCAATCAGGGAAGCAAGTCAAAATTCTTCGCATAGACAATGGAAGGGAATATGTGAACACTAGACTTGAGGAATTTGGTACTCTTGAGGGGATTGATCTTTAGCATTCAGTTGTATACACTCCATAGTAGAATGGTGTAGCTGAAAGAAAGAATAGAACCCTTAAGGAGATGGCTAGCTACATGATTCATGCTCTTTCTCTTGGTCCTCAATTTTGGCCAGAAGTTATCAATTGTGCCACTCACATCCAAAATCGGGTTCCCCATAAATATTTGAAGGGTATGACTCCTTTTGAGGATTGGTGTGGTAGAAAACTGATTGTGAGACACTTCAAAGTTTTTGGTTGTCCAGCTTGGGCATGCATACCTCCAGAGAAGCACAAGGAATTAGAACCTTAGAGTAGGCCTTGCATCCTTGTTGGATATCCTGAAGGTGTTAAGGCATATAGACTTTTGGATCTAGAGACACATGAGCTATTCATTGAGAGGAGTGTTCACTTTGAGGAAAGCTCTCCTAGCTTGGCATCTAATCCTCCTCTTCCTTCCTCCATAGTGGAAAGTGATGATAGTGACTCAAATGATTATTCTTCCTCAACTTTGACTCGCAGGATCACACCTTCGCAAGGTCCACTTGCAGTTGAGGTACCTCATCCTTCATCTCCTACTAGACCTTGTTGGGCTCGACAAACTCAAGTCAGCAGGTTCTCTTGTTGGGGATCCTTCAAATACTTGAAGGACTCGGTCACAACATATGGATTTTCCACATGCTTATATTGCTAGTGCTTCAGATCCACAATCCTTTAAGGAGGCTTCAGGCATTCCAAAGTGGGATTCAGCAATGGAGGAAGAGTGTAGTTCCTTGATGAGGAATCACACATGGGATTTGGTTCCTCTTCCTAAGGGGAGAAAGATGATTCAATGTAAGTGGATCTATCAGACTAAGTATGTAGCGAATGGAAGTGTGCATAAATACAAAGCTCAGCTTGTGGCTAAAGGTTTCTCATAGGTTCCAAGTGTTGATTATACATAGACCTTTGCACCCATTGCTAAGATGAACTCCATTCGCTTGACACTTTCTATTGTTGTAGCTCATGGTTGGGTTGTACATCAGATGGATGTGAAGAGTGTATTTCTTCACGGGGATCTTCATGAGGAGATTTACATGGAGTAGCCATAGGGATTCATATAGGATTCTTCTTTGGTTTGCAGATTGAGGAAGTCTATCTATGGCCTCAAACAAGCCCCTAGGGCTTGGTATGCCAAGATGGATTCCTTTCTTCTCTTAGCGAAATTCATGAGGTTTCATTTAGATCCAAATGTCTACATTTTTCAACAGGATGATTCTCATTTGCTACTTGTGCTCTATATTGATGACTTGATCATTATAGGGAATACCTCATCCATCATTGGCAGTGTCAAATCAGCTTTGCGGGTCAGATTTGCTATGATTGACTTGGGCCTTTTGCACTATTTTCTTGAGATTGAGATCACTCAATTAGGTTCTAGGATCTCTCTTTCTCAACCCAAGTATTCTCTTGATCTTCTAGCTCGGTTTCATTTGGCTAATTGTAAGCCTGCTCTGACTCCCTTTCTTTCAGGAGTCAAGCTTGAGGCTAAGTGCTCTTCTCCACTTGTTGATGCTACTTTGTATCGTCAGCTTGTTGGGAGTCTCATCTACTTGACTCACACACACCCTGATATCTCCTTTTTAGTTGGCATGGTTTCATGCTTTATGCAGGAACCACATGAGCTTCATTGGAAAGCATCCAAATGCAGCTTGCATTACATACAGGGTACATGTCATCATGGGATTCACTATGCAGTAGGTACAAGACTTACCTTGGTGGGATATACAGATTCTGATTGGGCTGGCGATCTTGATGATCGTAAGTCCACTTCTAACTATAGCTTTCATCTTTGTTTTGGCCCCATTTGTTGGCAGAGTAAGAAGCAACATGCTATTGCTCTTTCTTTGACTGAGGTTGAGTATCAAGGGGTTGTTAATGCTGCTACTAAGGATATTTGGCTTCAGAACATTCTCACTAAGTTTGGATTCACTATTCCACATCCTACAGTCATTCATTGTGACAATCAGAGTGCCATCTAGATCTTGAAGAATCTAGTTCACCATCAGAGGACCAAATACATCAAGATTCATATTCACTACATTCAAGACCTAATACAGGAGCAGGTCATTGATTTGTAATATTGTCCTACAGTAGTACAAGTTGCAGATATCTTCACCAAACCCTTCAATGAGAGTATCTATCATCATTTTCAAGCTCTCTTGGGGGTGTGGGATGTTTCATCTGAGGAGGTCCCTTGACTTCTTCATTCTCTTTTATTGGGGGGAATTTTTCCTCACTCGAGGTTTTTCCTTCTCATCTTTTTGAGTTTAGTTCTTGTTTTATTTCATCTCTCTTTTGAGGGGAGTTTTTTCCCACGTGGTTTTCTCCTTTTCTCCACTTTATGAGAGATTGCACTACATTTGTACATGGGTACCTAATATGGCCTAGGTTTCGAGACCCATCTTGCATTGTTTTCTTTTTTGTACATTCTCCCTAAGTTGCACTTAAGGGGGGATGTTGGTGTAATTAAAAGTGTTGTACCTTGTCCTAGGTCATTATTACACCTTAGTTAAGTTTACTTAGGGACCAAATAGGAGGTAGTTGGAGAATTTCCACTTTTGGTGGACTTGACATGTAATTACTTTATCATGTCCACCTTTTTTGTACACATCATGTGATTGTCTCTCCACCTTTTGTGGTGATTATCACATTATCACTTTTCCACTTTAGGTGGAGTGACAGCTTTTCATAGTTGTCTCATGTCATAAGATTATGACACTTGTCATAATGTTATGCCCTTCTATTTTATCACCTTGGCTATATAACCAAGGGGTACCCTATGTACATTTGTCCAGCACATTACATTCTATTTGCATTATTGGCAGAATATAGTCTATTCTTGTCATATTGCTATCTCTCTTATGCTTGTGCTTTCTATTAGGCCTCTAGTTATTGGGTGGATACCTTCATAACCAATTCTTACATGGTGGAAGAGGAAGAAAGATGACTGAAAATCTGGAGGCCCACAATACTACATTTCAGTATTCAACCATGAGAGTAGATGAGAGAGCTGATATCATGTATTAAAACATTAAGCATGCATTCTTCAAACAAGTGGAGAAGGAGATGATTACTTTGCTTCATTTTCATTTGCATAAGCATATCAAGGCATGAAAACCAAGAAGACCAAGGATGTCCAGTTTTATGTGGAGGTAATTGATTTGGTCCAAACTTTAGGAGGGGAAAGAAGGTCAATGTATGATTGGTGCAGGAGCACCATTCAGTAGGTTTTGTTCATCAAGGTAAATAAGAAGTAGAATATAGGATTTTGAGTTTTTTATTAAAATAAGGTCTATGAGACCATTCTATTATGTATTTAGTAATATTTGATCTATCTTAGGTGTTTAGGAGGTTGGGTTTTTCAAAAAGTGCAAAATGTTTAAAAATTGCAAAATTGGGCAAAATTTGCAAACTCAAACGTTGTAAAATTGCAAAATTTGCATTATGGAGGGAATGTGAAGAGTCAAACCAGTTAAAAGGTCAATTAGGAAGGTGAATAAGTTTTTATTTGGTTGGAAATAGTTTAAAAAACATGGAGAACTTGAATTGAAGGTTGGATTTTGTGATTTGAAAAAGAAAAAACAACAAAAACTCAAAATTTTCTAGAATTTTCTATATTTTCAGTTGTAGCGGCATATTGTATGACTTGTATTTCAATTATTTGATCCATATTTGTTGATATCTGCATATTATATGGAGTTACCTTTCTTTCAAATCCATTTAGAAGGTTTTCCATAATGTTTTGAGCATTTTATCATCAATTTACTAAAACTGGCCTAAACTTGTACATTTGAAGGTTTTGAGTCAATAAAAATGGCTTTTTGACCCATTCCTCTTTCTGTAGCCTCTGTAACTTTAGGAATGGGTCTACACTAACATTATTAAGGTGTGGGAATGATGTGTTAGTGTTGGAGAGGTCTGAAAGTGAGATGGGTGTGAAACCCATGTGTGTTAACGTGAGTTTTCTTTATGACAAATTGTAGTTTCAAAGAGTCAAATTGTGTTTTTGTGTATGGAAGCATTATTTTATGATTGTTTGAGCTTTTAAAAGGTATCATAAACTTTTTTTATTAATTTTTAGGTTGTGGTTAGCTTTGGAAGTATCATTTTTAATAAAACCCTCGGGTTTAGGCTACAATAGAGGGTTTTGTGATTTACCCATTGTACGATGGTATAACTAAGATCTGATTGTGGATTTTGAAGTTTTGACACCTTAGAATTTCTTCCCCAAGAGTTGGTAAGTTTTGGATAGGTTTAGAGCATAGACCCTTTGTAACGGTGGCCTAATTAAGGCCTAAAAAGAGTGAAATTTCATGTTTTGAAGAAGTTGTTACAAAGAAACTTATGGAGTTGTGTTGATATGTTAAAAATCACAATAATGGGTCCCTAAATTGAGTTAGGTTGTGAAATGGAAGTGTGTGGTTGAGAATTTGTACCCAATTTAGTGGGTTTCCTATGCTACAAGGGAATAGTGTGACTTGGTGGAGAAAGAGTGAAATGGAGAACTTGATGATCTAATACCTAGTTGGTTATTGAATTTGTGATTAGTTGTGTGGCAAGACCTTGTGTAATTGCATCAATTATCTTGATGAAATCGAGGAAGAGCAACAAGGGAGGGACAAGAAAAATAAAATCAACACAGAGTTTCAAGGATTTGTCAAGTGAGTAAGAGAGCTATGGGAGCAACCACATCTAAAAGATTTTGAACTAGAGTTTGATATACCATTTAGAGAGCTTGGTTTTCATGGATTTTCTTTCAAAGCCTTTGCTAGTGATTTTGATTCTAATAATTCAGAAGAGTTAGATCAAGGATATGAACCCTCTAATGTAGAAGAGGAATGAGAATCACTCTTCATGTTGCAGGTACCGGCTTTAATACCAACTATAGTGGCAACATTGAAATTCCCTAGCAGTATTTATGTAAAGGAAATTTCCTTTAGTTGCAAGGATTCAAATCACATCAACCATGTGGTACAGATTATTAAATCCAAGAGACAATTTGTAGCAATGAAAGAGTCTGAAAAGGAAAAGAGAGCTACATTGGTGACTCAGGAGAAACTTCAGCTTTCAAAAACAAAGCCAATTAGGCTGGCAGACGTGTGGATCAGGCCAAAATTTGGTGGAAGAGGAATATAGATGACTAGAACTCTAGAGGCCCACCATAATAGATTTTGATATTCAACCATGAGAGCAAAAGAGGGAGTTGATATCATGTATCAAAACATTAAGCATGCATTCTTCCTTCCAATGGAGAAGGAGATGATTACTTTACTTCATTTTCATTTACATAGCCATATCAAGGCATGGGAACCAAGAAGACCAAGGATGTTGAGTTTTATGTGGAGGTAATGGATGTGGTCCAAACTTTAGGAGGGGCAAGAAGGTTATCTTGTTTTTACTACTACTACTTACTTTCACAGTGTTCTTGGATTGAAGGGTTTCATGATGTAATTCAACCCATTCCACTTTTTGTTCCTACTATAACTTGTGGAATGGGTCCTATAACTTGTAAAATACATGCCTAACCTAATTATAATGTTGTTGAGTCAAGGTTGGGTGTTTGGGATGATGCTCTAGGGCTACAACAGGGTATTTTCATGATGAAAATGAGGCTTTCAAGTGGTGTTTTGACAAAATGTGGGAAATATTTTCCATGTAATGTATTATTCACCATGTGTAGGGTCTGGTAAGTGTGTTTGGTGCTTTGTTTGGGTATGGCAGGTGCAGGAGATAGGAGTTTCATTAAAACCCCAAGTATTTTGCTTGAAATAGAGGGTTTGGTGTATTAGGGGTGTAGAGGTCTTGGACCTGGAAACAAATCATGGAATTGGAGGTTTTGACACACAACATACTATTGTTTTAGAAGTTTGAGTGAAGATATAATGTTTAAAAGGTCGTCTCTTTGTAAATATGGCTAATTTAGTAGCCTTTATGCAAGGTGGTCTATTGGATTTTAATGATGGTACAAAGAAACATGGTATGATCTCTTGGGAATTTGTCTTAGGTTCTGTGTTAAAGCTTGATTGATGTTTGGTTGGCCAATGGATAACCTTCTCTAAAAGATAAGCCCATTTGATGAGATTTGGAGACTATAAGTTAGGCAAGGGTTTGTTGAAAACCCATACTCAAAACTTCCCATAGCCAACCAAAGCCTAAAACACATTGAAAAAGGTCTGCACAAGCTTAAAAGTTCAAGAGATATTGCTGCCCCCAAATATTTCTTCAAACCCTAGCATTAAACCACCATTTTCCACTAAAAAATGCACCATTTGACATCTAGGTCATCACCTAAAAACCCTCTATTCGCCTCCCTTGCACACATGTTTTATAACCATAACTAAGTCTTTCCATCGAGTTATAGAAGCATATAGTGGGTGAAAGGCTTAATATGACATTTTAATGCACTCAAAACCCTTAAAACAGGGTATACAAACTGACCCTTAGTATTTGGCTTTTAAAATGCACAAAATCACTTGAAATCCAACCAAACCAAAACTAAAATGGATTTAAGTCTGGTGTCCACCAAATTCATTTGAAAACATAACACAATCACCCTATACGGAACCGTATAGTTCAATGAAACATCAAATCCCAAAGTACAAAAGGGTAGCAATCTTTGACAGAGTATTACTCGGATACCATGGTGCTTACAAAATTTATGTCTGAACCTATGGGATTGTGTTGGGGCCATCTACAATAACCTCTCTCAATTTTTGTTATCTCAGAGTGGTTTTCTTGTGGTTTCCAGTTTTCTGTTGATGGAAAAAGTGTCAAATGCAAGCAGTGGAAAGTTGCAAAGTGGTGCAACTTTCATTCTGCAACTCATGTGACCAAACATACTATTACAATGCATTCAAATAGGTATTTTTATTGTATAAATGGTCCTCTTTCACACCCAAACATGCAGAATCACTCCAAACTACGTTCAACCGGATCGATCTATTAAGGGTCCAAAGTGCAAAATGGCTGCAAACTTCAGCATATTGCTACTCATATACCGTGATGCTTAGAAACTTCTCATCTAATCCTATGGAATCATGTTGGTCTCCTCTACAATAACCTCTCTTGGTTTTTGTTATCCCAGAGTGGTTTTCCTGTGGTGTCCAGTTTTCAGTTGATAGAAAAAGTGTCAAATAGAAGTAATGAAAAGTTGCAAAGTGATGCAACTTTCGTTCTGCAACTCGTGTGACCAAACAAAATGTTCCAATGTGTCCAAATAGGTATTTTTATGCTAGGAATGGTTCTCTTTCACATCCAAACATGCGGAATCGCTCCAAGCTACGTTCAACCGAATAGATCCCTTAAGGGTTCAAAGTGCAAAATGGCTACAAACTTTAGCATGTTGTTACTCGGATACAATGATGCTTAGAAACTTCTTGTCTGATCCTATGGGATCATGTTGGGCCCCTCCACAATAACCTTTCTCAGTTTTTGTTATCTTTGAATGGTTTTCCTGTGGTATCCAGTTTTCAGTTGATGAAAAAAGTGTCAAATAGAAGTAATGGAAAGTTGCAAAGTGGTGCAACTTCTGTTCTGCAACTCATGTGACCAAACAAACTATTGCAACACATCCAAATATGTATGTTTATGCAAGGAATGGTCCTCTTTTTTACCCAAACGTGTGGAATCACTCTGAGCTAAATTCAACAGGATCAATCCCTTAAGGGTCCAAAGTGCAAAATGGCTGCAAATTTCAACATATTGTTACTCAGATACCGTGACACTTAGAAAATTATCATCTAATCCTATGGGATCATTTTTGGCCCCTCTACAATAACCTCTCTTGGTTTTTGTTATCTCGGAGTGGCTTTCCTGTGGTGTCTAGTTTTCAGTTGATGGAAAAAATGTCAAATGGAAGTAATGGAAAGTTGCAAAGTGGTGTAGCTTTTGTTTTGCAACTCGTGTGACCAAAAAAACTATTCCAACATGTCTAAATAGGTATGTTTATGCTAGGCATGGTACTCTTTCACACCCAAACACATGGAATCACTCTAAGGTATGTTCAACCAAATCAATCCCTTAAGGGTCCAAAGTGCAAAATGGCTGCAAACTTCAGCATGTTGTTACTCAGATACTGTGATGCTTAAAAATTTCTTGTCTAATCCTATGGGATCATGTTGCGCCCCTTTACAATAACCCCTCTCAATTTTTGTTATCTCGAAGTGGTTTTCCTATGTTTTCCATTTTTCAATTGATGGAAAAAGTGTCAAATGGAAGCAATGGAAAGTTGTAAAGTGGTGCAACTTTCATTCTGCAACTCATGTGACCAAACAAACTATTCCAATGCATCTGAATAGCTATGCTTATGCTAGGCATGGTCCTCTTTCACACCCAAACACACAAAATCACTCTGAGCTACGTTCAATCGAATCAATCCCTTAAGGGTCCAAAGTGCAAAATGGCTGCAAACTTCAACATGTTGTTACTCAGATACCATGATCCTTTAAAACTTCTTGTCTAATCCTATGGGATCATGTTGGGCCCCTCTATAATAACCTCTCTCATTTTTTGTTATTTCAGAGTGGATTTTTTGTTATCTCAGAGTGGTTTTCTTGTGGTGTCCATTTTTTAGTTGATGGAAAAAGTGTCAAATGGAAGCAGTGGAAAGTTGCAAAGTGGTGCAACTTTTGTTCTACAACTTGTGTAACTAAACGAACTATTCCAACACATCTGAATATGTATGTTTACACTATGCATGGTCCTTTTTCACACCCAAACACATGGAATCACTCCAAGCTACGTTCAACTGGATCGATCCCTTAAGGGTTCGAGTGTAATATGTTGAAAAAGGCCATTCCATCGATTGTTTAGGTTGTGTCTTGGTGATATGAGCCTGATATAAGTAGGATAGGGAGTATGAATAAGAAAATAGCATTGGTAAAGGAATTGGAAGAGATTACTAACGCTACCCCTGTTCAAAATTTAAAATTGAAGCCCCTTAAAAGCAAGCCTAGAAGAGGTGAAAAGAAGAAATTGCTTGAAAAATAAGTTAGAATTGGTTGGAAATAGGGTGAGGTTGTGGAGTTTGATGTGTTCAAAAGGTCTGCAAGGATAGGGGAGGTCAAAAGTATGTTATGGCATGATTCCCTAGTTGGGAAAACAAGGGTTTTGAATGAAAAAGAGATGTTTGAGGGAGTAAAAGTGGGTAAAGTGAAGAGGCAGCATAATTTGGTGGTCAATTAAGTTTTTGTAGGAAAAATGAAGTGTTGGAATAGGTTTTGAGGTTCAGGATCGGGTTCGAGTTCAGGGGTTCGGTTTGCCGGTTAGGCCAAATTTTTTTAGAAGGGGGTTCAGTTCGTTTTGGGTTCGTTGGTACAAAAATCATGTAAAAAAAAATATATAAATATATATGCACCCTAGAAGCATGCATTAGGATTAGAATATTGCATAACATCATATAAATAACAAAACCACCATAAAATTGATTGTCATTTAAAACATGCATCATAAATCTTCATCGTTGAAACTTGAATTGTGGTAGCTTGATATATAGAGTCTATTTATACTAGGGTTCAATTTGTATGATTTTGAAAAAAGAAGCCAACTGAGTAGAGTTATAAGCATTCATAAATCATAAGAATTTGTTTAGTACACTAGCCATTTTGATGTTTTCTTGTAGTCTCAAACATTATTTTGTATCATTGTTACATTGTTCTTGAGAGTGGTAGGTTAATATAGCTCCACAATACAAAATCTAGTTTATCTATGTAGTGTAACAATGGCATAGGCATATTTTTCTTTCAAAGAACCAAAGGGTGAGTGCACAATTGAAGTGTATAAACACATATATTTTTGTAATATCAAGGATACTATTAGCTATCAAAAATGAAGGCAAGGATACCTCAAAAGGCTACCAATCTCTTGATACGTTCTAGGGTAATAGAATAAGGTCAAGAGAACTCAACCTTCTACTCTTTAGGTGCTGCTAAAACCAGGCGGGTGTACCTTTTGAATTGAGCATGCTTATCTTATGATTATCCCTCTAAAATGCTTTGTCCACAATGGCAGATGACAGTGAACAAATGAAACCAAACTTGATAGCAATAGTAAAAGCAGTTTTCTAATCTAACTCCTAAAATCATTAATAAACAGAAGTAAAGAAGCTGAACGAATTCAAATAATGAAATTGCAAAGACCAGTGCATTGTTGGGTATGCAGAGTCAAATGAAATAGAAGTAGGCAACTTATTATGGTAGAAGATCGAATTGCAAGCATATGATCTACTTATAACTTGTATAAACAATGCAAGATTATGACTACTAAGCTCTACTTTAATAATCCAAATGAATCTTCCTGATTACTATGATCAATGAAAAGGATTTAATCCCTACTTGAGAGAACCAGTTAATTAATCACACAAATGTAGAAAATGTGCACACATAAACTAAAAATAAACTTGTTATTCCAATTTAAACAACCAAAAAAAATCAAATTGGAGACAACTTCAGCAATACTCTTCAACAAACTTCAATAGACAATTGATACCAAAAATAAACTGCCACACCAACTAATTCAATTGAAATCGCCATTTGAAAACATGCACATAGTCTCTGATAAGAGAAAAATTATCTTACTGTAGCCATTTCTAACCTACTCTCTATGATCTAAAATCTCCTCCCATTCAAATACAATCTGGGTGCATACATATACACCAGCATTAGAAATCATATCGTTTCAAATTCATGCCGGCCCCTGTAGAAATTGGGCCCAAATCATGTCGGCCATAGCACTTTGAAATTTTGTTTTAATCACCAACCAATCGCCAAGACAGGCCTGAAGGTATGCCGAAGGCAATTGTATCGCTTATCACTCCCTACTAGTGTTCCCCTGTTTTGCATTCGCCATGACCATCTGCTCATTATGCCGAGGTCCAGGAGTAGCCTTTTGTTGTATTCACAGTCGCTATGACCCTATGATGTCGATGAGACATCACGCAGACTAGTGTCAGTTATGCCGAGAGGGGCTCCCCAGTACACTTTTCAATCATCAAGACACAAATAGTTTCTTACCGATATGCTCCTTATGTCTCATTTATTGTCGCCATAGCTTCCATCCGTCAGAGAGACCTCATATAGAACACCTCGTGTTCCACCGAAAGCTCCTAGTGTTTTCCCAGTCGCCAAGACATAGGAAGTTTCTCATCGAAGAACACCTTGCTTTAATCACCATCGCTATGACTACACGATCTCGCAGAGATGTCTCACATATTAGGCCTTGCTTCACTGAAGATCTTCATTTATTTCGAGTCGCTGTGACATCAGGATTTTCTCACTGAAGAGTGCCCATCATCGCCTTCGCCAAGACAATAGATGGTCAGCGAGATGTCTCAAAGAGTTCATTTAGTCACACCAAAAACTCCCAATTCCCTTTGTGTTACTGTGACCCAAGATATCTCTCACTAAAAGCCACCATAGTGCACTTGTCACCAAGACATCAATGTTTCAGTAAGACGTTAGCCTGACCGTCACAACACATGCCAATAGATGTCTCTGCAGTCGCCAAAACAATAGAAACGTCTTGATGAAGTGAATCCTTATTTGTATCATTCGGTGAGACAAGAAAGACTCGTTATGACCATTCACCAAAACCAAAAACCTTTGCCGATATGTGTATCATCCTATCGCCGAAACAGTGCGAAAGTCATGCCGAATGAAGAATGTAGAAAACCTGTGATCACCATGACATCGGATGAGTCTTTCCGATAGGCAACACAGACTCATGCAAGCAGAAAATGCAGCATGGGTCGGGGAAACCAAAACAAACCTATGCTGATAGGTGTAGTAAGATGGAAAATGCACAATTTGATGGATTCTATGGGGAAAAAGGGAAAAATATAGATGAAATATGCATATTGTAGGACCAAATCAAGAAATTTATGAGTGAAGTCATATGTAAAAACACTAAATTTTCACAATTCCAATAGTGGCTCCGTCTAGGGATGAATGATAGTCAGATCATTGCAAGAATCCAGAATCTTTGGGTGAGCAGACCAGACCAAACACAAAATGAGTAGAATGGAAATGGACCAGAAGCATGATGGAATGAATGCAAAATGAATGCAAAAATGGAAGTGAAATGGATGCAAAATGAATGCAAAATGGGGGTGAACCAGAACCCTAAACTACTGTGCATGGAAAGGAATTTTGAAAGAGGATAAGCAAGAGTTTTCCATGCACTGGCAACCCTTAATCCTCTGTGTTTCAACTAGACCTGTTTTGAGCTGTTACAATCTCATACTTTCCCCTATCAAATACCTAGTTTTGTTTTGAGTTCATCAAATTAGTTTTGAAGACACAGATGCAATCCTTCATGTCACTGTTAGTGCAAGTTTTAAGAAAACCACCAAGCTCAACCTGGACCAAATTACTTACATCATTCTGCAATTTATACTCTTCATTACCAGACAAATCTCTGTTATCTCCAACATACAAAATGCACACATATTTAATGCAAAATTTTGTATTATCTCTCTCACTGTTATATATTATGAAACACTCTCCCAGCTATATTAAAAATTTATCATCAAAGTGCTTTACTTGAGAAAAAAAATGTTCTATTATATCAACACTGTATGAAACACACAAATATGGAACCTTTTGCACCTCTTTAGTATCATTATTTGGAATCAACATTAGATTATAACTCACATGTCCAGTATCTAGCATATATGAATCAATCAAATCTAGAATTTTTCCAACCTTCGCATGCAAATAAACATCTTTTCCACATGATTTAGAAATTCCAGAATCACATACCTCATCCTGAATGGAAGCAAACTTCTGATTAATACCAAAAGTATCACCATCACTCCAAGAAATACACAGGGAGTCATAAGAATCTTTACAGAAAGATTTTTCACTGTCAAAACAAAAGTAAGTTGGAGACAAAACTTCAAGATCATCTTGATGTGCACATCCCTAGTATTCAGAAGTAAACCAATCTGCAATCTGTTCATTGATAAGTGAACAAGTCTATATTTTCATCACTACAATTATACTCCTTGCTTTTGTCATTATCAAATAGAAGCCCAATACCATCAGAGAATGGGAAATCAGAAACATCATCAATGTAGTTATTTATTCCATCATTCTGCTTATCTAAAATTATTTCCTCCTTTTCATAGAATGGATTTGAAAATATTTGAAACTTACTCATTAACACACCTTGGCAAAAAATCATCTGATCTTCATTTAACTCTTCATCATACAACGAGTTTGAAAAAAATTGGAAATCACTTTCAAATGTACAAACCTCATCATGATCAAATGTATCTTCATAACTTTCAACTGTAGCCAGAGGTATTGTATACTTACTATCTGATGAATCATCATCTCCCATTGCCTCTTTATCCAAATCCTCATAAGAAGAAGAAGAATCCCTTGACTGCAGATCATAATCCTCAGGTTCATCATCAGCATCAGAATATTCACAACAAACACTTCTCTCTCTGTGACAATCTGTTGTGCAAGAGAGATGCCATGCACCTTCATCCTCCTCAACCTGATGAAAAGTATTTGAAGCTAGATATACTATGTGATCTTCTTCATTGTTTTCCATCTGCATTCCCTCTTCTTGCATCCTTTGGGCCACAACACAATAATCTGGGGAATGTGGCATATCACAAAAATTATAGAAGTAATTGTTACTTACTATATATGTTCCCTTTGTCAATGGATCAGGAGCTTCCTTGTTTCTAGGCCTAGCTGTTATAGGTTTGCTATCCTTCCAATCTGTATTATAAGGCATGTCATGCAACCTCGGCCTTTCGTTCCTGTATGTGTTGCTTTGCTGAGAAACCCTAGGAATATATTTTTTATTGATTATCCTAGCAGCCTTCCTATTGTTTTCAATTGTTTGTGCCATCTTTTGTGCTTCAGCCAAACTTCTTGGGAATTTATTTCTCAACTCATACCCTGTCTTTGGATCAAATGCATTCAAATAAATACTCAGTGCTACATAATCTGGCAACTTTGATCCAATAGGTATTTTATTCTGCAACTTATTGAATCTCCGATTGAAATTATAAATTGTATCACTTTGATCTTTTTGAATGTGCAATAATTCACAAAGAGCATAATCTAGTGCACCTAGATTCCCAAACTACTCGAGGAATTGATCTTGAAATCCTTGGAGATAATCAATAGAGACAGATGGTAGGCTGTTGAACGAATCCCTAGCATCTTCAACAAGTGATATCATAAATAGCCTCATGCGTAAATCTTCATAGGGCACATCCAAATCTTGGATAAAAGCATCGAAACTTCTTAAGTGGTCTTCAACAGTGATTGCATCACACCTTTAAACTTTGGAACAATACTTCTCCAACTGCCATCCATTGGATAAGGGGATAATGGAATCCCTGCCAAATCAAACTGTTTGATCATTGTTGTATACTGATGAGCGGGGGCACTAGGTGGGTACGGATGCTGGTACATCAGACCATAGTGCTGATATGGCATATACTACTGACTATGAGGAGCTCCAACATGACCTCCCCATAACTGAGATCTTCTTTCATTCATGTTTGAACAGCTACAAAATATTCCTTCAGAGTCGCCACCTACTTTTCCAAAAGTAGGAAAACCATTATTTCTGATCTTCTCCCAGCAGAATCACTCTTTCTAAAATTATAACCTTTTCTTCAATGACTCTATATGATGGTCTTCAACTGAATTTTCTGATATCTCCCCAGTGGAGTCGCCAATTTTTTAGCTCTTAAAAACGTAGGCAAGGATACCTCAAGAGGCTACTAATCTCTTGATACGTTTTAGGGTAATAGAAGAAGGTCAAGAGAGCTCAACCTTCTACTCTTTAGGTGCTGCTAAACCCAGGTGGGTGTACCTTTTGAATTGAGCAGGCTTGTCTTATGATTATCCCTCTGAAATGCTTTGTCCACAATGGCAGATGACAATGAACAAATGAAACCAAACTTGATAGCAATAGTAAAAGCAGTTTTCTAATCTAACTCCTAAAATGATTAATAAACAGATGTAAAGAAGTTGAATGAATTCAAATAATGAAATTGCAGAGACTAGTGCCTTGTTGGGTATGCGGAGTCAAATGAAACAGAAGTAGGCAACCTATTCTGGCAAAAGATTGAATTGCAAGCATATGATCTGCTTATAACTTGTATAAACAATGCAAGATTATGACTACTAAGCTCTACTTTAATAATCCAAATGAATCTTCTTGATTACTATGATCAATGAAAAGGATTTAATCCCTACTTGAGAGAACCAGTTAATTAATCACACAAATGGAGAAAATGTGCACAGATAAACTAAAAATAAACTTGTTATTCCAATTTAAACAACCAGAAAAAATCAAATTGGAGACAACTTCAGCAATACTCTTCAACAAACTTAAACAAACAATTGATACCAAAAATAAACTGCCACACCAACTGATTCAATTGAAATCACCATTTGAAAACATGCACATAGTCTCTGATAAGAGAAAAATTATCTTACTATAGCCATTTCTAACCTACTCTCTATGATCTAAAATCTCCTCCCATTCAAATACAATTTGGGTGCATACATATACACCAGCATTAGAAATCATATCGTTTGAAATTCATGTTGGCCCTTGTAGAAATCTGGCCCAAATCATGTCGGCCACAACAGCTCCCAAATGTATTCATGTCGGCCATAGCACTTTGAAATTCTATTTTAATCTCCAACCAATTGCCAAGACAGGCTTGAAGGTATGCCGAAGGCAATTGTATTGCTTATTGCTCCCTGCCAATGTTCCCCTGCTTCTCATTCGCCATGACCATCTGCTCATTATGCCGAAGTCCAAGAGTAGCCTTTTGTTGTATTCACAGTCGCTATGACCCTATGATGTCGATGAGACATCACACAGACTAGTATCAATTATGCTGAGAGGGGCTCCCTAGTACACTTTTCAATCGTTGAGACACAAATAGTTTCTTATCGATATGCTCCTTTTGTCTCATTTACTGTCACCATAGCTTCCATCCATCGGGGAGACCTCATATAGAACACCCCGTGTTCCACTGAAAGCTCCTAGTGTTTTCCCAGTCGCCAAGACATAGGAAGTTTCTCATCGAAGAACACCTTGCTTTAATCACCATCGCTGTGACTAGACGATCTCGAAGAGACATCTCACAGATTAGGCCTTGCTTCACCGAAGATCTTCATTTATTTTGAGTCACTGTGACATTAGGATTTTCTCACCGAAGAGTGCCCATCATCACCTTCGCCAAGACAATAGATGGTCGGCGAGATGTCTCAAAGAGTTCATTTAGTCACACCGAAAACTCCCAATTCACTTTGTGTCGTTGTGACCCAAGATATCTCTCTCCAAAAGCCACCATAGTGCACCTGTCGCCGAGACATCAATGTTTTGGTAATATGTTAGCCCGACCATCACAACACATGCCGATAGATGTCTTTGTAGTCGCCGAAACAATAGAAACGTCCTACCAAAGTGAATCCTTATTTGTATCATTCGATGAGACAAGAAAGACTCGTTATGACCATTCACCGAAACCAAAAACCTTTGCCGATATGTGTATCATCCTGACGCCGAAACAGTGCGAAAGTCATGCCAAATGAAGAATGCAGAAAACCTGTGATCGTCGTGGCATCGAATGAGTCTTTCCGATAGGCAACATAGACTCATGCAAGCAGAAAATGCAGCATGGGTCAGGGAAACTAGAACAAACCTATGCCGATAGGTCCAGTAAGATGGAAAATGCACAACCTGATGGATTCTATGGGGAAAAAGGGAAAAATATAGATGAAATATGCATATTGTAGGACCAAATCAAGAAATTTATGAGTGAAGTCATATGTAAAAAACACCAGATTTTTACAGTTCCAACAGATACTTTTTAAAACTTCCATGCATTGCTAATCTAAAAGGAAAAGTATTATACATATCCTTTGCTTAATTGAGTTGTTCTAATCAAAGGATTAAATATATTGGAATCTTTTTATCAATCATTTCATAGAATACCAATTGAAAATGTGTTTTTTGCTTTTAGATAAAGTTGTTTTCCATCAATCAATTAATTTATTCAAGACAAACCATGAAGGACAACAATGATCAATGTTATGGCTAACCAATTAATAAGTATACACATGAATAAGTCAAGCATGTACATGTGAATAAGGGAAGCACAAGTAGTCACAAACACATATGCCTTGAAGTATACACACGAATACATGGTATACACAACTTAATACAAAGTATATGCACAAATACAAGGTATATGCATGAAAACGTGTAAGTCGCAAAGTATACATTGGAACACATGTAAGTCACAATGAATACACGTACGTTGTAAAGTATACACTTGAATACACATAACTCATATCTATTGAACCATGAATTTATCACATGCAAATATGGACACCATCAATAAAAAAGATTTGTATTAACCAAATAGCCATGTACTCATACATCAATATATGTCGATATAAGTATAAAATATAGGTGCAAAATAGCCATATAGGCTTACAAGAATGCCATATAGGCATATAATGTCAAATATATCCAATACAAAATATGTACAAAACTACCATGTAGGCATACAACAAAGGGCTCTGGAATTAAAAGTCATTGCTCTCCAAGCTCTCAAAATAAACTCTTGCCCTTTGCTAGTTGATCGGATGGCGATAGGTCTGTCACTCATTTCTGCTGCACTTGAGGAGTGCTCATGTTGCTCCTCCTACTAGCGTTAAGCTCTTGGTGAAGTTTTAACTGTTACAATTTAAGAAGTAAAGATATTAATATATAGAAATTACATTATAAAAAATGATATATGTAAAAAAAAAATCACTTACGACCATCTCACGATCACTCTCCACAAGGGAAATATTCGCAGGCTGATGTTGAGGCATGCTCAAGCCCTATATAAACCATCCAAATAGAAATTAGACTACGAATCAATAATTTGGTTTGATTTTTCACTCAAACTAACATCTATAACAACAAATGTAAATTGAAATTTAGTAATTTGCCTCATATCTCCCCTATCAGAGCCATCGAGGATTGTATAGCGGATGAAACACCGATATCCATTGGTGTTTCCACAACCAACATCTAAAAATAAAACAAAACATTATTTAATCACAAAAAGTTACAATAGTGATCCATGTCATGACTTATAGTGTATGAGATCTAATGAAACAAATTTTGAGTACTTATTAAACTATAATTTTTTTTATTATCATGCTTACTATTTTCCCTATCCATATGTTGTTCGAAAGGACATGTTTTTAGGCCTTTACCCATAGCATCAATCTATTGAATCATTTGATTAAATGCTTTCATAGACATGTATGAAAAATGTGTTGGCATAGAGAAGACAACTTGAACTGTTTGAAAAAATGTCTCAAAAGAAATGGGGTCTCGTGGTGATGGAATGCCATTACAAACAAATGCATGTCGTGGCATTCCATCGCCATAAGAACACATTTCTCTTAGGAATTTTTTCAAAAAGTTCATTGCCTTATCTATGGTAAATTGTTGCTTACTATTATACTTTGATAGATATTTTTCCAAGCATCCATAGTTTGTTGGAAAGCACCTATTTTAAGCTTTTAGTCATAGTAGCAAGGAAGCACAAGTAGTTTGATAAGATGCTTTGGTGCACATGTATGAAAAATGTAGTATCATAGAAAAGGTGGTGAGCATTTTGAATAAATTCCTCGAAGAAATGTGGTCTCATGGTGATGGAATGGAATTCCATCGTGCCATGAGATTGCATTTCTTCGAGGCATTTTTTGAAACTATTAAATTGCCTTGTCTATGTTATTGCTTACTATTATGATTTCATTGATTTTTTCTAAGCATCCATAGTTTTTCGTGCAGGTGAACCTTCGCAAGCACATGCCTCCATGTGAAGAAATTGCATCAAGTTGCTTATGTTCACTTTCTAAACAACTACATATTGAAGTTGAAATTTTTTCATCTATCAACATCTAGTTATTAGCTATGGAATGTGAAGTAATGCTTTGAGTTTTAATGATGTGCAATGCAACGTAACTAGTGATATGAATATAAACTACACAAATCTATTAAGTAAAATTCATTAGTTAAACTCTTTATTCTATTACCTGCATGAAGGTTTGAGTAAATCCACTGGCACTGGGAGGTGTTCCCTCGAAACCTCCAATATTACCCCATTCAACATCCAAAATCACATATTAAAATACCATTCGTAAAACAATGATATTAGCATGTAATAAATTTATAGTTGTTTACTAGTTACATACCCCACCGATAGGTGTACTGTAGAAATAATTAGGTGGAGGGCCAGTGTATCTAGTCTCAACACTATGACCCTGAAATTTTATTAAAACCATTAAACTAAATTAGTTAATCTTGCATTTCAAAATTGAAATTTAATAAATTAAATTCAACGAACAAGCTAACTTTTACCCAAGTATCAATTCCATATGCATCATACAAAATTTCAGCCGCCCTCTCCATCTCCATAGCTGCATACAGATCCTCTGCAACGGCCTCCTGAGTGCTAGTGGGGTCATATGAACAAGTCGCCCCGCAAGATTGACACACATGGGTTTGAAGGCCACCACTTGAAGACTCCCCTGTGTGGCACTATAGAGTAGGGCTAGGATGGATGAAACTCTGGGCCAAAGTGTTGATCACCTGCAATGTCTCTATGTCGGCACTCTCCTTCATGATGGAAGGCATAACAATGTGCTCACAAGGCAGCCTAACGAGAGCTCGTCTCCCTTGCCGCATAGGATCTAGCTGTGCACCAGACCTATCTTGAGCTGACCACACACCTCTCCCTTGGAAGTCCCTCATATCAAAATAATTTGGGATTTTTTTCAATATGAACTCACTGTATAGTTTCCTAAGAAAATACTGGGGGACTTCACAATTGCTGCATGGTTAGTCATCAAAGACCATGTACCACCTATCATAAAAATGGTTCATAATCTCTTGGTGGTGACACCAATGAATAGGAAACCTCTTCGCATTGAGGCTAAGATTTTGATTTGTGCGTGGGTAAGTGAATAATGAACACAAATCACCTTTTGTAATTTTTAAATCCTTTACTTGTTTATATGATAGTTTATCTGCATAATATTCCCTAGCCGCCTGCCTCCTATCTTGCCATCCAGTTATTTGTTTGCTAATTGAATCCACATTTTTTAACATATCTTTCAATGAATTTGCGAGGGTCATTCTTTCTGTGGTTGAACCATTTGGATCACTCAACCTACTAATAAAATGCTCAATTTGTTTTTTGTTGCTCTTAATCTCACTCATTAAACTTTTTTGGGTGTCAAGAGGGTGTTGAGGGATTGGTGGAGGAGGTTGTTGTTGAGGTTGATTTTCTTGTTCAGGATTTGGTTGCTCTTCTTGTTGAGGATTTTGTGGGTTTGCAGGTTCATTTGCATCTCCTACAAATTCAAAAGTTTATATATCAAATATAACCTTAAACTAACAAAATCAACCTAAAACTAGGAAATTCAAAACAAATAGCAAACAATACTTACCTCTCCCACCTCTTCGTCATCATGGCACCATCCTTGCAAAGAAATAGCAATTGTTGTTGAATATTTTTTCTCAATCCCTCCTCCTAGAATGCGAGCATGAAAATGAGGGTTTTTGGCCGAGGGCAGAGTAGAAGAACAACCGACATAAAATGAATCACTTTCATTTTTTTTTTCTTTTAAGTTTCCATAACACGAGCGCGTTATAATGCACTCATGTTATGAGTTTTCAATGTTTTTTTTGAAATTGGCCACAAAATCGTAACCCAACTTCATGCACCCGATCTAAACCAAGTTGATCTCACAATTACCTATGAATTTACCAAATTCAATAGTCAATAATCAAAAGGGACTAGCCAACTTGACAGGTGAAAATCTTCAAGACTTTCCCTCTACACTTTGGGCTCTACAAAATCTGGGAGGGTAATCCCTAACAATGTTCTCAACCTCTCTTGTGTCATTTTACCTATGAACATTGTAACAATAGATATATTCTCCTAATTGTTGTTTAATAGATGAAATACCTAAAAGATTTGGTAGATCTTACAACATTTATCAATCTAGAAAATGAGAATATGGTGAAACTTAACTCAAAACATACATTCAAGCTTAAAGTAAAGATTTAAATTGAATTGTGAATGTAATGGTTTAAGACTAAATTGTTCCTTATCTCAGGGCATGGAGTCTTAAACCATTCAATTAAAATAATACAATAGCATTCTACCTATCACAATAGAGCTATTAAATGATGCATTACATCATTTAACTCAAAATCCCAAGCCAATATTAATTATCCTAGCATACATTCACATAAACCTTCATTCATGTTAAAGAAAATTAACTTGTTCTTTGAACAAGAGCATTAACAATAAACAAACATTCAATGGGAATACCACAAAGATGAATTGAAAGATCTTTGATCAATTTCATTCATGATTTATATAAAGTAGACAATGGAGAACAAAGGCTCTAGAAATATGCCATTTGCATTTAGATGTAATAGTACTGGTATATAATGCTAATAATGAAATACTCAAAACTCCAAAACCTAAACAAAACTTAGAAAAATTGTGTCTACATTCTTTGTTACAATTTTCTTCTCAAAATCACTCAACAACGACCCTGTCAAATGGCCCTAAATTCTCTTTTATAAAAAAAAGGGAGCAAAACAAGCTTTAGGCCAATTGACACTTGTCACATTTTCATTTGAAAATTACAATTCATTCCAAAATATAGTTATATTTCCAATCTATGGGGGGAAATATCCATAAGAGAAAAACTATTTTCATTTGTTGGAGCAGATATTCCCCACCTTCCAAAAGACATCCTTGCTTGGTGTAGATATTTGTTCCATGGGAAAAGCACTTCTTCCATGTGCTTCCAAAATTGTAGGACATAAATCATGAACATAAGAAAAGGGAAAAGAGCAAGGCACTTCCACGTCAATATCATATGCCATCACTTTTCAAACTGATAGGAGATAATTTTATCAATACTTTATCAAAGGCTTAATTTGTAAACTTCCCAAGCCATGAATTATACTCCTCCTCAATGGGCCACTGAGTATCCAATAATTTCTGCACTTTGGAATTGTGCATATTATACTTGGCATCTATTAATATATTGGCCTCTATGAAACATGCATCCATACCTCAATTTTGGTCATATCATGCAAAGCACTATTCAACATTGTGCAATCAATGAGCTTAGCAGCTGCCTTGAAGTAAGGGAGAAAGTTTCCCACCTTTTCTTTCCATTCATTAAAATCCTTTTGCTCCCCCTCATCTTTTAACATCTTAGGTGTTCCATACCCTTCTATTTCTCTAAATATCTTTAATTTTCTTTGGAGCTACACACCTAGCTTACCATGGGAAGTTGAAATTTCCCCCAATAAGTTAATTTCTTTCATTAACTCTGGGATATGTGTGGGAGCCTTAGGATTATCCTTCATATTTGGAATCATTTCTTTGAGAGCACCAACCCCTCCACTCAATTTTATCCAATCATTTTGGAAATCATTCTACACTTGAGTGTATCTTTGGTGGGATTCATGGATACTTTTATATACATTCCACACATTATTCAATCGATGCACAACCATAGAAACCTTATGTCCTTAAAAACCTTCAATTATATAGGCAACAACCTTTGAGGTTTCTGCCTTGGCCTTCTTTACATTTTCCTTCTCCATTTCGGTGATCCCACAATAGTGGTTTATAATTTTTGGCCAAATTGGACACTGAAATAAATTTTTTTAACTAATCTTCACTTTCAGGCACCTATAGCGGCTAAACCGTGAGGAGTTTGAAGACGATGCAAACTAGAGTTTCATGACATTTTTTTTGAACATTCTAAATATGTTTTTTTCAAAAAAAATTGGAATCACATTGCACTTCTTTTTCCATCTCCCTCGAAAACTAGTTTTTTTTCATAAAACAACATTTTTTAAAAGTGATGCTCACCATATAATGCATAATTTTTTTTTCCATGAAGGATAAAATTATAATTCTTTCGAATTTAGATTTGTAACTCTGATATCTAGTGCTTCCACTTGGTTAGATAGTTTTTTATTGAATATTTTTTCTTTAATTAAGTTTCAAAGTCAAACCAATTACAATTCAGACATAGCGCAATCGTATAACGCGTAACCTTTTTTGTATGTATCCAAATTCAATTTATTTTTTTGTTGGATCAAGGACTTTAATATCTGGTGCACTCATATTTTTCAAAAAAAAAATTGATAATTTGCTATTTTTCCACATGTGTAGAACAAAGATCTTGATTTTTAGTGAAAAACCTATGTTTAATAAAACTAAAAAAATAAATACATAATAAAGCCAAAACATATTAAAATTATATTAATTGGATAGCTCGTTCTGAGGACAACCTAATTCTAGTTGGGTCTATGAATTCTTTACCATTTTCATCTTCAACCCAAGCTCTGAAGTGCAAAAATTTTGATTTTTTTTTAACAAGGTCAAAAATCAAGGAAAGGGGGGGCTCGCCCAAACTAGGGGGGTTCGAGTGAACCCCCATGGGTTCAAGCGAACTAGGGTTCATTCTAACCCTGGTTCATTTGAACCCCCTTCCATAAAGGGGTTTCCATTTGGTTTTTTGGCCAATTGGTTCATACATGCATTTAATGGGTTCGCTCGAACCCTAGTTTGAGTGAACCCTCTTTTGGTTCATTTGAACCAACTAGTTTGTTCAAACCCCCAAAATGAAATTTTTTGGCATGGGGTCATTTTTAACAAGTTTTCCATCCTAATTCAAATTGTAAACCACTTTTGTGGGTTTACCCATCTGCAACTCTTCTTTCAAGCTCTTAATCCTCAAAGACAAAGTCTCCCTATCATGTGAAGACAATTCAAAAGGAGATGGGAAATATCTTTATGTTGGACTTGATTGTGTAGTAGTGGCCTTCAATTTATTATACTCATCAAGTAGAGTGTTTTACTTGCTCAACAATTTATCATATCTCTCTTGAGATATTTTTTCCATAACTTAACATAACTTTATGAACTGTCAATTGTGCAACCTGCATAGGGATTATCTCGGTAGCTCTTTTCACCACAACAACACCTATTACCTCCTCAACTAACTTTATAACTTTTGGATTTCCTATGTTTGGTACAACTGACCAGATTACTAAAGTGTGTAATTTGGGACTAAAACCATAACCAAATACCTTGTCAAAATTTTCTTCAAAAGAAGAGGCCCTTGGATCATTTTTTATTGCATCCAATGCAATCGTTGAAGTGAGATCCCATCCAGGTAACAAAAAAAAACCATTGTCCTTCCAATTTCCTACCTTCCATAGGAGTTCTAGCAGTTATCTCATTCATTATCTTATCTTCTTTTTTCTCAACCTCCTCTTGCAATGAGCGGTCAACTTGTGCCTTAGCACTCTCAATTATTTTCTTGATGTTCTAGCCTTTAATTTGAATAAAAAATTCTCTAAACTCTTTGGTCTAAACAAAAGATTCATCAATCATAAATTCTTTGAAGGCCTTGAATCTAACATCATCATCTGCCTCTTCATCATAGTCCCATTGTACAATTTTTTCATTTGGGACATAAGGATCAAGAACATTGTTCATCACAAGGGATGGGAGCATGTGTTCCACCTCCTACTCAATTGGAATGTTCTTTATTGACTTCTCTTGCATATCCTCTCCACCTATCTATCTTTTCATAGAGTATTCAACCAAAGGATTGACTACTAGCTCTTTATGAATTTCCAATGGTTGTCCTTTAGTGCCATGAGCTTATGATTGAGCTAGAAGGCTCCTTGTTTGTGCATCATGCTACTCCTTAGCAAGCTTAGCTTTTTCTTTAGCTTCTTTGAATTTCTTAAAGAAAGTTCCTTTTTTATACTCACCAAGTAATACCAAAGCTTTCTTATAAGGATCCTTTATTTCAACATAAGGGCTGACATAGAAAGGATTAATTTTCAATATGTTTTCCTTTGTACCAAAAATCAACATCCATTCCTTTTTTCTTCCTACCATAGTAACAATTGAAGGAAATTTTCTGATTACATCCTCACTGAATAGAAAGTGATGCAAAAATCCATTCCTTCCTCTAGCCCTCCTCTCTTTATCCAAAAACCCCTCTAGGTCATAATTTCTCACAACATCTACTTTCATCTTGAGATTGTTCAACATTATACCAAAATTATCATAACCTTTCTTTGTAGTGACAACAAAATAGGAAAAATAAAATTGTGGGGCAATGAGGGAACCTTTCCTGACATCCTTGAAATGTTCCTTGTCGATGGCATCTAGATGTCACATTATTTTCATGAAGGCTACTGGGTTGGAAACATAAATAGGTAAAAAAATGAGGAGTAACCTTAGCTCCATAAACTCTTATTGCAACATAGTGTGAATGCAAGTACTAGTCACCCCAATTGTGGTCATGCTTGGTAGCTTCTCTAAATTCTAGGGGTCTTAGGATTTCCTTGATGCTTCTTGAAATCCTATATACTGGTTTCAAACTGATGTAGAGGAAGGTGGAAACCTTCTCAAAATGACTCACAAATGAATATCAGATCAACTTCAAAATGGGTTTCAAAGAACTCAACAAAATTCCACCATATGAGCATGCCCTCCCTTGTAGCATATGCAACCTAGTTTAAGCCACTTTACACTCAAGCTTTCCAAAACACTTACCAAATAAAATATTGATTGAGATACCCTTTTAGGGCCTACATAACATATCCAAAAACCAATAGTGATTCTTTTGGACCAATATATACTTTCAATACACCTACCCTGCTCAAGGCTACTCAATTAGCCTACTTTTACAAAGCAACCCATCTCTAACTTTATACCATGACCATGAAACTTTCAACAGTCCCTTAAAATGTCTCAAAACAAAAGATTCCAAGTGTTTAGGCTTCTATGACACCCCTAACATGCTCAAACACAAAACCCTCCAAAACTTGCCTCAAAACTAGGGCCTTTTGAAATCTAGCCTTCCCAACACTTCCAGAACCTATTTTTGGACTTTTCACCATTAACTCAACATGTTTCAACTATTCCAACTCAAAAAGGAACCCCTTGTTAAGGCAGATCTCCTGCTGCTACACTTTAGCCTCCATTTTCATGCTCTTTGCATTATCAAATCTTGGTGTACACCATGGAACTCCTCTTTCCTGCACATTAGTTTGTTATATCTATATGATACATGTTAGGAATGATCCATTTCATAGGTCACAAAAGCATTCTACCATGAAATGGATCAAACATCCAAGAAAAACTCTCAAAACTAGTGAGAAATTTGAATTTTTTGTGGACAGTCAGCAATAATGTACAAAGAACTGATTGATATTACTTATCAGGACATACAAATGGCTTCAAAACATGTAAAAACAAGTTCCTAAACCATCCAAATGAGTATAACTTCAAAAGGAATCAAAGATTCATCAAAAAACTCAAGAAAATGCAAAAAGATTGAAGTTTTTATTGATTTTCTGTAGCAGTCCGTACAACACTTGTAATATCAGCCAACAGCCCATAGAAATGACTTTTCCAACCTTAAAAACCATTCCACCAACTTTCCCAACTGATTATAATTGGTTTCATTACATTATTAGTGCTAAATCATCAAAAACACACTTTCCCGCCAAAGTTGAAAATTTTGAATTCTCCAACTTGAAATTTATTAACTCCTATGAACTATAAAGCTTCTAAAATATTACATGGCATTATTCAACCTTAATTAGCATGAATAAAACCCATTTAAACCCCTAAGACACTATTTTTTCAATTACAATGTATTTTGGTCCTAGGGTCCTTATCAGGACCCTCATGACTTTTGATTCCTCTAATGCATGTATCCACTTCAAAAGCCATTATAGGCTTCAAGATGTCATAATTGATGTCCTGAGATGTTTGATAGGTCCTCATGACCCCAACATTCTCCCATCTCTTGAAGAGTTCCTTGAAGGGCTTGGGTGCTCCTGCACCACAAACCTAAACTCTCCATAACACCAAATTTGAAGCCATTGCAAAATGTAGCATAGTTGGACTTTGGGAAATTTTGATCCCAAATGTGTGTCCACATCTACACAGGTAGATCATTGTATTTCTCATCTTTTTCCCTTAACTTCATGAAGTTCCTCTAGGCTTTCCAACCCATCCACAAAATCATATGCATCAGCAAAAAATAATGCCCAAAACTCAAAGGAGGTCTTACATCCGTCAACTCCACCAAATCCTTATGGATTGCCTCTGCAAGGTAGGATGCATAAATGAAACCCTCTATTTGAGTTTCTTTTATGTATGTCCATGGACATTACCATTAGGGGTACACTCATCTTTACATCATATTTCCTCCCAAGGACCTAACACAAACAATAGTCGGTGTTCTTGAAGTAATCCTTGAACTCATCACAGTCAAAAGGCTCAACATCCTTGGGTCCAAACCATACATCTCTTTTTTTTTTGTATCTTCTCTTGTTCCTTGGAATCACATGTCTTCTATTTCCATATTTATTTTTCTCATATTCCTGATATAATGTAGCAAAATTTATAGAAACAGTTGCAGCAGGATTCAACTTGAAATTTTCCACTATCCGACTCCTTGAAATGTCTAATAGTGCAGTCCCATTTATTCTCTTAATAATCTTATCATTTGGATTGTATCACCTTGTGATTTCTAGCATCAGATAAACTTCTAAAACACATTGGGAACTACCAGCTTCCCAAGATCACAATTCTATAGATGACAAGTTGGGTGCTTTGCAAATCTTCTGTTAAAAGCATATAAAAACAACTACCATCCACTCTGAGGTAACAAGACTTCTCCAATTCCTCTTGAAAGATATTGCAATCTATCAGTTAGAACACCCTCTCCCATGGACCTCTTCCCAACTAGATTTTTGGTAGGAAGTTCCTCTTCCAAATCGCCCTCCATGAAATGAGTGAAGTCCCTTTTTACTCCCTTCTTTTTTGAAGCCTCTGAAACTTCCAGGTTTTGATTTTCATCCTTGACCTTTTTTTTTCATGGTTTGGCCTTCAGTTTAGAGGGTTCACTTTCTTGAATAATCTTGAATTGATTATCATAGGGATTAGGGTTTTATCAATTTGAAACTAGGAGCTAAGGTTTTGCTTGACGATGTTTAATTAAAACTTCTACAACTAATTGTACTGGTATTTTCCTTGAAACAAACTAGGGTATATAATTTTCCTTTTACAATTTTAGAACAACAATTGTAAAAAACCCTAGGTCACAATTTTCTTTCACTAATACTAGTAAATTCTACCCAATTTAATCTCCACTGGAAAATTCACATAGAGAAGCAAAATTTTCACTTCCCCAGGAACCCTAAGCTTTTTTCCTTTTGAATTTTGCTTGCCTAAATTCTCCTTCGAATTCTTACAAAGATGGTGTAAAAATGAATAATTCAATCTTTTATGACCTTCAAATGTAGGTAGATACACCATTAATGGTGAGGGATGACTTGCACAACTGATCAGGAGTACATCTGACACTTAGCCATTCATGTTTGAATTTTCATCACTGATTAATTTGTTTTAAAACATGATCAATAGTTTTTCGTGCTCATCACACAACATTTTTCTTTTTGATGTTTTTTTGTGAATTGGAAATGTGAACATTTGGTGTGATGTCTTGTGGTGATGACATGTATCTTCTTTAAAAATTAGCCAACAACTTTGTTTATGAAGCCATCTTTCATCGCTGATATGTTTTTGACTTGAAGAATTGAAACCATGATGTGAAGAATCCCAACAATGGAAGGAATATTCCCAAGAATATCCTCCATTCGTTCATTTCTCAAATTGCTAAAATTCTATTCATGTTTATAACTGTAACAATAATGCATTAAGACCATGCAATGAAAGAAAGGCTCAAGCCTTTCATCGCTCATTGTTGTTTGCTTATTTTAAGAAAATTGCAAGCTGTGATACATAGGATGTATGTGATGCAATTAGAAAATGACACATTTTTTTTGGAATATCCCTTCAACATATTCCCCTTTTTGTCTTTCTTTATAGTAGCACATCATGCATCACACTTTTTGTATGAGGATTTGAAAATAGAACTATGATGTAATGGAGATATGTGATGTTTTGACAAATATCAACATCTTTGAGAATATTCTTCATCTTCTTTTATCACCCATTGATCATCACTCAAATGTACTTAGAGATGAAAATGCATTAGCGATGTGAAGGAGTGGGCCGATGGTATATGATTAAGACAAGTGGCATGATGATAGCCACTCAACACACATTGCACAAAGCTTTGGGAAAGCAAGGATGAAATTAGTGCTATGAAGGATGGCAATGATGGATGGGATGTGAGACACATGTCCCTTATAAGGAATCAAGAGACCATTGCATATTGCTAGAATGAAACAAGCTAGCAGTAAGCAAACCACGATTCACTAGAGTGTCACAATGAACCAAATACATTCATCACATATCGTTGAAGTAAAATGAGTGAGAAGATGCAATTAGTGATGCAAAGAAAGCTAGCAATGTGAAGGAAAATATAAGACATTGCTCATCGTATAAAGGATTTAAGCAGGCATATAACAATTAGTGATGTGAAGGTAGCAAGCGATAGGAAGAAACACTATGCATTGTGCATTGCGGATATGAAGTCGATGAGAAGGAAGTTAAGCATGATGTACATAAGTCACACAATGGACATCACTTACGTGAAACATTTGTGCACATGCCTAAAATTTATTTAAAAGGGGGCCGCTTAGGTAGCATGGGGAATAATGACATAAGAAATTCAAAGTATAAGTCCAACCTTAGGATAAAAGGTAAATATTTGAAAGCACCAACCACAGGAAAAACATCATACCACTAACCAAGATATATCAATGAAGAATTAGACTAAAAGGGACTAAGGTTTTTAAAAGGAAGGTTGATAAACCCTAAACCCTTTTCCAAAGGACCAACAATTGAGACCTATTAATAACTAGATATGGACTTAAAGCTAGTGGAACACAAAATTTTTGAGGGATCCACCAGTGGCTCCGATTGGGGCCACATGCCTCTTATAGGCATGGTGAGATCTCAAACATCCCAGGTTGAAGCAAAGCAAAATAGAGAACGAAAACTAGGGAACTACCTAAGGCATTCAAACCAAACCAGGCCTATTTACATAAAAATACAGTGTACATGGAAGAGAACATACCTCAGGAGAAGTATGGCTTCAAGAACTATCCATGTATTAGCAGTTCAAGAAGTACACCAATAAATTTTTACAAGAAATAAGAATCCTCATGTGCCATGTGTGTTGCTAATTAGATATGGTCCTAGCCATAGGGCATCAAATATACCATATTTTCCCTTCTCCTGCAGTCTTGCATTTCACATCAAGGTCATATCACCAATTTTAAATTTCCTAACTAAGGAACTTTTGTCATACTTGTAGCTACCTCTTCATGTTTTTCTATTGAGCTACTCTTCTTGTCTCATCAAGTTCTACCATAGCATTTATCCTGATTTGCATATCATATGGATATCATCATCATAGTCTTGTATGAATTTATACATTTGTAGTATAATTGTTTGTAGGAATTCTAACCTCAAGCCCATTAACCAATTCATAAGGTGACTACCCTATGGCTTTCTTGATTGTCACTCTATTAGCCCAAATTTCTTGCTTCAACTTGGAATCCTAAGCTCTTTTGTTTTTCTCAATCACCCTTTTTATAATGTTTAGTAAACTCTTATTATTGGACTCAACTTGTCCATTTCCCTTGTTAGTGATAAGGGGATGAGTATGAAAGTGAGATTCCATATTTATTGCAAAACATAACAAACTCTTCTACCCTAAAACGCATAGCATTATCAAGTACCAGCTTCTTAGGTGCCCCAAATCTAGTCAAAATGTTATTCATTAAGAAATCAATGACTAATTTACTCATGGACCTCTTTATGGGAATGGCCTCTATCCATTTTGTGAATTAGTCTATGGCTACCAATATCCATGAGTTTATGCCACTTGACTTTTCTACAATATCACCAATGAAGTCAATACCCCATTGTTGAAATCGTGCTTGTATTGAAGCTGGTCTAAGGGGTAAGTTTCCTGAAACTTCAACTTACCAACAAATATTTGGCATGCATCGCATGCCCTTACCAATTTGTATGCATCTTTAAATAATATGGGCCACCAAAAATCTACCCTTAGAATCTTATGAGTAGTTGTTTTAGCCATGTAGTGACCACCACACACACCATTATGCATCTCATAAAAAATTTCTTGAGCATGTTTCCCATTGACACATTTTAGTAGTACTCCATCCATGTTTCTCCACCATAACTCATTATCAAAATTATTACATACTTGATGGATTGGATCTTGAGTTTTCTCTTCTCATTATCAGTCAACCCTTTAGGGCATTGCATTGTTTGTAGGTAGTGAACAATATTCCTATACCATTTAGAGGTTTGCATGTCACAAATACGATGCACATCCACAACATCAACATTATTTATTTGGTTGGCTTCTAGATTTTACTTAGCCATTAACTTCGTTAACCCTTTTCCTCTCACAAGCTTAGTAATCTCAATATTGATATATTAAACTCCTAGATCTAGTTGATCCACCTACACCTTCTACCTATGACCTCCTATTGAGTAAATATGTCTTTAACAACAACTAAAGGTACATATGCAACAATTGTTGCACCAAACAGATAAGTTCTTAAATTCTTAATCGCCTTCACCGAATCATAAGCTTGCTTTTTAGTCATGTTGTATTTTAACTCAGTAGCTTGCAATGATTTACTAAAGAAGGAAATTGACTACTCATATCCTTCATCATTTTTTTGCAATAAGATTGCAACAATTGTATCGAAGGATGCAAAAGAGAAAATATATAGTGGCCTGGAAAAGTATAAAGTTCTAAGGACTAAAGCCTCCTTGATTGCTTGTTTAATAATTTGAAAAGCTTTACTTGGATCTTCACTCCATACCATTTTCTCATCCTTCTTTAGCATTTTTTATATGGTTCGTGATCTCTACAAAATTTATAACAAATCTCCTCAGAAAATTTATCTATCCAAAGAATGACTGAATGCCCTTGGCATTCTTTGGTGGTGGGATCTTATCTATGGCAGTTACTCTTTTAGGGTAAAATCTCACTCCTTCTTCAGACACTATGTGTCCCAACAATTTGAATTCAGTAACCCCAAAGGCACACTTCTTAGGGTTGAGTAAGATCCCATACTCCAAATCCCCGATAAAAATTTTCTCCAAGTGCATGCAATGCTCCTCCTCTTTCTTGGATTAAGCAGTTAGATCATCTTGATAAACTACTAAGAAAATGTAGGAAATTAGAGAAAGCTACATCCATAGCTCTCTGAAAGGTAGCATCAGCATTGGTTAGGCCAAAAGGAATTCTCACATATACATAGGTTCCCCAAGGAGTTGTAAATGTAGTCTTATACTGCTCAAACTCCTTAACCTTTACTTGATTGTAGCCAGAGAATCCATCCATCATTGATAGAAGTTCACAACCAATTACCTTTTGTAACATGGACTCCATGTTTGTAAATGGATAGTTATCTTTCAACAGTGACACATTAAGGTTTCTAAATTCCACACACAATCTGATGTCACCATTCTTTTTCCTCACTGGCACAAGATTAGAAACCTAAGATGAGTGCATGATAGGCTTAATGATGCTTGCATCTCTTAGCTTCAACAATTCTTCTTGTAGTTTTGGTGCCAAGGTGGGGTTAATAGGCCTATATTTTCTCCTAGAGCACTTTGCATCTGACTTAAGAGGAATCTCATACCGAAATAGCTCCTGTTTGTATGCCTTTAGGTCATCATATGACCAATAAAAAAAATCCTATATCTTCTTAGTAAAGCAATCAACATTGCTTTAATTTTGGGCTTCATTTTCTTTCCCACATACACTTTCTTTGGTGCATTTTCAGTACCTAGGTTCATCTCCTCTAATTCCTCTAGATGTGTGGATGATTTTTTGGTATTTCTTTGGTCAGGGCCATCAAAGATCCTCTTTAAGGCCACAAGACCCTTAGGGATGTTATTAGTCTTCAGCTGAATGACTTCATTACCAAATATTGTTTCCTTCTCATCCACAATCTCAAAAAATGCTTCAATTCAATCTCATGACCCTCATACTAGTCCACACATGTCAAAAAATTTAGTATACATCTTCATCATCATTGAAGACTTGCTGGTTTTATATGTTGTCAGGGATTGAAGGCCATGTCTGCACCTCAATCTTGAAAATGCCAACAAAATTGATTTCATCTAGCCTGAGAGCAATACTGGCCAATAAATTAGCCTGAGAACAATATTGGCCAATAAATAAGCTACTTGGTTCTTTTTTCTCTCTAACTAGTCTATGTCGAAAGCATCAAACTGCTAAATTGAGTCTCATACAACATTCTATACTATTTCAATTGTTTATTCTTGGATGCATACTTTGATCTGACCTAAGAAAGAACTAGCTTTGAGTCACCAATGAATCATAGTTTCTTGATACCATACTTTTTAGCTAACCTTAGCCCTAGTATTAATGTCTTGTATTCTACCACATTATTTGTGAACAAAAATAATTGCAAGAATGAAAATTTGAAAGTTTTTCCAGTAGGATATATTAGTATTATTCCTGCACTTGACGCCTCCTTTGAATATGATCCATCAAAATGCATTGTCCAGAGGTCATTATTATCTGACAACTTCATTATCTCTCTTTCAAGGAGTGTAGGTTGCTTGTCACCTTCTTTTGGTAACTCTTCAACTCTAAAATCAATAATGCTAGTATAGCAAACTCTATCATGTGGGGGACTCTAGACTCCCTGACTAATTTGATTTATTTTCCATCAATGGGGAATGAGGCATAAGACATGTCACATTGCATACCTCCCCCCATGGAGGCACTCCATTTCCTTGATAACAACATCCCATAGTTGGGTGGAATGTCCACCACTATAATGTTCATGGTAAATTCCTTTTCTAGGAATGCAACAAGTTTGTAAGGGAGTTATTTAATCACTCCAATCACAGGTATGTCTCTAGAATCTATAGCATAGCACTTTCCATAAGCACTATCTATTTACAATCCTATCTCCTTCATAATCTCAATTGGCATTATGTTTAAAGAAGCTCTTGAATCTATCATGCAATTCTTCAATAACTTTCCATCAATGATTAGTTACAAAAAATGGATCTACTTGGCTGGGAGAAGCAATAATTATAGTTCCCAAGTAGATCTAAGGGATCTCAGTGATTGCTCTTTCTACTTCCTTGTCTTTTAAGTCATTTCTAATCACTCTTGGTGGAGTACACACCACTTGATCAATGTTGGCTACAACTGTGGCATTGATAAGGGTGACTACCTTATGTTTGTGCTCATCAATCTTCATCATTTCCAACAAAGGGACCATAACTTTAACTTGTGACAGCAATTGGAACATGTCCACAGACCTACATACTTAGGAATATCAGAAAACATCATACCTTGTTCTTAAAACTTCTCTTTTTGCTACTCACATCTCTTCTAAAATACAATTGGTGTATGCTTCATGGGCCTATCACACGAGTGTTCATATGGTGACGAGAACAATGTCTTAAACCTCGTGTATGGTTCCAACACTATCACACCTTTAGAGTTGGAAATTGTGTCTTTGTGGGTTTCCCTTAAGGGGATAATTGATGACAATACTTATTGATATAATCATTTGCATCAACTTGAGATGCTTGATGAGCACCAATTATAGGCCCTCGACCATCTTAAGGCTTATCAAGGATCATTATCCAAATAGTATAATCAAGGTGTTATCCCTAGAACTTTCAAGGTAGGTGACCTAATTCTCTACAAGAATTAGAGAAATGTGAATGTGCCACCTAATCAAAAGGGGAAGTTCAGCCCCAATTGGTTAGGCCCTTACATTTTCATCTTCGTGTATGGTTCTAGTTCATATGGATTGTCATCTATGGATGCCTAATGCCTCTAAAAGATCATGCTAATGCAACACATCTTCATCAATACTATGTGTAGTGTCTATGTGTCATTTGTGCAATGTTATCTCTTTAGGTGTTGTAGCATTATGTGTTTTGACATTACTTCATTAACACATTATGAAATTTTTTATGTAATGATGCAACCATGTGTGTGTGAGAGAGAGACATACATACATTTGTTTTACTATGCCATGTATCCATGCATTACATTACATATTTTGGTTAGGCAATTAGATCATAAATCCATGTGTGTTTATTAAATCATGATAGCATCTAACTTAACATACATCCATACATATAAAATCCATTGCATCAACATACATGGAAGAAAGGAACATACACATCAAATAAAGAACACCATGATATCAGAATCAAAATCACTATCTCACACACACACACACACCTATATATATATGTATCAATGTCATGTACATGTATCATGCCACTGTCAACAAAAAATGAGTGGTTGATGTATATATGTATCAAATGACTATACATCAAAAATGATCTATAAAATGTGTGTCATGACTATAAAAATGGTGTACAAAATGGTTGGCTAAGCCTTAGGCATATGGCTCACGGAGCCCTCTAGCTCTAGTGGTTGTGGTTGTGGTTGTGGTTGTGGCTGAGGTTGGATGGTAGACATAGAGCGGGCCCTGTGAGACTGGAAAATAAACATCGCTACATGGAATCCTCTAATATCTCCCTCAAGGGAGGCTATGCAAATCTCTATCATCCTAAGTGCATCTCGAATTCATTGATCCCCTACAAGCTACCTGACCAAGTCATCGAGTTGGTTCTAAAGAGTTTAATGTTCCTATTTGGCATCATCTGTCAAATCTCACTCAACCAAGGTAACCCATAGCTCACCTGACACCTGATCCCTCTATTCTTGGGCAGTAGTAGTATTACCCATCCTTTGCACTACCTTCACTTGTGCCTCTTGTAACGTCTAGAAAGTGTAGAAATAAACAGATCAGAGCAAACATGCAATACAAATCTAAATGCAATCTAAGTCATATCAACAAAGTACAAAGGAATTCAAAACGTAAATAAAGAAACAATCTCACCCAATCTACATTCTTCCATGATTTATCTTTTTTGTCCTTCTCCGTTTCGCTTGTAGTAGGATAATTGCCCTCAGATTTTCAAAGCTTCGTGGAAGTATAGCCTATGATAATGATTTAGCAAAACATCAAAGATTCAAGATAGGTGCTCCAAAAAGTCATAAGATTTCGAGGGAGATCAGAATGATGAAGACCAGATCAATTTATAGAAAATTGATTATTCGAATGATAGGCCAGGATTGAAACATCAACGGACAATTAAGATTGACTGATTAGTCATGCATTTTGATAACAGTTAGTAATGACATGAGTAATATAAATTAGAAATAGAATTAAAGATTAAATAAATGATTTAATCTTCCAATTTGGTATTCAAAAAGAGAAGAATTATCTTTGCATGACAAAGATGAAGATGGATTAAAGCAACTCTTGTTTGAATGCACGCACAAGGTTTAATTAATTAAATAGGAATATTTCATTAATCCACATGTACATGCAAATGAGTTAGAACTGGACGATTGAACGATTTGACGAAGAGATTACTCGAGAAAGCCACTCAGACATTAAATCAAGAGTTAACTAAGCAATTTAAAATAGATCTTTGAGTTGAGTAAAAGTGAATACTTAGATAACTCACACAAAATGCATTAAAATAGAATTCATGAATTAAATAATTCATTTAATTCAAGATTTGATATTTGAAGAATAATTAAATAAATAAGATTTATTTAATTAAGTGATGAAGGGATTTAAATGAATAATTAAATAAATAAAGAATTTATTTAATTATAGTTGAAGTATGATAAAGAGTAAATTAAATAAGAATTTATTTAATTTGACAAGAAGGATAAGGTTAATTAGTAACATAATTAAATAAAAAGCGTTTATTTAATTAATCGATAGAATAAAGAAAAGTGTGAATTAATTAAATAATTAAGATTATTTAATTAATAGAAGAAATAACAGAAGAGAATAATTAAATAATTGACATTATTTAATCATGACCATGAAGAATATGAATTATGAAGAATATTGAAGTCGCAGGCTTAGACCAAATTTCAGTGTCTACATTTTCCCCTCTTTGATACAATGTCATCTCGGCGTTGTGTCAAAGAAAATCGATAAGAAATATGCCCCAATAATGCCCCAGTGTAAAACAGGTGAAGGTATGCCCCCTCGGGAATATTGACAAATTTTTGAAAAAGTTCAGAAAAATTTGAAAATGATCCTGATTAGTCCATTGGATAGCCAGAAATGCAATGGAGTTGACGGAATTGAAGTTGGACATGGTACAAACGAGTACGGGTCAATTGAAGTCGAAAGTTGATGTGGCCAGTAGAAAAGAATTCCACCAAAGCCCTAGGTATATATAGAAATTGGGGTAAAAACCAATTCATTTTCACCCACCTAGCTTTGAGAATTGAGAATTTGCTCTGCACCCACAACGATGATGTCTCCTATTCCAAACACCCATCATCGAGCTTACAGGATCCGGACCTTCAGGCGGCCAGCTGACGTGGACCCCCCGGTATGTACCTCAAACTTGACTTTTGAAATTTTTAATTTGCACGTGTTTTTATGCATTTCATTTGAATTTTTAGTATCACTTTATTAAAACACCGCATGTTAATGCGCAAATGACACATTTGCATGAAGATCAACGCATTTGAAATACCACGTAGATAAGTTAAAGTAGCTTTTGTGCGGTTCACCACATTTGTAGTTTAGTTGAACGCATGTGTTATAGAACAACGCATATGTATTTTAGTTAGCCGCATATGTTTATTGTTCAACGCATTTGATTTTCCTTCGACGCATTCGCATTTATTTCAATGCATTTTCATTTTACTACGCAGTTGCAAATAATAATTATTTTCGCAAATGCATTTGTTATCATGCACGCATATGCATTTTAAAGTTACGCATATGTGTAATTAAATGACGCATTTGATTTTTGTGCACCGCATATGTAAAATAACGACGCATGTGCAAAAGAATGGGGCATTTGAATAGCAGTTAATCTAGTCATTTGGCACTAGGATAGATGTTTGATGCTGACATGAGGCATGTATAATTCCATTGCAGGTTGTGTTAGACACCGTATATACGCGAGAGTCGAGACCCATGACTTTTCACTTCTGAGACAGCTTGTGAAGCGCAGAGCAACGTTTCCTATGCACCTAGGTCTTCTTCATATTACAAACATGCCCTAGATTCAGGTGAACCGGGGTTCATTGACAACAATGTGCAAGCGGTGGCACTCAAAGATGTCTTCCTTTCACCTACCTATTGGAGAGGCTATAGTTACTTTGGAGGATGTCTACAGGATCCTCAGACTTTCTATCAGAGGCACATGGGTGAGTTATGATACCCAGCGGGGTGTTGCAGAGATGTGCAGATACTACCTGCACGCAGACGTCAGATAGTTAGGGTTCGACCACTATGAGATTAGGTGGCGTGTGTTGGCCTAGAGGTATAGATGACTGGGTTGTTTAGTGTGTACTTTGATAGGTGGCATAGTGCTTCCTGACTGTCGAGGTCATGGTTTTCCCATGGGTTGGGGGGAGATGCTAGTAGGGATGCTAGAGAGACGTGAGGTATATGCATGGGGTTCCTGTCTCCTTGGCATGTTGTACTTTTATTTGCATGATATTACCTACTGAGAGGCATAGTCTATGAGTTGTGGTACCACACTCCTGATGGTATGGGCATGGGAACACATCACTATCTTTCGGCCACTAGTGACAGTTGATGTTCAGCACGGAGCTCCCTATGCCTTCCGCTATGTGGGGGAAAACACTCAGCACCACATGGGAGATACTAGGTACTTCAGGCATGCCATAGACATGATGGTTCAATTTACATGGAGGCTATACTTGGGATGAGCAAAGTAGTTAGATGAGGATGAGAATTTTTCATTTTGTCGCCAGATTCAGTACTTGATTGGATGGATTGTTTCACATGTCCACATCATAGAGTGTCACCTTCCAGATCATGTATTGCGATAGTTCGGAGAGGTGTAGGATGTGCCAAGAGGATTGGCATAGTTCGTGAGGTCTTCACGAGAGATCCCTCTATGGGGTCCAGAGATTCCAGTGGCCATTGCGGAGGCAGAAATTGATGCATTGCAGGCAGTTCCTTGGGGATGGAGAGATGGTCTAGTAGACCCACATACCACAGAGGATTATGATTAGTGGTGGGTTGTGCATAGGTCAATTCCCTTGACAGATCCAGATCAGCCATCGCCGATAGAGCGGCAAGGGACAAGACCACATGGCAGGTGTGGCAGAGGCAGAGGGCGGAGAGGTGGAGGAGGCCATGGTGATGGTGGAGATGATGGTGGAGATGGTCGACGACGTGGTAGGAGAGGGAGACATGGATGGAGGGGATGAGGGCCGCCACTGTCACCAATACGTGAGGAGGATGTGGCCATGCTAGATATTGGCAGAGGAGGGGAGGAGGTGGATGTTGAGATCAGCGGAGAGGAGGAGCAGCCCGCAGAGGAGGAGGCAGAGATTGATGCCTTGGGCTTGCTAGGTGCCTACCAGGATGATGACGAGGAGGATGATGATCATGAGCGAGAGATCTGAGACAAGATCCTAGAGGATTTGGAGGATGAGGATGATGGTGTACTGAGGGTCAGAGAGGTTGACACAGAGGCAGTTGATTCTGACACCGCCATACTTCAGGCCCAAATTGCATCCTTGGAGGAGAAGATGGAGAGGGACAGGGCCATCATGGATAGAGATCAGGCCATAGCCCAAAGGCATGAGATAGAGTAGAGATTCACAAATATTAGAGCCTTGAGTATTGGGCCAGCAGCTACTTTTTCTAGAGAGTTAGTTAGAGCCAGAGAGAGGGCCACCTATTATAGGGATCTATATGAGACTACAGTTCCTCCAGAGAGACGGGCTCTGATCTTTTTAGAGGAACACAGTGAGAGGTTTCAGACCAGGACCCACTCCAAGATAGTGAGCATAGAGGGTGTGGAGCAGCCACACAAAGAAGGTCCATACGACAGGCCCCACTCAGGTCACAGGTCATCGGGTTCCCGGCATCAGTCATCTCTACACTCTAGCCATGATAGCTGTGGCAGTTCAGGATAGGGATACTTCTTGATATGTA
Organism: Sequoia sempervirens; assembly: GCA_007258455.2. Taxonomy (NCBI): domain Eukaryota; kingdom Viridiplantae; phylum Streptophyta; class Pinopsida; order Cupressales; family Cupressaceae; genus Sequoia; species Sequoia sempervirens. The sequence continues at coordinate 51,883,996 of VDFB02179234.1, forward strand.
TCGAGACATTGTATTATGATTCTATAGCTTGCGGGCTTCCATGTTTATTGATGCATTATGACATTATGATGTGACACTGTTGAGCGATATGTATATATGATTTTGGCGGCGATTCTCATGATATGCATTTCTATTTATTGATTATGCAGTCGTTTATTTATACATGTGATGTTTATATAATATGCCTATGTGATGGATGATCATATCTATTTTATGATGTGTTGATGCAGCTAATGGTATAATGTTGATTCTATGTGATGTTGATTCTATATGATGTATAAATTTTATAGTTATGAGATGTAATATTATGTTATATGTACAATGCATGCTACATGTGATGCTATACAAATGTAATGTGATGCATGTATTTACATTTTTTTTTGTCCATAGAATGCTTATGGTATGTATTGTATGATGATGAATGTCTATTATGACATGATGACCTAGATATGATAAATTCCTATATGTATGTATTTTTCTAACATGTATGTGTATGCAGGATGACTTATATTGTTCTGTCACTGGACTCCGTCATAATAAAAGAAATGAGATGGATGTTACTATTAGCAATCTTCGATGTTTCGTTGTATCACAAAAGGTATTGCACCTTATCATCATTGGGTGGAACTAATACAAATGGAGAAAAACACCATGATATGACATAGATCAAGGTGTGCAAGGTCATCCACTTGCTTATAACAGACAGTCACAGACAAGGATTATCATTAACTCATACTAAGGGCACAAGTTGCACTAGTCTTTTTGTCAAGACAAACCACAGACAGCAAACAAAGTAAAAGACGGGTCATGAGACGTCATCGCTCCTCTAAATCCTTCATGGGACATCCTTGAAGAAACTACTAACATTACTCAAAAATCAAAGTTAAAAGACAATTGACAAAGAGTAGTCAAAGAAAACAAAATTATGATACGTCGTTGCTTCTCTAAATACTTCATGGGAAATCCTTGAGAAATCTAGTAACATAATTTCGAGTCATCAAGTCAAATAAAATAATAAGATAAATAAGCCATAAAGTCAAAAGCTAGTAAAATATTTGCCAAAACTTGATCTGTTTGTTTGATTCATTTTGATTGATAGAAGGATTGATTGATAGAGCCTGATTTTAGGAGATACACATACTAGATAAGACTGTAAGTCTAGTTTTGATGTTATGATTATCTGTATAAGGCATGACAAAGCCTAGTTTTAGAAAGACATGTATCGTATAAGACGTTGAGTCAGATGTCGTTGATGTGATAACCTGTGTAAGGCTATTTTTGATTGTTTGAAAAATGTCGATATGCAAGAAGGACTCATCCTATATAAGACATAGATTGGTTTGTTGATAGCTATATTCAGGAAGGACTCATCTTGAATAAGATAGAGGCTGATTGTTTTGATGATGTCTGCTTCCAGGAAGGACACATCCAATAGCAGACATTAGTTGACCTGTTTTGATTATTTCGTTTGGCAAGTTGTTTGATTTGACTTAGAGACATTGCTAACTTGTTCACCAGATTAATGCATGACTTGATATGATGTGCTAACAATTGACTTGTGTGTGACGAAAAACCCTAAAGGACTGACCTAGTGCGGCCTCGGGGGCTCATCAATTGATGGCCTTGCCTATGTTATACACGTAGAGACCTCATAGTTTGACTTGACTTTGACTGACAAGACTGACTACAAATAGAAGACATGTGTGAAAGTGAATGTGACGAAACCTAATGGACTAACCTAGTGTGACCATGGGGGCTCATCGATTGATGGCCTTGCCTACGTTATACACGCAAAGACCTCATACTTCGACACGACCAATGACCTTGTCATATAGACATATGAATTGAAGCATGATTTTATATAGACAAACCTAAACGGATTGACCTAAAGCCTCGGGGGAACATCAGTAGATGGCCTTGCCTACGTTTAGTCGTAGAGGAAACGTAGTTCAACTAACAACAAAGATTGACAAGTGCGACTGACTTTGCCTCTATTTTTGGATTTTTGAAATGTTTTGATTTTTTTGTCTTTTTGAAGTTTTCTAATGTTTTTATGTTTTCTCAGGTCATTTTGTGATGTTTGTGGATTTTTCTATGGTTTTACGTCATCAACATAGCCAATGGAAGAATCAATATGATACACATCAATTGTTTTCCCCCAGTCGAGTATAAGACCAATTGATTATGAATAGGGTAAAATGGGGGATATGAAATGCACTCGATGTCAATCATTCCAGGTTATGGGAAAGACTACCACTTATTATGAATGGTATATACAAGCAATGGATATGAAAGATTAGGGATATGTACAAGGATGGTGACTATGTATAGGGTAGTGGACTATGTATGAGGAAGTGGACTATGTACAGGGATAAGGACTATGTACAGGGAAGTGCTAGATTAGAATAATAGTAGACAAAGGAGCAAAGTCAATTACACATGGCGCCTGTTTGCCAAGTTTTCACCACAGTACATATCCAAAGTGCCACTAAAGTGGTTTTCACTAGTGGATGAAGTATTTTTCTTTACTATTGTCTGGATTATCTAATTTTTTTGGTGTTACCAAGATGCCTGTTTGCCAGGTTTTCACCTTGGTAACAATTTTTTTTATTTTATGATTTTTATTTTTTTTTCTAATTAAGACAAGGCTCTCAGAACATAGAACTTCTTCAGATGCAAACAATTGATTGGCGAGGACAATGGTTCCCCTTCAAGAGTAGAGAGTTGGTACGCTCCTGATCCAAAAGCTTCTGTAACAATATAAGGTCCTAACCAATTTGGTTCAAACTTTCCTGGTTTGTCTATTTCTGCTTAATTCTTTGGGTTCTCCATTAAAACCAAGTCACCAATGTCAAATTTTATGTTCAAGACCTTCCTGTTATAGCTACAACGAAGGCGATTCTGATATGCTTGGAGATGGTCTAGTGCCTTCTATCTTCGCTCTTCTAGGAATTCTAGCTCATTGAGTCTCGATACTCGGTACTCTTCATCACCAATGTGGCCTTTCAAGGATACCCTTAGGGAAGGAATCTCGACCTCAATAGGAAGAATAGTTCAGAACCAAATACTAGTGAATAGGGAGTGGTACCAGTGGGAGTACAGATACTTGTGCGATAAGCCCATAAGGCAGGATTAAGTTGTAAATGCCAGTCATGGCCAACATCATTGACAGTCTTCTTGAGGATTTTAATGATGGTTTTGTTAGATGCCTCTGCTTGGCCATTACCTTGTGGATAGTATGGAGTGGAAAAGTGATGTTGAATATGAAATTCATCACACAGATGGTAGACTTCTTGATTCTTAAATGGGTAGCCATTATCAGTAATTATGGACTGAGGGACACCATACCGACAGATGATATAATTCAGGATAAATTTATAAATCTGTGTGCCGGTAATGTATGTCATAGGAATGGCTTCAATCCACTTCATAAAATACTCAGTGGCAGTGATAATGAATTTGTGTCCATTATAGGATGTGGGGTGGATCTTACCTATGAGGTCGAGTCGCCATTGGGAAAAGGGCCATGGTGACATTATAGGATGAAGTTCCTGTGCTGGTGCATGTATCAAGTCTCCATGAACTTGGCATTGGCAACATTTTGTTACAAAGACATATGAGTCCTTTTCCATCGTAGGCCAATAATAGCCCAGTCTCATAATATTTTTGGCTAAGGTAGGACCGCTAGAATGAGAACCATATATACCCTCATGCACCCCACGCAAGGTTGTTTGTGCTTTAGTAGAATCAAGACATCTCAATAGGGTATTATCTAAGGCGCGTCTATATACGGTGTCTCTGACGATGGTGTATTTGGCTTACTTGCAGAGGAATGTCCTACGTTGGCTGTTTGATAGGCCAGTGGGTATGACTTCGACATGAAGGTAGTCATATATTTCTTTGTACCATGGGGAATCAGGACCAGCAATGTCACACACCATTTTAGAATCTGGGATATCATAGGCTAGGACTAAAAGCTGCTCTACCAAGAACTCAAACTTAGGCACGTTGTTAGGAATGTCGATAAGTGATGTAATTGTAGCCATAGCGTCTGCTGCCCTGTTTAAAACATGAGGTGTCTGATGAAATTCGACTTTGTCAAAGTACTCTTTAAATCTATTAGTCATGCATTTGTAGGGAGCAAGCTTCTCATCCTTAGTCTCATAATCATCATTTACCTGTCTGATTACTAGTTGGGAATCACCATATACCCGTAGATTCTCAATTTTCCACTTGGCTGCCATGTGTAACCTCATCACTAGAGCTTCATACTCTGCTATGTTGTTTGTACATGGAAATACAATCCTGAATGACTTAGGGATGGAATCACCCTGTGGTGTGATAAAAAGTATACCAACCCCTGAGCCATGATTTGTATGTGAGCCATCAAAGTATAGTTTCCATGCTATGTTTGTGTCAATTGTAAATATAAACTCATCAGGAAAGTCTACAACTAATGGGTGATTAGCATGTATTGGTGCTTCATCTAACTAATCAGCAATGACTTTTCCTTTAATAGCCTTTCTTTCTACATACTGGATATCATACTCACTAAGTATCATAACCCATTTGGCTAGTCGCCCTATTAATGCTTCCTTGCTAAGAAGATATTTCAGAGGATCTATTTTAGCAATCAGCATTGTTTGGTGGTTTATCATATAATGCCTTAGTTTTTGGGTAGCAAATACTACTGCAAGACAGACATGTTCAATGGTACTATAGTTGAGCTCATAACCTACCAAAGTCCGACTAATATAATAGACTGCCCTTTCATGACCTTCATCGTCATTTTGTGCAAGCAATTCTCTGAGTGATGAATGGGTTGCTATAATATAAAGAATCAATGGTCTTCCTTCAACAGGTGGCATTAAGACTGGTGGTGTGATTAAATATTCCTTAATCAGTTGAAAAGCCTCTTCGCATCTAGTTGTCCTTGCAAATGGTACCCCTTTCTTAAGTAGATGTTGAAAAGGATGTGTCTTATCTGCTAATTGCACTATAAATCTTCTGATGGATTGCAACCTTCCTTGTAATATCCTTAGTTGACTGAGATTAGTGGTTGGAGGCATGTCTATGATTTCTTTTACCTTAGCCGGATCCACTTCAATGCCTCATCTGGAAATGGTATAGCCTAATAGCTTTCCTGACTTGACTCCAAACACACATTTCTTGGGATTGAGTCTCACTTTATACTTCTCCAGCCTTTGAAATATCTTATCTAAAACTTGTAAATGTTCTACCCTTGTCTTGGATTTAACAATAAGGTCATCGACATAATCCTCCATAAGAGTGTGTACTAGATTATGAAAGATAGTGGTCATGGAACGTTGATAGGTTGCTCCAACATTATTGAGTCCAAAGGGCATAACATTCCAGCAATACGTTCCCCAAGTACAAGTGAAAGCCATCTCAGGTTGGTCTTTAGTTGCAATTTTGATCTGGTTATATCCTGAAAATCCATCCATAAGGGACAACATCTCATACCCTGTTGTCATGTCCACTATCATGTCTATATTAGGCAAAGGGAAGTCATCCTTAGGGAAAGCCTTGTTGATATCTCTAAAATCGGTGTAGATGCGGATGCCCCATGTTGGTTTAGTGACTGGTACAAGATTGGAAATCCAATCTGCATAGTCAATTGATCTAATGAAACCAACGTCTAACAATTTATTCAGTTCTACCTTGACTAGTAAAGGAATTTGTGGATGCATTTTCCTCAATTTCTGTTTCACTGGTTTGACACCTGGTTGTAAAGGTAAGTGATGTAGAACAAGTTTAGGATCTAACCTCGGCATGTTTGCATATGACCAGGAAAAATTTATCTATCTCTGTGCAAAGAAGTTGTGGAATTTTGGTTGCTCTTTTGTTGTCAATGATGCTGCAAAATAAACCAGTCGGGGATTCTCTTTTGTACCTATGTTGACTTCTACTGATTCTTCAACGAGCATGGGTGACTTTTCTTGTACCTATCTTGTTTATTATTTTTCTCATTTTTGCGACTGGAGGGTTGAACATATTCCCCAAAATATGCTTTGTTGTCCAATTCAATGGTAAAACTAGCCTTGTGATCACCATTAGGTATGCCTTCTCGTAATCCCAGGAACTCAGCAATTGCTTCGTCGTTCTCAAAAATGTCTAAGATGGGTGTGTCTTGTTGGTCCCAATCAATGAGTTGGGGATAAACTAAGGGCATGTCATCGTCATAGTTATCAAAGTTTAATGGGGTCAAGGTAAGGATTGAGTTATTCATATGGTCACAAAAGTCTTGTACTAAGTCATGTTTTCTCTTAGGTTTGGATCTAGGTGGATTGATAGGTGGGCCTAATGCCAAGGTTTGATTATCTGAAACAGATGGCTCAGGTTGCCAAGAGGTAGGATCAAGTGATTCCCAATAGTAGTGTTTAAACCATTCCTCTTTTTTCATGTTCTTTGGTGGATAGGAATTCAATGGATTTGGTGAGGATCTTAACATTAATTCAAGTTCTCCAAATAGCTTGTCAAGGTCCATGGAAGAGGTAGAGGATAGGGAATCCCACTCATAGTCGTTGGAGTCAGGGGAGTATGAGTGATATTGGTCAGATGGTTCGTGAGATGTCTTAATATCTTTTGAAGCACTAACTTCCTCAATTAAGGGTGATGTGGTACCAGGAACGCCAATCTAAATCAATCGAAACCCTAGCCCCACGCCTTTTGGCCACTGAGAAAAAAATATTGGTTCAATCCTCCCATCTTGGTTTAAGCCTAAACCACTATGTCCATCATATCCCTTGCTCTACATGATTGTGAAACCCTTTCCATATAGATCTGTCAGAATGTGAGCAAGTGAGAGAGGTTCTTCATCATCTTCCCTATACAACCAGGAAGTGACATCTTCTGTATTTACGGCCTCTTTGCTTAATTCTCCCCATTTAATGAAATTTGTTGTAGGATGAACATGTATAGTGACCATAGACTATCCTTTATCTAATGTAGGTAAACTGTATGACTTAGGAGGAATCAAATGGCTAACACAATAAGATGTCATCATGCAATACTCTCCACAACCCTTGTCTTGGATCTCAACCCTAGGAGTGGTAGGAATTGAGGTTGAAATAGATGTTCAAGTGAGTGTGGATGGATCAACATAGGAAGGTGGATTGGATGATGAAGCATCTTGGTTTATTGGCACTTGGAATTGGGGGATCTCTTTTATATTGGTGCGATATTGGAATGGATCTGGGTCACCGTCTATAGTTATTTATGTTCCATTGTAAGGGAATTTAAGACACTGATGATACGTGGAAGGGACCGCCTTCATGGCATGAATCCATGGTCTACCTAGCAAAAGGTTATAAGGAAGGGTGAGATCCAAGACTTGGAACTTTGTCTCCATTACTATAGGACCAATTCTGATAGGAAGTCTTACCACCCCCTTTGATTTTCGTTCCTCATCATCATAAGCTTTAATGACAATAATTTTAGTTGTGTCTACGCATGCTTCTAAGAAACCTAATGCCTTAATTAGTTTTAAAGTGCACAAATTTAAACCTGCTCCTCCATCTACCAAAACTCATCTAACTTTGGTGTCATCAACAAGGACTTCTAGATGTAAAGGGTCATTATGGTTTGTCTTTTTAGTTGCGTAGTCTTGTTGAGAAAATGTGGCATGATGATTATTGGTCAAATAGTCGACCATTTCCTTGAAACGATTGACATCAAGATCATTTTGGGACTGTGGTGTTTTGTAAATCTTTATCTAAGATAGATCGATGCTCAGGAGAGATACGCAACAGTTCCAAGATTGAAATTTGGGCTAGGGTCTTCCCCAACTAGTCAAGTAGGTTATATTGTGACTTGGAAGGCTGTGGTGTTTGCTACAATGGGGGGCCTTGGATAGTGATCTTAGTATGATGAGTATTGACCGTGCACTCGATATTTGTATTGATAGTAATGGTATTGATATTCTCATCAGTAGTACGAAGGTAATGAATGGTTTTTCCACTATTATAATCATGCTTGATACTTGCATAGTTGGCTAACATATTGGTCTTAGTACTCGAACTGGGAACAATTCCTTTCCCATGGTCATGTAATGGATCAGAATAGACTTGATGATTAGTGTTTGATGACTTTGGTTTCTATCCACCAACTTCAATTATTCTCCTTTCGACAAGATCCTGTATGATATTCTTCAGTTGTCGACAGTTTTGTAGGTTATGTCCCTTAGTTCTATGATAATCACAAAAGGCATTGTCATCCCACCAAATTGGTTTAAATTGTCCTGGATCGTATTGCCTTGGTTCCTGTAGCTGTATAAGATTTTTTTGTAATAGTTGTTTGAATACGAACTCAATGGGTTCCCCTAAGGGAGTGAACTCACGTTTTTGAAACCTCCTTTGTTGTTTTGTACGTTGAGTATTTTGGACCATGTTAGGAGGTTGATTGACAACATTAAGCATGTTGGAAGAAGTGTGAGGTCCTGGTAATGTGATGAGTGGTCCTGCTTGTACTATTTTAGCATCAACTACCCCATCATTGGTGACATTTTTGTTGCAAGACAAAAATCTATTTCTGTTAGTGGGGGTGTTTTGCACGATCATATTTCTATTGGGTGTTGATGTCTTAAGTTCACCTTTTTCAATGAGATCCTTTTCTATTATAACCCCTTTTTCCACTAGTTCTGAAAAATATGTACAATAATGTACCCTTAAGTTACTCCTTAGTTTTGCATGAAGGTTTTCCTGGAACATAGTAACTTTTGTTTTTCAGGTATTTTGACAGGACACCGGCTAGCTATAGTCCTCCATCTTTGGAAGAAAGTGATGAATGTTTCACCTTCATCTTGTGTTGTGTGACACAAGGTTGCGATATTTATCTTGTGGTCTATGTTGAAGGATAATTTCTTAACAAACTTCTCAACCAGTTCACTCCAAGATTGGATGCCATAGTCTAGACCTGAAAACCACTCTAGTGCAATCCCTACAAGACTTCTTGGAAATAGTCTAATAAGATACGTGGGGTCATAAGTGACATCTATGCATATGGTAGAAAATTCCCTTATATGTTCTATTGGATTCCGTTTTCCATTGTACTTAGGGAGATTGGGTATGACATACCCATGAGGGAAAGGGGTCATGTACAATGATCTATCAAAGGGAAATGGGCATATGTCCTTGGTTGAAAAGTATTTCTTAGTTGACACCACCATGTTGTCCATTTGTGTTTGTAGTGCCTGCATTTGTGTTTGTAAGGTGTCAAACTCGGTCAATTATGTGTTGGGTGGATTATGTGGATTTGTGTATGTATTATGAAATCCAAGGTCTCATGATGGGTTTCGATTGAACGTTGGTATTTGAGGTGGGTTTGGATTCAGAATATTAGTAAACGTGTTATGGTCTGGAATCTGCATAAATTGGGGTTGACTTGGGATCTATGTGAATGGATTTTGGGTACCATGCTGGGAGAAGGGATTCTAATTCAGAATTTGTGTAAATTGTTGTTGACTTGGAATTTGGGAGAATGGGTTCTGATTACCCATCTGGGAGAACGGATTCTGATTTGGAATTTGTGTGAATATATTTTGACTGTCGATCTAGGAAGATGAGTTATGATTGCCATACTGGAATAAGGGAATGCCTCTTGTTTCTGTAATCCGTGGTATAGTACTAGTGACTTGAGCACTAGGTATGGCCATCGATTATGGTATGGTGTTCATGACACTAGCATTAGGTATGTTCGTTGACTTGGATATTGTACTTGTAACACTGACATATGGTGTAGAGGCTAACATTTTAGGTCTTTTACTCCCAATAAGAGGACCAGAGGGAGTGGATGATGATCCTTCTACAGTGAAATTAAATCCCGATGTCATACCGGATGTACCAAATGGAGACATATGGACTGTCGTACTCTGTGTAGGTGTGCCAGATGGCATAGTTGTGCTAACCTGAGGTATAGTAGTACTAACAGTCATTTTATTTGTCCCTTGTGTAGGTTGAGTTTGCAAGGTGCTGATATCAAATCCTGTAGGTAAGGTAGCACCTTCAGTATCAATTTTGCTAAGTATCGTTGACGATCATTTGCTAGGTACTCATCTACAAAAGAGGCAAACTCAGGGTCCTATGCGGCAGCCTCTATGTCTTCTATTTTAATGTGACCTTGAGTTTTTCTAGTGGTGAATTTGTCTAATAGAGTCTTGTGAGGTCTTGAGGAAAATGGATTGATAAATTCATTTGGGTTCGACATCTTTTCTCTCTCTCTTCTCTTAGACCTAGTTTCAACCATGTAAGATTAGCTCAATATGCAAGGAATGCAAAACTACATCTATGGAAAGTATGACTCTAGTCTATGTTTTTGGGATTTTATAGGTGCAAATAAGGAATGAATGCAGCTATTTTTTTGGTTTTTGGTTTTTTGTGTGAGTAAAATATGTTGAATATGACGCTAGTCTAGGATGACAATATCTAAAAATGAAAATTCTAAGCAAGCTTCTAAGGTAATCAATTTTGCAAACCCGAGATGGGGGGACCAACTACCTAAAGTCTAACCAAGGCATCAATTTAGTTAAGTCAAGGAACCAATGTAGGACGAGGATCAAAGAAAAGTTGAGTTTCCTAACTAGAATGATGAGCTAGGAGAACTCTATGTAGGACAAAGGATAAGATGATAGGACTAGGTTCAATGACAGATTTCATTGACGCTATGATTTTTCTAGAGTGTCTATGGTGGACCTATCCTAAATTTTGGAAAACTAACCATCCTAGAAGTTTACTTTAAAGGAAAAAAAGTATTCTAAGATGAGACCAAACTCTGAATTAGGACAACTATGGTAATGACTAAATGAACCTAAAGGATGCAAAATTGAGAAAAATCATTTCCTGTTTCTATTCAAAGTCTTCTTGTGGGAAGCCAACTGAAAGACTGGTATAACCATGTTGACAGGACAGTGATCATGAATTCTGGTTTTCTAATCAGGCAAATGCGTCGCAGGATTTCACATATGCGGTTAAGTTTACCAGTTGCGGTTTTCTAATGATCAATTGCAAGTTTCTGGTAAATGTTCAGTATTTGTGTCAGACAAATGAGGGCAACTTTCTAATAGATGCGACTTGTAATGGAAATTGTGACTCAAGATATAACATATGTGGTTTTTTGCAAAGCAAATGCGAGCTAATCTGGCATATGCGACTCTACGCTAAACAGATGCAACTAAAAATGATAGATACGACTCTAAAAATCAATTGTGACCTTCTGGTGAATAGTTGCGACTCTCTGTATATCTTCAGTGATTTGAGATGTAAAACTGACGCTGTTTTCTATGATCAAGTTCTAGAAAACAAGGACAATCATAAGACAAAGTGTTTTTAGTTTGATTTTGGACTCAAAGAACGTGTAATATGACAACAGACAAGTATAATCCTAGTAGGCCAAAAGGCCATGGGTTTGTATACTTGGTATAGCCCACCAAAATACCCTGGATTGGTGATAAACACCTTTCCTCCTCAAGAACGGATAGCTTAGAAATTTGTTGGAATTGGCTCCCCTCCATGGCTCATTAACGTCATTCGAGCACACCAATTTTGGATTATTGGGCAATGACCTCCCAAGAATTGCTATCTCTACTCAAGGGGATTAGTAGTGAGTGTCTTCGGGCATGATATTGTACCCTGCGCTATACTGAGCAACAACCAAAAATGGTTGGTTTCTAAAAAAAAAGGTGTTTAATACAAGCATTCCATTTGTAGGGCATGATCCATGCGGTGAGAGTCCCTTTTCGGATCCATCTCTTTGGAACCATACACGTGATTCTTGGGCTTTCCCCAAGAATCCACTTTTATATACCGGTTGGAAGTCCCTCGAGTTCAGGGTGCTACCGGTCTGAGTCATCTTGGGGTGAGTACTTTTTCCCACCAGAGCAGGTCCAAGTTCTAGAGTTGGTAACCGTTTCTCTTACACCCAGGATTGCATGGATGTGCAAGGGGAGAGGATACTTCGATCTACCAAATCATGAGGGTAATTACATAGTTGTGCTTTCGCACCAAACACAGTAAACACTTGTTAATTTTAATCCAAATGAAATATTTTCTACACTACCAAACAATTTGTTTTAAAAATTTAACTAAGGTCTTTGACATGCATTCTACAGAAAGATTCATTAGTAGTTTTCAGTATTATCTTCGTCAATCATCCTGCAAAAGCTCTTTAACTCCAAAAACAAAAAGTCCATGTGCTGAAAATCCAAAATTAGTAACACACAAATCAATTAAAAATTTTAGATTTTTAAAAATAGAAACAAAAGGAACATACCAGTCAATTGCATCGTTGTTTTACCAGTCAGATGCATCGATGTTCTCTGCAATTACGTTCTTGGTATTTTACCAGTTAGTTGCAGTTCAAAAATTTGCAGATGCATCAGAATTTTTTAGGTGCGTCATTTTTGGTGTCAGATGCGGTTCAGAAAGTCAATTGCATCGCTTCATCAAATTGATGCATCTTCGAATTTCAATTGTGGCATTTTGTCAAGCTGATGCGTCATTCCATATGAAAAACCTGCAAAAATCAACATAAAAGTCTATGGATATTGGAAGATGGTGTCTTCACATCGGTTTCACCAAATGTAATGTCTAGAAAGTGCAAAAAGAAATAGATCAGAGCAAACATGCAATACAAATCTAAATTCAATCTAAGTCATATCAACAAAGTACAAACGAATTCAAAACGTAAATAAAGAAACAATCTCATCCAATCTACATTCTTCCATGATTTATCTCTATTGTCCTCCGTTTCTCTTGTAGTAGTATAATTGCCCTCAGATTTTCAAAGCTTCGTGCAAGTATAGCCTATGATAATGATTTAGCAAAACATCGAAGATTCAAGATAGGTTCTCCAAAAAGTCATAAGATTTCGAGAGAGATTGGAATGATGAAGACCAGATCAATTTATAGAAAATTGATTATTCGAACGACAGGCCAAGATTGAAAGATCAACAGATGGTTGAGATTGACTGATTAGTCATGCATTTTTATAATAGTTAGTAATGAAATGAGTAATATAAATTAGAAATATAATTAAAGATTAAATAAATGATTTAATCTTCTAGTTTGGCATTCGAAAATAGAAGAATTATCTTTGCATGACAAAGATGAAGATGGATTAAAGAAAATCTTGTTTGAGTGCACGCACAAGGTTTAATTAATTAAATAGGAATATTTAATTAATCCACATGTACATGCAAATGAGTTAGAACTGGACGATTGAACGATTTGACAAAGATATTACTCAAGAAAGCCACTCAGACATTAAATCAAGAGTTAACTGAGCGATTTACAATAGACCTTTGAGTCGAGTAAAAGTGAATACTTAGATAACTCACACGGAATGCGTTAAAATAGAATTCATGAATTAAATAATTCATTTAATTCAAGATTTGATATTTGAAGAATAATTAAATAAATAAGATTTATTTAATTAAGTGATGAAGGGATTTAAATGAATAATTAAATAAATAAAGAATTTATTTAATTATAGTTGAAGTATGATAAAGAGTAAATTAAATAAGAATTTATTTAATTTGACAAGAAGGATAAGGTTAATTAGTAACATAATTAAATAAAAAGTGTTTATTTAATTAATCAGATAGAATAAAGAAAAGTGTGAATTAATTAAATAATTAAGATTATTTAATTAATAGAAGAAATAACAGACTATAGAGAATAATTAAATAATTGACATTATTTAATCATGACCATGTAGAATATGAATTATGAGGAATATTGAAGTCGTAGGCTTAGACCAAATTTTGGTGTCTACACCTCCTCATACATTGTCCTCAAGCACACCACCAACTCAAAAAGTGGGGTGTGTCACCCTGCTAAGACTGGTCGTTAAGACTCGAGGATGGGTCCCTAGACTATAATGACAAGGGCCACCTCTGATATGCATTGGGAAAAGAGCCTAGCCCATCCCTATGTGTCTGCAACCATAGAGAGAAGTATATTAGTATCCTAAGATGTATAGATACAAAACTAAAGAAAAATATATGCACATTAGATGAAAACTAGAAGTACTAAAGTGAAATGGCATAATGAAACTAGTATACCTAGGTCTTCTAGCTGTCAGTGTGGATCAAGAGGTGGGTCAACATTGGGACCAACATTTCCTACATCTGGTACTGCTCCTAATACCACAAGAGCTACTGTAGGGACGATGATAGGATCTAGTGGTACAGAAGAAACTAGGACTGCAAGTGGGGGGAAGACATCCACAACCTCCTCCTCGACCTTTTGCTACTACTACTCTCCACCCCCATGGGCCCACCTCTACCTCACTCCTAGTGGAACCTCTCCCTACAGGTCAGGATCCCCCTAGGGAATCCACCAAGAAAATGGGAGCAGAGCCATGTGCCTGCCACCAAGCCAGGAAACCTCTCGCCACACCAACATTTTCAACTGGCTACATCTCATGTTGGTCTTGATCGTTAGTGTGATCATCAGACATGGTGATGTTGGAGATGGTTCACCACCGATTATCTCCCAACCAAGTGGCATTCCTCATAGACCATGCATAAGATGGGACCATAGGGGGATAGTTTGAATGCGACCATGCTACCACATGACCCAAGTCTAGTAGTAGGGCATAATGAAAAAATCTATGTGACTTAGGATAAAATGGTCTTGCTACAGGTTCCTCATGAACCTTCCATCATCTACCCACCTAAAAAAGGGTGTGGTCAGCATCTAGCCTAATTGGGCTGTAGGGTATTAAATTGCAGTCGTCAGATCTATAGGTCTCCATGCCTCCACTATTGAATCATCTTGTACCAATGGGCCATGTGTACTAAATAATCTTAGACCTAAGGATATCCCTCAAGTCATGTTTAGGTACTGTGAGCAAAGGCCCACACCTAGAGTAGGGTGCAAGCTATCAAACTCTAGAACTCATAATGCACATACCTACCCAACTCATAGTACAGGTGTACCAACATGCTCCTCCCCCACACAAACACGTCATGTGCTCCTCCCCCACACAAACACATCATGTGCTCCTCCATCTCATGAATATTATGCATGAGGCCCCCGTGCAGGTGAGAGCCTCATCCATCTCTATTACTTGAGTGGCCATGGTGATCACCAAAACTCAACGTAATAGGGGCACAACACCACGCTCCTACTTGAACCAACGCATGTAAATATGATTGATTTCATCGCCACCATCAGTGCAACCCGAGTAGTATGCAACCCCATCATGTTGCTCCTAGGCTGAGCATGTGTCATCAATCATGACCTGCTGCCCATAGATGGGAAGGTCAAGGATGTAGGGTGATGGTCATCTCACCTGTTAGGAGGTGAAACGTTGAGGTGGTCGAGTCCCACCGCTCCATCAGTACCATTAGTGTACAATCATGGTAAAGCATATTTGGCATCTAATACACCTTCTAGAGGCCCACTCATTGTAGAAGCATCTCCTTCGCATTTGATAGTCACTGATGCTAGTCCCGAACAAGGTGAATCACCCGCCCATCGGGATGCTCCCTCATCTCTAGATAATCCTACAAAAGTGAAAAAGATTGAAGTTAAAATATTTGATGTGCAAAAAATTATGTATAAAATTTGCTAAGTGGGGCCTCCAAGATGCATGTGTAACGCACATATTTTTATGCATCATGTAAATTTATGAGACCATCATTAAGGCTGGCAAGATGCCAACGCTCTTGACTAGATGCCAACGTACGCTGAGGTCCCCCAGCATGCTAGCAGGACACCAGTGCATGAGGAGGATGTAGGCACACCATCAGGATGATTGTGATCCAAATTTTTCAAAAACTCACTAAAAATAAGTTTAAGGACTCACCTGATCCACCTCGAGGCCCTCACGCACATCCTCCCATATCTGGTCCATCCTAGGCTCCAGATAATATCTTCAATGTGGAATTTTGCTAACTTTCCTCTCACAAAATTTAACAAAACTCTAGTAGTGAATAGTAAAAATGACCCTTATGGGGGCCTACCTGGGTATATATAGGCCCCCTAGGGGCCATTTTTCTTGGTGCTTGTGGTCCCTCCATTTCTCCTAATTTTCCCCCACTAGAATGGGGGAAAAACTAGGAGGGGGCATATAGTGACTTCTTCATCAAATTTTTCTTCTAAATCACCAAAATGTTTCTTGATCATTCTTCTCACCTTGGTAGCTTCCTCCAATTTTTATCTAACTTAAAATTTGGAGTTTTATAGAACAAAATTTTGTGTGATTTTTCACAACAAACACTATATTTTTCACTTAGTTTGATCACTAAGAGCATCTTCAGTACCTGCTAGCTCGACCTCTACGGCCTCTATAGTATCCTTTTTGGCACACAAATCAGTAAAATTTCAAGTTTTGGCTTGAAATTTTCTTTTCTACTTTAGTGTGGCTAGTATTTCCAAAATTAAGCGCACTAAAGTGGGGGAAAAATGTAATGTCACAAAATTGCACCTAGGGGAAATTTCACATTTTAGCACCTTTTCTTGTGTTTATTGTGCCTAAACACATTGGTGATAAGAGCCCCATAGGTCATAATTTCAAATTTCTAATTCCATGAGGTCTAATGATGAAGGGAAAAAAAATTGTTTTCCCATTTCCCAAAAACTAACATTTTGGATGCCTGCGTGATGCGTGAACATCTACATGATGTGCTAGCATCCTGGTGCTTTTTTGAGTTTGAAATGTGGAATCTCATAATCTTGACTCAAGACATGTGTCTTTACAGTTAGATTCCTGAGTGTAATGGCTCCTTTCTCCCTTACATGCAACAAAACTCCCTTTTCCTCTCTTTTTTGGGGGTTCTCTCTCATTCGATTAGTTCTCTTCTCAACCTCGCTTCATTCTCAACCTTTTCTACTCTTTGCAATAACACTTAGATACAAGCAAATAAATTTCAAAATGAGGTCCCTCCAATAGCCAAAGCTCTCTAGCAAGAATTCAACAGTGCATTTGTGTGTTCAAGAGGAGGCCGAGGACTGTTGGTAATGCTCTCTTTCTCTTATTTATTTTCAAATAGATTAGATCTCTTTGTTCATTTAATACTTGGTGGTGTGGGTTCTCCTCCTCAAGTAGGGATTTTTTTCACCACTTTCTTGTGTCTATTTTGTTTACTTTCTATATCTATCTAGTTGTCTGTGGAGGTGGGAACACCAAAATGGGGGTTTGATTATAGCAAGCCCCAAAACAATCATAATATTTTTCCCCGTTCGTTCTATGTGTAGGTTGCCAAAGCGGAGCTCAGAGGAAGGATCCAAACATTTTTCCATTTGTAAGTCTTCTTTTAGCTCTCCTTGTATTTTGTCTCATTTTCTACTTTCTTTTTAGTTACTTGGCTAAACAAACTCGAACCCATGTTAGATAGTGAGGTTTTTTAGTCATTCTACCCAAGTCTTGAGTTCTTTGTTGCTAGGGATTCCAATGCATCCATCAGACTCCAGCGTGTTGCGCTAGCATCTTGATTCTATGATGTATTCCATTGACCGAGAGCTCTTCCTTTTGAGGAAAATATCTAGGAACCTTGCTCTCTCAAATTCTAAAGCAGTATTTTTAGATAGTGGCTTTGTGTGTGATTTATTTTCATTTTTTTCATTCAACTAATATTGAGGTGGTTAAGGGAAGTTCACTCCCAGGGATTCTCTTGAGAACAAAGATATTCGTGAGTAGCAAATCCCTCTTATCTCACAAAACTAATACACTAGAATCTTTTGAATAACCAAATCACCTTTTTTTCTTTTTACCATCTTTTGTATTGTAGGCCACTATTTTATACTTGTCAAACTCTACTAGTTTGTTTCCAACCACATTTTTTCTTTCCATATGTTCATATATTAGCATACGTTGCAAGCCACCACAATGCTAACATGTTTCATCCAAGCATAATTTCCTGTAGAATATTTGACCTTCCTCTCTTTCACATAAAATTGTTGATATGAATTCTCTTGAAGATGTAGGTGGGGGCATGTATGCCACAATCCTTCAAAACATTGTTAGTATGTAAATCTAAACATATAGACCAATAAACATCAAAATGGTTAGAAAAATCAATATGTAATCTACAACAAGTAGTGCATGTGTGATTTTTTTTGACATAGAAAGGTTTTAGCATTTCAAAATATCTTAAATGAAAAATTTTAACTTGAGGATACATCTCTAGAAATTTACCAAAAAATTATGTTTAAGTTGTATCCAAAAAACCCTTTAGATGTGGCTCACAATTTCGACTACCGATTCTCCTTCTTACCACATCATTTTGATTTGGAGATACCCTTGTGTAATTCTTCCAAAAGTCTTTAATTAATGATATCAATGCTTCAATAATTAGTTTATCTTTTCATGGTAGTCTCCTCGAGAATTCCCATATTTCATTGTCATCAGTGTCCTCAATTATTTGACACCTTCCAACGAATCTTGATATATTTTTTCTATTAACTCTCAATACTTGACTTGTCTTTCTAATGAGATGACCTTTCTTCATTTTATTACTTACTATTGTTGATGTAATGATATGTCGTGTGACATTACTATCTTTTGTATGTGAGGTGTTATCCACACTCTCATAAGCACTCATTAGATTCTTCATAATATATTTTTCACTTGAAGCCTCTGATGTTCTCAACCCAAGAATCTTCATGATGGAACTAGAATTTATACTTCACATCATTTCAACAAATAGTTGACATCTTCCAATCTCATTTAATTTCTCAAAGTACACTCTCCAAATCATATTAGCATATCTTCTACAAGTGTACTTTGGAATCCTATCTTCCATTGGTTGCAAAATATTCTCATCAATATCAGTCAAATACTTGGGCTTTCTGCACAAAATTATAGGTGGTGTTCTCTAAGGTAGATTTTTCTCAACATTAGGAAATTCATCAATATTTAAATGAGATTAGATAGATGGAACACCTTCAATCGAAGATGGAATAGATGACATACCTTGAAGTTGAGATGGGAAAGATGGTGTACCTCCTTCTTCATATGTGATTGATGATGCGATTTCAACTCAAGATGTGGTAGATGGTGTCCCTCCATCTTGACTTGTGGTTGAGGATGTATCTCCAACTACAGTATTCAAATTTCTCATAGTATGAAGTTTTTGCATTCATTTCGTTTGTGCCACAAATACCATATCTCTCATTGATGATTGATGTTCCACTTCAATTGGAATGTCTTTGACCATTGTGTCCAATTTCCTCTTCTCATGAAGTTCCCTCATATTTGTTGCTTTCTTTGCATTCTTAGGTTCTTGCTCTTTGTGTGTTGGTTTAATCCTTGATCGTTTCCTTAGCATGACAAAGAAGGTTGTCTATAGCATGAAAATGAGATAAATATTAGTTCCACCATAGTACTATAGAGTAAATAAATAACTTACACAAATCTTAAATTTGTCATGAAATTATGATACACATAATATATGACAGTCCAAAAGAGGCATGAGGAGGGGCAGCAAAGGGTGTGAAGAGGGAAACAAAAAAGTGCAACAAAAGCCATTCTACTCAATGACACATGTGTCATCATAAAATTAAAAAAAATCCATAAAAATAAATAAAATATATGCCATTCAACCCTTCATACAAAATCCATACAATCATCATGTAGAAGAGTAAATGTCTCTCAACAATGATCAATAAACAAGTGCACTAAGAACACATGATAGGAGTTTGATGCAACCTTCAAAAAAAACCCATACAATCTTTATGGCATATACAATCTCATTAGAAACTCAAATAAAATCTATACAACTCAATTTCATATACATTATTAAAACTTAAAATAAAGCTAAAAGAATGAAAACACAATATCATTAATATTGCTAACCATGATGCATGGATAAGCACACCAGACACATAATGTAGGAGTTTGATGCACTATATTCATAATGAAATATTCACTCAATAGGCATGAAAATCAAAGGATACTATGTCATTCAACCTTAATGCACACCATATATGACATAAGATTTTATCCATTACACACCAAAGTTGATGTCACTCAACCATGGTGAATGTGCAAGCACACTAGGCATGACATAATAGTATCATGTATATTAGCCATATAAGTAATTTCATTATTCCTAATGCATAAGTGCACTAGGAATAACCATAAGACTACACAGCATGAATGGTATTTGATGATTGACATAAAATCCCTATAATCAATTACACATAGTTAATGTCATCAATCCTAATGCATAAGAACACTAGGCACATTGTGCAGCCTTTGTGGCATATTTCCTTTCATCTCTAGCCACAAAATTGCTAGATATTCACCATATCATACCTTAACCAAAATTTTCATTTGGAATATTTGTCATATATAAGTGATTTTTTCTAGTTTGGTGTGAATTTGAAGTTGTTTCCTAGCCATAGAGGGTTTGACAACAATTTTGCAACGATTGCTTTAGAGAGTGTGAGGAAGATGAAGGAAATGTTGCAATAAAGGGAGCCTTCAAAGAGGTTAAAAAGTGTTTTTTGTGGTCTTTTTGGATCTATAGCCAATTCAAATTTTGGTAATAAAACTCCCTAAGGACATACCTTCTACTAGTTATAGAGAAGAATATAATGACAATAGATCCTACTACAATGACTTTAGTAGAGGACATTGTAGAGGAAGAGATTATGGTGAATGGGGGTTTGTCTTCATCAATCCTCATTTTGGTAATTAAACCTTGTAATGAAACATGAAGGAATGATGAATGAACAAAGTAATGTCACAACTCACCAAACCCTTAGATAAACCTTGAAATTTAGATCTACAACTAGCATGAAATGGCTTCAATGGATGTGGATCTTTATTTTGAAACTTGATTTGATACAATGCATTGACCGCTTGAATGGATCATGAACACTACATCAACATATTAGCTCCAATAACATGCATGATGCAAGAAGACTTTGACATGACAATTGGATCTTGATTGCTACAATAATTCTTCAATAAATCTACTATTTGATACCTTGAAATTATCTTGAAATTATCTTGATAAGGATCAATTGAATACTCTTACCTTGCTTGAAAGTATTAGATTTGCTAGGTGAAACATAGTGAAATGACCCTATATTTATAGGTATGTAACATTAATTTCCATAAATTCAAATAACACAAGCCATCATGTGAATATAGATTTGAAACTATTGAAATACCACCAAAAACATAATTTAAATTTAGGTCCTACGTCTAAGTGAGGACCCATTCACCCATGGGTGAATGGGTCCTAGGTCACTTACCTAGGACACACATTGCTCAATGAGAAGTGTTATGTTATGGAATTAATGAATGTCAAGTTTTCCTCTTTATAAATTGCAATTAATTAGGCTTCGATGTGAATTGAAGGTTCCAATTAAGGAAAATTAACCTCAATTAATTAATAAATCCCTAAATAAGTGTGAAAGTGTAAAGAGGTACACTCTACAACACTAAAATAAGGCACAATTAAGTCCATTTTCATTAATAGGGCCCTAATCTCAATGTGAATATGTGAAATGCATATTAAAACACTAAATTAAGGCATAATTAGGTTCATTTTAATATTAATTCCTAAATTAAGTGTAAAAAGTGATACTTTTTCTTACACAACATTTAGCCCCCACCCCCCACTTTAGTGAGAGGATAACCCCATATCAAACTCACACTAAAGTAGACATTCAAGAAACATGTGTATGTAGCAATGACAAAGATACTCAATCATACAACATTAAAGACCCAAAAATAAAAGGGAGGTGGATCAAGCCTCGTCTGTACAACGCGATGTGGAACATGTTTAAGTTGTTTTTTTCCAAAAATTTTGCAAAAAGAACTTAATGTCCACTATGAAAACAACACACATGCTCACTTCGGGCTAATGGAACGTCAAGCCATCCACTAGATGAGTGCCCAGGAAAGTGGCTTAGTGAGAAATTCATACCAGGTCTACAAGCTCTCACTGTACTTACCATACCAAAGCTAGCCCTCCTGAAAACTCTGATAAGTTGCCAAAAAACTAAGGCTTTGAGCTTCATAAGGACTAAAAATTTGTGTTATGCTAAGAAAACTATGAAAAAGTGGAATCCTCTATTGGAAAGCAAGGTTTATTATGCTTGGTGGCCTTAAAATGGGTTCAATCTTCAAAATGTTAACAAGTTGTATTATGCTAAGCACTTATGAACAAAAATGCAAATAAAGTTTTTTTCAAAGGGATCTTTCTTAGTTCATGTAAGGTCTCTTCTTAGGGAACGTCACCCTAATGTCTCCAAGAGAGGAAAATTCTAAGAAACAGAGAATCAAAACTTAGGTAATGCAACATGTAGCATCACCACTAAGAGGAAACTCATTGCTAGAAATTATCATACTTTTGGATGACATCAAAGCCAATGACACCACCATGAAGAGCATGCATCAAAAGAAGAAATAAAATCACATAATGATACATAAGTTTTGATGTATTCCCCCACTTTGAAGTGATTTCTAACACCATTGCTGTGAGAAATTTTATTTAAAGTAGCCAATGAAGAAGACATGAGAGCTTATTCAGAAAGCCCTATGCCAAGCCATATGTTCCCAAATGAAACTACATCATGAAGAAAAGGAAGGGGTTATCCCAAAAATGAAAACACATAAGGGATCTATGGATTCAAGTTCAATATATCTTTGCTACAATGAGATTATAGAGCTCAGAAATGTCATCATTCCAAAATACTCGCAGAACAGGAAGAATGACACATAGAGAGTGAAAACAAAGAAAAATATTTCAGGTCAACATGGAAGAGACCTAAATGTATCGACGCCTTGCATCATCCCCAAAAGAAAAACATAAGTCAAATGAAAATATAAATGTTTATGACATAGAGAAGAATGTAGGTAAAAGTAGAGGAATGCACATAAAGAGAGAGATGCATCAAATGGAACAATACAAAGGATCACATTAGGCATATGCAATCACACAAAGAACATGAAAAAGAAAACAAATCAAGACTAGTAAGTCTCATGTGAGTCAACCTATAGTAGGTCATCCACATCCCAATCTTGTTTAGTATATGTGAAAGGAGTACAATTAGCCAAAGGGACAACATCAAGTGTCAAACTAGGACAAGCACCAAGTTCAACACTCTTATTAGGAGGATCATATTTTAAGCTCATAGAAGTTGAAAACATTAAATTCAACTCATTATGCACTTGTTCATCAATCTTAGCAATTTCAATGTCATCATCTAGATTAATCACAAAGGGAGGTGTAGTGGCAATAGCTATAGAATTTTTTTGTTATTTATGTGCAACGAGGGTGGAGAGGTATCATGCACTGCTTAAAAAAAGTTTGCATTTTGATTTTATATGTTGTTCTTTTCTTCTTTTTCTTGTAATGAATGATCAATATCACAACGTCTACACCTATGTTCTCTAGCATTTTGGTTTCTTTTCATGTAGTTCTCAAGTTGTGTCTGTGTAGGAAAAATTTTATCAACCATAGGTTTCTTTTCTTCCCTTAAGGGAGGAACCATGGGAGGTTGTTCAACCACTTTCTCTTTAGCTTTATAAACTTGTTTGACTTTAGGAGGCACAACAGGGTTTGTTTGGTTATCTCATGGTATCTTATATGAAATAGGTAAAGAATTTGTTATAGGCCGGTCTTGGTTACTTTGAAGGTTTTTTGATTCAATCATGGGTTGAGGCATATTGCTAAGGGATAATTCTGCTATGCACTTTTCCTTAAACTTTTGATAAGATTTGAAAAATAATTCCTCATGAGATCTAATAGGTTCAATAGGATTAGGCCAAAATAAATCCAATGAGAAGTTCCCACAAGAATACATAGGATTAAAGCCACTATGATACTATAAAGATCTCATTACCAAATGGAAACTTATGCACAACGATGAGATGAAATTTATGGAGTGAAGCCATGGATAGCCTAAATTCACATGAAATTGGTCTAACAATGGGATGATGGTGAATGAGACAGTTAATTTTTTCAATCTAATCTTTAGAGGGAGATTTATCGAGCCAATCATAGGGCAAGCAAAACCATTATACATTTTGATCCATGCTTTCAGTTTTTCATAAATATCTTGATAAAGCTCATGCACAAATAAGAATTATTTAGTGATCACATTCTCTAGACATACAAGATCAATTAATATCCCATTAGTAGGATTATCATTAGTTCTTACAACTATGTAAAGAGCACCATCAAGTGTAGGTTTAAGCATGTCTTGTTGTGAGAAAGCAATGCCAAGCAACATTCTAGTTAGGCCCTTACAAGGTTTAGTGTCAATAAATGCAATCACACCATCAACAACATTTTTCTCATTGTCTTTCATGTTTTCATCATTTGTGTCAACATTCATCACATCATTCTTTGTTTCACTAGCTTTGACAAAGGATATATTATGATTAGGCATAGGATTGGTAAATATTTGAAAATTTTGATTAGGAGGAGCCATAAACTTATTACCTTAATCATTAACACCTCCAATTAAGATATGATTAGAAACAATGAGGTCTTGTACAATATGTTTAAGGCACTTACCATGTTCTATATCATGTCCATTTTGTCGATGGAAATGGCAATAAGAATTTGGCCTATAGTTTGGAGGTAAAGGCTTAGTAGGATCAGGAGCTCTAACAGGAGGCAAGGAAATCAAATTCTTCTCTAAGAGCTACAATGTGGTATTATAAAGGGTATCAGGTAGGGGTGTAAATTTTCTATTTCTATTTGCAAAGGTATATGGTTTTGTCATATTTATAGCAGCCACTTGGGTGTTAACATTGTGAGTGGATTGAGGGGGATTAAGGTGTAGAAATCACTTATTTTGTTTCTTGAAAGGTTGGTAGTTGGTTTAAGTTGTAGATTCAGACTTTTCATAATGGTTAGAGGGATTTTTCACTTCATGATGACTATCCAAATTTTGGTAATCATGAAGGGTTGTACACAACTATGTGAAGGAAGGAAATCTCATCATCTCAAGCTCTGTTTGAATTTTTTCTTGCAAAATGGAAATAAAAATGCTTTGAAGATCAACATCAAGAATATTAATGTTTATTTGTGAATAAAGCATTTGATATCGTGCTATGAAATCAGTGACTTTTCATCATCCTTTTGTTTACATGTCATCAAATCAGCTAGGGTCTTCTTGGGACCCATGCGAATTTGGAAGTGGTTGTAAAAGGCATCAATCAGCTCATTTAATGAACCAATTGAATTATTTGGTAATGAGAAAAACCACTCTAAAGAAACATCTTTCAAGGATCTAGTGAATAGCTTAGCCAAGAGTTTATCTTCAAAAATGAAGTCACTACATAGGGTGGTGTAAGCAAAAACATGACTAACGAGATCTCCTTTCCCTCCATATTTATCAAACCTAGGAACCTCTATATCTTGTGGCATTTTTTTCTCAATATCTCCAAGGATAATGGATTGGTTTTGATGTATTGTGAAGTTTGGTCATATTTGTGTTGGTTTAAGGTGGTGATTTTTTGAAGGGATGACATGTTTTGCAAAATTGTGTTAAGGATTGGATCATTGTTGGTATTATGAGATGGAGGTGAATAAGGTGGAGTGGTGTATGTTTTTGAAGGGAAAGTGAATTATAGATTTGTGATGGGGAATGGTTGAGGAGATATGATATGTGAATGCACAAAGTTAGAGGGATTCCCAGTGGAAATACCTAAGGAAGTGTTGACATTGCTAGTAGGTTGAATGGTTGTAGTGACATGAGTACTAGTGTGTTTGGGAATAAAGGTAAGGGTTGTGGAAGGGGGAATAGAATTTCCACCTTTTCTTTGAGCATACCCCAAATCTTGAGCACAAATACTCATGGTCAAGATGTTCTTATCAACAATATGAGCTATAATTTGCAAAATCTCTATTCCATGTTCAGTTTCAAGCATTTTCCTCACATTATCTAAACTAGGAATGGCACTACTAGCATTTTTTTTAGAATTCACAAAGTTCTGCAATTTTTCTATTTCTCCATACATCCTTCTTATGTTTTCTTATAGGAAATTAGCAACATCATACACATTGTTTGTAGTAGGGAAGTCATCAAAAATGAAGTATGAAGGCTATGATCCATAGAGGGTTGATTATGAACACTATTAATGAAAGATTTGGAAAACCCAATATCCACGATGAATGGTGTATCATGGGATTACATGAGTCTCAAACTATGTCTCACAATAGTATTTCTAATAGGATACCAATTTGTAAAGATCATACATTTTTCACAAGCTTAATGTAAACCCAAAATTGAAAGAGGTTGAAATGCAATGCACTGACCTAGAATGCAAATATGTAATTACAATTTTCAAATTTCAAACAAAGTAATTTTTTGATTACACTATGCAAAAATCTAAAAAAATGATGTCTTGTAAATGCAATTTTGAAATCACACAATGCACTAAATTTATCAAATGAAGCTAAATATGATTAATATCACTTAACATAAATTATGTAAATTGAAACATAAAACAACAAAATAGAATGTAGAAATAGATGTTTTAATGCCCAGAAAATCAGGAAATGGCCTAGGGGAAATGGGTCCTAGGTTAGGGTTTTAAAAATATTTTTATAGATTTCTAAGTTGATTCTAGTGGTTTCCAGATTCTAATCTAAAACAGTAAGTTACAACTTGAATTTTCTATGAAATTAAGGTTGAATACAAGTGCAAAATATGACAAAATGATAAACTAGGAGACCTAATTTGATGTGCAATTTTGTTTCAATTTTCAAATATAAATAAATGATTGCAATGCTATGTAAATGATTTAAAAAATTTCAAATTTCAAGAATGCAAAGATGCAATCCTAAAAACCTCTAAATTAAATGAAAAGTTCATGCAAGGCTAACAACCCTAAATGAGACTTAATTTAATGTAATGAAATTCAAATGAATGAAAGATCTAAATCTAGGGTGAAAATGGACTCCAAGATCATAAAATTAAAATGGTCAAAAGTCAGGTTCACCAAAATGAAACGAAGAGAAATAGGGAGGGTTACCAAAATGAGATTGATAACCCAATTATGGACCTATTCTTTTTCAATTCATTAGGAAATGAGATCCACACAATGAAAAGACTATCAACCTTGAGGTGAGTCAAGCCAAAGTGTGAATCTACTCATTTCCTTTTTTTGCAAGGACAAGGGTCCTGATTAAACAGCACTTTGGGGAGAAATATTAAAATTAGCAAACTAACTCAAAAATGCAATCTACAACTTGGATAATTTCCTTTTTTGCAAGGACGGAGGTCTTGATTAAACAACACTTTGGGGAGAAAGATTAAAAATAGAAAAATAACTCCAAAATGCAATCTACAACCTGGATCTTGAAGATTAAGCTCAATACTATTGGAACAAGAAATCAAATTGCAGATTTGAGAGAGATAGGAAGGTATGTACCAATCACCAAAAGTGCTCTATTGAAGTTGACCTTGGACTCATTTTCCCAGGGATGAATGAGTCCTGGTTTATGGCTTTTATATAGCTTTTAGGAGCCTTTGTAACAGATCTGAATGAATCAATTTACCCAAGTTTCAGGTTTGAAGTGCCTAAAATAAATTTTGTAATTGAGTTTCTATGAGATGACAACTTTCTTGAAAACTTTTACAACTTTGACAACTCCAATTTTTCTCTTCAAGAGATCTTCAAGCATCTTCCACCTAAATATGCAAACACAAATCAAGAAGGAAATTTTATTTTTTATTTTTTTATGGTGAATGGAGGTTTGTCTTGGTCAAACCCCATTTTGGTAATTACCTTGTAATGAAACAATGAACCATGAAGGAATGATGAATGAACAAAGTAATGTCACAACTCACAAAACTCTTAAATAAAACTTGGAATGTAGATTTACAACTAGCATGAAATGGCTTCAATGAATGTGGATCTTGATCTTGAAACTTGATTTGAAACAATGCCTTGAATGATTGAATGGATCATGAACACTACATCAACATGTTAGCTCCAATAACATGCATGATGCAAGAAGACTTTGACATGACAATTGGATCTTGATTTCTAAAATAATTCTTCAATAAATTTTCTCTTGAATGCCTTGAAATTCTCTTGATAATAATCACTTGAATACTATTAGCTTGCTTGAAAGTCTTGGATTTTCTAGGTGAAACATAGTGAAATGACCCTATATTTATAGTTATGTAACATTAATATTTTGAAATTCAAATAACATAAGTTGACATGTGAATATATATTTGAAATCATTAAAATACTACCAAAAAAATAATTTAAATTTAGGTCCTAGGTCTAAGTGAGGACCCATTCGCCCATGGGAAAATGGGTCCTAGGTCACTTACCTAGGATACACATTGCTCAATGAGAAGTGTTATGTTATGGCATTAATGAATGTTGGGTTTTCCTCTTAATAAATTGCAATTAATTAGGCTTGGATCTGAATTAAAGGGGCCAATTAAGGAAAATTAACCTCAATGAATTAATAAATCCCTAAATAAGTGTAAAAGTGTAAAGAGGTTCACTTGACAACACTAAACTAAGGCACAATTAAGTCCATTTTAATTAACAGGTCCCTAAACTCAATGTGAATATGTGAAATACATATTACAACACTAAATTAAGGCATAATTAGGTTCATTTCAATATTAATTCCCAAATTAAGTGTGAAAAAGGGATACTTTTTCCTTCACTACAGTATTAAGCATGTATAATAACAAATTATAGAGAAACATAATAGAATGAAGGAAAATGTAAAGAACATGTATGAAGACCTAACATACCTTAAGAATAGAGATTCGAAAGGAGAAACTACCCAATTATGTGTAGTCTTTTTTCTTCTTGCATCGAATTCCTCAATAATTTGAGCTTTTCACAAACTTGCTTCCTTTTCAGAGTTTAATTGTATATAACTCTAATAGAATTACTAAAAACTATACAATTAGCCAATGTATAATGTTAAATTATAACAATTTGATCATAATTAGAATTGCAACACTACAAATAATGAAACTTGAGTTGATATAATCAAATCTGATGTAAAAACTCTATTATTTCCTCTTTCTTAAGTTGGAAAACCAGCAAAAGGTGGTGGAAAGCTCATGCAAAGGTGGTGCAATGTGTAAAACTTGCATGTGCTCTTCACAACAGCATCAAAAATCATTTTTTTTAATCATGCACAAAAGTATGAGAATAGTAGAGCATGTGGGCTTGGATCATGGGTATCTTGGATTTTTTATTATTTTTAGAGCAAGATAAAACACATTCGCATTATATCTTGCTTGCATTTTATCTTGTTCTAAAAATGACCAAATTTCAACTTCTCCAAAACATGCTCGCATTTTTAAAAAGTTTATTTTGTTAAGGTTTCTTAACTATTATCATGTGTCAATAGGGGCTTGGGTTAAGTTACATCAATGAGACCTATCTTTGACCAATTATGACATCTTCTAGGTGCTATGTATGTCTCATTTTGTGTGTGATATGAAGTTTCACCACAATTCCATATATGCTCAAGGTTGTATATTAAACCTCAATCCTGTATCTTAAATCCTAAACCCTAAAAACTTTACCCTATACCCTAAAAACTCAACCATCAACCCTAAACCCTTAAACCCTCAACCCTTGCAACCTAATCTCTCTCTCTCTCTCTCTCTCTCCTTCATTAATCCCTCAACCCTCTACCCTATACATTGGACCCTCAACCTTCTCTCTCTTTCCCTCCTCTTCTCTCCTCTCTATCTCACTTCTCCCTCCATCTCTCCCTCCCTTAATCCCTCCCTCCCTACCATAATCCATCAACCCTATACCCTCAACCCTTAAACCCTTAAACCCCCAACCCTGTACCTTCAACCCTAATCCCTCAACCCTATACCCTCAACCCTTAAATCCTTAACCCTCTACCCTAAACAATCAACCCTTAATCCTCTCAACCCTTAAACCTCAACCCCCCTCAACCCTCAACCCTTAAACCCTCAACCCTCAACCCTTAAACCCTAAACCCTCAACCCCTCAACCCTCTACCCCATACATTGAACCCTCAATCCTAATCCCTCAACCCAATACCATATACCCTCAATTCTCAACCCTCTACCCTCTACATTGGATCCTTAACCCTCATCTATATCTCTCCTTCCCTCATCTTCTCTCCTCTCTATCTCATTCTCCCTCCATCTCTCCCTCTCTCCATCCCTCCCTTTCTACCCTATACCCTCAACCATTAAACCCTTAAACCCTCAACCCTAAACCCTCAACCCTTAAACCCTAAACCGTTAAACCCTCAACCATCTACACTCAACCTAATATCCTAAACCCTCAACCTTAACCCCTCAACCCTTAAACCCTCTACCCTAAACCCTCAACTCTCAACCCTTTATCCCTAAACCCTTAATTCCTCAACCCTAATCCCTCAACCCTTAAGCCCTAAACCATCAAACCTTAATCCCTCAAACCTCAATTCCTAAACCCTCAACCCTCAACCCTTAATCCCTCAACCCTAATGCCTTAACCCTTAAACCCTAATCCCTCAACCCTCAACCCTTAAACCCTAATCCCTCAACCCTTAAACCCTTAAATCCCCAACCCTCTACCCTCTAACCTATACCTTAAACCCTATACATTGGATCCACAACCCTAATCCCTAAACCCTATACCCTAAGACCTATACACTCAACCCTATACCCTCAACCCTCAACCCTCAACCCTAAACCCTAAACCATTAAACCCTAAACCCTCAACCCTAATCCCTCAATCCTAAACCCTTAATCCCTCAATCCCTTAACCCTCAACCCTTAAACCCTAAAACCTAAACCCTTAAACCATATACCCTATGCATTAGACAATCAATCCTAATCCCTCAACCCTCAACCCTCACCCCTCACCCATCTACCCTATACATTAAGCCCTTAACCCTAATACATAAACCCTATACCTTAAAGCCTAATCTCTTAACGCCCAACCCTTAAACTCTAATCCCTTAGACCCTAAACCCTTAAACCCTCAACCCTTAAATCCTCAACCCTAAACCCTATCCCTAAAGCCTCAACCCTTAAACCTTAAACCCTAAACCCTCAACCCTCAAAACTATACCTTAAACCTTAATCCCTACACCCTCAACCCTTAAACCCTCAACCCTTAAAACCTCATCCTTTGAACCATCAACCCTAAAACCTCAACCCTCAACCCTTAAACCCTCAACCCTCAACCCTAATTCCTAAACCCTCAACCCTACAACCTACAACCACAACCCTCGGCCCTATACTGAATCCCTAATCCATCAACCCAATATCTTAAACCATAATGGACCTGTACCCTATACACTTAACCTTGGACACTCAACCCTAAACATTATCCCTCAACCCTCAAAACTCTACCCTATACTCTCTACTTATGCCCTAAACCCTCAACCCTCATACAACTGCCTTATACCCGCAATGTCACACCTCCTCTTGTTATTACTGATTTACTTTTACCTTCATGGGTAAATAGGATGGTAAATGAAATCATGATTTTGATATGTCTACTAAATGAACAAAATACTAAAATAGGTATTATGTGAAAGTGTTGATAAAAGCTTTGAAAGAGTAGCTATGTTTACATTGATGAACATACATTTTTGTATGAATATGCTAAATTTTAAGATGCATATGGATTTATTATGAACGTATAACTACCATTGTGAATGTGCTAAGGTGGTTGTAGGGCTGTTCAATCCTATAAAAGGGAATGGAAGTATCATTCAAGAGAAGTGATTGGTTAGATAACCCTAAAATGATACCTATCTGAGCTCACACACACACACTTTCAATAGAATCATTGACTGAATTCATAGTATTAGCAATTGGTAAGTCATCCTTAGTATTATTTTTTTGCATTAGCAAGGGTCTTGACTACTGTTGAGTGCATTCTTGGATTATTTTTATATGTTTGAAACATTGAGCTTTTCGTAGATACATGTTACGTTAATTGTAACAATGTATATGGATATATATATATATATATGTATTGATTCATGAAAGAGAACATAAGTATGTGCATTTGTATGTAAGTAGAAATACTTACAAGTCTACATGTACAAGGAATCAATTATATATATGTGTATATATATGCATACGTTTAATGTATATATCTATTGATGAGGATATGAATATTGGTATAGAGGTATGTGTATATACAATATATGTATACATTAATGTAATGTATATGTGTCATTAAAAGAAATGTGTATACATATACATTAATATACATGTATAAATGTATATGTGTGTTTGATTATCAAGACAATAGTGTATATTCAATATAATCATATATATATGTATGTGTATATATAAATATATATACATCATTGAACCATTGCTATCATTATGCAAAAAGTGTGAATGTTAGGATATGAATTTGATTATCAAGTAAGACGCTTTCAAGTTAATTCTATATATATATAATATGATATGCGGTTATGTATTATATTATATATAAATATATATGATGGATTAAATGTTAATGTTTAAGTGTTGTATTATACATACATAGCGCATAGTATGCATCTAAAGTTCCATATTCCAAATGAATATACGCTACGCATAAAGCGCTTATGAGGAGGAATGTTGAAGCTTTTGAAAACATAAGGGAGACCGAGCTTTCACATATGAATCATTAAATAAATACAAGGCATCAATAATGACTAGGTGCAACATATAGGGAGTTAAGCTAGCATGTAACTCTTATAATACTTAGCTTATCATAGCAAAGAAATGGAGAAGTATGTAAGGTCTAACCATATGCAAAGTATTGTGAAGTAATAAAGGTCAATATGGAAGCAAACCATAGTCGATACTATTGAAATGCATCTTTAGATTATTAATAGAAAACATTGGACTCTTATGTACAAAGCAATAGAATATATAATAGCTACAATATAAAGTGTAAACCACATGAGAATAGGAAAAATGTACAATAGACTATGAATTGGACAAAGCACCAAGTATACATAAATATGGAGGAGTGACTCATCTTATTTCTATTGCTCAATGAAACCATGACCAAGTCATTAATGTGTAAGTGTCACCTAAAAGTAGAAGACCATTTCAAAGTAGATAACTGCACTAAAGAGAAAGGAGGTTGACTGAAGACATGGCACCAAATTGAGAAAAGCTCTATTACCTGTAGAATTCTATTCAGTAGCAAGTTGATTGTCATTATTTGATCATGTGCAAATTCAACTAGTCTTTTGTTGCTATCAACCATAGAGGTTGATCTGTGGCATTATATGATGAGTAAACTCTTTGTTTGTTGCCACCTCTTAGTTGAGTAGTGTGATTCCACTTGCATGGTAATATATGTTGACTAGAGTGCCTCTTTTATAGGCTGAAATGTCTCATTTTATTGTATAAATAGAGAGGCTAGTTCTCTCATTTAGGATGCACTATTTTGTATTATTTTGCAATTGCATTCTATTTTATTTTGTGAGAGCCTTGAATATTTTGTGAAGAGCTATATTTGAGTGAGTTATATTTGTGACGGAATATTGTCAACTTGTGAGAGAAATCCTTTTGAAGTATTTTTTTGAGAGAGCTAAGTGAAGCTAGTAAGTTGTTGTTGGAAGGTTGTTTGTCAATTCAATCAATTGGATTAAGCGTATTATAGGCATGGGGATCTAGACTTCTCTTATTTTTCTTTATTTTTGAAAGATTGGGAATTGAATACTTTATTTGATTAGCTTAATAATTGTTTCTCATTAGTATTAAGAAACTAGGAATGATTAAACATGATTAGCTTAAGGAAGAGTCTCTATACTCCTATATACCCTATATGGAAATTTAGATAATGATGTTATTTCTATACATAGGTAGTAATACTACATGTATATTGTGAAATGTATCCACATTGTGAAGCAACTTGACACTGTAGGTTATTATGCTAAAGGAACCTTAGGAATGATAGGGTTAGCATAGAAAAATTAAAGGTATGAAAGATATGATGTGACGTTATGTGAACCACATCAATTATCTTTACTAGAATGATCACTTGATCATACTTTATACTCTTGAATGGAACCTAGTTTTAGATTAACCTATTAGGGTTGAGAAGTATTATCTTATTACAGAATCAGATCTTGGGTAGAGATTTACCTACTAGGTTGAGATTTATACTTGATTACCCATTTAAACCTATGGTTGGGAATAGCCTACTTGGTTGAGTTGTTCAATTGGTCTTGATTGGAACATATAGGGTTAGAGTAACCTATATAATCAAACTAGTGATTGGTTGATGACTTTATCTTAATATTAGGATGTATCAAGGTTAAAACTCCCCTTTGTGATTAAGCCAAATCACTTGAGTTTATGGAATTCTATATGTTTGGAATGTAGGTGTGAAATACCTAGTAAGTTGGAGTTGCTACTTGACTAGTTGCATTACACTCTTAATATGAAGTTATAGTATTGACAAGAGTAGACTCTTTGTTTAAACCCAAGCTTAATTAAGGATAATAAGCTCTTGAACAAAATCATCTATTGATATGATTATTGTTCAACTAAGGTCATTCATAAATGTGACTATACTCTTGATGAGAATCACTTATTAATGTGATATATTACTGAATGGAGTTAGTTATATATGAATATTTAATCTATGATTAGATGAAGCTTATGTAGCTATACTTTAGCTTATAAAGTTATACCTAGGACTAGGTTTTCCATTGAAGGGAATAGCTTGTTAATATTTTTATGCAAAGTTAATGTGTAAACTAAAAAATCTGATATGTTATACCTAGGATAGGAATTTCCATTGAAGGGGTAACTTATGCTTAGGATTATTTGGTAGAGATATCATTGTATTTTGGGAAAAAGGGGAGTAGGTTATTTTTGGGGTTAAAGATTACCCATTGGAGGAAATTACATAAGCATAGTATATGAATGGTCATAATTCAAATAGAGCTATGGTAGTGTATGTGAATAGGATGACTGTCACTCAAAGTACTAAGTGAGAATACTTTGGCCAAAGTAGTGTAAGTAGCCACTATTTACAATGGTAGTTCACTATGTTCCTTATATGCATTCTAGTTCAATATTTTCATACTCGTAGGGAAGACGAATAAATGATTAGGTTCTATTTTGTAGGACACAACACTAAGCTCAAATAAGATAGTGTTATGGGGTTTACCAACCAATCCCTTCATCAAAGGGTAGGGCCATCTATCAAATGATAGATGTGAGGGGGACTGCATTTGAGTCTATGATTGGAAAAAAAGTGCTCGAGTGATGCTTCTCCTCATCAGATGGTGGTTGAGGTTTGTGGATGTTTGCACTAGCATTGGGGATAGCTAGAGTGTGTGCACCAAGGAGCATGGACATCCAGAAGGTATGCACCATTACAATGGCATCAAGATCAGTTTGTATATATATTGTCAGATGAAGCTCAGAAGAGATATGTATATATCATGTATCCATTATATGGAAGGATGTAATCTTGAATAATGTACGTGAGTTCAATCAATATGATATCTTTGTTATGGAAAGATTTGTGAAATTACAATAGAGTGCAATGGAAGTTTGGAAATAGTGTTATCTCAAATATGCA
This sequence comes from Sequoia sempervirens, assembly GCA_007258455.2. NCBI lineage: Eukaryota > Viridiplantae > Streptophyta > Pinopsida > Cupressales > Cupressaceae > Sequoia > Sequoia sempervirens. The sequence goes on from VDFB02179234.1 coordinate 51,919,510, forward strand.
TGCAATTTACATTATGGAAAGAAAAAAAATTATTTCTATGTCATGGCATCCTAGAATATTCACTTAACATAAAATATTTGGAAATTTTACAAAGTAGAACATCGGGGTTATTACATGTGGTATCAAATCTACCAGGTTCAGCTCTAAAGCCTATGAGCTCATTACACAAACAATGCATAAATGTTATCAAAATATAATGGTTGAAAATTGTGTTGTAGAAAAAAGTTCCCTTTGCTTGACATCAAATTAATTGGACTTAATGAGGCCTTAATCTAGTGTTGTGAGATATTTTATGCATCCACACTAGGTCTTGGACCCTTGCAAACTAAACAAAATACTTTTAATGACATCTTGTGAAGGTGTTGTGAAGTGTTGTAAGACATTTCTACATTCTTCTAGACTCTATTAATTATAATTCACCTAAAAATCACTTTTTTATTCATTATTAATTCCTATTTTGAAGTGTTGTAAAGTCTTGTAAAAAGATTTCATGCTTTTCTAGGAACATCTTCACTATCTATCCCTTTGTCATACTTTATTTGACCCCTTTATGCTCTCATATGCTTAATTAAGTGTATTTTTTAGTATTATCTTGACAAACAACATTAAATACAACATATCTCCCAACACACATTTTCAAGTCCTAGGTGGGACCCATTTTCCATGGGTGGAAAATGAGTCCCCCTTGGCCCCAAATTCAAAATATTTTAAATTTCCTTTCAGGATTTTATTCAAAAACACTTGATGTCATCCTATGATGAGGTATGAATGGTTAACTAAGGAACAAGTGTGTATAAATATGTGATTTTCACCTCATTTTTACAATATCCTTCCATCTTCTAATCTCTCTTATCCTATTTGTCTCTCATTGATCCACTCATCCATTCTTCATCATCTTCTCAAGCAAGCTAGGGCTTTTAGATTGCAAGTTATCAATTGAGCTTCCTAAGACATCCAAGGGTAGATTCTACATGCTAATTTGTATACTTTCAAGATCCATCATCACGGCAAGGTAATCCATCCCATTGTTGCATGTTTCATTCTATTATTTCATCATTTTGGTTTAATTACCTAAATGGGGTTTCACCAAGGCAAACCCCCATGCCCTAACAATCAACATTTCTTCTTCTCATCTTGTGTGTTTGCAGATTTAGGTCCTTTAGAAGCTTGGAAATAATTGGAGATCAAGTTGAAATGTTTTTAAAGTCCTTTCTTCATTCAACAAGTCAAAGAATCAACAAAAAGTCACTTTCAAACCCGAATCTGACAATTTCATAAGCGAACACCTATAGGAAGCAGAAGTGTAGATCTAGCTCCATAGAATCAATTCTTGAATTTGTAGATTCTTGTAGGTGGACTGATTCACCACCCATGGTGAATGAGTCCCATCTATAGGCTTGAAAAGTGATTTTTTTATAATTCAACCCCCAACAATCAGAAACAGGTTTCTAGGACTTTTCATCAAAAGCAGGACTAATTCGCCATGCATGGTGAATCAGTCCCAATGGCCATTAACAATGACTTCTAGAATATTCTAGGACCTTTCAGCAATAGTAATTTTCTTGCAAGTGCACTCTGATTAATCTCATCAATTTTTGTTTTCATTTGTTTAGGTTTCAATTTCATATTTGCAAGCAACATTGTGTTTTCCAGCATCTTGCATTAGGTTAGTTTACATTCATTTATTTGCATTTGTAAGCATTGAAACATATTCATGCACACTTCACATCAATATCCCATCCATCTTTAAATTAATCTTAAGTGAAATATTGTGCATTTTGGACCCCTATTTCTCCTTTTAGGTGAAAAACCCTAGAAGTGTTAGAAAGAAAGTAGGTCCCAAAATCCTTTGTTTCAAAAATATTTTATGCCAAGATGGAAAGAGAAAATAACATGGAGAAATGAAAAGGAAGATAAGATTCCAGGAAACTTTTTTAATTTTGGGACTAGATAAGAGTCATCACTAGAGTGGAAAACTCATAAACCAACAATTCATTATGATACCCCCTTGGATTGCGGAAGATTATGCAATTGGGTTATGTAGGAAGGTTATGAAGGATAACCAACATGTACCTTTACCCTACTAAAAATTTAGAATGACTCTGGGGGACAAAGAAGATTGAAATAATCTCTCTTATTGATAGCAACCTATAGTCACAAGGATTCAAGAATTCTTGGATTTAGTAAGAATACTATGAATCTGTGAGTATGAATTATTGGCATAAATTGGAAACTTCAAACGAAGTAGATAGTCAATGAAGGAGGTATTCAATAGGTTGGAGAACTCCTGACTAGAACCTAATTTATGTGTAAGGCTAAGAACTTATAAGAAAATAGTTAGTACCTTGGAATAAGGGAAGAGACCAGAATTGTCAAAAAATAAGTAATCAATGAAGTGGAAATGGTTCCACCAACCAAAATTGATGAGATCAATTTGGATTTTTTATTAAAATGATAAAAATAAACCAAGCCACATAGGGGGCTTAAGGTTATGAAGTTACCAAGTTTTGGGAACAAAGTCACTTGGACAAGTGATTGTGCGAAATAAATCTAAAAAGGTAAATCGGATTGGCCCAACAAAGGTTTGGTTAGTACTAAGTTTGGTATAAGTGTGGAATAAACATGTCACCAACTTGTCAATGAAAATAAACTTATGTTTAGAGGTTCCAAAAGGAAATGAGCTATAAAGAGACACTATGTGTCAAATTAACAGAATTAGTAAGGAAAAAATGCTCTAAGTTGAAGGTACATCAACAAAAGAGGCTTTGTGGACATGAAAATTCCTCCACAAAAAGGATATTGGTATACATGGAAAAGAGAATTGGAATATTAGAGGGCCTCTTAGGTTGAAATGTTGCTGATTATTAATAGATCTCTTTATTGACGATCCAATTATTGAATCTATGAGATTAGAGATTAGTGATGAAGATATAACTTTGGGAATAAGTATATTCAAGGTATACCATGGAGGCAAGAAAAAGGAAATAGAAATCCAACAACAAGGAATGATAAATTATTTCAAGAAAGAAAAATTTTGCTAGGAGTTCCACTTTGATTTGATTTAATATCGTGGAAACACTAATGGGGGGGGAAAGAGAGTAGATACTCAGGTAAAGTACCCCATCCAACAAAAATCATAAATATATTCGATTTGGAAAAAAAAATTGACTTCTTCATAAGTCATGATACCAATATATTTCATGACCACAAGAATAAAGTATTGGAATTATTAAAAGATAATGAAAAGGACAAGGATTATGACCAATGAGAAAATAATATTATCACTCGGTACTTTATATATGTGTGATTGGAATATCAAATAACATTATCATTGATACCTTAGGAAAGGATAGACAGACTACTTGATCATGAAAGCGAAGATCATTGCATATGGAATAGGTAAGGAAAGATCTAGATTACACATGATTTAGAGTTAATGAGAAATGTATGTGCTTGGTAATTAGGTATGCAATTAAATTTGACATATTTTAGGAACCAACATGATTGAACGGGATTAATACTCGAAATTAGTACCGATGCTCATTAGGAAAGTTGGATTCAGCTGAAAATTGATTTACAATTTTGGAAATGATCCAAGGACAAAATAAATCCAAGGTATGGATGTCCAAAGATAAATGAGGTTTATCTTTGCAAAATTTCTAAGCATTATGCTTATGTGGCATGATTCCAAAAAATAGGTTTTCATTTACTCAAAGAATAGACTATTATGGGATGTAAAAGAACCTATGTACCCAAAATTTTGGGAGATTAAGAAATGAAATGAGGGAATTGATGTCATTATTAGGACATTGGAATGAAAAAGTTATTTTTTGAATGAGGAACCATTATAACCTAGAAAAGATGAAGATGTTGTAGAGTATGTAGCAAGTTATTGTCCAGTATGCCAGAAAATGAAGACAAATGTAATCATTGACAGGACATGTATACTCTCTTGAGATTTTAGAGGGGGAGTGGTAGAACACAAGATAGTTTAATCTATCTATATTGGTAGAACTGACATAATATTATGGTGAACAAACTTGCCAAGGTAACCAACATTGGTTTGAAATTTTATTTATGGGATTTCAGTCCTAAATAATATATTGTGTGATGTGAAGTAATTGCTTAGTATTCCTGAGAAGGTTATCTCAGTTGTGAATGAGAAAATAATTATAAGGTTTTATAAACCATGATCATGTTATGTGGCATTCAATTGAAAAAATTCCCAACATATTATTATAGCCGAATAGACAAAAATAACAAACCAAATCTTGAATGATTTGTAGAAAACTTATAAACTTCTACCATTGAGGTTTGATCCAGTAGATGGAAAGGAAGGTTGAAAACTCTATTAAGCTGAAATAGGCTAAGAATGGGGTTAACCTTAAATATGAAATGCTTTTCAAAAGGTAATAGAAGATTGAAAGACCAATGAAAAACCTTGTTGATACAAAGCTTGAAATATGAAGCAATATCGTTATGTTCAGAATTGACAAGTGTCCAAGAGCAATGTTATTCTCAAGACGGACAAGTGGTCAAGAGAATTACTTTATGGTTAAATAAAATGGATTTTTATGTGATGGATGAACTTGGTTGTTGAGTTATCTATACGTGTAAATACAAAATGAAAGGATGGGACCCATAGTGTAGTGCACAATGCACTTGCATTCCTTTTCTATTTTGATTATACTACGGATAAATGCATGGGCCAACGAGAACGTGCTTTCTAGTCACTATAGTATAGATGTCATGTGATTTAGATATTATTGTACTTGGGATGTACATATGAGATATTATGAATAAAAAACATAAGCTCTTTGGGTGAGTACGTATTTGTAAGGCACACAAGTTCCCCATATGTGTTAACAAAGAGTCACTGAATGCAAGGTCCAGGAAGGAAACAATCGCAAGGAGTGGTGGTGTTACGAGGGAGGATTATTTAATAAATCATACATGATTTGGAAAGGGTAAGTAAAACCTTTATTTGACTTTATCTATATGTTAAAATGTTTTAAAATCATCGGGGATGATGATTCACAAGGGGGAAGTATGTCACACCCTATCTTGTTATTACTATTTACTTTTACTTTCACGGGTAAAAAGGATGGTAAATTCAATCATGATTTTGATAATTCTACTAAATGAATGGAATATTGAAATAGGTATTATGTGAAAGTGGTGATAAAATCTTTGAAAGAGTAGCTAAGTTTACATTGATGAAAAAATACATTTCTATATGAATATGCTAAAGTTTAAGATGCATATGGATTTATTATGAACATCTAACTACCATTGTAAATGTGCTAAGTTGGTTGCAGGGACAAGTTCAATCCTCTGAAAGGGAGGGGAAGTATCATTCAAGAGAAATGATTGGTTGGATAACCCTAAAATGAAACCTATCTGAGCTCACACACACTCACAATAGAATGGTTGAGTCAATTAATAGTATTGGGAATTGGTAAGTCATCCTTAGTATGATGTGTTTGTATTAGTAAGGGTCTTGATTACTTTTGAGTGCATTCTTGGATGATGTTTATATGTTTGGAGCGTTGAGCTTTTCATCAATACATGATACGTTAATTGTAAACAGGTATATGGATATATATATATTTGTGTGTGTGTGTGTTGATTCATGCCAGAGAGCACAAGTATGTGCAATTGTATGTAAGTAGAAATACTTATGAGTGTACATGTACAAAAAATCAATTATATATATGCATATGCTTAATGTATATATCTATCGATGGGGATATGAATATGGGTGTAGACTTATGTGTATATATGATATATGTATACATTAATGTAATGTATATGTATATGTATCTATGTGCAATGTGTTTTCTAACCCTAAATGAGATGCAAAACAAATGAAATGCAAAAGGGAGAAGAACACAATACAACACCTCAAGATTAGCCTAGTTAGACTTGAACAAAAAAAGATGAAACAAATATTTTACCTTTCCCAAGTCGATTGGTTGGTTGGCCCTTTGGATTTGGTTTCTTGTGTGCTACTTGATGGAAAATCACCTAAAACTATATGCAAAAAGATCTATGTGCAATGAAGGATGCAATGATGGAGTTGGGTATTGGATAAGTGTATGAAAAATGCATGCAAGATGAGCTTGAAGAGTGCAACAATGGTGAATGCAAGAGTTTTGATGCTTGAATGTGAGAGCTTGAGTGAATAATTGTGAATGAAAATTAGAAATGAGACCAAAATCCTCTATTTTAGGGGAAAAGTCTCTACAAAAATGGAGGGCTAGGATTTAGCCACCATGGACAAGATGGAGGACTAAGGTGAGTTGATGACTCACAAGCCCTCACATCTTGCCATGTGGCAATGAGGTGGAAAGGGGGTGTGTGATGTGGAGGTACTTGAAAGTAACTTAGGATTGGGGGAAGATTTCATCAAAAAGGAAGTTCTTGTCCCCATGTGGGAAGGATATGACAGATGAGGAATTTTGGAATTCCTCAATAATCCTCATGGAAAAGAGAGAAACATTGGAGCAATAAATGTGAATTTTTAATTTACATGATTGGAAGTACCTTGGGGATAAGACAAGGTCTCCTCATAAATGAGGTCCTTGTCCCCATGCGGGAGATGTGACACATGAGAAATTTTAGAATTTCTCAACAACCCACATAAGGAATGATCCAAGAGGATCCAGAAGAACCTAAAGTTTTCATAGTCTCAAAATCTCTCAAAACTAGCATCATTGTGTAGGGTCCGCTGACACGAGCCTGATGCAACTCGAACGAGCTCAAAAAGAGTCTGTATGCAAAAGTTGTGAGTAGTCAAAGTTCTGGTCAATCAGAAAATCAGAGGGCTTAGAAAAAGGGGAAAAAAATTGAAGTCGTCAAAGGTGGTCAAATGGGTTGTCATCATGAAGAGCTCGCTAAGAGCTTTCCGCAACTCGTTTCATCGAAAACGAAGTCCATTTGCACAAGATACAATCGGTCAACTTTGGCATCAATCCAGTCAACACAATGGCCAACCAGCCCTTAACACTTGGCATCATCTCACCTCTCCACATGGTAGGCCATTATTTTAAAAAGGTGGCATAAACATGGATTAAACCATATTGTTAAAAAAAAATATGTATGGTTTAAAAATTAAAAGAAAAAAAGAAAGAGAGGATTTGGTGGGATTTTATCCCTTAAAATCCTCTTGCCTTGCCCATAAAACAAGGAGAGAAATAAAGTCTGTAAACTTATATTTCAACAAATTAACCCCTTTAACCACCTTTCTCATATTTCAAAAAATTATGATATTTTAAGGGGCTTAAAATAATTGGTTAAAGATTTTTATGTTAAAGGGAGGTTATAAACGAATTGTAAAAGAGGGAATTTTGTTAAAAGGGAGTTATTTTGTTTAAGAGGGTTATTGTTTTATTTGTTCATGGGGAGTTATTTATTAAATATAGAGGTTACACCCCATATAGCATATTTTATGTATAAAAAGGGGGTGTAGGTTCTTAATTTTTCAACCAAGTGATGGGAAATTATTGAAGAATTGTAAAAGAATTTTTGGAGAGAATTAGAATGCTAATGGAGGGTTTGATTTATTTTTGAGAGGAAGAATTACAAGGTGTTATTATACACCAAAATTGTAATAGTGAGAGAGATTGTGAGAAATTTTGTACAGGACTAAAGCTTGAGTGACGTACAAAAGTCGTAATTGCTTGGCATCATTAATAAAGTGGTTCCTCGTTGAGAAGCGGACCTAGAGACATAGCTCAAATTGAGTGAACTCTGTTAACAAGCTCGTGATCTCTCTTCTTCTCTTCTCTTTTATAATTCTCTTCAGTATTTATTTCGTGAGTTTCTAATTACGATATTTAAGAAATTAGTTTATGTTTTATTAATTTTGGATAAGAACACGTGAATGCTAATTTTTGTAATTTCAACAGTTAAGATTCATAACCACATAATTCTATTGGATCAGGGTAAAATTTGTGGTTGGGAGTAAAGTGCAAATTATTTGTAGCTCTTTAATTGCAGATCAGGGAAGAGGAGAACCTTGGGGCAATAAATGTTAATTTTGAATTCACATGGGAAAGAGGTTGTCTAGGCTAAATGAAGAAAGCACTTATGAAGGTTGACTTGGAGGCATACCAAAAATGGCATGAGGATTAGATTAAGGTTGTGCAAACATGTGATTAGGGAAGCTAATGAAGGATTAGAAGCAAGTTGCAAGTTATGGAGAATGTGACATTAATCCTGATTAAAGGTGTGCACATCTTAATCATAGATTAATTAAACTTGTAACATCATGAAAACAACAAAGGTTAAAATCGAACACAAAGCATATAAACTCTAATGCAATCTAAATTCAAACAACAAAGAACAAAGGAAATAGCTAAAACATAAAACAATCTCACCAAAGATCGATGTAATTCCATGGATAACCTTTGTTGTCCTTCTCCATTTAACTTTTTGTAGTGTACTTGCCCTTAGATTTTTTAGTAAGTGTGCAAGCATAGCCTAAGGATTATGATAATAACGAAACATTGAAGATTTCAAGTAATTGCTCCAAAAGTCACAAGATTTTGGGAGAGGTAAAATGATGAAAGATAGATCAATTTATAGAAAATTGATCATTGGAATGATAGGCTAGGATTGAAAGATAAATGGATGATTGAGGTCAAAGGATTAGACATGCATTGAGATAACTGTTAGTACTGACATGAGTGATAAAAAATAAGAATATAGATAAATATTAAATAATGATTTAATCTTCAAGTTTGGTATTCAAAAATAGAAGAATAATGTTTGCATGACAAAGATAAAGATAGATTAAAATCAATGTTTTGTTTGAATGAACACACAAAATTTAATTAATTAAATAAAGATATTTAATTAATAAGCATGTACATGCATACGAGTTAGAACTAAATGACTGACTGGTTATAACAGAGAGTTTATTTGTGAAAGATACTCAGACATTAAATTACGAGATAACTGACCGATTTAAACAGATCTTGAGTCGAGTGAGAATGAATACTTAGATAACTTAAACATTTATCTTAATATAAAAGAATGCATTAAAAATAGACTTCTATGAATTAAATGATTTATTCAATTCAAGATTCGACATTTAAGGATTAATTAAATAAATAAGATTTATTTAATTAAGTAAAGAAAAGGTTAGATGAATAATTAAAGTATTTATTTAATTATAGTCGGAAGTATGGTAAAGGTAAATTAAATAAGAATTTATTTAATTTAAGAAGGATAAAGTTAATTAATCACGTAATTAAATAAAGAGCATTTATTTAATTAATCATAATAGAATAAAGAAAATGTGAATTAATTAAATAATTAAGATTATTTAATTAATAGAAGAGTAAATATTAAAGTGAATTAATTAAATAATTAAGTTTATTTAATTAAAACAGAAATAAAGGACTTTAGAGAATAATTAAATAATTAACATTATTTAATCATGACTATGAAAATATGAATTATGAAGAAATTAAAGTCATAGGTTAGACCAAATTTCAGTGTCTACAAAACTAATCCAAATTAGAAGACGATTATGGAGGATGTCACAAGGAGAGAGAAAAGAGGGAATTTAAAATTGATTTAAATTCAAAAGGCCAAATGATTAGATTAAATAAATTGATATATTTATTTAATTTAGAGAGGAATAGATGAAAGGTAAAGTATTTAATTATTAAATTAAATACTTTAGGAACCTTAGGAAAAGGGGAAATATTAATTAAATAAATCATTTAATTAATATCAATGGGGAATATGAGATAGATGAATAAAGGTGACAAATTTGACCATACGGGAGCAGTCAAATTTGGATGTCTACATTTGGCCCCTCTTCGAAATATTGTTAGAATAATAGTGTTTTGAAGAAAAATAAAATGCAGATGACTCTATAGAGGAAATGACTAGAAAATGATGCCCCAACATGGGAGAAGTTGCGTAAGCTACCCAAATGGTGGGAAATGAAGGAAGATTCCCTAGTCTTGCAAGAAAGTGAATATGACAGAGGAAAATGGTAGGGTATGCCCCTTTGAGAGGGCGGTTGGGGAAGAAAAAGGGGCCCTGGGCGACTTCTCAATATGATGAAATGAAGGATACCATTGGATAGAGCTTGAAAAACCATGAAGATTGGTTTTTGAATGGAGTCAAACAGACACACGATGTGCAAATGGCGGCTCGTAGAAGTTAGAGGATTAATTAAATGAAAAAGTGGTTAAATAAAAAGTAAAAATACCCTCAACTTAAAAGAGGTTAAAAAAGGAGGGAAAAGCTACTTATAGTAATTTTAAGAATTACTATTCTTCATTTGCACACCTGGTAGTTGAGTGAGAGAGAGAGGAGAAGAAGAAGGTGATGAGGATGGCTGAGGAGTATGATGATGAAATTATCCACTGGGGGACAAGGTACAGTGATTCTACCACAAGCACGTGGTTCCACAACAAGTTAGTCCCAAAACCCTCTTTGTGATTTTAAGCAAATTTTGTTTTGTTTTTGAATTTTTATGCATTTTGAAAACATGGGTTTTAGGGTTCAGGTAGGTTAGTAAACTAGGTAGTTGGCATAATTTTGATTTCACCCCAGGTATAGGAAAAATCGCATGTTGAGAGGCGATGGGGAAGGGGAGCAGATTCACCTATTTAATGAGCAAATTTTCCTAAAAAATGAAAAAAAAAGGCCCGAAAAGGGTGGGATAGCATCAAAAAAGGGCAGACTTTCCCTTGAATTAGGAAAATCTACCCAAAAATGGGGTTATGTTAGCTATAGGGGTTGTTCATGATGTTTTCTACTCAACAATAATAGATTGGCGCTAGAAGGAGGGCCTGAATAAGCAAGCTAGATCAATTTTTGAACGCCATCTCTCCTAAGAGATTCAGAAGAACAAGATCTATTCTAGGGGAGGAGGAATTTCAGGAATTACCAGACCCCACTAGGTCTAGAAGGACCGACAGAAGGGGAGAATCATCATCCCATCCACCTCCCTCATCTCCGTCATCCCCATCTTCATCAAGTTCATCTGAGTCTGAGGGCATTCCCATTCCACAACCTCAGCCAGTCATAAATCAGCCATTACCACCCCCACCTCCACCAATGGCTTTCCTAACAACCAACCCATCTCCATTAAGTTTTTCCATTTACATTGTCATGCCCAAAAACCCTGAACACTTTTGTTCAAAATTCCATGTCAATGATCCTAATAGAACCGCTGAGGAACACATCAGGATCTTTCAGACTAGCCTTAAGGATAGGGGGATAAAACATGAGGATGTAGCTTGTAGATTATTTCCTTATTCACTAGGGGAAGATGCATTCTATTGGTACAACCATTTGCTTGATGGGTCTATCGAGCATTGGACTGAGATAGAGGTTGCCTTTTTGTAGAAGTTTCGAATCCCCATTAGTTCTAATGAGCTTTACCATCAGTTCACTAATGTGAAGAGGTAGGTCAATGAGCCTATAGGATCTTTCAACAATAGGTTTCATCATGCCTATACCAGACTACAGGCCTCTTATGATGTTGATGAACCCACTGCTCTAGAAGTTTATTATGAGGGACTTGATAGTTTGACAGCTACCTTTATGAAGTGGAGTAATAATCATCCTGCTAGTCTACTTGATGCATATGCAAAGGCTGTGAAAGTTAGCACTAATCTAAGGCAACATCTGTTTGGGCCTCTACCGTCATTAGGACCCGTTGCTCACCCTGGACAAGTTCTAGCTCTCAACCAGGCTCTGGCAAACCATACTCCAATCATAAATCCAGTACCTCAGTTGCCCCTAGTCCCTCACCCAAGACCTTCTATAGGACAAGTTTCATCCACAATTAGTTACCCTCAGCAAAATTTGAATCAACCTCTACATATCTAGCCTCAGGCTAGTTATCCTTCATACCTGCAGAATATTGAAATCTTGAACCAGTCACTAAATGCTAATGCTACAGCAGGGTATTCCCAGAATAATGTGAATCAGCCTCCATACAGTAATCCTGACAAGGAAAGACTAGATGAATTGTCTGAACAAGTAAAGAAGTTGAATATGGAGGTGACTTACTTGAGGAACCAGATCAGTCAGTTGCAAGCTACTCAGAGAAATATGCAGTCCAATCAGAACAGAGAGAATCCACAAGGACAAAACTTTGATAGAGGGCAATGTCATGAAAGAGGATACAACAATGACAGAGGATATAACCAGGATAGAGGTTACAACAATGACAGGGGATTTAATAATGACAAAGGGTATAATAATGATAGAAGACAGAACTATGATAAGGGGCAATCTTCAGGTCAGAACTTTGATAGAGGACCAGGTGGTGGACAAAGGTTTGAGAGAAGGCAGCAATTAGGACAGAACAGGACTTGGAACACAGGGCCCAACAATGGAGGAGTCCCCACCCCATTGGATCAACCAGTTAGTCAACCTGTTAATCAGTCTACTAGTCAACCAGTTAATCAAGAGAAGCCTCCTAGTAGTGTATATCTAGCTGAGGCTGCTTTATCAGGGTGGTGTAGGCTCCACAAAACGAGTCAACATTTTGAGTTAAACTGTCAAGAGTTCCAAACAGCAGCCTCAATCTTTCAGTACGAAATGGAGAACAATGCAAGCGGTCAGGAAATAGTACCATCCAATCCTTATGATTCACCAGTGTTGGTGTTGAACCATGCTCCTTTTCCTCAAAGTAAGAAGAATGTACCCGAAGAGGAATCTGACCAATTGGAGGAAGAGGTAGACCAGGTATGCAATGGGGATGAAATGACATAGTTATTCGATGAGATTCAAGTGAATGATAATGGTCCGAGAGATGAAAAAGAGGCTTATGTCAAAGAGGAAGCTTATGTTGAAGAAGTACAGACTTTCCAGAGGCCTGTCAAGAAGTATGACTTGAGGGAATTACCACATAGACTCCCATAGGTTGGAGGCCCCTTTACTACTTCCATTCCACCGAATAATCTCAACACGCCTCCAAACCCTAATGCTAGCAATAATCCATCACTGCCTCAAGTGTCCAAGAAATATTTATCTCAAGATCCAGGACATGTTGATGTACCAAAAGGAAGAAATGATGATGCAAATAAGGAAAAAATGGTGGAATACCCGAGGGAGACTCCTACTAATTTAAATGAAGAACAATTGGCCACATATGTTGCTGAAGAACTCCAAAAATTGAACGTAAATCTATCTGCATTCGAGTTATTAAGAGTTTCATCCATTAGGAACACAGTCTTAAGATCTTATAATGAAAATTCCATGTCACAAGATAAATCAGTTAGCGAGAGTGCCAATAGAGCATCTAGTTCTCAGTTAGTAGGAAGACATAATCAGACTCATAATCAAGTCCATATGCCCCCTAGAGATACTGGGAAAGAAAAGGACAAATCTCAAGTTGCTCAAGTAGATACTCCCTTAACTCTGTTTCAAGGGAAAATAGAGACACCTCCGTTCTTGATTTCTGTTCAAATATTTGGTAAGAATCTGCATAATTGTTTGCTAGATTTTGGTGCTTCAACCAATGTTATGCCTTTCAGTGTATGTCGAGCTATGGGAATTACTCCTGTTGAATCACAAAAGAAAGTCACAGAATTGGATAGGACTGAATTCAATGTTGTGGGAGAGTTAAATATGATTCATATGCAGATTGCTTCTGATCCTAGGATTCAGCACGTTATCAATATACAGGTAGATGACATACCTGATGCTTATGGCCTAATCCTGGGAAGAGACTTTACCAGGGCCTTGAATGGGTATGTTTTGACTGATCACTCCCATATGTGGCTTCCTTGGAAGGGAGTGCCAAACCAGATTAGGATTAAAAGAGAACCTAGAATGAAGTACATGATTACAGAATATCAGAAAACCTCTGCTGAAATTCTGGTATCAGAAGTAAGTATGGGTAACTATATGCTTGCTGCTCCTCTTGAGGAGCCACATATGGAGGAAGTTCTTATGTTCCACATAGCACCTATTGACTTTATAGTAGAATCCAATGGTACTGAAGTCCTGATCGAACCAGTTGAAGATGATAGTGGTCTGGAAGATAGTCAGCTTGGTTTGCTAAATAATTTTCAAGAGTTCATTCGGAAGTGCATTGAAGATCAAGTTTAGCTGGGAAAAGGAATGAACTTTGGAGAGCTACTCTTGCCCAATTGGTGTAGGGTGCATAATGCTTCTCATTCAGAATTGGACTGTTGCTTATGCCAGGCTGCAGTGGAACAAATACAGAAACGTATCAACCCCACTCCTGTAGTCAAAATTGATATCCTGAATGTCCAAGAAGATCCTAAAGGAAAAGGAGTGATTCCTTCTCAAAATCCATCTAGCAGTAACAATGCAAGTGAAAAATCAGGGAACTCTACAGTTGTTGGTTGTTGGACTTCAAGATTTGATGGGCCCAAATCAAATAATGGAGTCAGGGTAGGTTTCGAGCTAATTAGTCTAAGAGGTAAGACATTTTTTGCTGCTCATAGACTTCAATTTCACTGTACGAATAATGTAGCAGAATATGAAGCCTTGGTGCATGGACTGTTAATGGCATTGAAGAAAAAAGTTAGAATCTTGCAAGTTTTTGGAGATTCTGAGTTAGTAGTCAAGCAAGTTAAGAGACAATACTCTTGTCATGATAGGAGAATGACCAACTATAGACACAGAGTGTGGGACCTCATTGAAGGATTTGATGCCTTCAACATTTAGTTGATTCCACGAAATAAGAACCAGACAGCTGATTCTCTTGCTCAGGCGGCAAGTACCTTGCAGCCTCTGTCTCTTTCGAGACTAAAGAAGTTTACTATGGAGCTGACCCCAGTACCCTCAGTACCCAATAATATCACCAACTTCCAGGTATTTGAAGACGACAAGCATATCTTAGATTTTATTACTAGTATTGATGTCTTTGCTTCTCAAATTATTGACGAAACTAAACTTCAAGAAGCTGAGATGGACTTGGAAGGGGTAATTAATCTGAAAACTAACACAATTCCCAAGGGAATGGTGCAGCTAGAGAGGATCTTTGATTTGGACAAGATCAGAGATCAGGAATAGGATACCAAGAAAGAGTTTATTAGTGGACAATGTGACAAATATAATACGGGATTTCAGGAGGATGTCAAAAATGTCTTTATTGGTAAAGTATGCACTCCTGAGGAAAGGCAAGGAATCATCAATGCACTACATAGATATCCAGATGTGATAGCCTGGAGTTATGAATACTTAAAGACTTATGATACATCAATCATAACCCATACTATTCCTCTCAATCCAGGAATAAAGTCTTTCAGACAGAGGCAAAGGCCCATCAATGCTTTACTGGAACCCATAATACAAAAGGAAGTGCAAAAACTATTGTCTGCAAGGATAATATTTCTAGTCAGACACTCCACCTAGGTTGCAAACTTGATACCAGTATGAAAGAAAAATGGTGAAATCAGACTGTGTGTAGACTTCAGAAACCTAAAAAGAGCATCAAAGAAAGATAATTATCCAATACCCTCACTAGATGAAGTGCTCCAGATTGTCAATGGATTTTAGATGATGTCCTTCTTGGATGGTTATTCGAGATACAACCAAGTCATGGTGCAATATGAGGATAGGCACAAGACTACTTTCACCACCAAGTGGGGCACTTTTGCCTACAGGAGGATTCCTTTTGGCTTAATTAATGTTGGAGCCACATTCCAAAGAGCCATGGACATTGCCTTTAAGGACATAATTGGTAAGTGCATAATCATTTATATGGATGACCTAACAATCTTTTCCAAGAAGAGAGGTGATCATATCTCAGATTTATGCAAAGTTTTTCAGAAATGTAGAGAGTTTGGTATATCTCTTAACCCAAAGAAATGCATCTTTGGAGTAGCAAAAGGTAAATTGTTGGGGCATGTTCTCTTTTAAAAGGGAATTGTCATTGATCCAGAATGTATAGAAGCCATTCTTAAGATTCCATCACCTACCAGTAAAAAAGAAATGAAATCATTCTTTGGAAAGATCAACTTTGTGAGGAAGTTCATCACTAGGTTCATAGAAATAGTTAAGCCATTGAACGCAATGTTAAAGCAGGAGGCCAAAGTTGAATGGAATGCTAAGGAAAAAGAATCATTTGTAGAGATAAAGAGGGCTATTGTTGAAGATCCTATTTTGGTAAGTCCAGACTATGCTAAACCATTCTATATATATTCATTTGCCTCTGATCATTCCTGTGCTGCTATGTTAACTCAAAATTTGAATCAAGGGAACGAGCATCCCATAGCATTCATGAGTACACCATTGAAGGATGTAGAGCTAAGATATCCAAGTGTGGAAAAGTAGGCTTATGCCTTAGTCAGGGCTGTAAAGAAATTCAGGCATTATATCCTTAGAAACAAAATCTTTGCAATAGTTCTTGATCCTGCAGTTAAGTTGTTATTGATGCAAAATGATCTGGGGGAACACAGAGCCAAGTGGGTAACTATGTTACAAGAGTATGATATGGAAATTCAACCCATGAAGTTGGTAAGAGGGCAAGGGCTTACACAAAAAATGGCGGAGACAAGCCCTAACCTTACAGCTCAGAGTTATAATTTAGAGGATGTTTCTCCTGGAGAGTGGTATGATGATATTGTTCATTACCTTCTGACCCAGAGATGCCCTGATCATCTCAATTTAGTACAAATAAGGGCATTGCTCTTAAAGAGTGACAGTTTCATGTTGAAAGGAGCTAACCTGTATAAGAAAAATCATGAGGGTGTTTATTTGAGGTGCCTAGGAAAGGCAGAGTCTAAAAGAGTGATATTGGAATTCCATGACAAATATGGTACAGGCCACGGATCAGCACCTTCTATACTGAACCAGATTCTAAGAGCTGGTTACTATTGGCCTACACTATTCAAAGATATACACAACCACATCAGAACTTGTCACGTGTGTTAGACTAGAGCCACCAAAGAGAAGTATGCCACAGTCCCACTCCAGCCGGTCTTTGAGGTAAAACCTTTTGCACAATGGGGAATGGAATTCATAGGTCCAATCAATCTACCTTCTTCTGTTGGTCACAAGTATATCCTTACTGTCACTAATTATTTTACAAGGTGGACTGAGGCCCTTGCTTGCAAGCAATGCACTTCAGAGGTAGTAATTAACTTCATCAAATCAGGTATTCTTAATCATTTTGGGTGCCCTATGTCTTTAGTGTGTGATAATGGTCCTGCATTTTCATCATTGAAGTTTTCTAATTGGGCTTTCAATCATGGGATTATCATTAAATTTTCATCCAACTATTATCCTCAGGGTAATGGTTTAGCTGAGTCATCCAACAAAAATCTCCTAATTGTTATTCGCAAATTATTAGAAAGAAATCCAAAGGATTGGCATACCCAACTTAGATTTGCTCTTTGGGCAGATCGCACCAGACATAAGAATTCCATAGGAATATCACCCTATCACCTGGTTTATGGATTAGAGCCTGTGTTTTCCATTCAGTTAAATATCCCCACCTTGCAGTTCATTAATGAATATTATGATGAGGGAGATAAACGTGAGGCTAGACTTACTGAATTATTACACCTTGAGGAAAAGAGAGACGAAGCCCTAGAAAACTTTGCTAAACATCAAGGGGTTGTCAAGAGATGGTTTGATAAAAGAGCCAAGGTTAAAGCTTTTAGGATTTCTGACTTGGTTCTTTACTGGGATAAAGCCCATGACTGTAAGGGGGAGCATGGAAATTTTGATAAACTTTGGCTTGGTCCTTACCAGATTTCAGAAATTTTGGGAGATAATGCTTTTCGTTTGAAAACTCTCACTAGAGAGGATATCCCACTGCCTATCAATGGGTAGTATCTGCAGCATTATTTCTAGTCTTGAGCTATTTTCAGCTCTTGTCTTGTATATAGTTAGATTAGGTTTTCCTTTCTGGTTTGCTTTTGGTTTGTTTTGTTTTTGCTCTGCTCTTGCTTTGGAGGTTTCTCTGTTTTCGCCTGGATGTGTTGCACTTGCATGGAAAATATATCATTATCTGGAATTATTCTAAGTATTTCCTTGGTGGACTTTAGTCTTGCATCTTGAAAGGATGGTTGAAATCTTTACTATTGCCAACAGTCTTAATTTTAGATTTATAGAAAATTGATCACCGGCTTTGATTTGAATTTGAAGTACTCTAAAATCTTATATCTCTCATATATCTTAAGAATCCTAATGTTACTATAGGAATCCTTGTGAAGTTTTGTCAGGTGAAAAATCCTATTTCTGCTTTAGCGCCACTGTGGTTCTCAGCCCTGAGTGTGAACTTCAGTGTTCACAGGTTAAAATAAAAATGACATAGAAAGAATATCAAAAGAAATAAAGTGAAATATTGAAAATAAAAAGAAAGAATTTAACTTATCATGAGTATCTAAATATCTCTATCGGGGCTATTAATGCCTAGCTGGCAGTAGAGCTATGTTTAGGAGAGTCACAGCGATAACCTCGTCGGGGCTATAGATGCCTGACTTGCAGCGAGGCCCTATCCAAGTTGTTTTTGAAGTTAGAATCCTTATGTAGCCTGACTTTATTGAGCTTGGTTTCTGTAGTAGCTTAAGGAGGGAAATGAACTCATATGCACACACTCAGATTTTCAGTTTATAGAAGGTTCAGTCTATCCTTTGGTTCTAATTCTTTAGATTTTTGCATTCTGACTCGTTTGTTTGATGGTAAAATTGAAACCAGAGATTCTGGGTTTCAATTCCTATTCGTCATCAAATGCTCTAGAGAATTTCCCTAGCAAAAGTCACCATTTATTGTGCAGTTGTCACACACACGCCCCGCTGGAAGCAGGGACCCTCTTTCGCTTTGGTTTTGGTTTCTTGGCCCTTTCTTTTTAAGGTTTTATCTTACTTTGGCATGTGCTAAAAAATTTATTTTGATTTCCTAAGTGTCTCCCCTGAGTTATTTATTGAAGATCTTTGGTTCTGGATAAATTTCAGGTTTTTACTCAGATTCAGGATTTTCCACCCTGGTTGGATTTTCCCGAATCCTGCTTGGACTCCGGCTAGACCCTATTGTTCAGAGATTTTTGGTATTCGCGGATTTCCGCGTGGGCAGGATTTTCTAGGATTCTGCCCTATCGTCAAATTCCTAAGTTTTTTGACTGTCTTTTCGATTGCATTAATGACTTCATATGTGCTTTGAAGGTTGTATTTAACTTGATTTTTGAGGTCTTTTATGCTATCATGCTTATTGCTTGCCGTCATTTGAGCTGAGCAGTGCTTTCTTGTGAACTGATTGGTTGGGTTTTTGGGCGTTTGGGTTTTAATTGATCGATTTGGTGGCATTTTCTTGCACATTCTTGCCCATGTTCTTTGTGGACACTATTCTCTTCACATTTGATGATTCTAGGATTGATTTCCGCTTTATAATGGTATGTGTTTGATTGCTTTGCTTTGAATTGATGATTATGGATAGCGCGTTGATGTTATAAGAGCTTCTGGGACTTGAATTCCTGAATATTTGATCACTTCATGACTAGGGTCGTGTAGCATTGATTAATTTACGGTCTCCCAAGTAATGTTCTGTTTATTTTCATTTTGGTGAACTTGCTTGAGAATCATGATCTTCCCCTAGTATGGTATTGGCAATTGAAATACCTGAGTCATAGGTTTTCCTATGTGTTAATGGCGGCTGTATAGGGTTTAAACCTAGGGCATCACCATTCATCTTTAGTTTGCTCTCAAATGGGCCTAGAAGGCAAAGAAAATCTTTTGAAGGTCCATGCATAACTTTCCCTAAGCTTAAATCATTGAAATTCATGATTGATGAGATGGTGTGTGTGAAATCGCAATTTCATGTCACAATCCAGGATTTCTCGTTTCTTCGAGATAATCCATCTCTGGTAGATTTTCCCAAAATTTGGTGAGGTGCAATAAAATTATTGCTATCATATACACCATTGGCAAGACAAACATTCATCGACAAGAGGTCATAGCGAGCTCCATTAGTCATACCGATATTCTTTTCCATTGCTGAGACCCTGCTTGGTCGATGAGACCTTTCGGCGAGCTCACAACTCTTACCGACACCTTCACTTTCTGTGAGACCTTTCGGTGAGACTACCAACAGTTGCCAAGACTTCTCAGCGAGATGACAGAATTTTGGCGAGCTGAGAAGATTCTGCGGATTTCCGCTGACGCCGAATTTTCCTGAAGTCCTTGGTTCCCTATTTTTTCTGGATTTTGCAAAGTGTCTCTACCTTCGCGAAAATCCATCTCTGCCTGATTTTCTTAAAATTTGATGAAATGTAAGGAAATATGGAGTAGCATGATGTGTTAGTGATTTTCAATGCATTTTATTATTATTTCATGCTATCTTGTGATCTCCTATGAGGTTTGTTGATTGAAAATGATTAGATTTAATTGTTAGTAGGTGTTTGTTGATTATTCCGCTAGAATCTGTTTGGCCTGGAATTTCCTGAAATTCCTCCCCAGCTCAGATTCTGTGGATGGTTCTGAAACCTGAAGTTTAGTATAATCATTTTATATGTGATTTAATAACACCTTGACTATATGAGGCTTATTCTAATGATGTTCTTATGGATTAACATTCTCTTTCCTGTGGTTTTTATTATGATTTCCATGATAAGTGCAGGTTGAATCTAGCAAGGCAGCGGTTGGGTCCTCAATGTCTAAAGTAGAGAAGATTAAAATGGGCATTAAGAGCAAGAACCCTGAGAGTAAAATCACTTCAGTTTGGTCAGAGGTAACTGATACAAATGTCGGATTATGGGATTATGAAGAATTTAAAGGAAGGATGGTGGCCGAGGATCTTCCTTTGGTGGTTAGAAGGATGATGGAATCAGGATTGTCACATGTTGTTGGTTTCCCTTCTACGGTGTAGTGTTATGACCTGGTCCTTGAGTGTGCCCAGGCACTATGATCAGGGTACATAGAGAATAATTGGTACTCAAGGGAGAGTGGTAGCAAATCTCAACCCTGTCTCCATTGCCCAAACCTTTGATATTCTAGATAGGTCTCATGTGGTGGGATTCAACATGAAGGCAGCTCAGGAGTTCTACGATGAACAAACTGTGAAATCACAACAATCTATCAATTCCTGGCTAGAGAAGCCCAAGTCACACTACTCCAAGTTGCTTAAGCACCTATTCAGGATAAAGTTCAAGAAGGAATATTATGACACCATCACTCTTCTTAGTAGGGTGGTTGGATTAAAGAATTCTGGCATGTTTGAGAATTGGATGTGCCATTTGATTGTGAGGATGGAGCAAGAGAAGATTAACTACCATTGGGCAGGGGTCATTAGTGGAGTAATTCACGAACAGTTGTCTAATGTGTTGCAAACAAAGACATTCACAATGACTTCATATTTGGTCTATGCGCATGCAAGATTCCACCCCTATAAAGGATTGAGTATAAGGGGCACCTTTGGATAGGATATCATCTACGAGGTTTACCCTTAGTTGCATCTAGGAAGCTCAAGCTATAGGAGGGTGAATGATGCATTCACCATGCATATTACTAGATTACTTCAAGGTGTAGAGCATGTTAGGATTTCAAATCAAGCAAAAGAACTCATCAAGAAGTATGGGGCGTGGTTTATTCAGTTCCCAACTTTCTCCTACATTCAGATTAATGGCTACCAGAGAGCTCCATACAGACTTCCAAGATACCCTACCGATCACATTCTACTGTTGGAGGTCACTAGGTAGATCTGTGACTTTGATGCCATTTTCAAGAGGGACAAGCATAAGACTAGATTTGGTGGAGACTTCCCCTTGAGGATTGGTACTAGAGAGGCTTGTCCTTCCATTGGTTCTTCCCAAGCTTTAGAAGAAGAAATGAGTACTCTTGGCTTGTCTTTCCACTCCAAGAGGTCCAGATTCGATATTACAGGAGAAGCTCAAAAGAAGGCTAGCAAAGAGTATAGCCATAAGGTGAATTTGGAGGACTACTGGGCCAAGTGCAGTGATGAATTTGAGGTCAGAAAGAAGAAATTATCCCAGCTTCTAGTTGAGTCAGTTTGACTATACAATGTAAAGGTAGTTCTTGATCAATTGGAAGACGATGGAAACTTGATCCAGGATCATGCTTATGAGGCAATAAAAGACAGGCCAATTGGTGATGTGGATTGGTTAGAGGAGGAAAATATAGAATTGAAACAACTGGTGGATCCAATTATCAAATTCACTAGGATGTGGCTAAAGCATAAGCTATGGGAGCTAGAAAATAATGGTGTACAATGCACCTATGCGCTAATGGGAGATTTGGATCCCCACTCCACCTCTGAAGAATCTACCAAGAAGGATCCTAAGGGCGAGGGTAAGTTGGATTCTCCATTCAAAATCAAAATAAAAAGTGTTCAAGAAGTAGAGGCCCAAGAAGCAGAAAAATAGAGAAAGCCAAAGGCCAAGCAGAGGACAAGGACTAGGAAGTCTGAGCGGAAAGAGGCTGAAGGGAAGAATCCTGAGGCTGATGATCATGTACCCAAAAGGAGGAGAATCATAAAATTGTCAGAGAAGGCAAGCTCCAAGGTAGGAGGGGAAGAAATTTCCCCACCAGTGGTAAATGTTGAAAGTTTAGAGAAGTCCAAGGTGTATACAAGGAGGTCTAGGACTCCTCCTAGGGACAGTGTACCTAAGGTTGATCTCCCTCCAGTGGTTTCTCATGAGGAGCAGCATGATGATGTGCCTTCTGCTCATGAAGCTCAAAGCAAACCAAGTGAGTCAGAAGATGTTGAAGATCATCCGGATACTAAAGGAGAGGAGTTTCATGAAGGTGATCTCCATAGTGCAGAGGCAGAAGTTGAAAAGATAATGCAATCCCCTTTGGTTGCATATGTTGAGTCACCTGTTGGAACCAAGGAGGTTAAGTCACCTCCAGCAGAAGAGGAAACAGTGAAGGATCCATCACCTAAACAAGAGGAAGAGCATGTTGAGGAGAAGGAAAGCAAGACAGATGAAACTCCTAAGAAACAGAATTTGAGTGAGGAAGTGGCTAAGGATCAATAGGAGGAGAGACTAGGTGAAGTGCAATTGGAATCCATTGTTCCTGGTTGGTTGGACAAGGAGATAAAGAGAAAACAAGTTGTTGTGGAAGATAGTCCACCGAATTGGGATGCACTACTAGCCAAAATTGGAAAAGATAAAGGTAAAAAGAAGACTAGGGTGATCTCAAGGATTGAAAGAGATGAAGCTCATAATAGGGTTGTTCACATTGCAACCCCTGCTCTAGATAAAAATAGGGATGATGTGGCTGGAAAAGATTATAATGTTCAGACTTTCAATCTTGGGCCTACATCCGTTGAGCAAGATATTGAGGATTACTAGGGTTCTTGTGCAGTCATCTTGGGCAGGTTGAGGAAGGAAATAAAAACCAAGCAGGAGCTAAAGAAGGAAAATGAGAATCTCAGGAAATGCTTGGAGGATTTGATGAAGCCCCTACAATCTATTAATCCCTTGGTTTCTACTACAAGACCTTTACCTCAGGAGACCATTATCGGGCTTCAAAAGATGAAGGCTTCCACCCTTTCCACTACAAGTTGGTTGCAAGGGGTGCGAACCAAGGATAATGAGGCTATCAAGGAGATTTTGTCAACTGGAAAGGATGCTAACAGGGCAACTAATTGGTTGAAGGCGGTGTTGGCACAAGATAAGGAAGACACGTATCTCCTGCTGCAGAAAACTAGAACTATCATGGAGTACACCCGAGATAGGTTGGTAAGTGATGGAATTCTTCATTCCTCCAGAGCTTCCAAACCATGGGAGTGGTATGAGGCATTGTAGATTAGGCAGAAAGTGTTGAAGAAGATTTACAAAGGATGCAGATTGATGATACCCTAGCTAGTGTTTACAATGGATCCATTACCTTCTTTGAAATTATGATAGGAAGAAGGAAGATCGTGCCCAAGTACTTGAGCTTGGAACAGTTGAGGAAGTGGTGGCATGATGTTTATGCACCAAATAATGATGATTCTGTCTCTGAGCATCAATTAGATGATGCGGCCACATACATTGTTGTCATTGAAAAATACCTAACATATAAGGTGGATTGGGATAGGTCGGTAAAATAATCAAGGGAGGAGATTGCATCAATTGAAAGACAACTTAGGGTTTTTTCGTTACCACCTGTGGCCAACTTGGATGGGGTGCTCTTGAAATTCCATGAAGTGCCGGATCAGAATAGAGACAAAGGGGAAGGCAGTTAATGCCCAACTACATCGAGATTTGTGCTTCCCCATTATCATGCCCTGCATTGGTCTAAGCTACATTGGGAATCCCAGGCCGACCTGGGTGTAGTTCGTGCATTTAATGAATTCCTTTATTCCATTTTGACTTTCTCTTGGCCGACTGGTGGTGCCTAATTAATGTTGTGAAACTCTTGCTAGGCCGACGGGTTTTTCTGGGGGGATTCTATATATTTGGCATTTCATCTCATTTATAAGGGTTAGAATATAGAGATTGATATAGAGCAGAGATAGTTAGAAGCAAATTAAGTAGAGCAAGTTATCAAGTAGTTTTTCTCAAGCAAATATTGTAATAGAAAGCTGGAATTGTTGCTACAGTGGATAATTCGAATGCAAGTAATGACATTGTGATTTGGTGCCATACTTGTATTCTCTTGTCTTGCATGGTTCTTGTTATTCTATCTTTAAAATTGCTTTGAGGAGGTTAATATTTAGATTAGATTTGGTTCAATAATGTTTGTGATTTGATACTTGAAGTGTTGTAGCAACCCCTTAGTCCATACTTTTCGCAACCAACTAATTGTTAGTTGCTTTGCAAAGTTAGCCTGGACTTCATATTCGTTGTGCTTAGTTAAATTGTGAAGATTTGTTCATTTCAATTGTAATAGGGTTTTTTGAATGAATGTTCATGATTTGAAAATATTAACACCTCAGAAGATTGCACTGTTTTCTGTAAGATTGCAGATTTATCTGAGTCAAGTAGAGATCGGTTTTGAGGGATTGGTCCATTTCGATTGTTGGTCATTTTCATTGTTAATCTTAGGTTTAGTATTAAGTTTAGAAATATCTTTGAAACCATTATCTTTTATTATTTCTTTATCATTGAGTCAGATTTTGAATTAAAGTATCATCATCTTGTTAGATCTGATAAATTGAGATCCAGTATTTTGCTTATAGTAAGGTCCCATTGTGATTACCAGCATTTTCACATTTTATTACTAATTTGTTTATGCATTGTCAAGACCTGACATTAGAGACCTTGGGGTTATCTATTGAGGCTTGCTAATAGAGATTTACCTTTCAAGTGAGATAGGATATTATATTCTAAGTTGTTGTTGTGCATAAAACATTATCAATAGGGGTGACTGCCCAAGAGATGGGTAAATCTGCCCATCAAATGGGTGAATGTGCCCAGAAGATGGGTGAATGAGCCCATCAACTAGGCACAACTACTCGCGATAGGGAGTTGGCGGGTCCACCCATCCGCTAGGCGAGCTCGCTTGCTGGGTGGGGGGACTTGCTTGCCCACAGAGGAAAGCAATAGCTCCCGTCGGTCGAGCAAGGATGCCCGCCCGTGGAGGCAGGTGAAGGCACCTACAGAGGTGGGTGCACTCACCCATTGCAAGGGAAGACTCACCCAAAGGGTGGGTAGATTCACCCGTCCCAAGGGTGGGCTCACCCAAAGGGTGGGAAAATTCACCCATCCCAAGGGCAGGCTTTCCCAAAGGGTGAGCAGATTCACCCATCCCAAGGGTCGGCTCGCCCATGGGGTGGGTGGACTCACCCATCCCAAGGGTGATGGTTGGGAAGAGGGTGAAGGTGCTCATAAGGGTCAAAAGAAAAGGGGATGAATGCGTCCAATTTGGGTGAATTTTCCCAAAAGGTGAAGAAAAAGGGGGGAAAAGGTAAATTGGGAAAATTCACCCAAAAAAGGGCTGGGAAAAGGTAAATTGGGAAAATTTTCCCAAAGGAGGGAAATGTCAACAAGACAACCCAAGGTAGGGAAGAATGAAGATGAAAGAAAAGATGAGAAGATGGTTTAAATGGCTGACATGTGTGGTGTGAATGCAACAGTTTCAGAGCTTGCAGACATGGGAGAGGCATTCAAATGTTCTAGAGGTGATGATAGCAATGATGAATGGGGAGGATCATGAGGCATTGGTGCTAGTAGGCTTGCTTCATATGTTGGGGTACCCTACTATCAGAGCGCACTGAGCGTTGTTGATAGCACTGATAGAGCAATGGGATTCAGAGACATCTATATTCCACCTCCCGATAGGGGAGATGACTGTCACCTTAGAGGACATGTGGAGGATCCTATGATTACCAGTAGTAGGCTATCTAGTGAGTTGGATGAGATCAGAGGGGCAGGAGTTGGATCGGACCCTATGGGTCCTCTTTGGATGAGACAACCTACCAATTTAGGGGATGGTTTTGGATCTGGATAGATGTTTAGGATTGGGGGTACCTCCACTACCATTATACCTCTACGGTTTGATTAGCGAACTTTTTCTACCAGACTGGAGTGGACATTTTTGCAACCTCAAGTTTATGGAGGTTGTTAGATACATTGTGGAGCAAAGAGAGGGGGAGTTTGCATGGGTTCCATGCATGTTGGCACATTTATATAAGGATATGCATGTTGTGTGCTATTAAGGGGTAGTTAGCATTACACATGTGATGCTATTATAGGTATGGGCCTAGAAGCACATTAGTGTGGCCAGGCAAAGAGTGGTGATGGGAGGGTTGCAAGATCTTACACTACCAGTGGCATACTAGTATGGGACCGAGTACAATTGGAAATTTCATTACCAAGGCATCGGTGATCTAGATAGATGGAGGAGGAGTCTAGATGATTTATGAGAGGATCAGATAGTGTGGAGGCCCTACATGATGTGGTGGTTCTTGAGATGGAGGGAGGATGAGGAGAGACATAGAGGATACTTCTACGCAGTATCATATTTGATCAAGAGAGAGCCCTACATATTGGAGCTACACAAGGCAAACTGGGTGTTGAGACAATTCAGGATTTAGTAAGACATCCCTCATAGACTGCAAAGATTCAAATGCATCACTTGAGAGTGACCATGGGGGGATCAAATTACTGTCAATTTTGTGAGATAGCAGTGGGAGGAGCTTTAGGAAGTATTGTACCTAGGTAGGAGAGGAGGGAGAGTAGATGCGGGGGTGACAATGAGGTTCTCTGCGTGGTGGGCCCACCATCAACCAACAGGGATTACGATGGACGAGCTGATTATAGAGGCACTGTGCTTTGGTCTAGAGGATGAGATGAAACTAGTTGGATAGAGGAGGGAGAGGAGGGGAGGAGGATAGTAGAGGAGAGGATAGGAGGAGGCTAAGGCCAATGAGGACAGAGAGGATCAACAAAGGAGAGTGAGGAGGAGGGGAGGACAATAGAGGAGAGGCCAAGAGGAGGCCGAGGCAGAGGAGGAGAGAGACCATCCACAAGTGGAGGCGATGGAGGTAGATGCTCCTGAATTTGACCCATTGGCCATGTTACCATACGTACCGCCACCACTGGAAGACCCAGCTGTACTACTAAGAGGGGCCCTGGCGAGGCTACAGATTTCCAACTAGAGACTCAGGGATTTGGAGGCTAAGAGGAGTAGACTGATAGCTGAGGTGAGCATGCTACATGCAAAGCTGGGCAGGGTGCGAGCAGAGGGACAAAGGGACTACCAGACCCTAGCTGACGTGGTAGGACTACATGTGGAGGAGGTACAGGTAGAAAGGGATAGACTACAGGATGAGGTGAGTAGGCTAGGAGTAAAGGTGACTCGGTTAGAGGAAAAGGGATAGAGAGAGCATGAAGAGTTGTTTGAGGTGAGGTGGGAGTGAGATAGACTATAGGCTGAGGTGACCATACTATAGGAAAGGGGACAGCAAGAGTCTAGAGGATTAGTGGACCAAGTATCTTCATAGGCCTTTGTAGAGGCAGAGAGAGATATGGAGGATTTGAGGAGACAGGTGGAGAGGTTGTTGAGGGAGAGGATTGATTTCATATGGGAGTTAGATGAGCTTCATGATAGAGCAGAGATGGCAGAGCATATAGTTAGGGAGGCAGGGTTGGTGTTAAGGAGAGAAGAGGCGATGATGGCACAAATACAGACTTTGCAGGGTGAGAGAGATGCAATAGAGGCACAAGTATGAACTTTGTAGGGTGAGAGGGATATGATAGCAGGACAAATGCAGACTCTATAGCACAAGAGGGATTCAACAGAGGTATGGGTATAGACTCTACAAGGAGAGAGAGATGCAATGCAAGCATGGATACAAATAGTGGAGAGAGAGAGGGATGTAGCATAGGCACAAGCACAAGCGATGCAAGGTGAGGGGGGTGAGACTGGGGAAGAGGTGTAGAAACTATAGAGGGAGAGGAATGTCACACAAGCATAGGTACAAGCCATGTAGGAGGAGAGGGACAGAGAAATAGAGCAGGTGTCCCGAGTGTAGGAAAATATTGGTCAGTTGTGATTGGCACAAGATGTGTGGGCACAGGAGAGGAGGTCCATATCCAGATTTTAGGATAGGTACAGGGTAGAGCAAGATTAAGCTAGGTATCAGGTAGTAGAGAGAAATGAGTACATGTAGGAGGCTAGCTACTAAATGGCAGCCTACTTCATGGCAATGCTAGATCAGACATGGTGGGTACCTCCCTACGTCAGAGTAGGGCCACAGATGTTGGCACCATCCTCCTCAGTAGGGACACACACCCAAGGGTATAGTAGCTATCAAGAGACCCCTCTGCATAGAGGGCCAATGCTATAATCACCACAGAGGTCAAATGTGGGCAGCTCACAATAGAGAGGACAAAGGATAGATGATAGGATATAAGTTTTTGGCAAGTGCAGAATGGGTGTACAGTATAGAGCGATAGAGATCAGATTTGATTGAGAGCCTTGTACTTGCATTTTATTCGATGATTACCGATGTATACGATGGATATGTATTTTGATGATATGGTGGACATTATTATGGATCATGTGATGGAAATTGTATTTTGATATTTATATGATATGGCATAGCCCTTATTTACATTATGTTGTGTTCATGTGATGGAATATTTATTTGTGCACATGTATATGTTTATGATTTTATTATGGATGATCATTATGATGTGATGTATTTATATGTTTATGATGATGTATGTTTATGCTTATGATGAATGATATGGATGATATGTATGATGGCTAATTTTTATGATGCAAGATGTGATGGATGACATTATATGCTATGGACATGGATCTAACAATTTGTGATGCAGGTGGCAATGCAGGCAATGTGTGATATATTAATGAAATGGACTAATGTGAAGACATTAATGCAATGGATTGATAATAAAATAAATCTAATATTCTTAGAATAATCAATTAAAATTAATCTAAACAACTTAAATGACTATGACACGATAATGCACATGGGATGAAATGCAACACAATGAGCCTAGAATGTGGGATGAGATGCAATTAAATGCCTTATAAATACTAGTAGATAAATGAAATGCAACATGGACATAGTGTATATAAGGGCTTGCATAATGATGGAAGCAGGCGGTAGGTTGACTTTATTTGCAAATCATGTTTGCTTTAGCTTATGAAATAAAGGGATGATGGGTGTGAAACTACACCTGTCAAGAATCGTAGGAATCTTGAGAAGAAAGGAGATGGAAGATGAATGTTTGCACAACCAAAATCATAGGTCATAGGCTAGGCACATATGTAATGCAACAGAATTGAACATCAAATGCAATCATAATGCGATTTTCCATTTTAAGAGCACTGATTTTTGCTATAGCATAAGACACCAGGGGCCAGGGTATATGTAACCAAGGTGGATTAGTGTGTAATGCATAAAACAAACACAACAGACAAGAAAGCTATCCCAACACCCCAAAGTCATGAAGACCTTGGTCAAACCAAGCGTCGGGATGACCACAAGCAAAAAGAATTCCCCAATGTAACACAATACCATAGGGATCTTGGTGGGTACTACATGGGACAACCAAGAAGACAAAAACAAACAAAATATCAAGATATTCCCCTATGTTTACCAGTCAAAGAACACCATGATATGATGGATCAAGGAAACCTCGATGAGGTGTAATAGGGAGCTCAAATGATAAATAAAAGCCAAAAGTATCAAAAGATCACAATCAATTTCAAATGTCCTTTGCCATGGGATCCAAAGGGTGGATGGGATTGATGAAGTATGTTAAGAAGGATGCATCATGTTAAGACCAGAGATGGATACTAAACTAAAAGATCGATATGACGCAAGAGACTCCAAAACCAATTGAATATCATGATACAAGTGGATCTCCTTTGTGAAGAACCAACTAGATAGGGACATACCTAATGACACGACACAAGACACAAGACACAAGACACAAGACACAAGACACAAGACACAAGACATAAGACTAATACACCCCTAAAGACCTAGGGGCTCAGGGGCTAATCAAAGATTATCCTTGCCTATGTGAAAGCACAAAGTCCTCATAGTTCAAGAAAAGACCATGGATAAAAGTAGAAAGAGGACAATGGAGACAAATGATGGAAAATGACTGGACAGACAATAAGAAAATCCTTGAGGGTGGATCAAATGATCAACCTTTCCTACATGAAAGTGTAGGGGAAACGTAGTTCGAAAAGGATGAATGACAAAAATGAGACCAAAAGACCGACATGACAGGAATGGGATCTAAATGAAGACTGACACGATGAAGGAACCTAGATGGAAGTGAAGGACTGACATGACAACAAGGACTGATGATGTAAGCTCAGATTAGGATAAAAGCTCAAGATGACAAATAGAAAATGAAGATCAACCAATGCTCAACCAAAATATACCAAGCAATAGGATGAAGGATGCAGATGGAAAGACGAGATTGATAGGATGAGGGGATATGAGATCAAGATGGGTGGAAGCATAAAGTGACTAGGAAACAAGGTAGATAATGATTAAGCCATGTACAAATGGCACCTATGACTAGGTTTTCACCAAACGTACTTATCCAAGGTGCCAGCAAGGGTTTTTTTCACCATAGGATGAATTATTTCTCTTTACTATTTTGGATTTTTCTAATTTTTTTTATTTTTTTATATTTTTTGACAATTTTTGAAATTTTTTGTATTTTTGTAGGATAGGATAACCCAGCTGACTTAAGTGTAAAATATTTTTAGGTGCATGATGTTAATGGGCTCCTATAAGGGCTCTCTTTCAGGTGTAGCAAGTCTATATGCCCCATATCCATATTTTGTTGTGATGACACAAGGACCCAGCTAATTTGCTTCAAATTTCCCCTTCTTATCTTGGTCTTGCTAGGTACGTTGATTCTCCTTAAGAACTAAATCACCAACATTGAATTGGTGAGGACAGACCTTCTTGTTGTAGCTTCATTTAAGACAATGTTGATATGCTTGAAGATAATTATACGCTTTTATCCATTTTTCATCTAGGAGTTCTACCTGACTGAGTCTTGCAACCCAAGCATCTTCATCACTAATAAGGTTCTTCAAGAATATTCTTAGTGAGGGGATCTCAACCTCAATTAGCGAGATGGCATTGGTACCATAAATGAGAGAATATGGAGTGGCGCCAATAGGAGTGTGTATGGAGGTGTGGTAGGCCCAAAGGGCATGATGGATATGAAGGTGCCAATCTTGACCAATATTGTTAACCACTTTTTTAAGGATCTTGATCAAAGTTTTGTTCGTAGCCTCCACTTGACCATTACCTTGAGGGTAATAGGGCATAGACCAGCGGTGTTGGATGTGGAAGGTCTCACACATGTGTTTCATGGCCTAGTTCTTAAATGGATTTCTGTTATTTGTGATGATGGTGGATGGGATTCTATATCTGCAGAGAATATGGAAAAGGATAAATTTGGATATTTGAGTGCCTATGATTTGAGAGAGTGGCATTGATTCCACCCACTTGGTGAAGTACTTAGTAGCAATGATGATGAAGGTATGGTCATCAAAGGATGGAGGGTATATCTTTTCAATTAAGTCAAAACCCCACTGAAAGAAGGGCCATGGTCTTATGAGAGGCTGTAGATCTTGAGTAGGAGCATGTATCAAATCCTCATGCTACTGACAGGGTAGGAACTTCTTCATGAATTCATAGGAATCATGCTCCAATCTAGGCCAATAGTAACCAGCTTGGAGAATTCTTTTGGCTAAGGCCATGCCATTTGAATGGGCCCCACACACACTGCTATGTACTTTTCGTTAATTACCATGGTGTGTTGGATGAAATTTTTTCGTTGATTACGTGTAAGGTCAAGGGGTAAGATGTTATCATGAAGGTAGGTGTAAATATTGTGATACCACAGTGATGTAGGACCTATAATGTCACACACCATTTCACTCTCAGGGATATCATAAGCTAGGATCAAGAGTTGTTCGACTAGGAACTCACACTTTGTTCGATCATTTGACATGTCAATTAGTGAACCAATAGTAATCATTGCATCAACTACTTTGTTCCATACTCTAGGTATCTGGTCAAACTAGATAGAAGTGAAGTACTTTTTGAATTCATCCACCATGCACTTATAAGGCAAAAAATTATCATATTTTGTTAGAAACTCATCATTAACCTGTTTGATTATCAATTGGAAATCGCCAAAGACTCTCAAGCGAGTGATGCTCCATTAGATTGCAATTTTGAGGCCAGTAAGGAGAGCTTCATAGTCTATGATGTTGTTTGTGCATGGAAAATCCAACCTGAATGACTTCAGGATATAATCACCTTGGGGGGTGACGAACAAGATTCCTGCCCCCACTCCATTGTGTGTGTATGACCCATCAAAGAAGAGTGTCCATGTGGTCACTTCTGTTACTATGAAGATCCCTTCATCAAGGAATTCTATTATCAAAGGATAGGCATCTACCAGGGGAGTGTCTATCAATTGATCCACTATCACTTTCCCTTTAATAGCATTTTGATCCACCTACTCTATATCGAACTCGCTTAATAGCATGACCCACTTAGCCATGCAACCATTTAGAGTTGTCCTAGATAACAAATATGTGAGTTGATCGACCTTAGAGATTAGCTTCACTAGGTGACTGAGCATATAGTGTCGAAGCTTTTGCGAGTTGAAGACCATAACTAAGCAAGCTTTTTCCATCAGAGAATAATTGAGCTCATAGCCTACTAGGGTCTGTATGATGTAATAGATCACTCTTTCTTTTTATGACTCATCATGTTGTGCCAATAATGCCCCCAATTCCACTAAAGTAGTAGAGATATACAGCAGGAGTGGTTTAGCTAGAATTGGTGCATAAGGATGGGTGGGTGAGCCAAATACTCTTTGATCTTTGTGAAACCGAGTTGACACTATTGATCCCACTTAAAGGTTGTATCCTTTTTCAGGAGATGAGTGAATGACTAGAATTTTTCAGCTAATTGAGCAATAAACTATCAGATGGACTGTAGCTTTCCCTAAAGGATCCTTAACTATTTAAGATTGCACAGTGAAGGCATATCCATGATTTCCTTGATTTTCATTGGATTAACCTCTATGCCTCTTCTAGAGACAATAAAACCAATATTTTTCCTGATGTGACCCAAAGGACACATTTCTTAGAATTCAAACGTAGCTTATAATGCTCTAGATGCTCAAAAATATTCTTAAGGATTATCAAGTGATCTTCCCTTGTTCTTGATTTCCCCAACAGATCATCAACATAATCTTCCATTATGATGTGAATGAGATCATGGAAGAGGATGTTCATGGCATGTTGGTACGTTTCCCCCACATTCTTAAGGCCAAAGGGCATGACATTGTAACAGAACATGCCCCAAGGTATGGTGAAGGTTGCTTTATGTTGATCTTTGGGCACAGTCCTAATCTGATTATATCCAGAGAAGCCATCCATAAGGGAAAGCATCTCTTGTCCTACAATTAAATCAACCAACATTTCGATGTTTGGCAAGGGGAAATCATCTTTGGGAAAGGCTTTGTTGAGGTCCTAAAAATCTGTGCAAAGCCTGATATTGTCATTTGGTTTGGCAACTGGCACTATGTTGGAAATCCACTCACAGCAATCAATGGGTCTTATGAATCTAGCTTCTAATAGCTTTTCTAGCTCTTTCTTGACCAGTAAAGCAACTTGAGGAGGCATTTTCCTGAGCTTCTGCTTGACAGGTTTAGTGTCTATATGTACATCCAAGTGATGTACTACTAGAGTAGGATCAAGACCTAGCATATCTGAATGTGTCTATGCAAAATTGATGATACCTTCTTTGAGAAGCTAGACGATGGTAGATTACTCTACCTCCGATAATGATTTGGCTACATATGTGATTTTAGGATCCTCTTCAGTTCCCAAATTTATTTCTTGTGTTTCCTTGATCAAGATGGATGATCATTCAGACAGTTGAGTTCCTATAAGGGGAAGATGAACATCCCCATCTTCCAGTGCCTCATCGAGGTTTTTGCTATTAGATACACCCTTTGTTTTTACTTTTTTTGAGTCAAGAAGCACCTCAGAGAGGTTTTCGCTAGGTGACCCTTTTTTTATTTTGCTTCTTTTTACTTTTACAATTAGGGTGTTCATCTTCCCCCAATCCCATAAGATGTACATACATATCCACTAAGGGAAAGGTGTTGATAGGTGTGCTACCATGTAGGTCCCAATCTATGAGTTTGGGATGACAAAGAGTTAAGCTGATGGTGCAAATGGATAGGAATTCGAACATGGAAGAAAGGTCTACTTGATCCACATCATCATACACATATTTGATGGATTCTTCTTCTGTTATTTCTTCAAGGAGACTATTGCCCATAGTAACATTGTTAGAGGCACTAGTTGATGGCATAGGACCCTTTTGTTTGGTGTCATATCCCAAGCCTAAATTTCTTGGATGCACAAAAGTGCCTATTAGTTGTCATCTTCCTTGCTCTTCTACACCAAGGCCTCCCCCTCGATAATTATGTTTCTCTACAAAATTATAGGGCCAAGGATGGGTCTCTTGGAAATATTCTTTCAAAGGGGGAGAGGGTTCAAGTTCCTCACAATATACCCATTGGCTGATGTCATCTTCTAGTGTGTCTTGCCTTAGCCCAGGAGAGCAAAAGGTGCTAGATCCCACATTTTTGGAGCTCAAGGTGATCGTCTTCTCTTCTTCCTTTGGTGCAATCTAAGAAGGTTGGTCGTATGTGTGTGGTGAGGGTGGCATAGTTTCCACATTCAAAGTTGTGAGCATTTCGTATTCACCACATCCCTTGTCAATGATTTGGACTTTGCTAAGAGTGGAATCAAATGTGGATGATGGAGTGGATGAAGTGGTGGCTAGTGTGTTGGTAGATGAATGGGATGATGATGTCTGAGGTGTTCCCATTTCTACTCTGGAGCAATAATGAGAATGGGGAAAAGAAGCTTCAAGTGCATGGAAATATTCGAATGGTTGAGGGTTTGCATGTATTGTAACTTCTACCCCATTAAATGGAAATTTTAGACATTGGTGGTATGTGGATGGAATAGTTTGCATGGCATGGATCCATGGACGACCGAGGAGGAGGTTATAGGGGATTTCTAGATCAAGGATGTGATAGGTAGTGTATTACACAATGGGCCCAACCTGGATTGGAAGACAGATTGTCCCCTCAGAATCATGCTTGGCATTATCATATGCTTTGATAGTGATGACTTGATTGTTTAAGTCAGCATGGGTGTATCCCACCTGTTTTACAAACTTTAAGGTGCAAAGATTCAAGGAAGATCCATTATCTACCAGGACCCTTTTTACTTTATTGCAGGCTACTAGGACTTCAATGTGGAGAGGGCGATTATGGTTGGAGTCAATGCAAGGCATATCATTTTGGCTAAAACCTAGTTGATATGTTATTGAGACGTGTCCTACCAATGCTTGAAATTGTGTAGGGTCTATGTTATTGGGAACTTGGGTGTCCTATAAGGCTTTAGTTAGGATTTCTTGGTGTATGGGGGAAGACTTGAGAAAATCAAAAATGGATATATGTGTCAGAGTCTTTCCTAGATGATCGAGAATGTTATATTGAGAACTTATAGGAAATGACTGGGTGGATGTGGAGGCCCCAAGGACTGTAATACAGGTACGGCGGGTTGTAACAACACATTGTGGGTCCTTACCTTTTACATGTATCATAGATACACATGGTTCTTCTTGTTCAATGTGCATGATGAGGCCCTCATAGTTAAATGGCACATTTTTATAACTAATGTTGTTGGTGTTGTTGCCCTGATTATTACTGTTACTGGGCCCAAGATTGGTGTTTGATGTACTAGGACCTTAGTTATGCTTAGGGAAAGCATTCTGATATATCTGTAGTTGAGCATTGGATGAGGGTGTCATGTTGGCATCCACATGTATACCAACCCGATCTATGAAATCCCGAATATATTTTTTCAAACCTTGACATTTAGTTAATGTATGCACTTTAATCTTATGGAACTCACAATACTCATTTTCTTTGTACCAGGATGGTTTGGGCTTGGATTCGTCAAGAGGCTTGGTCATAGGATATGTAATCAGGTAATTAGCTTGAAGGATCCTGTTAAACACGACACTTAGGGGCTCTCCTAGTTGAGTAAATTGACATTTGTTACCCCATTGATTATTTTGATTGGATTGTTGGGGAGGACAAGGTTCCCCTTGTGGCACTGATATAGAGTTAAGAATTGACTACTGAGGAGGGGGATATTGTGGCTTCTAGGAAGCATTAGCTACTTGGGCATGTTTGGTGTCAATGACACCATCATTGACAGTGTTTTTGTTCTTGTTCTAATAATGAGGCTTATCCCCAGACAAATTTTCTTTATTAGAGCTAAAAAATTTGGCTAACCCTTTAGCAATAAGCACCCTCTCAAGGATAGGACCTTTCTCCACTATTTCTGCAAAGGTTGTGACACAGTGAAGTCTAAAATTGTGGGCCATATTCGGATGAGAGTTTTTGATAAACATGGTGACCATGTCTTTTTCCCTTAGTGGGGATTTCATTCGACTGCCTAAATCTCACCATCTTTGAAGATAGCTTGCAAAATTTTCTCCCTCCTACTGCTTTTCTTTTAGGAGATCTAGCGTATTGATATCTTTCTCCAAATTAAAGGAGAAGTGGGAGACAAACTATTTCAAAATTTGTGCAAAGGACTTGACAGATCCCTTCTCGAGACCCATAAACCAGTCAAGAGCTATCCTTTGTAAACTCGTAGGAAATAATCGCATGAGGTAACTGTCATTATGCATGACTTCTTGAAAATGGGCATAAAACTCTTGAAGATGAGCCTTGGGTTTTTTTGCTCCTTTATACTTATCGAATTTTGGCATTTTGAAATGCTTCGGGAAAGGAATCAATTAAATTGAAGGATCAAATGGATAGGGACAAATGTCTTCAAACTTAAACAATTTTTTGTTAGTCCCTACTTGCAAATCCTTTAATGTAGCTTTGACTTCTTCCAAATTGTTATTGATAGGCATTGGGGGAGTCAAATTGGATAGAATAGGTTGATTATAGGGAGGATATTGTTGATATGATGAGGATAGGGCAAAAGTGGTTTGATCATAAGTTGGTGGAGGTGTATATGGAGGCATTTGTTGGTATTGATTGGCGTATGTGGATTGTGGTTGGGAATTGACATAAGGTGGATAGGAGGATGATGGATTTTTATAGTAAGAAGTGGAGGCTACTTGTTGATAGGGTAGTTGTTGTTGATAATACGAAGTGGATGGAGCACCCTATTGATACTATGTAGGAACTTGGTAGTATAACAATGTGGAAACTCCTTATCGGTATGATGGTGGTTGTTAATAGTAGGAAGTGGATGGAGCATCTTGTTGATAGGGTGGCTATTGCTAAGTGTAGTATGGATTGGATTGGTAATTGTACGCAACGATGTGTTGTTGTGTGGTATATGGAGGTAATTGTGGATTAGACATCTATTGGTGAGAATTAGAGTGTGATTGCAAAGGATTGGTGTAAAGTGGCGGTCGAGTCTGTGGTGGATTCTGAGGGACCAGATGGAGATTTGGATTGGGATTCGATGGAGCAGCATAGGCGGTATATGTGCTTGAGGGATGGTAGAGATATTGTGTAAGGGGATTACATTATGTTTGCATGGGAATGTGTCTATGCTAAGTTGGTTGTTGCTTCCATGGTCCCTACTGGTAAGGTGGGTGAGATGGGATGTGTTGCTATTATGGGTTCACCATGCAGGCCCTATGAGGTGGATGTTGAGGCTACGATGTAGCCTATGTCACTTGATGTGGGGGTTGTGTAGGAATGGTAGTATGTTGTTGCAGAACTGAAACATTTTGTTGTGGAATTGAGATGTTTTGTTGTGAAATTGTAACATTTTTCTACAGAGGTTGTTGATGAGTCAGTTGAGAAGAGATAGCAGTGGCAACAATATGTTGTGGTGGTGCTTGCAAGGGGACAGCAGTGTGTTGTGGTAGTGCTTGTGATGTAGTGGATTGTTGAGGATTAGCGAGAGGCTACTAGAACGTAGGAAGGATGCCTTGAGGTGGCAATGGTAAATTGCCAATAGGTGCAGGCCCTGGAGGTGGCATCAATGCAAGGACAAGATTGCCCCCAGTGTTGACAGGTGATTGATGAAACTGATGAGGTATGAGTGGTGGAGCAAATGGAATATTCTATGGCATACTATAGGCATAGGGGTCATTAGGATAAGGTTGTGCTCCTGAGGCTAAGGCTTGAATACAAGGGTAACTTGCAACTTGATGTATCACAGAATTTCTGAACTCAGGTTGATACCAATTTTCTATAGGTGCACCTTAGGGGACGTATGAATTTCCCAAAACATTATGGGATTAAGTCTGTGGATCTTGAGGTGCAGGGAGAGATTGGGCACCAGTATATTGTGACATATCAAAATTAGGTGGCGATTTGATTCCTTTCATGATTAAAGTGGCGAGAATCTTATCCCCACGCTCATTGAGGAGGCAATCCATCATTTGAACATTGACGGGATTGTTAAGGTATTCGTCAACTATGACTTCGGACTGGTTGACCATATTCTCGTTACCAGGCGGTGAAGTGTTTTGAACGTCAATATTGGACTATGACGAGACACTGTTATTAGGATCCTGAGGGATATTTTCTTGTTGTTGGGATCTTGAGGGACATTTGGTTGGGAACCTTGGGCTTATTGTACTGCCATTTGCTTCTTTTCTTGTGATCGAGTTTGGACAGGCATGAAAGTGCAAAACTACTAGGTGAACTAAGATGAGGCTAAACTCTAAGATGTAATGTAGAGATTGACCTAAGCGATGATTGAAGGATTGATTATATTAGATGACAGGTCGATAGATTGGATGATTGGATTAGATTGGATAAGATTGATTGATGAAAAAATTAATAAGATTAGATGATGGATGAGATAGGATGATGAAAGGGATTCTAAACCAAGTTCAGAAATCACCCTAGGTGACTTAAGGTGCTGATTGATCGGATTAAAGGACGGATAGATGATTATGACATTGAATCCACCTCAAGATGGAAGTGGATTGATTGTACCAAAGATGGTGACTAACTCAAGATAGATGATGATCTTAAGTAGATGTGTGGGATTACGATCAAATTTAGACACCTAGGTCAATTTGGATAATAACCTCTAAAATGAAGTTTAGGGGATTTGGATTGAGAAAACAATGATGGATATGCAACCTAGAGATGTTTTAATATGGGCCTATATGATTTGGATGATGAATGGATGACCCTTGGAAAATGCAGGTGGACTAAAGTGGAGATTACAGGTGAATGGAAGGTGATAAAATTCCTTGATTACCACAAATGACTTGGAAAACAACAAGATTTTGGGGACCCAACAGATTAACTCCCAAGATTTTGTACCAAACAAGGATCAGACTTTCCTAAATAGGTGACAAACTCACCCAAACAATAGTAAGATTTTCCCAAATAGGTGACAGGCTCACCCAAACAGGGATCAGGTTCACCCAAACAGGCATCAGGTTTGCCCAAACAGAGTGCAGGGTCACCCAAACAGGGTGTAGGGTTTCCTAAATAGAGTGTAAGGTCACCTAAACAGAGTGTAGGGTTGCCTAACTAGGGTGCAAGATCGCCCAAACAAAGTGCAAGGTCACCCAAATAGAGTGCAGGGTCACCTAAACAGAGTGCAGGATCACCTAAAACTATGATAGACTCGCCCAACCAGCTTCCAAACTTGCCTAAATAGCTAGCAGGTTCACCTATTTCCCAAACAGCATGGTTTGTACAAAAATAGGACCGTCTAAACTTGCCTAAATCTAAAAATATTCAAACAACGTCAAAAAATGGGGAAACAGACAACTCTAATGGGGGAAACAAACTCTCCTAATGTGGGTAAATGGACTCTCCTAATGGGGAAATGGACTCAGCGAATAGGCAAATGGATTCTACTAACGAGGGAACGAACTAGTCAAATGGGGAAACAGACTCTCCTAATAGTTAAACGAACTCTCCTAACAGGGAAACAAACTTGAAGAACAGGGAAATAGATTCTCCTACCAAGGAAATGGACTCTCCTAACAATGAAATAGACTCGATGAATAGGTAAATGAATTCTCCTAAAAGGGAAATGGACTTGACGAACAGGGAAACAGGCTCTCCTAATGGGGAAACGGACTCAAAAAATGGGGAAATAGATTCTCCTAATAGGGAAACAAACTCAACAAATAGGGAAATAGACAAACAGAGAATCAAACAGAAGACTGGTTTGGCTGTTCAGAGAAAAAAATCACCCAAATATATTGCAAAATCACCTATTTCTAGGGAATGGGCGAATATGATGATTTGGGAGACTGATAGGGGACTGAAATAGCAAGCAAGTTCGCCCAAAACAGTAGTAAACTCGCCCCTTTTGAGGAAACAAGTGAATGTGATGAGTTGTTTGACTAACAGAATGACTCAGATAGCAAGCAAAATTGCCCCTTTAGGTATCTAGTTTTCCCAAAGTAGTGGAAAACTCACCCAAATAGGGTGCAGGTTCACCTATTCTATGGAGAATGGGCGAATTTGACAAGAAATGACTGGGAAATGACTCAGACAGAAGACAGGATCACCCCTATGGACAACAGGTTTGCCCCAAATAGAAGAAAATTCACCCAAATGACAGACTTGGACTAGACTGGATAAAAAACAACTAACTATGGAAAAGGACAAAATCACAGCAAGCAAAAGATAGGAGGTAAGGCTGACTAAACTAAAAAAAAATGCACTGGTTTCACACAAAGAAGACACTTCAAGTAGCACAACCTTAAAATTAGTGAGAAGGGTATGGCAAACACGGTCCTCTATCTAGGTTGAACAAGGTGATCTAGGGAGTCCTCAATATACGCCCGGTATGTGAGGCACAACCATGAACACTAGCCCATCATAGGCATGAGTCAGGAGCCCCATTGAGGTACTAGAAACATGAACCAACTATTCACGTCTTATCTAGGTATCACCCTAACTTTGACGCTTCACCAGACACGACGTGACTAGATTGGGGTATAGCTTTGGCTCTCCCCCTTTATATACCCCATCGGTACACGTGGTTCGGATTATCCCTTGGGGTGATGAAATCCCCAAGTAGGTCCCGCTAAAAGAAGATACTAGATGTTTTCTGCTGGTCCCTAGGCTTGCACAAAATGCAAGGGGAGAGCTTAGACGTACTAGCACCTCCTGGGTAACACAAATGGACTAAAGTGGACTGTGATTTCTTATCACCCAAGCTTTCCAAATGGCACAAGGGGATTGGATACATCAACATCCCACTTAACAAACAGGGCAAACAAGTAGATTTGACCCTCTAATTAGTCCTGTGTGCCTAACTAGTATGGAAAATAACAAGCAAACTAAACTAAATATGTTGGGACTGATCATTCTGCAAGAAAATGTTAGTAGTTGGAACCTTTGGCCTTGGACAAACGAAAATAGCTACACAAACGTTAGCAAAATGAAGCACACTCACAAACAGGCAAGTTAGAGGGGTGGGTCAGTACTTGAAAACGATAACAAACAAACACTAAAACTAGAAATTTAAGTCACTATTTTACCTCAGGTTCACCTCTGTTTGAAGTAGAATCGCCCCTATTAGTAGCAGAATTGCTTGTTTCAAAGGCATATTCTCCTGTTTGTAGAAAGCAAGCTCACCCAAGTCAGGAGCAAGGTAGCCTTTTTGAGAAACAGGAAGCAAATTTGCCCCTATTTGACAGATTGGTGAATCTACAAATGTAGATTCACCTTTGTTTAAGGAAGGCTCGCCTAGATTTTGACAACAGAATTGCCCCTGCTGATGCAAAATCACTTATTTCAATAGCAGAATAGCCTCTGTGTGTAACCTGAACTTGCAAAACTTGAAACAACAAAGCACATAAAAAGAACATACCCATTTGTGGGTCCCACCGAGTGTGTCAGAAATGTCTGCAGCATGTTTTCTAACCCTAAATGAGATGTAAAACAAATGAAATGCAAAAGGGAGAAGAACACAATACAACACCTAGGGATTAACCTAGTTAGACTTGAACAAACAAAGATGAAACAAATATTTTACCTTTCCCAAGTCAATTGGTTGGTTGGCCCTTTGGATTTGGTTGCTTGTGTGCTCCTTGATGGAAAATCACCTAAAACTATATGCAAAATGATCTATGTGCAATGAAGGATGCAATGATTGAGTTGGGTATTGGATAAGTGTATGAAAAATGCATGAAAGATGATCTTGAAGAGTGCAACAATGGTGAATGCAAGAGTTTTGATGCTTGAATGTGAGAGCTTGAGTGAATAATTGTGAATGTGAATTAGAAATGAGACCAAAATCCTCTATTTTAAGGGAAAAGTCTCTAGAGAAATGGAGGCCTAGGATTTAGCCACCATGGACAAGATGAAGGGCTAAGGTGAGTTGATGACTCACAAGCCCTCACATCTTTCCATGTGGCAATGAGGTGGAAAGGGGGAGTGTGATGTGGAGGTACTTGAAAGCACCTTGGGATCGGGGGAAAATTTCCTCAAAAAGGAAGGTTTTGTCCCCATGTGGGAAGGATGTGACACAAGGAATTTTGGAATTCCTCAATAATCCTCATGGAAAAGAGAGAAACATTCGAGTAATAAATGTGAATTTTTAATTCACATGATTGGAAGTACCTTGGGGATAAGACAAGGTCTCCTCATAAAGGAGGCCCTTGTCCCCATGTGGGAGATGTGACACATGAGAAATTTTAGAATTTCTCAACAACCCACATAGGGAAGAGGAGAACCTTGGGGCAATAAATGTGAATTTTTAATTCACATGGGGAAGAGGTTGTCTAGGCTAAATGAAGAAAGAACTTATGAAGGTTGACTTGGAGGCATACCAAAAATGGCATGAGGATTAGATTAAGGTTGTGCAAACAGGTGATTAGGGAAGCTAATGAAGGATTAGAAGCAAGTTGCAAGTTATGGAGGATGTGACATTAATCCTAATTATTAAAGGTGTGCACATCTTAATCATGGATTAATTAAAAGCTAATCCAGATTAGAAGAGGATTATAGAGGATGTGACAAGGAGAAAGAAAAAAGGGAATTTAAAATTGATTTAAATTCAAAAGGTCAAATGACTAGATTAAATAAATTGATATATTTATTTAATTTAGAGAGGAAGGGATGAAAGGTAAAGTATTTAATTATTAGATTAAATACTTTAGGAACCTTAGGAAAAGGGGAAATATTAATTAAATAAATCATTTAATTAATATCGATGGGGAATATGAGATAGATGAATAAAGGTGACAAATTTGACCATACATGAGTGGTCAAATTTGGATATCTACAGTATCATTAAAAGAAACATGTATACATGTATAAATGTATATGTGTGTTTGATTATCAAGATGAGAGTCTATATTCGATAGAAGCATATGTGTGTGTGTGTGCGCGCGCGCATATAAATATATATATACATCATTGCATCATTTCTATCATTATGCAGAAAGTGTAAATGTGAGGATGTGCATTTGATTATCAAGTAGACATTTTAAAGTTATATATATATTTGTGTGTGTGTGGATATGTATTATATTATATATAAATAGATATATGATGGATTAAATGTTAATATTTAAGCATTGTATTATCCATACATAGCACATAGTATGCATCTAAAGTTTCATATTCCAAATGAATATAGGTTGTGCATAAAGCGCTTATGAGAAGGAATGTTGAAGATTTTCAAAACTTAGGGGAGACCGATCTTTCACATATGAATCATTAAAAAAATACAAGGCATCAATAATGACTAGGCATAGTATATAGGGAGTTAAGCTAGCACGTAAGTCTTGTAATATAGCCTATCATTGCAAAGCAATGCAGAAGTATGTAAGGTTGAACCATATGAAAAGTATTGCACCACAATAAAGGTCAATATGGAAGCAAACCATAGTCGATACTATTGAAATGCATCTTTAGATTATTAACAACAAACATTGGATGCTTATATACAAAGTGATGGAATACATAATAGTTGCAATATAAAGTATAAAT
The DNA here is from genome assembly GCA_007258455.2 of Sequoia sempervirens. Taxonomy (NCBI): domain Eukaryota; kingdom Viridiplantae; phylum Streptophyta; class Pinopsida; order Cupressales; family Cupressaceae; genus Sequoia; species Sequoia sempervirens. The sequence continues at coordinate 51,963,941 of VDFB02179234.1, forward strand.
CGCATGAGAATACAAAAAATATATAGCAGATTATGAATTGATCAAAGCACCAAGTATACACTAAAATGGAGGAGTGACTCATCTTATCTATGTTGCTCAATGAAACCATGACCAAGTCATTAATGTGTAAGTGTCACCTAAAAGTAGAAGACTATTTCAAAGTAGATAACCGCACCAAAGGGAAAGGAGGTTAACTAAATAGATGGCACCAAATTGAGAAAGCTAATGTGTAAGTATCACCTGAAAGTAGAAGACTGTTTCAAAGTAGATAAATATGAAAGAGGGAAAGGAGGTTGATTGAATACATGGCACCAAATTGAGAAAGCTCTATTTCCTATAGAATTCTATTCTATAGCAAGTGAATTGTCATCATTTGATCATGTGTAGATTGAACTAGTCTTTTGTTGTTGTCAACCATAGACATCAATTTTTGTGGCATTATATGTTGAGTAAACTCTTTGTTTGTTTCCACCTCTTAGTTGAACAGTGTGAGTCGACTTGCATGGTAAAATTTGTTGACTGGAATGCCTCTTTTGTAGGCTGTAATGTCTTGAATTTTGTTGTATAAATAGAGAAGTTAGTTCTCTCATTTGGGACGCACTATTCTGCATTATTCTACAATTACATTATGTTATATTTTGTGAGAGCCTTGAGTATTTTGTGAAGAGCTATATTTGAATGAGTTATATTTGTGAGGGCATATTGACAACTTGTGAGAGAAGTATTTTTGAAGTATTGCTTTGAGATAGTTAAGTGAAGCTAGGAAGTTGTTGTTGGAAGGTTGTGTGTCAAGTCAGATAATTGGATTAAGCGTATTACAAGCATGAGGATCTAGACTTCTCTTATTTGTCTTTATTTGTGAAAGATTTGAGAATTGAATACTTTATTTGATTAGCTTAATAAATGTTTTTCATTAATATTAAGATATTAGGAATGATTAAACATGGTTAGCTTAAGGAAGAGTCTCTATACTCCTATATACCCTATATGGAGATTTAGATAATAATGTTATTTCTATACATAGGTAGTAATACTACATGTATATTGTGAAATGTATCCACGTCATGAAACAACTTGACATTGTAGATTATTATGCTAAAGGAACCTTGGGAATGATTGGGTTAGCATTTAAAAAGTAAAGATATGAAAGATACAATGTGATGTTATGTGAACAACATCAATTATCTCTACTGGAATGATCACTTGACCATACTTTATACTCTTGAATGGAACCCTAGGTTTAGATTAACATATTAAGGTTGAGTTTAGTATTATTTGATTAAAGAATGAGATCTTAGGTAGAGTTTTACCTACTAGGTTGGGATTTATACTTGATTACTCATTTAAATGTATGGTTTGCAATAGCCTACTTGGTTGAGTTGTTCAATTGGTCTTGATTGGAACATATAGGGTTAGAGTACCCTATATAATCAAACTATTCATTGGTTGATGACTTTATCCTAAGATTAGGATGTATCAAGGTTGAAACTCACCTTTGTGATTAAGCTGGATCACTTGAGTTTATGGAATTCTATATGTTTGAAACGTAGGTGGGAAATACCTAGTAAGTTGGAGTTGCTACTTGACTAGTTGCATTACACTCTTAATACGAAGTTATAGTATTGACAAGAGTAGACTCTTTGTTTAAACCCTTTTAGTTAAGGATAATACACTCTCGAATAGAATCATCTATTGATATTATTATTCTTTGATTGAGGTCATTCTTTGATGTGACTATACTCTTGATGAGAATCACTTATTAATGTGATATATTATTGAATGTCTAGTGAGTTATATATGAATATTTAATCTATGACTAGATGAAGCTAATGTAGCTATACTTTAGCTTATAAAGTTACCTAGGACTAGGTTGTCCATTGAAGGGAATAGCTTGTTAAGATGTGTATGTAAAGTTAATGTGTAAACTAGAAAAGCTAGTATGTTATACCTAGGATAGGAATGTCCATTGAAGGGGTAACTTATGCTTAGGCTTATTTGGTAGAGATGCCATTGTATTTTGGGAAAAAGGGGAGTAGGTTATTTCTAGGGTTAAAGATTACCCATTGGAGGAAATTACATAAGCATAGTATATGAACGATCATAATTCAAACTGAGCTATGGTAGTGTATGTGAATGGGATGACTGACACTCGAAGTACTAGGTGAGAATACTTTGGCCAAAGTAGTGTAAGTAGCCACTATTTACATTGTTAATTCACTGTGTTCCTTATATGCATTCTAGTTCAGGATTTTCATACTCGTAGGGAAGATGAACGTATGATTAGGTTCTAGTTTGTAGGACACAACACTAAGCTCAAATAGGCTATTGTTATGGGGTTTACCAACCAATCCCTTCGTCGAAGGGTAGGGCCATCTATCAAATGATAGATGTGCGAGAAATTGCATTTGAGTTTGTGGTTTTCAGAAAAGCACTTGAGTGATGCTTCTCCTCATCAGATGGAAGCCAAGGTTTGCGGATGTTTGCACTAGCATTGGGGACAATTGGAGTGTGTGCACCAGGGAGTGAGGACATCCATAAGGTATGCACCATTGCAGTAGCATTGGGATTAGTTTGTATATCTATTTCTAGATGAAGATCAAAAGAGTTATGTATGTATCATGTACCCATTATATGGAAGGATGTAATCTTGAATAATATACTTGATTTCAATAAATATGATATCTTTGTTATGGAAAAATTTGTGAAATTACAATAAAGTGCAATGGAAGTTTGAAAATAGTGTTATCTCAAATATGCATGTAATTTACATTATGGAAAGAAAAATTTGTATTGTTATGTCATGGAATCCTAAAATATTCACTTAACATGAAATTTTTGAAAATTTTACTGAGTAGAACACCAGGATTCTTATACTCAACCTTATACCATGAACCCTATATCTTAGACACTCAACCTTGAACATTATCCCTCAACTGTAAACTCTCAACCCTCAACCCTCATCCCTATAACCTATACCCTCACCCTTCTATACCCTAAACCCAAAATCCTTACATACATACATACAAGCATACATACATACATACATAAATACATACATACATACATACATATAAGCATACATACATACATACATTAAAATTAGTAAAAAATAAAATATTTATTAAAAAAATATTAGAAAAATCAAGCATAAACTACATATTGTTAGCTAATTTCTCATAGAAGTGATTTTAAAAATACCAACAACAAAAAAAACCTTTTCAGGGAGCCACAAAAGATGCTATGCTATGTTTTTCTAACAAAAATAATACTAATTTATGTGGCTCCCTTTTTTGAAACCCCTAGTCTCTACCATTTTCAAAAAGAATTAGAAGTTTAGAAAGTAGACTCAGAGCACTACAAACATTATTTTTGTTGCATCTTAAAATTTTGAGTGTAACTATCCTCAATTTCTCATCCAAGGTCAATATTTTCTAATTTCAAAAAAAAAATGGCCACTTAAGACCCCTTTTTGGCCCCCCATCTTTCTGCACTTACCCGAGCATGAGGAAATTACCAAAGAGCATAAACTAGAGTTATAGATATAGAAAAATAAATAAAATATGTTAAATACTAATGAAAAAGATGTCCCTTATGATCATTCGGATCATAAATATAGTCTTGGTATAATAATGGTTGTAATAAATGCACTAGGATGGAATTATGTCTTAAAATGTGATTATGTGTTATTTCAAGTCACTAGTAATATTCTTCATCGTGAATAGCATCATCCCATTTGAAGCATTTAAGGTTTGGGTAAAAAATTGGCTTGTGGAATATATATATATAGAGAGAGAGAGAGAAAGAGAGAGAGATATCATAAAAATTCATTTGCACATTCACCCCTTTGAGATAGAGATTTCTAGACTTTTCATAATGTTGCATTGTAAAGGCCATTTTCCTACTAAAATATATACAAATTACACGTTTATATTGATGCTAGCAACCCACTTCAAGAGGTAAGCATCATTTATCCTCGATTTTTATTTTAAAAACTTTAAAATTAAATAGAATAGCATAAAAGAGGTAGCAATTTTGTTTTATACAATAAAATATAGATGTTTAACCTCTTTATCATAAAAGTATACTCATTTTTATGAGCTTGAGCCAATTTTTCTAGATATGATCCCACATGCATAAGAGATACCTATGAATTTAAACCAAATTTCTCAATAAAGAATTTTCTAGTAAACTTGGGATCTATAAATGTAAATTTTTTGTATTTTTTGTAATACAAATATTTAAATTTCCATTTTTATTGCAATGTAGGATGATTTTGAGGTGCATAAGTACTTCAACATATACTAGTTATACAACCTCTTAGCATTAGATCTTATGCCAATTGATATTCATATGATAGAAAGAAATAATTTAGGGCATATGCAAGAGATACCCTAATATTTCTATGTCATGTGCATGTCAACAACCCTTATGGAGTGATGGGATTCAAATGCTAAATACACTTTGTTTCCCTCCTGGAGATTTAAATTAGAGGATATTTGGCATAAAGTGAGATTACTCATTTGATGTGGTAAATTACAACTTGTTATCCTACCACATGGCAATAGAATAGGGTTTCCTATTTTTATTGTATGTGGAGGCCAAGGCATATCTAGGGATTTCTTTCATTATTATATATCATAATTCCTAGATTTTACTAAGGATAAGATGGAATAAAACACAAAAAATATTATGTTAATAAATATAGCATGTAAGAGTGTTATAACATACACTCACACAAACTAGTCATCACATATGGTCCTACACTAACACAAAGCCAAACACATGCAGAAAAATGTGTATGTAAACATAAAAGGAGAGATGATATTTCATCTCAATAAAGGAGGAGTAGCATGCATACTAATCTAGCACACTCTCCTAGTAGGAACACAAGCACAATAAGGAGACACTCACAAGGCACCATCTACCACTAGAACTTGCACCTAAAGGAGGTTCAAGGATTATGCCAATAAAAAACTATATGCATGTTAATATGTTATAGAGTATGTGTTTTTGCATGGGTGTGTATGGATGTCATTTGCTGCAAATTCTAGTTGTATGTGGCTGGATTAAACAATTAATAATAATTGAAAAAATAAAGTTGCCATCAAATTGACAAAAAATATTGCAAATGGAAATAAAATGTTCCCATCTAGTTGGAAAATTAATATTTATCTGACTTTTACGTTATAAGTGATATTTTGGAGGCTTTATGGTAGCTAATTTACCATTAAATGGTAGCTAAAACTTGTTTTTTGATGACTTAATAGTGGTTTGTAGGCATGAGACTTGTTTCAGGCTCAAATCTCACACTACATGTAGCCTATCAGCTAAAAAGATAAAGAGCAGACTGAATGTTCACCCTTAAGACAACATAAACACCTAGCATATTACTCTACTAGAAATGAGAGAAGATTGATAATCACACAGGACATTATTCTCCTTTATAACCAAAATACATAAAATACAAAATGAAGTAAATTCAATAAGAAGGAAGAAATAACCTATTCCTATTCTTAACATAAGCATAAAGGTTAGTCCATCATTTCATTAACTCATTTCATAAGTGTGAGAAAGATAGCATGTTAAGCACAATGTTAATTCATTTATCCATCACACAATAGTAGCATCAACTAGGGGAAGAGGAAGCAAGGGAGAGGAGGGAGGTGTAGGCAAGGTAGAGGGGGATCCAATACAAAATTCCAAATATTCACACTGATAGAGAGGGATTGTTTTCAAGAAATAATCTTAAACTTTATCTCTTTGATATCATTCTTCAACTATCAAAGTAAGTACCCTCTCTTATTCACTTTTCAAAGCACAATCATCTGATTTAAAATATCCAATGTTTGACAATTAAAGTTCCCTTGTACCAAAGTAATCTAAAATGATGAAAACATCTATGAATGTGAATCATCCATACAGATCTAAAAATAAATACCCAAGAACAATTGCAGGCCAGATTCTAATGGACATGGCAGATCCAAAATGCTTTGTCTTTAAGATATTAAAGAGTAATGGACCATTACAATTACATTGGTTTAGCATCCAACAAAAAATCCAGCAAAGTTGTGTTCAACTCAGCTATTTTCTCTAGTGGAGGGACATGCCCACACATTTTTATCACCATAAGCTTAGCCTTGTCCCCAATATGCCTGCATTAGTTCCATAAGATTGTAAGCTCTCCCTACCATAAAAATACCAATTAAATGCAAGATATACTTTAAAGAAAACTGAATCTATTGTCATTTTCTAAAGTGTGAAATTTGTTTTACTGTAAAGAGACTACAACTGAAACCTTTGAAGAAGATAGGCTTGTTCCAATTTGAATATGCGATCATACTCTCCCCATACTATAAGAACATTCTGTAAATTGGAAAAGGAGTGTTATTGGAGGATTGGTTTATAAAAGCAATAATCTATAATCCATAGGTTAATCATATTTGTTTACCTGGTTCAGTGGTGGAAGTGGATGAGGAGTATTATTTGAGCCAATAACAAGAGCATCCACCAATTCTGCCTTTTCTTCCTTGTTAATTTCTATATTCTTCCGTACATTAAAAACCAACCAGTTAGATGTTAAGAACTCAAAATTAAGCAGAAGCAATCATTTTTTAATGACAATAGTTTGATAATTTTACTAGATATAATTAAATTTAAAAAAACAAAATTTTAAATGAAAAATGTGTATTTATTTATTTCATTAAGCATTTTTATTTATAATTTAAATAAGTGAAAAAATAAATTAAAAATGAAAATTTTGAAAAAATAAATGAAATAGATTTTTTTTAAATAATTTCTTAAATAAAAATAAAATAAAGTAAGCAATGTAAATTAATAATATAAAAAATAATTGTTAATACAAATTATTTTTAAAATGTAAACAAAGTTAATAAGTGTAACTAATTAAAATGTAATTGTCATTTAATCTATCAAATCATAATCAAGAATATATATATATATATATACTTAGATTTTTCAAATAAATTTATTTATATCTATTTTATATTTTATTTTATTTAGTTTTTTCTTAATTTAATTAGTTTTAATACAATTTATCTAATAATAATGTAAAATAGAATATAATTTACCGACAAATTCACCCCCAGCAATTCACCCACGAAAAATTAATTACATGATTTTTTAACGGTTAATTTTCTATAGCGGTGAATTGTTGTTGGCGGTGAATTTTCCTAGAGCCTAATTTACCACATTGTTTTTATGGAGCTCCTTATCTGCATTTTCTACTTATATTTAAGCAATTGGAGTGTTCCATGCAAATTTAAAATTGTGGGAAAAAGATAATTTAGAATCTTTCCTATTTTGGTGGAGTAGCTGGTGTTTAGGAATTGAAAAAGCTATCAGCTACATAAATTTCTTACTTATTCATACATGCAAATAAATAATAACTACATTTTTTTTAGAAAGCAGCGAATTAAAATTCATGGGGCCACCACCCCCACAAATTACTACTTAAAATATTGAGCAGTGACTATTAGCCAAAATAAACTAAAGCAGTTGCATAGGGAATCTACCTCAAACTGCATTTATTTATTTCTTTTGATTGGTTCTTTACATAACTTTAAACAAGGAATTTGTCTATCTTGTATATTTGTTTTTAGCTTCTACAATTCCATTTTTCTAATGTAAACAATTATTTTTCCTGAAAACAGGCCTCAAACTGTATTTGTTTTTTCTTTTGATTGTTTTTTTTACATAACTTTAACGGAGGAATGTGTCTATCTTGTATGTTTGTTTTTAGCTTCTACAATTCCATTTTCTAATGTAAACAACTATTTTTCCTGAAACATGTGTACGGTTGGAGTTTTTTATTCTCAATCTTAGATTGACTCTACAATTAGAACTTCCCAACAGCTTTAGATACACTTGATCCTATTTATTAATTAATTGAAATTCAAAATATTTTTCAATGATAAGATCTATTTCTAAAAATATTTAAAAGGATAGATAATCTAGAAACTTCCTTTATGTGGAAAATATCCATCTATGCTAATGATTGACATTTGTACCTCAAGAAAGATTGAAACTCGACATTCAATTCATTCAGAATTCAGAAAAAAATAATTAAAAAATAGGTCTCTAAATTGGAAAAATAGAATAGTACCTCCATCCAGTCTCGCAGTATAAAATTAGGAAGCCATGGCCTGTTGTAAAGGGTAAGATGGAGGGCCTTCTTAAGGGCGGGGGCGCTTTTGGGAAGAAGAAGCTCCTTGATGTCGGAAGCGCCGAACTCCGAGAGGACATCATCGTTGCTCGACGGCGTCATGCAAACAGCGGAGCTCACGATCACAAGACGGCGAACAAGCTCTGGAAATCGGTGCGCCATCCAGAAGCCCACGAAGCCGCCATAGCTATGGCCAACCACCATAACGCTCTCCACTTGCAGGCAATCTAACATGCTTTTCATGCACTCCGCCTGAAATATCTCGGACCTTGCGGGACTCCTTGTGATGGACTCTCCGAAGAAGACGAGGTCCGGAATGTAGAGACTGAAATGCTTTGCCAGAGCAGAGATTTGTTTTTCCCAGGCGGAGAGGCCGTCGACTCCGAAGCCGTGAATAAGCAGGACCGCGGGTTTGTCCGGTGAAGATTTGAGCCAGCAATGCATGGCGGTGTCCGTGCCATCGCTCAGCTCAATCTTCTTTGAGACGAAACCCTGCGAAACGCAGTGGGCTCGCCTTCGCTTGCTCAGGAATTTTACAACATTGAATCCCAAACACCCTGTCATTCTCTGGACTGAAGTGGCTTCAGCGTCTCATGCAGCCTCTGGCTAATCCGGGATGGAATCGATAACATGGATTTAGATCATTTATTAGTTGGGAATGCAATCTGATATAGATGACGAATCATCAGCTACTAACTGAAGATAGGTACGGGATACCCTGTCGTTACAAAAATAAAATAAAAAAATACACAGCCCTATATAGTAAATTTAGTGCTAATTCACTTTCAACAATTTATCTCGGAAAATTCACCACTAATTCACCTTATGACAATTCACTGCCAACAATTCACCTCGAAAAATTCACCACTAATTCACGGTCCACAATTCACTGCGGAAAATTCACGACCAACAATTCACCAGGGAAAATTCACCGTAAATTCATGGTCAACAATTCACCTCGGAAAATTCACCGCCATGACAATTCACCGGGCCAAAAATTAATTGTATGAATTTTTGACGGTTAATTTTCTGTGGCCGTGAATTGTTGAGGGTGAATTTTCTATTGGTGAATTGCTGGCGGTGAATTTTCCTAGAGCCGCACACAGCCATGCATGGTTAAACATATATGGTTTGTGTGAGTTTATTTTATTAATTATTAAATTTTTATATAAAATTATAATGTATTTGTATTTAATTATTTAAAATAGGAATAGAAAAGAAAATATAACTAGCATATATATATATTAAATTAGTTTAATATACATAATATAGGTAGAGAGATATCCTTCTAAAATAAGAATAGAAAAGAGAATATAATTATAGTATGGTTTTTATTTTTTATTATTTTAATAGCTAAATCTAAATTAGAAGGTTTTATATTCATTCATATTTAAATATAAAATTATTATATATGAATATAATATTATAAATCATGGACCATTGAGAATGTGTTAAATAATGCAAAATTATTGAATGTTCAATGACTCCAATATAAAATAATCCCAATATAAAATAATCAAAGAAAGAGATCAAAGAATCATATATTCATTCTACATTTCCACTAGAAAATATGCTTCACATTCACATTATAAAGGTCAAAAACAAAAAAACCAAATTATTATATTGTACAAATTTTAAAAAACTATTATATTGTAGAAAAACATATTTAAATACATTGAATTTAACTTATCACACTTTATACAAAGAAAGAAAGTAAAGAATTAAATATTGTTTCTAAATTACCACTAATATTCATAATTTATAAATTATATTATAAACAAACAAACAAACAATTATTTCAAATTATTTTTCTTTTTAAATCAAAGCATTTCATAATTACATTCTACTATGCATAATCTCAAATACTAAGTTTTATCCATACAAATTCTAAATTAACAAAAAAACCATTACACACCAAGGTGCATTGCTAGTTATTAGTTCTATTTTTCAATGTTTTATATCATTTTCTTGAATATGTAATAAAAAGAGTTGATGTCTTATGTCAATCAATTTAATTTGTGTTTGAGTTGTTTTTTTATTTTTAGTCTTTTATTTTTCCTTCATCTGATATCAAAGTCAAATAATAGCATCTTTTTCTGGTAAAAGTCTTGCAAATTTCTAAGATTAATGGTAAGAAATCATAATGAAAGTTTTGTTTAGCTATGGGAGCTTATGGAGAATGGGTTCTGTTAGCTCTCAAAAACGCAGGCGGAAAACCTCAAGAGGCTGCCAATCTCTCGGTACATTTTAGGGTAACAGACAAGGTCAAATGAATTAAACCTTCTACTCTTCAGGTGTTGCTAAACCTAGGCGGGTGTACCTATCTAAATGAAGTAGACTTGACTTATGATTATCCTTCTTGCAATGATTTTTCCACAATGGCAGATGGAAGTGAACAAATGAAATCAAGCTTGGTACAAAATGTATAGCAATACTTAAAGCTAAATCCTAATATGTTCAGTTAACAGATGTAAAGGAAATGAATGAATCTAAATGATGAAATTGCAGAGACCAGTGCCTTATTAGGTATGCGGAGTCAAATGAAACAAAAGTGGGAAACTTATTCTGGCAGAAACTCAAATTGTCGACATATGTTCTGTTTATAACTTGTATAAACATGCAAGACTGTGACTACTAAGCTCTAATTTAATAATCCAAATGAATCTCCCTGATTACTGTGATCAACCAAAAGGATTTAATCTCTCCTTGAAAGAACCAATCAATTAATCACACAGATACAGAAAATGTGCACTGATAAACTGAAAATAATCTTGTTATATCAATTTACACAACTAGAAAGAATCAACTTGGAGACAGCTTAGCAATACTTTTCAATAAACTCAATAGACAATTGACACAAGAAATAAACTCCCAAACTGGCTGATTTTCATTGAAATCGCCATTTGAAAACATGCATCATAGTCTCTAATATGATAACTTTATTCTACTATATCCATTCCTAATCTACTTACTGTATTCTAATCTGATCTTATCTAATGATATCCTTTGAGAATTTATACATCTGTATTAAACAGACATGTTGCTTCATATTCCAATGTTGGCAAATAGTTGCAATCAGACCAATTAATCATCACTAAAATAGTCGTTGAGACAACCCTGTAAGTATGCCGAAGGCAATTATAACACTGTCAGTCGCCCTATGTTCTTTGTGTTTCGCTATGACCTCATGTTGTCGGTGAGACATCTCATAGATTACAAAATGTGTTATCGATATGTAATTCCTTAATGTATTTACCAGTCGCTGAGACACGAGCATTTTCTTATCGAGCTGCGTTTCCTTTTCCTCATTTTCTTTTGCCATGACCCAGTGGTGTCGGGAAGACCTCTCGTAGACCATATTATGTCCCACCAAAAGTATTCTTTTATCTCTTGCGTGTCGCTGTGACTTTATGATATCGGGGAGACGTCATATCGGTCAAACCTTTGTCTCGACAAAACAACTCGAGTGCACCTTAGATCACCAAGACAATAAAAATCTCACGCTGATAGAAACCCCTTTTGTGTAATGTCGGCGAGACCGAAGGTCACTCGCCAAGACCTCACTCCAATAGCTTTAACTCTTACCGATATACACATCCTTCCACCACCAGTCGGTGTGACAATGTGAATTCGTTATGACTTCACACCGAAAACTATTTGTTTGGCCAAAGTGTTCCTCATTATTGTCGGTCGGCAAGACAAGGTAAGATTACCAAGATATTACATTGAAGAAAATCTCTCACCGATGAGCACCCCTTTGTCGCCAGTCGGTGAGACAATAAGGTCTTGCCAAGACCTTATCCCGAAAACCATGACTCTCGCCGAAGTAAGTCCACATGAGCTAATCGGTAAGACACATCGAGTTTGCTGTGACATCACATCGATGCCAAAATATTTTGCTGATATGTTCCTTTTCTGTCACCGAAAAAATGAAAATGTCTTGCCGATGGATGCCTGGAGAAGGATCCCGATCGTTGTGACATCAAATAAGTCTTGTCGATAGGCAACACAGACTTATACTCATAGAAATACAATATGGATCAGGAAGACCCTGATTTCTTTATGTCGATAGGGACCATAATGTAAAAAATGCATGACCCGATGGAAACTATGGGACCATATGGCAAAATATGGGTGAAATATGCACACGGTAGGACCAATCTAGAAATTTATGAGTGAAATCAACATGTAAAATCATCAGATTTTTACAATTCCAATAGGTTCCTTGACCTTAGAAATGCAATAGAAGACAATGCATTATCTCAAGAAGAGAAGGATTTTCTCAAGGGTAACAAGAAAAATGATTTCAAGTATCTCTTCTACATCTTTCAAGTAATGCATAAGATCATCTTCCCAAAGATTGCAAGAGCAACAAAATCAAAGAAAGAAAGTGGCATTTTTCAAAATACATATCAAGGAATAGCTAAGATAAAAATTGCAAATGTTGCAAATGTTTAAAAGAGATTCTAAATATAATTACGCCGAAGGCGTCCCCACATTGAGCTTTTCCAACCCTTTTTTATGTTGAATGGTGCAGATTGGCGCAGACAAGCATGCAAGACGAATCTCACCGTTCATCATTTTTTGCCATTTTCTGCTCCTCCAAACTCTTCTGCACTGGTATTGACCTTTCACTTCTCCAATTTGGTGAGTTGCAGGAACTTGTTTGATGATCAATGTGGCTAGCAATGTGCAAAAAACATGTGACAATCGCGTTAATATCTTACCCTATGAACTTGAATGCACTTGAATGCTCATAAGTAAACCTTAAAACCCTGATATTTTCATATTTCATTTATTGTGAATAGATTGAAGCAACAATTGTAGGAATATTGGTTTTGGTTCACGTTATTTAAATAATTTTGTGTTGTGTTAATTGTTGCAAGCTCTGTCCACATCTTCAATAGCATGACACAATTTGTGCAGAATTTTTAGGTTACTTGCTTGCCAAATACCTTGTAGTAGAGGCACCATCATTGTTAACCAATTCTGATGTAACGAAGGCGAGGACAGTAGATGAGTCTCTGACCTAATTTGTGATCTCTGCAACCATGTTAAGTGGATTGGTGGTTGTGACAGCGAGAGGAGGAGAATTACATCACCTTTCTTGATGCTTGTTTCGGCTAACCCTATTGCTAATGATCTGACGCTCTACCATAGCTCTTCCTATTTTTAATCATCGACATCTTCGATGGCACAACATAATTTTTACAGAATTTTTATGTAAGTCGCTTGCCATAGTTTCAATGAACTTTATTTTTTGGAATCTTTAAGTTGTCAGATCATTTTTGTTGTGTTTTATTTCATTTAAATAACATAATTATGTTGCTATCTGTCAAATGAAGGGATTTATTTTTTGTCTCCTCCTGTTTAAGGTACTGTCATGGAGCTCATCATTAGTTGCTTGTCGTTGTATTTCTCAAGGTGTCCTCAGATATAGAGGCCATTACTGAGTTGGTGCACTAAAACCCTACTATTGTTATTTACACCATTGATCTGTTGCTCTCATGCATATCTTTATTGTGTGTGCTTCTGCTTAAGTTGCTGGAAAACTAAGGTAAAATATCAATGGAATGTGTGGATTGGATAAATTTCAGAGGTATTTATGAATTTGAAGCGAAATTATGCAGAGTAGTCAAAATCAAGCGGCTCAAAAGATAGACGAGCTAGTAAAATCTAGGGTTTATTCCATAATTTGGAGAGATTGAGAGTCGAACATGCAACCTATAATATACCCTTCATTATTACTTTCGTTTGGTGGAAGAGTTTGAAGATGGGACGATTGCATTGTGTTAGATGACTAAATTAACGTTTTGGGAATAAAATTTACTATTTGAAAGGGCCACATATCAAAATTCATTTTTTTGCTCATGTATAAGTTGTGGTAGACTTTGTAATAAATTTTGCATAGGAATTGATAGATTATCATTCCCCATAGCCCATGACGAGTTTGAGGATCCTAACATAAAGGTTGAAGAGGTATTAGGGAGTTGCATGGGTTGTAGAGAAGGATGCATTACATTTGGAGTTCCTCTGCACTCTAATTCTTTGTCATTTGATAGTCAATCATGTGGAGCTTGGCCTTGTCATTTCAACACTCAAAAGTCAAGCCATCCATCATAGTAGCCATCTCCACTAGGCACCTTAACCACTCATAAGTTGAAATGAATTTGCGTTAAATAAACTATAGGTTAGGCGATGGATTGGTGTTTCTATATATTTTTTAATGGCAATTATTTTGAGGTTTGTACTAGATAATGTATATGATACATTGCATGGAGGAGTGGTGGCGATGATTACAAGTATTATGGGATTGATAGCTGTGAAGATTGTTGCAAGAGATAAAGAGTTTGAACAAACTGAAATGAATATTTCTTTCCTATCTGTTGCACACATTGGAGTGAGTGCTTTCAATATTCTTATCTCCTCTGTTTAATTTTATTCCTTGTTGAGTGTTTCATAGCATGTAGTAAACCTCATTTAGCTTTATTTCACATTGATTGCAATGGCTGATGAGTTTATTTTTGTGGCGCTTGCTTAATTAAATTAGGGTTTTGTGATGGGGGAACATCTTGTTGAATATAATTTGCAAAATTAAGTGAAAAATAAATTGCAGAAAATAAAAGATTAAAATCAATCACAAAATATGAACACCAGATTTATTGTGGTTCACCATTAATTTAATGGCTATTTCCACACTTAGGGATTATCTCTTATTATTATCAAGTTTTGAATTCGATTACATTCAACCAGCAGCTTAATTATAAATCAGTCTCCAACCAATTAATAGAAAAATCCATTCAAAATAGACAACTTCTAAGTTGGCGAACACATGCCAATAGAAGTTAAACAAAAGAAAGAAACTATTTCAAATTATGAAGGAAACATGCTAATTTGGGCTTCACTGAACCCAACAATCTCCCACTTGAAGACCAATTTGTTGCTCAGAGATATCCCACCGCTACAGAGTTAATCTCAGAGCTGCACAAGTCTGAGAGAAGCTCTACAGAATTTGAACTTCTCCCTCGGAACTACTTTCGTCAACATGTCAGTTGGATTCAACTTTGTGTCAATTTTCTCCACCTGCAGCTTCCCCTCTTCGATACAATGGCGAACAAAGTGATATCGCAGCTTTATGTGCTTTGTCTGATTGTGAAAGGCTAAATTTTTTGACAAGTGAATAGCACTATTGCTATCACAAAAAAGAGTAAAAACGGATTGTTGAAACCATAAATCACCTATCAAATGTTGCAACCATATCATTTCATTTGCTCCTTCAGAAAGAGAAATATATTCTGCTTTCATAGAAGAAAGTGCAACCACCTATTGCAACCGAGAAACCCAACTGATCGTTGCCCTAGCAAAAGTGAATACATAACCGATGGTAGAATGCCTTTTATCCAAATCTCCAACCATATCTGAATCAACATAACCTCATAGATTTATGTCCTTACCACCAAAACATAAACCGTGATCAGAAGTACCTTTCAAATACCTGAATATCCATTGTACTACCTGCTAATGTTGTTTACCCAGATTACTCATAAATCTACTCACAACTGCAATTGCTTGAGCAATATCTGGACAAGTACAAGTCATGGCATACATTAAGCTGCCAACTGCGGATGAGTATGGGACACGCTTCATGTGTTCTTTTTCTTCATTTGTTTTAGGACACATATCTGAGGATAACTTAAAATGATCAGCCAAAGGAGTACTCACAGATTTGGCATTCTTCATATTGAATCTATCTAAGATTTTTAGAATATATTTTTCTTGAGATAATCTAAGTTCTCTCTTTTTCCTATCCCTAATTATATTCATCCCAAGAATCCTCTTTGCTGCCCCTAAACCTTTCATGGAAAATCTCTGAGATAAATGTTGTTTTAACTCATGAACTATCCTCACACTATTGCCAGCAACCAACATGTCATCAACATAAAGTAATAAAATGACAAACTCACCATTTGGAAGCTTCTTGAATAAATACACAAGTCTGAATCACAACGAATAAATTGTTGTTGAGTCATGAAGCTGTCAAATTTTAAATACCATTGCCTGGGGGCTTGCTTGAGCCCATACAAACTCTACTTCAATCTGCAATATAAATGCTCTTGACCCAGTTTTGCAAAACCTTTAGGCTTCTCCAATATGTATAATTCATCTTCAACATCTCCATGAAGAAAAGTAGCTTTAACATCTAATTGCTTAAGTTCAAGATCCCAAATGGCTACCAAGCCTAATATTGCTCGAATAGTGGTCATTTGCACAATTGGTGAAAATATCTCATTGAAATCAATGCCTTTTTCTTGAGCAAAACCCTTGACAACTAATTTGGCCCTATAATGTTGATGACCTCCCTCTTCCTCTTTCACATGATACACCCATTTATTCTTCAAAGGTTTCTGATTTGGTAGAAGAGGAACCAAATCCCAAGTGTCATTAGCATGCAAAGACTCCATTTCTTCATTCATCACCTCCATCCATTTAACTGAGTTTACATCTTTGCAAGCTTGTTTGAAAGTTGTCGGCTCTGTCTCACCATAAAGCAATAATTCATAATCATAATTATTATGAAGAAAATAACTCAAAATCATCATACTTCTGTGGTAACTTCCTCTTCTGAGTTGATCTTCGTAATTGAGGACCAATTTCTGATTGTAAAACATCCTATTGCTCTAGATTTTCCTGATTACTCTATAAATTATCTCTCATGCCCTATTTTGCTATACTCCTTTATACACTATTCTGTTCTTGTATATTTTCTCCTAAGATCTACTTAGCAAGGCGCTTCCCCTGAGGATACATTAAGGATGGCATTGTGTGAGGCTGTGAATTAACTAGAGGCAGCGAATTTATTATTGTAGACTGCAAAGGCTATGTTTCACCTAATGAAGTCTGCGTAGTGTTAGGTGGAAGTTGTGAATCAAACAAGAAAGGTAGCATTTGAGAGTTTTGAGGCTGTGATGGAATTTTCAATGGCAACGATGTGACATTTGAATGTTGTGTTTGGTCAAAGGAAGCTAGCGTATTATCTATCAAAGACTGCACTTGACTTATATGTGGTTGCGAATGATGTATCAAAGGTAGTGCATTTACCATTGGGTGTGTTTGATTTGTAGCAGGTTGCGAATGTGAATTTAGAGGCAATGAATTTCTTAGTGAAGGCTGGGCTTGGTGTGGTGAGTGTAGCGAGCTTGTTAAGGCAGGTGTATTGCCTTTTATTGACTGCATTATCACTAGTGAAGGAAGCGAATGAGTTTCATGGGGCTGCGCTTTAGATTGCAATGGCACTAGATTAAATAGAGGGGGAAGTATGGTAGTATAAACAGGGGATGTAAAAGTTGAAGGCAGAGCAATTGAATTCGATGGTTGTGAACAAGCAGGGGTGCTCGAATTTGAAGAAATTACTAAAGGCTGAGAAAATGACAGAAGTTTGCTTGACATGACCATTGTCAAATAAATCAACATCAAAATATTCATCAGAAGATTTATCCAGAGGCTGCAAACTTGGGAATTTTTTCTCATTGAAGACAACATCCTGACTGCAAACAATCTTTTTAGCAACGGGATCCCACAGCCTAAAACCAAATTGGTCTTCTCCATAGCCCAGAAAAATGCACCTCTTAGATTTGAAATCAAGCTTCGCTCGTTGTTCTTTGGGAATATGCATGAACGCTTCACAACCAAACACCCGCAAATGATGATATGAAATTCTCTTCCCAAGCCATCTCTCCTCAGGAATGTCAAAATCCAAACGAGATGACGGGGCACGATTGATCAAATATACTGCAGTGTTGCACGCCTCTACCCAAAACTCTTTTCCCAAACCGACATTGGAGAGCATGCAGCGAGCTCTCTCTAAAATTGTTTGATTCAACCGCTTAGTTGCACTGTTTTCCTGAGAGGTGAATGGGACCACCTTTATTCTATGAATTTCGTTGTCTACACAGAAATTATCAAAATCTAAGGAGCAAAACTCTCCTCATTATCAGTTTTCAGACATTTAATTTTATGCCCTATTTGATTTTCAACAAGAGCTTTGAAAATTTTTAATTTTGAAAAAACTTTTGATTTCTTATTTAACATGTAAATCCAAACTTTTTGAGTATAATCATCAAGAAATGTGACAAAGTAATTTGCACCACCAAATGAAGTTACCTTAGTGGGACCAAAAACGTCTGAATGCACAAGTGCCAAAGGAGTAGTCTTTTTATCATGGCCTGTCCTCAAGAAGCTAGCCCAACTTTGTTTTCCATAAAGGCAATGCTCGCAGAACTATAAATCCACCGATTGCAAGCTGAGAAGTTGATCTTGTTGAAGCATTACTTCAAGCCCTTTCTTTCTCATTAACTGAGCCTCTTATGCCAAATTTCTGAATTGTTGTCCATGACTGTCATGGCAGCTCCCACTTCACCATGGCATTTTAAAATATAAAGATTACCCAACTTCTTGCCTTTTGCAAGCACTAAAACCCCCTTTGTTACTTGCCAATTTTCTAAAGAGAATTTAACATCACACCCAGAAGCAATTAATTGACTTACAGAAATTAAATTTATTTTCAATAAAGGGACATATCTCACATCCTTTAAAATCCATTGACTGCCATTTTTTAAATTTAAAACTATATCACCCTTACCAACAATTTCACATTCCTTATTATCACCAAGAAAAACTTTACCGAAAATACCTTCTTTAAAATTTGTAAAAGCTTGCCTGCATGAAGTAGCATGGAAAGAAGCTCTGGAATCAAGTACCCAAGAGTCTACAGTTGTTTCTCTAGCAGCCAAGATCAAAACACCGTCATCCTTTTCACCTACAGTGTTTGCTTGATTTTTAATGATTGTGTCATGTGCCTTCTTATAATTCCAGCAATTTTTTTTTGTGCAGCCCGGCTTTCCACAAAACCAATAGGCACATGTTTTTCCTCTTGACTGTGATCTAGATTTTGACCTCCTTCGATTATTATATTTGCCTCTTTCTTTACTTCTACCTCTATTACCCGTACTTACAGCAGTTAGCGCCTCACCAGACGAGGGTTCCTAATTTTTTCTCTGCATATCTTCACTCAAAAGAGTGGTTGCAACATCATCAAATTTCAACTTGCTTTTGGCATCCACCAAGGTGCTCACTGCCATCACAACACCTTTCCAACTATTGGGTAAAGAACACAGTAATAAAATAGCTTTGATCTCATCATCCAAATTTATTCCTATAGAAATCAGTTGGATAACTAATGTATTAAACTCATTCAAATGATTGGGCATAACCCCTCTCATTTTTAAATTATACAACTTCTTCATAATAAATACCTTATTAGAGGCAGAAGCCATCTCATACATTGAAGATAGTTTGTCCCACAACTCCTATGTAGTCTTCTCTACAAAGACATTAAATAAAACATTATTGGACAGTGACAGGAAAATTGTAGCTCTTGCTTTTTTGTCCAGCTTCTCCCATTCTTCATCAAATAGAGATCATTTCCCTTTGGCTTTGTCAGCCAATGCATTTGAAAGGTCTTGTTTGATGAGTAGGGATTCCATCTGCACTTTCCAAAGCCCAAAATTTTGTCCTACAAACTTTTCTATTTTCCACTTGTTTGATTCTTCGATGGCTACAAAAGTTCTTCACAATTTCCTACACCAAAATTTCTCCAACCTGCTTTGATACCAATTGTTGAATACAATTTGCAGAATTAAGTGAAAAAGAAATTGCAAAAAATAAAAGATTAAAATCAATCACAAAATATGAACACCAGATTTATTGTGGTTCACCATTAATTTAATGGTTACGTCCACACTCAAGGATTATCTCTTATTATTATCAAGTTCTGAATTTGATTACATTCAGCCAGCAACTTAATTATGAATCAGTCTCCAACCAATTAATAGAAAAATCCATTTGAAATAGACAACTTCTAAGTTGGCGAACACATGCCAATAGAAGTTAAACAAAAGAAAGAAACTATTTCAAATTATGAAGGAAACATGCTAATTTGGGCTTCACTGAACCCAACACATCTAAGTGGTTGACCAAATTATGGTTTCGTCATGGGTGAAAGTTTAAGGGTTTGATTGAATTAAGTTTCTTCCATAGTTATAAAATTTAGAGTGATTAATCTAAGGTTTTGCTACGGGTAAATGTTTTAGAGTTTGATTGAAGTAGGGTTTTGTCATGTTTGCAAGTTTTAGGGTTTGACAGAGCACTAACGAATTCATTTTTAATATTGTTAATAAAAAGCCTTAATGAGTTTAAGGGGAATTTTCTTTTAAATTTCATATGGTTTGAGATTCCAACTCTTTTTTTTTGTGATCCTACCTCCTTATATCTTGTTTCCTGTGATCGATTATATATGCATCTCAAAACCTTAGTGAAGTTTATAAATTTTGCATTTGGATGCTTCTCCAACTCCTTGCATTTGCAATTTATTTCCCAACCCAGAAGCTTGTGCAGGTGGAAAGCATAGTGATGGCCATGGTATGGATCTCTCAAATCTTCCACATATTTCTTTGTTTGATATACATAGTAAAATTGTGTTGGAGGTTAGCCAGAGCAGTAGTGAGTTGAAATAATCATGGTGGATAATAATATTTGGGTAGTTGATATATGTAGTATGTGGTCCATGTTCAGATGCTTGGAGAGGATTGCCCATGTCAGCCTTAAAATATTTGGGGATTTTAATACTATCCATGGCTTTTGCAGTCATGCTATGGTGAACATCTATTTTCCTCCATGTCCATTTAAATAATAAGTTAGTTTTCATAAATAAATTTATTATAAATTATCATAAGTTAGTTTTACATCTTTTCTACTGCTGCTGCCAATAACAAATTGTTAGTTGATGAATGGATGTACGACTTAGAGTTGGTACTTCATGATCCTCATTGTTTTAATGGGAAATTTGAAGAACCCAACTGTTGGAGTTAATTCAATGTCAATCTGGTAAGAATTCCAATCCTCATGTAAATGCAAAAAGGTTAAATGTTATGATATTTGCATCTCATATTCTAATTAAAGCATTTTGGTCTATTGTTTATGCAGCATGATAGTATTGGGATAGAAAATCATGATACCGATGGGATTTAAAGCCATCATGTTTTTCCATTAGTTGTGGGCTTTAGTATATGACGGTTCATGTCCTATTGTCTATTTATACTTAAATTTTGGGTCCATAATCTATTATCTTAATATATTCAATTCGATTTTTACTATTTCTTAACAACATTCTTCTCTTACAGAATTACCCTGCCTATTGAAACATTGGAGCTATGGAGTATCACTAGCCCACTTTAGTCTTAAATTTCTACTATTTTCTAATATAAATTTATTTACATTGTTACTATGTTTATTTTTTATAATATGCTTCCCAATCCCATTCGCCTAGTTCAATCCTTTGCAAGGATTGATATGATATAGATAGTATTAAACACAATATTGTGACTTATGAGTTTGCAACTTTGTTGCAGTGTGAGAGTGTCCAATGAGCTTGGGGAAGGTTGCCCAAAAGTAGAAAAGTCCTCAATAGTGGTTGTGTCCTTGTTATATTTTTAATATTTATATATTTTTTATTTAAGTACTAAATAAAATTTAGATTATATTTATATTTAATAATATATATTAGATATAATACATATAAGTGAAGACAAATATGAACAAAAAATATAAAAGATTTATATTTGTCTATCTCTACTCTTTTTTCTCTCTTTGTTTCCATCTCCCTCTCCCATTCTCTATGTATATCCTTATATCTCTATATCTCTATCAATCTATCTTGTTATCTATATCTCTCTTTCTCCCTCTCTTCCTCTTCCTCTATATCTCTATATCTTTCTCTCTATATCTTCCTCTTTATCTCGCTATCTATCTCTATATTTATCTCTCCCTCTACCTATCGCTATCTCTCTATCTATTTGTCTCCCTCTTCCTATCTCACTCTATCTTCATCTCTACATCTATCTTCTTCTCTCCCCCTCTATCTCTAGACATGTCTTCCTCTCTTTACACATTCATCTCTCTCTCCCTCTCCCTCTTCATAGACCTTTATATCTATATTTATTTGCCTTTATATCTCTATCTCGTTATCTCTCTCTCTACCCCTATATCTCACCCTCTCACCACCTCTTTGTATATATCACTTTCTATCTCTACATATATTTCCATCTCTCCCTCTATATATTTATCTCTATCTATCTCTCCTCTATCTCTTCCTCTACTCTCCATCTCCTTGTAAATGGATGCATAGTAGATTTGAAGCAACCACTTCTCCTTTCAAACCTATATTGCACAAACATCATCATTTGTTGAATGACCTACCAACTGAACTGATATATTATATAAATTTATAAAATAAAAAAAAGACCAAAATTTATTCTAATTGACCTTCCCAACCTCTTCGGCGTACCCATTGCACTCCAAGGTGCGATTGCTAGTTTTAGAAATTGGAATACTACCTACATCCAGTCTTGCAATATAAAATTAGGAAGCCATGGCCTGTTGTAAGTGTAAACAGTAAGAGTGAGGGCCTTCTTTAAGGGCAGAGATGTTTTTGGGAAGAAGAAGCTCCTTGATGTTGGAAGCGCTGAATTCCAAGAGGAAATCATCATTGCTTGACGGCGTCATGCAAATAGGGGAGCTCATAATGACAAGGTGGTGAACGAGCTCGGGGAATCGTTACGCCATTTCAAAGCCCACGAAGCCACCGTAGTTGTGGCCAACCACGGTAACGCTCTTCACTTGCAAGCACTCTAACATGCTTTTCATGCAGTCTGCTTGAAATATCTCGAACCGTTCAAAGCTCCTTGTGGTGGACTCTCCGAAGAAGATGAGATCCAAGATGTATAGACTAAAATTCTTTGCTAGAGCAGAGAATTGTTTGTCGCAGGCAGTGAGGCCATCAACTTCGAAGCCGTGAATAAGTAGTACTATGTGTTTGTCCGATGAATATTTGAGCCAACAATGCATGATGGTGTCCATGCCATAGCTCAACTCACGCTTGTTTGAAATGAAAACCTGTGAAACCGAGTGGGCTCACCTTCGCTTGCTTAGTAATTTTACAAGAATGAATCCCAGACACCCTCTCACACCCTCTCATTCTCTGAACTTAACGGGCTTCAACATCTCATGTAGCTTCTGACTAATCCGAAATGGAATATGTGGATGATGAAAATGTGAATCATGTAAAATAGTGACAATGCAATGAAAGTATCAAATTCACACACTCTATTGTTTATTTAATACTAGTTTGAATGTTTGATGTGTGGATTGCTATCTTAACTATGAAAGCACAATGATAGTATGATGATGATAGATGCTCAAATATAAGATAGAAGATATTCTTGTTAATTTTTGCTTTCTTGCTTGATAATGTAGTCTTGATAGAGTAATTTTAATAATGTAGGCTAACTAGGGGATATAAATGAATAAAGGTGTTGTATTTATATTTGATCAATGATGGAGATTAATTGAAAAGATCAATGATGGAGCTTGGGGAATTGATACGCCATCAAGAAGCCCGCGAAGCTACTGTAGTTGTGGCCAACCACCATCACGCTCTTCACTTGTAAGCACTCTAACATGCCTTTCATGCACTCTGCTTGAAATATCTAGAACCATTCAAAGCTCCTTGTGGTAGATTCTCCAAAGAAGATGAGGTCCAAGATATCTAGACTAAAATTCTTTGCTAGAGCAGAGATTTGTTTGTCCCATGCAGTGAGGCCATCAATTTCGAAGCCCTGAATAAGTAGTACTATGTGTTTTTCTGATGAATATTTGAGCCAACAATGCATGATGGTGCCCATGCCATTGCTCAACTCAAGCTTGTTTGAAATGAAACCCTGTGAAACCCAATGGGCTCACCTTTGCTTGCTTAGTAATTTTACAAGATTGAATCCTAAACACCTTCTGAACTAGCTTCGACATGTACCTCTGACTAATCTGGAATGGAATATGTGGATGATGAAATGTGAATCATACAAAATAGTGGCAATGCAATGAAAGTACCAAATTTACACTCAACAATCACTCAATAAAGTTCAAAATCTATGCTTTGAATAAAATATTATACCACTTACATCATCATGGCAAGGACCTTGATTTCTTCATTGTTTATTTAATAGTAGTTTGAATGTTTGATGTGTGGATTTCTCTTTAAAGTAGCCTAACTATGAAAGCACAATGATAGTATGATGATGATAGATGCTCAAAGATAAGATGGAAGATAGTATTGCTTGATAACATGTAGTCTTAATAGAGTACTCTTAATCATAATGTAGGCTAGCTAGGGGATATAAATGAATGAAGGTGTTATATTTATATTTGATCAATGATAGAGATTAATTGGAAAGATCAATGGATAGAAATATTTGAGACGAAGCTATAATTTGAATTTGATGGAGGGAAAGTTTAAAAAAATAAAAAAAATAATTTAATTCAAATGGATGTAGTTGGGGAAATAAATAAAATATTGATTTTATTTATTTATTTTAGAAGAAACTATTTAACTTAAATAAATTATTTTAATTTATTTAATTTGAGGGGGAAATGTTAGCTAATTAAATACTTTTTAGAAATTATTTAATTATAATGAACCAGAGATAATTTGAATTTGATTTTATTAAATATTAGAGGAAAAATGATAAGTGATAAATTAGTTAAATAATTAATATAGATATGGTAGTTCTATTAGGATGTGAAGCCCAATGGTCACATGACCGTCTGTATTCTCCCATCTCTTCGTATTGAAGAGCTATGTATAAATATATGTGTGCAAATCATGTACTGGATATTTGATAACTGTCAATACAAGTTTTCTCTGCTTTGAGAGTGGACGTAGTCTTTTAAGATGAACCACTATAAATCTTGGTGTTTCTTTGTTTGTGTTTAGTTTTACAATTCTAATTTAATTTTCTATTTTCTCTTTTCAAATTGTCTACAAATCTTTTCAACAATTGGTATCAGAGCTTGGTGAGGTTGAGCAGAGATGGAAGAAGATGATGAAGCCAATTTAGTCTTTGAAGAATTTCTAGGCAATTTCGAAAGTGATGTTGTGCAAGTGAAAGCTAAAATGAAATGTCGTGTACATTGGTGGGATGGTTAGAAAAATAAGGAGGATTTAGCTAAAGAGAAGGATGTTGGGTTTGGAGTTGAATCTGCACCAGAAGAGTTTTTAGAAGATCTCAAAATTGAGCTTAGAGCACTTCTTAAATGCACAGGTGATGCACAATGTCACAGGAAAGCCATCATGGAGGAGTTGTGGAAGAGGGCAAAGGAAGATAAGAGTGGCAAGTCTGAAAAGGACCTGGTATTGCTCATCTATGAAATGGTTTTTCTCACTTCTGGCTTCCGCCTCAATGATCCAAATACCTTTGCTTCCAAAATTCATAGGATGTTGAAGCTGGGTCTCAACATTTATGAGGAAAAAGATGTATAGGCAGAGATCCCAGTTCGAACCCCAGATGAGGAGGTTGATGATAATGTTGTAATGGCCGAGACCGTCCAGCCAGTGAGTCCAGCGCCAAAGAAAATACATGAAGGTGGCTTATTAAATCGAGTGCGAGAGAAAAGAAAGAAATTGCTCGATGAGAAGGAGCTTCTCTATGAGGTTTTGCTGGCAATAAAGGGCAATGTCGATGGAAACAGTAAAAAATGGACCAAGTTAAGAGTTTCCTCTAAGAGGCAATGAAAACAACAGGGCTATTGAGACAAGGTATCTGTAATTCAATTCCCTAGAGGCAGGTGTGAGAACAACCAAAATGAGACATGTTTGGGTGAGGATGGTTCCCAAGAGAGAACTAATAATGAGGAAAGTGACACCCATGATAGGAAAAACTCTAAATGTGACTTTCTTGATATGATTGCATGTGATTCTTTATCAGATGATGAGGAATTTAAGGGGTTGGATTTTGCAGATGACAAGGGCTTAACAGATTGAAGAGTGAATGGCTTCAAGACAACAAGGGTAAAAGTCATGGAGAATTGAAATCCTAGGCAGACGGGAGATCTGAAATGGAGGAGATTGAGGTGAAAGAGGATGAAATTTTGGCCCAGTACCCGATCATTGTTATTGATGATTCTATAGAGCCTGATGAAAATGAAACCCAAAAAAGGGAAAACATTGAAGCCACGCAAGTTGAAGATGAAAGGGTTGTGAAGTCGGGTACCCTGTGCGAGAAGATGGACAATGTAGAGGGTAGTGAGCACAGCGGAGTGTTGGTTGACCAGGACAGTGCACAGTAGGAGTGTGTGACAGGGATGTGTGAGCGGT
The DNA here is from genome assembly GCA_007258455.2 of Sequoia sempervirens. Classification (NCBI taxonomy): domain Eukaryota; kingdom Viridiplantae; phylum Streptophyta; class Pinopsida; order Cupressales; family Cupressaceae; genus Sequoia; species Sequoia sempervirens. The sequence continues at coordinate 51,990,385 of VDFB02179234.1, forward strand.
TGGTGGCGATTGTGAGCCATAGGAGTGTAATTGGAGGGTTTGAGTTTATGCCTGAGCCTCCGCCTTTTGGAAAATTGTTGGGATCAATTGATGACGAGGATCTCGTTTTTGTGGCGGCCGAACCGTTTGAGGAGCATCTCATGCTTAGCAAGGATGAGGTTATGGGTAAGTGTATTATTCCCTTGGGGTCTGTTCCCAAGCGGCTTGATGTGGATGATCGATGTGCAGAGTTTGTAATCTCAAGAGAGGAAATCATAGAGCACGGTGTTAACGATGAGATTCAAAAGTCTCCAGATGAAGAAATGAAGAAGATTGTTTTGAAAGTTGTTACACAGTGTGTTAGCACATAGGGTGTTGAAGTAGATTATGTCAGAGCATAAATACTTCCTAAAATATTTTGAAACCTTTGGGTTCGAAGAATGGCTTTGGATCGCAGGAACTATAGACGGTAGATACAACTGTTGTGATAGCCAACAAAGGAGGAGTTGTAGACATTGTGGGAAGGACTGTTGAAGACCTGAAGGATGAAAGTGAACCGTACCGTCGCATGGTAATGGAGACAATTGAAAAGGAAGTTTTTGCAACTAACTTGCAGCATGAACAAGCAAAATGGCTTGAGAGTATTTGAAGGGAGCAAGCAGATCCCATTCGAGATAGTGAACTTCACAGAAGTGATCAGAACACTTTTGTTCCTGATTATGAATTTATAGGTGAGTTTGTACCTGGAAAAGTTGTAGGAAAAGATGTTTTTGCTTCTGATCGGATTTGGAGACAACTAATCTAGAGTGTTCATGAGAAAAGTTTGGCAAAGTTAAAAGCTTCAATGGGTCTAGTTGTGATGTAAAGAAGTGGAAATGCAAGGAATGTTACAGTGCATGGTTGTGTTGGTTGGACTTCACAAGGGAGATTGTTGGGATGTGAAGCCCAACAGTCACATGACCATTCATATTCTCCCATCTCTTTATATCGAAGAGTTGTGTATAAATATATGTGTGCAAATCATGTACTCGATATCTGATAACTGTTAATACAAGTTTTTTCTGCTTTGAGAGTGGGCGTAGTCTTTTAAGACAAACCACTATAAATCTTGGTGTTTCTCTATTTGTGTTTGGTTTTACAATTCTGATTTAATTCTTTGATTCTTTTTTCAAATTGTTTACAAATCTTTTCAACTGTAACAAGATTAAAATAATTGAATAATTATAAATTATTTAATTATTATAAATGAAAAGGGAGAAATATTAGCTTAATTCAATAATTAAAAATTATTTAATTAATATAGATAGAAGAATTGATGAAGATAATGATAACATGAAAAGATGAAAAAGTATTAGTCATTTTTAAGTGTCTACAAAATCAATAACATAGATTTAGATCATACAATAATTGGGAATGCAATTTGATATAGATAATGAATCATCAAAGATATTTTCTTACATGTAATTAGATTTTAAAATAGTTGCATTAAAATTATTTGTTAGAAAATTACAATTAAAACTAGACAATAGAAGAATAAAACATGCATAACATGCATAGTTCAACATATATGATTTGTTAGATTTTATTTTATTATTTATTAGTTTTAATATAAAATTATAATTTATTTATATTTATTATATAATGGCACTTGCACCTAAAGGAGGTTCAAGGATTATGCCGATAGAAAACCATATGTATGTTAATATGTTATATAGTATGTGTTTGTGTATGGGTGCACTGCAAATTCTAGTTGCAAGTGGCTAGATTAAACAATTAATAATAAATGTTAAATAATAGAATGAAATAAACTTAGACAAATCTATATTTTTTCCTTAAAGAAATTAAGTATTATCTGATTATGAAATATTTGCATATAGATTTAAAACATAAAGCAATGCAAATGAAAAAATAAAGTTACCATAATATTGATAAAAACCACTACAAATAGAAATAGAATGTTCCCATCCAGTTGTAAAATCAATACTATCTGGCTTTTATGTGATAAGTGAAATTTTGGAGGCTTTTGCCTGATTTTTGGAGGCTTTTACCATTAAACGATAGTTGGTTTACCATTAAATGGTAGTTGAAACTTTTTTTCAATGACTCAATAGTGGTTTGTATTTAAATATAAAACATATGGTTCTATCTTTTTTAGATTATTTTTTAATACATAAATGTAAATTATAGGGTTTCACATTCTTTTTTTAATTTAAATATTAAAATATATACATACGTATGTACATACATACATACATATATATTACATTTATACTTGTGTCTTTTCTATTTTTGTTGTTTTCTCTTCCTAAGTATGTATTTTCTTCCAACTTTATTCTTCCCTTCTCCCAATTAGAGTTTCAAACTTCTCCATCTTGGCATACCTTTCATCTATCACTTTTCATACTTTTCCTTATCAACATGCTCATTACATAACCCCTAACTTCTTGACCTTTAGTTTGATTCTTGTGGTTTGGCTAACCCTCAAGCATTAATATTTCGACCTATGTGTCCATTCCCATTATAACATCCCAACACATGTCATATTATTTTTAGTAGCATATTTTAAATGCAATCACTTTCAAAGTGGAATATTTCCTAAGCCATAATCACTATTCAAATTTAAAGTTGTGAGTGTACATGGCGGTCTACCTACTCTATTTGCGGAGGATATAAAAGACTAAATATTTTCATCTAGGATCATCACCTACACTTAACGAAATTATTTTCATAATATGTATTTTAATTGGTTATGCTCAAGTGTGGGAATCCTAAGATGAAAATCCTAGTGATTTTAGAGGGTGGCTTTATATAGAGATCACATTTGAGTTTTAATTATAATAGGGAATGGAGTGAGAATTGCATCTATATTTTGTGTTCATTATAATAATAAGATCAAGTGTTATGTTGTCATTATTGATCAAAGTGTAATAAAATTGTTGATGAATAAGAAATAAGTTAAATCTAATTTTTCTAAGATTTGATTAAATAATGAAGCTTAATAGTGTTTTAATTCACATAATATATGTTTTTGGATGGTTAAGAATTAAATTTGCATTATTATTTCAGCTATGAGCATTACAATGGTATTAGAGCTAGTGATATTGTCAACTTGTGTACATGTAGAGTACAACTTTGCATGTTTTAATTTTATATATATTATAGTGATAAAACAACCAAATATCACTTTAGGGAGATCAAGGAACAAACTTAATCTATAGAGTGTTCAGAGACTTAATTGTCTCCTACAAAACCTATTTTAGAGCATAACAATATGGTAAAAAATAGATGAATGAACATAAATGACAACCTATAGGGTTACGCTAAAATAACATTTGATCTAGTGATTGATATGGTGGCATAATTATTTCACAAAATGGACAATAATATAAATATGTGTAGATAGCCAATTGATGAAGAAAGTGATTATAAGAGTAATAATCTAGATTCCACATAGATCCATACACAAAGGATTGTTATTTTTTAACTACAAGACCAACTCAACCAACCTTTTGAATGAGAAGATGAGGGCTCTAGAGACTAAAACCTAAAACTCATTATTTGATTATATTAGGACTTGTCATGTAGAATACAAAACTCTCCCTAAGGAACTCCAAAAGGAAATGTCTCTCACTAATTATATGAACATGAAGAATTCTTAGAATGGTTACAAAATTGAGCGTAGATTACAATTCATTCAAAAATATTTGCAACAATCTTTAGAGAAGTAGGCACTCTCTCCCTATGATGGATCTAATAGATGCTCATCTTGTGCCTAGGAGAAAAAGATAGTTTAGCATACCATCCTCATGCTAATGTTTGGAGATGAAACAATCAATTATGTCCCCTTGCATTTGGAGGGTTCTATACATGAGTAGTGTTACCACAATCTAATCACTCAAGATCACATATCCATCACAACATATGATGAATTTTATAAAATTTTAATTGAGAGGTTTGATCAAAAGGCTCCTAGATTTTATTTTAAATATTTTACTCGTATCAAATAATGTGATTCAATGAAGAACTATGTAACAATTTTTTACAAGACATTGGTAATGGTGTTCGACATCATAGAGAGAAGATTAATTGTTCTCTTCATCAAAGGGTTAAAATTGAATCTCATAAGGGGATAGTCAAGGATTTTGAACCACCTACCCTAAAAGAGGCCATCAAGTAAGATTTGGAACTAGAGGCTTCCATACCAAAGAATAATCTATAGACCAAAACATTCATTTCAATGAACCCTTTCACAAAAATACCAAGATTCTTCCATCAAGACCAAATTTGAGGCAATTAATGAATTAAGAAGGAATGATTTTTTTTTTAGTTGCAAGGAGCCATGGTCAATCTATTACATTGAGGTAAGATATAATGATGAATCAAGATTTGAGGAACTCAAAGCATAGAGTAAAGAAGAACTTGAACAAGGGATTGGAGAAGAAGAAGATCAACCAAAAGAGGAAGAGGCCATCTTGGAAGGTATTCTTTCCACACTCTCTAGTACTCTTAGATACAACCCATTTTATATATGTGGGGTTCTATGAATTCAAAGTGTGATTTTACTCATTAACACCAATACTCACTCATAACTTTAAATATGAGAGATTGGTGATCAAGCGAAGCCACAAGATAGATGGATTTGAAGGATTTAATGTGATGGTGGATAATATTTTCATAACCTAATATAATATAAGGATATCCTAGTTGAATCTTAATCTAGGAGGATACAATATAAAGGATGACTTCTCTGAGTGTATGAATTCAATTGATCAGATAACATAAAACCAAGCAATCAAACTAAGAAAATGATCAATTAAAAACACTACTCCAATGAAAATATTCTAAAAATTTAAGAAAGATCCATTTTCAAAGCATTAAGGATATGTACAGGATCATGATGGGCCAAAAAGTGGTGATATGGTGGGTATGTGTAGGGTATGTGGCTGACAACATTTTTTTTACCCAAAATTGATGAAATGAAAAGGGTTTTTAAAGGAGATTCCTAGCTTTCCACCAATACAAATTATACTTTACTTTGAATTTAATAAATAATTATTATTCATTTTCTATTTGAATTACAACTAAAGTCCTGATTGATAGGCTGATTGAAAAACATTTATAACTTTCAAACGATATCACATTTTTTGAATCCAAAACATGTGTCACATTCTATGCTCCACATACTATAGGATTAAAAGAGAAAAAAAATGAATTTCATGAAGTTTTGACCAAGTTAAGTTGGTTAGACATACGAGTTTTTTTTTTTAAATTGTAATAAAAAATTCTTAATTAATGATTTACTTAGAAAAAAATTACAAAAAAATATGCATCACATTGGGACATGAGTCCTCTACTTATATCTAAAATATTATAAAAAATATTATCATTTTATTGTGGTTAGGGTGGTCAAACAAACACCTTATTTTTTCCCGAAATTTAAGTACTACTTGAAATTTCAAATTTTCACCAAATACATTTTTTAAATAAACCTAGTAGTTTAGAAACTACATTCAATTTGATATAGATTCTATTCTTACATATTTTTGAAATAATATAGATAACTTATTCAAATTTTTACATTAAGTTGCCTAACTCTAATTTTTCTAAATTTTTCGCCACTTAAGGGCATGTTTTTTCCGTGATGATCCTGCACATACCCTTAACATCAAATTAAAAGTAATGAATCTAACTAAATAGTGCAAACCTACAATCCCATTGTCGATTCAGTGCAACTTGAGTGATAATTGGATGTGGATTGCTCAAATTGTCTAATCCATGGTTGAGTTGATGCCAAAGCTTGATAATTGGTTGATAATGATGGATGATTCACAAAATTCCATGAAGGTGAGTGATAATTTCAGTAGAGTAAGGATGCTCTCAATGGTTGTGAATGAATAATCATCTAAAATAAGAACTATTTATAGATTTTTTGATTGAATCAATGGTGAGGATTCAAAATTCTAATCAATGAAGGAAAATGGAGTAGAGATGAAGACATGGATCAAGAAGTGGATCAATGGTCCATAATTCATGATGCATGGATCAAGAATTTAATCAAGGGTCAACAATCCTTAAGAGATTAACAAATCCCTTGATTTTAGGAAGCATGTGGAAATATTTCCATGTGGAGGGAGAAATTCAAATTTGAAAATAGAATATTCCATGAGAATATTCTTTGAATGATTGGAAGAAAATTAGTCAATTAAATAATTTAGAAAATTATTTAATTATGCAAGTTGAGGAATTAAGAACTTTAATTAAATAAATAAGAACTATTTAATCAAAGAGGGAAAATGACAATTAAATAATTTGACATATTTCAATCAAAAGGGAAGAAAATTAGTGATGAAGGTGGTGAATTAATCAAATAAAATTAATTATTTGATTAATAGGAGAAAATCATGATTTTTTTTGTATTAAATATCATATGAATAGTAGAATTACATGGAGATTACTCACATAGTTACATCAGGGAATGCCCCCACCCACATACTACAAGATCTTTTATGCCACTCCCATTACATACCCATCACATATTGAGTTACATCCTATAGTTGTTTACATAATATCAATCCATGTAGCTTTTTACATATTATCAATTCCTATATAAAGGTTTAACTAATGCATCCTACCTAGGATGCCCAAAATGACCACTGTGTTACCGAAAGGGATCACTACACTACTGGGAAGTACCACTATGTTGCTAGGGAAAATGTTGCCTTGGCAATAGAGACACTGTACTACCATAGTCACTTCTAACCTCCCTGCCACCTAAGAGAACTAACCACCATCTTCCATCAAAAGGGAGCCAAACCATCATCAAGGTTACCAAAAATGGGGGGGTCTTCCATGGGTTAGTTTGTTGCATCCTCCCTATAGGCCTGGTTTTTCATCCTCAAAAGAGCACTTGTTGCTTCAATCTCGTCCCTGTTGAAGTCCTCTATACTGAGCAACGGTGGAACATTTTCACTCTAACTATCCTTATTTATCTTATCATTTAACTCTTTCTAAAATACCTCCAAGGATCTAAGGAATATCTCAGTAGTGTGTTTCCAACTATCCTCAAAATTGGCCTCTCATTAATTCACAAGCATTGTAGCCTCCTCCAAAAACTTTAGGAATTTGAATTTGGTGACCTTTATAGTCATTGTTACTTGCACAGCCGTATTATACAAAATGAGTCTTTATTCGACTTAGTAAGTGTCTTCCTTATCCCTTGAAACTTTTCATCATAATTTCTTGATTTCTAAATTATCCAAATAGTTTCAATTTCAAAACAAATCCAAAACAATGTTAGCTCTTTCCCGATTTTATTGCATTTAGAAAAAAGAATTTTGTTTGGACTAATTTTTCCATTAGCATCCCAAATGTCTTGATTGTGACAGAACAAGTTCCATATTTCCTTTGCATATATACACTCAAAAAATAAATGAATTATTGCTTCCAACACCCTACAAAGGCTACAAATCTCAGTGTCATATATTCGTATCCTGCAAGGTAATTTTTGCAACGTTAAGAGCCATTGAAGCAGGCCTTCTTTGGCTCGATTTCATTAGTCCAAGAACTTCTTAGTATCTTCAACCACTCACTTTTATTTAACTTGAGATTCCAAATCTTATTCAGGTGCTTAAAGGTTTCTTATTGACAAGTAAGAGAGTTGTACATAGTCTTTGCATTAAGCTTAGTGAGTTTAGTACCCTCACCCTAATTAAATTCCTTATATTATTCATCATTATAAACACAATTGATTGGAGCAATGATTTCTCTGCATGAATCCTTAATGATTGAGTAGGTTCTCTAGTTGGTTGCCAGGACACCAAACTCAGAACTTAACTAGATCCATTCTCTTAACTGTCCATTTTCAAAGATATGGGAGGTATTTATACCTTTGGCGGCCCAACCCTTAGTAGAGCACCCTTGCAAGAGTGTCAAGGTTTTTTAATTGTGCACAAGGTTCCACCAGATTGATCTATGTGTGAACAATGTATTGTTCATAAAGAAGTTGGAGTTGGTAATATGCATCTTAGCATGTTCCCATGCTTTCCAAATACTCTTAAACACCACTGAGCCCCCAGGAACAATAAGGTGATGGCTGCTAAGAAGCTCACTCAGGGGGAGATCTTTTTAGGCCTTTGCATGCTTAGGAAATTCCCTTTGTATGTTATTTCTGGGTGATCCCACAATAATGGGTTACAGTTTTTGGCCAAACTTGACATTAAAATCAGGATTTTTCACCAGATTTTCACTTTCTTACACCTATCTAGCAGCTAAACCATTAAGGTTTTGAAGATGAATCAAACTAGTTATTTGTTAGATATTTTGTGTAGATTCTAATTATATTTTAAAAAAAAAAAATTAAAAAAAAATTGTGAATCATTTTATGTAATTTTTAATAACTTATTTTTTCTACTAATCAGCATTTTTAAAAAGTGATGTTTACTTTGGCCCACGTAAATTTTTTTATAGATGGGATACAATTCTAATTTTTAAAATACAAAATTTTCACACCAATATCTAGGGGATGGATATTTTTTCATAATTTTTTGTTACATTTTTTTTTTTAATTAATTTTCCAAGTCAACATAATTATAATTTGGACAGAGGTGTACTTCGACACGCATAACTTTTTTTGTATTCATTTGAATTAAATTATTCTTTTTTTGTTGGAATAAGGACATCAATACCTAGGCTACATGTATTTTTTAGAATTTTTTTTCTCTATTTTTCTATTTTTTCATATGTGTGAAATAAAGAACTTGATGTTCATTGAAAATCCTACACTCACAAGAAATAAAAAATAAATATAATAATCAAATTAAACATATTTAAAATTATAATTTTTAGGAAGCTTATAATAAGGGCTACAGGCTTACTAAACATAAATTTTAAATGAATTCATTTGATCACCCAAAAGGTAAATCAAAAGTGGTTTTTTATCATCATTTTGATAGGTGTAGAGGAGACTCGATTATAGGTATGGTTTAAATCTAACAAGGTTCTATCCAAGGGGGTTTGATCTAAGGGGGTTTGATCAATCCCTTTTTAATTAAAATAATTTAAAAGGAACCTTTAAAGTCATAAATCATTGTATTTTCTTAAAATATGTGATTTCAGGCAAAAATCAGGATGTCCCAAAAAGTGTAACCCATTATTTTGGCAGGACCCTTCTGACTAGTATTTTCCAAGGCTCATCACCTTCAAGGGCTTTGAAAATAAACTTAGTTGCTAGTGAAATCCTTTGCATTCTAAGATCCTTTAGACCCAATCCACCTTCTGCTTTGCTCAAATAGCACCATTCCCACTTCACTTCAAATGTTTCTTCCTCTTTCCCTTCCCATCGGACCACAAGAACCCTCTGATTTTCTTCTAAATTTCATCCACCTGATGTTGTTGAATATCCAAATAGAGGCGAAGTAAAGGTTGTATGAAGACAGAATTTTTTGATAGATCTGAATTATGCTTGCCAGGGAAAGGTATGTTCCATTTACCTAGTTTTGTATCAATCTTCCTTTGAATCCAAAACCACATCTCCCTCAAATTAGGGAAAACTGCAAAGGGAATTCCTAAATACCTGACTTTCTTTTAGGGACCTCCAAACTACACACAAAACTTGGACAACTAGTCTGGAGGGTTCTCTTTCCAACCTAGCATGATGGACTTGGAGAGAGAGATTTTGGCACTAGAAGCAGCATAAAATAAGTCCATCTTCTCCATCAAGTTGGAAACATTAACTTCATCCAGCAGGGGAAAAAGAGAAGTGCCATCTATGAACTGGATGTTAATTAGTTCACTTTGATTAGGAATTATTATTATGTTTACCTTCTGAGAGCTACCATTGGCCCTGACAACATAATGTAGGGCATCAGAAGTAATCACAAATAGGGTTGGGGCCAAGGGACACCCCTGCCTAATTGACCTTTCTAGCTAAAATTTCCTCTACAAGGGAGCCATTAACATCCACTTCAGCTACTGCGTCCTTGAAGAGAGTGACCACCATATTACAAAAGGTTTCCAAGAAGCCAAAGGCCTCCAACATCATCTTGATGAAGGCCCATTCAACCCTATCATAGGCCTTCTCAAAGTCAAGTAGCACCATTGTCGCTTCCAGGTTTGATACCATTGTGCACTCCATTACTTCCCAACTTGTAATTAAATTTTCAAGGATATACCTACCTTTAATGAACCTAGTTTGGGTGTTGTTAATAAACCTTGGTAGAATATTAACTAGTCTTTTTGCTAATACCTTAGCAAGGATTTTGTAGGACACATTCAGCAGGGTTATTGGCCTCCAATTCTTGATTTGTGTTTTGTTACCTTCCTTGGGCAGCATTTTTATCATGCCTTTGTTTATATCTCTTCCTAGAGATCCTTTTTCTAGGGCCTCCTTATATACCAAGAACAAATAATCCACTATCCAATCACTAAAGACCTTGTAGAACTTGGCAAGATGTCTTTGCTTAGTTCAGTTGCTTCTTTCCCCTCTATCTTTTTTGGGATGATAGATTTTATTGCTTCTCTTGCAATGGAGCAGCCCTCCCCATTTCTTTTTGAAGTGAATAGATTCTTATAGAAGCTGACAAAAAGGCCTTTAATATCCTCTTGATCTGTGAAAGGATTCCCATCAATTGGAACCTACTCAATGCGTTCTTTGATATTATTATCCTTTAGAAACCTGAAGAAAAATTTTGAGCCTCTATCACCACACTCAAGCCAATTTAACTTAGATCTTATCGTAAGCCCTTGGATTTTTAAATTCTACAATATTCTCAGGGAATCCTTGATAGTTCTATATTTATTCCCAATGACTTCATTCTCTGACTCTTTATCTAGGTCTGCTTCAACCTGCAACAGCTTCTCTTGGAGCAACCCCTCCTTTCTCCTCATGTTAAGAGCATTTTTCTTGCCAATAAATTGGAACAAATATTTCCAGCCTTTTGTATTCATCTCCCATCTCTCAATGGCACTCAACCCATTATGCATCCATAGATTTATGTTCTTGAGTGATTTAACTGTATCCACACAATCACTATCATGGAGCAACTTTGTGTTAAGGAGGAAGCCCCCTTTTCCCCTGCCACACTTTTTCCCCTTCTTTAGTAGTAGCCTTATTTTTACTAGATGATGGTCTAAGAGTGTGAATGGGTGGACTTACACCTTGCAATCATCCCTTAGTAAGTCAGGTATGAAGCGATCTTTATTGAGGTAAAACTGATCTGACCAGCAGTAGATTCTCCTATCACCCTTTTGGGCATTACACCATGTGTACCAAATGTTGGGGCAGTCCTTTTTCCCTCCTCCTATGGGATCGACCAAGCTCAGTTTGGATTTCATTTTTAGCCAAAAAGACTTCTCATTTCCCTTCCAATCCATTCCCAATCCCCCATTTTTTTCCTCTTGGTTTTCAATCATATTGAAGTCCCCTCCCAGAATTCATGGCACATCACCAAGATCACAAAGCCACTTCCACAACTTGATTATGTCCCCATGCTCATTTGGGGAATATATTGAGCATACCTCAAATGAATGGCCATCCTTTTCCAAGGTGATCTAGACCGCCCTGTTATAGTGAGATGTCTCAGACCCCAAGCAAAAATGACTTCATTCACTAGAGAGGAGGATGGCACCACCCCCACCCTTCTCATGTTGGGTAGTAAAGTGTGTAGCCCCCCTCCAATCAAATTTGAGACTGGTTTCAAGGGAAAATCCCACAGACTTAAGCTCCTACAGTAGCACAACATCTTTATCCTTGCATTGGTTTAAAAATCTTTTATCTTCTTTCTATCAGGCTATTCTAGTCCCTTGATGTTCCATGAGAGGCAGTTAAGTCTCATTGTTATCTGAGATGTTGGGGGTATCTTTATGTGCTCTATAATTTTGAATGTATTTTGGAACCTTAGGGTCAACTTGCACCTTTTTAGCTATCACGCTTTGGATGATCGTGCTTCTCTTTTTCCTCTATGTATGAGGAAGGACTTTCAAGTTCCCTTTCCCTATTGGGATTATTGTATCAAGGTTATCTTTCCTTGGCCTATGAGTCTTGTCAAGTTTGGAGATAGTACCCCCCTCAGTGACTCCCTTAGGAGTTGTATCCTGTACACAATTTTGAATTGTACTATCCACATGGGGATCAATGCTACTTGGGGTAGTTTGGAAATCATGGGAAGTTTTCGGTTCACCCACTTCCTTTAGGTTTTTTTTAATGAGGGTGGGGAAAATTATATTCCTACTTGACTTCTTCCACCATCCAACACTCCACTACCCACTGAAGTATTATCAATGCATTGAGCACAAGTGGCAAGTGGGAAATTTTTTGTTTTTTTCCCTTCCACCACAGAAATTCGACCTATATCCAATCCATCAGTGGCACCTGATAGAGTACATAAGGGTTGAATGTTGGATTCAAAAGAAGTGATAATCTCCTTTACATTAGTTGATTTATCCATACTAGCTAGTTTTTCCTCTTTATTGTTTTCCACCTTATGCAATCTAAAAAATTTGAGGATATAAGCTTGCTCCTTTAGTTCCCCCTTTCCTTGCAACTCCTTATATTTGCAACCATTTTTAAGCATATTCAACACTAGCTACTGGGTGTTCTTCTTAAATCCATTATTACTAAGGTTTTCTTGGTTGTTTACAGGGGTGGCTTCCAACTATTTTGTGTTTGGGGTTTCAATTGTTGGTATTCTTGAAAAGGTGAGTGGGCCACCTAAGGGGGCCAAAGAACCCTCTTCCCAAAATTATTCTTCCACCTAATCACCACTGCTATAATTAGTTCTTTCATCTTCATAGGAGTCACTGGACGGATTCATTTCTATACTATCAAACTCACTTTCTTCATGTATCTCCAAGCTTCTGTTAGAGAATTCAAAGATTTCATCCCCCATTAGAGATTAAAGGGTTTCAGTATTTTCTTCCAAGTTTTTTTCTAGATGTTCCTCCCTTACATTGTTGGGCTCAAGTTTTTTCTCAAGGATGCCCATATTATCAACACCTTTGCTCAAAATTCCCTCCAAGGTTTCACCTCCCCTACCTCCACCCTCCTGGGTTTCATTAGGGATGTTCAATCTACACAAGCTATCAAGGTTAGCTTAGCTTATAGTTCCACCACCCTCACCCATGGAGTCGGTGAAGCCACCGCTACCGCCCTCCACTTTGTTGGGATTTTCACTTTTGTTTTTTGAGTTTTTCTTCAATCCATTGCAACTTTTTGAATGTAATGATCAATTTCTCCTTACGTGCCCCTCCCTTCGACATAGGTAATAGGTGTTTAGATCACCAAACACGTCTAGGGAACACTCAGTGTTTCTAGTATCGAGCTTGGGCAAGAAAATATCAAGTAAATCAACTCTCAAGAGGATAGACACTAAGGCCCTCACATCTATGTGTGGGAAAGTTGATTTGGTATTATCAATCCTAAGCATTCTCCCATACGGTTCAAACAGCAAAGGGAGGAAATTCCAAATTCTTGGGGGCACATTCTTTATAACTATCCACCTAGGGCTCAACAGAGCGAGGATTTCATTGTTTATTAAACACCCAACTTTGCATTCATGATTCTTGAAAAAATGACAAAAATCCCTTTTTGGATCATTCTAGAGTATGAAAAATGCAAACCTAATTTTTTCCCAAAACATCTAACCAAGCATCCATATATTTCCTCGCCAAGACCTTATTGATGTCCATGACGTCCAAAAAGATCCCCACATTTTTAAGCTTTGAATATTCTTCACTCAAAGCCTTACACAATGGAATTCGAAGAAACGATGTCAACCTTAGAGGGCTCGGAGGAGCACTTACCTCTTTTTCCCCCTCCATCATTGATCCCACCACTTGCCTCCACCATGAACTTGGCCCCTTCTGGAAACACCACCCTGTCTCCAACCATGATGTCTCTAAACAACTTGGCATGCCTGACTGGAGCAACAATTTGATTGCTAAGGCCGCCATCCAGGAGGTCTGACACCCCATCCATAAATCACCGCCAGTAAATAGCCAATTTCACATGAGTGAAGATAGAAAACAAAACCCCACACCATGGAAAGGATGCCACCATCAATAGCCAGTGCGGAGGAGGACCAGGCCTCCTCCGCCCACACTCATGAAACCCTAAGCCAAGAACTTTTTATAAGAGACTACTTGAAAAATGAGTTTTTTCTCCACACCTCAAAATGGTGAATTTAACTAAATAATTGGACATTATTTAATTAAATAGATGAACTGGGTGAATTAAGAGAGAAATGGTGTTAGTAAGCAAAATCTTGATGTGCAATATACTCAGGACATTTCTAGGTGTCTACATTTTGCCCCTCTTTGAAGTGAGAAACCTATTGTGTTGCTGTAAAGAACTAAACTTCTTAGATCAAAATCTAAATAAAATCCTTTTTTCTGATGCCCCACTATGCCCCAACGAACGAAGGAATTCTAGTTATGGCTCCCTCAAGAGATCAAGTGAAAAATATTTTTGGGTCAAGTTCGCGACAAAGTCATGGGAGTGGTTCTACTAAAGAAAGGACAAAAAATAAGTCCTAGTACCATGATGATGTGATCAAGACATGATGTGAAGCAATAAAACTTATTTGCAAGGATAAAACCTTAGGTTTGGCTATGCATATATGTGAATTTGGGTGAATTTCAAGCTCATTTTCACACTTTTCTTTAGAGAGATTAGAGAGCTTAGAGAGACTTAACTTAGATTTCCTATGGAACACTTAACGTAATGGCACATGTAGCTCTTCCTGTACATGGTGTAGATTGATTCTACAAGTTCCAATGGCCAGCTAATGCGAGACCCTTGATACATACCCCAAAAAACTTCCTTTGCATGTATTTCTAGATAGTGAAATGTAAGCTAGAAGAAGGACAAAAAAATGTGTCAAGATTTTTTTGACACTCTTGAAGCACACTTTGACACTTGTGTACTGAAAATCGATGCTTTTGAAAAAAGCATCAAGGATCTGCAATAGTGTTGATTCTTTGAAAATATCATGACGCTTTTGTAATAAAGCAACATTTTTTATTGGTTCAGCTCGATGCATTGAATGAAATTCAATGCTTTTTCTTTTTATACCAGTGTGACGCTATTGAAATATAGTGACGCTTTTGTAAAATTTCCACACTTTTATGGGATGACAATGCGACGCCTTTGTAAAAAGGCTTGCTTTTGTTTTTTAGGCATTTTTTACTTGGATTTTAGCAAAATTTCTAGAACATTGACATTGTGAGCATCATGCTTGTAGGTCATCTTTTTTGCACTCCTTTCTCGAGAGAATTGGCCACAGATTATGGAGAGGTTGAACATTTTATCCTATGAGGAGATTGAGTTCCTACACACAATTGGATCATACTATATTACTTACATGCCTAATGTATGAGTGCACTATGCCTTGATTATCATACTAATTGAGTGGTGGCATTTAGAAACTTCATCATTCCACATTCCTACTGGCGAGGCCACAATTATCCTAGAGGACATGTGGTGCATTCTGAGAGTTCCCATCCACGATGAGTCAATGGTGTATGAGGATACCCTAGGATGTGTAGCTTTCGACTAGGTTCTCAATGATGATCAAATTCATCTTGAGGATGGTCAAGTAGACTTGCAGCCCTATGTTGGTAGGGTTCCTGATAAGATACTTGTTAAAACTAGCATCATCATGGGATGACTTATTCCATATAGGAGATCTCGTCTATTCAGCACCAGATGGGGTAGAGTATTGGAGAGGATTATAGATGGCGGTGTTATCTTTGCTTAGGGTCCCTGCATCCTTACACACTTATACCATGACATGCACCAAGTTGTATATAGGGATGCCACGAGCATTTCTATGGGGTCTACTTTGCTACATATCTAGGCTTGGGAGCACGTTGTCATGCTCAGGACAGTCAGAGATATTCACCAAGATTGACTACCAAGAGAGACCTTTTCTTATGGTTATAATAATATGCTCACATATCATCATATGGGTCATGCTAGTGTAGCTCATTAGAGACCTTGACTAGGTGTAGAGGCCTAGGAGGAGGATCAGGAGTAGCTATCATACACATGACAGACTTGATGGCTCCTTAGTTGCGATCTACACATAATAGAGAGGGTCTATGATGATAGTTCAGGGAGCAACAAGATGTCCCCACAAATGACTATGTTTCTTGCTTTTCCCATACCCATAGGGAGGGCAGAGAGTGGGGTCCAATAGTGGCACCTCAAATGGGCATTACATATTTTGATCATTTGGCTCTAGTTCCTTGGGTATATGTAGGAGGTCCAAATGATCACTAGGACTACACCAAGTTATGATGCATTGTTTATAGGTCATAGACCCATGAGACTTACAGATTCGATAGGTGGAGGTGCAGGAGATCAAAGGCACCAAGGCTAAGGTGGTAGAGGACAAGGACATATCCTAGCACAGGTACCACTAGGGCCACCATATGGGCCACCACCTTAGGTGCAATGTTAGCATTAGGTGGCATTGATGCCAAGGTAGGAAAATCAAAGGGTACAGGTCCTCACATAGAAGACAAATCAGGCTCATAAGGAGTTGGGATAGGAGACTATGTGAAGAATATAGTTGGAGGTTGGAGCTCAATCCTAGGGAGAGGTAGTTCCACTTGCTAGGTATGCCCAAGACCTCATAGCAATATAGGACAAGGCTACCTATTACAAGACAGTGTACCACATGCAAGTTCCAGCACATAGGAGACATCCAAATTATTCATGTAAGAGTGCTATGGGGCCTATCAGATTAGTGGAAGGCTTAGTGATCTATTATAGAGGACATAGTCCCTTAGTTGGACAAGGTATCTCAGGTGGTCAGCATCGATCACCACCACATCATCCCTCTCTTAATCAGGGGAGCAAAGGATAGTTGCTTGTGTATATAAATATTTGTGTATCCATATAATCTATGTATACATTATTATGATGTATATACTCATTCATTGGCTATGGAGAGCCTCATATATATATATATATATATATATATATATATATTATGTATATCACACACTTTGATATGTATCATGACATTCATTTTTTGATATATATAAGATTATCAATGGTGCAGTGTTTATATATGATGTTGTCTTATTTCATGCTTATGGATGCATTATGGATGTTATGTATGAATGCAAATGTTTATGGGATGTTGAACTACATGCTTTTATCATGGATGATGGTTATTTCCTTTATTATGCTTATGATATGACATGAATGCATGTGTATATGTAAGTGTCTAATGATATGTGGATGTAGGATGGATGCAATGTAATGCTATGGATAATTTATTTTTTTATCTTTTCATATGATAGGTGATGATTATGCAAGATGTATGTTGATGGTTTGTGGATGCAAGGTGGATGCATTTATATATATTATTAATATTGTTTTATTTCATGATACCAAGATGGAAATGTTAGCATGGATAGAATTAGAAGAATGAGATGGATGGATTAGCATTTTTATTGAGATTAATTCATTTTCCAACAAACCTATAATTATTCAAGATTTTTTTGGATATGTGATGAAATAGGATAGATGATATTGCTTTTATCCTTGGATTAGGCTCAATTTCATCATAGAAATCCTTATTTTTGATATAGCAAATAGACAAGATGCCCCAAGGTATGAAGAACTAGGGTGAATTTGTATCTAATGCATACACTTTGACTCTGCAAACATATAGGAGTATCCTTGTTCATACCTGAAATATGAAAACCTTGTTTGGTCATGTGAAATAATAAAGCCATCAAAGTAAGAAGACTAATATACAAAAAGTATGAACCTGATATGTCAACTAGCCATTGTTTTACTTGAGACTGTTCCTACACATGCAAGGAAAGTATTTTCCAAGGTCGTATTACAAGAATATCCAAAAAGCATAGCCAACAAAAAGTAATGATTTATGCCCCATTCCTTTCTCTCTTAATTATTTTGTAGAGATAATCGAGAGATCATCAAAATGGACCAATAAGATAAATCCTAAGAAAAGATAAAAGTGAACAAACTATCAATGTTATTCATATCTCTTACCAAAGGATGTTCTTTTAGGGTGATTTCCAATGATGATGTCCATTGTAGGAAAGATACATCCATAAGACATGCTATTGGATGTTGGTTGATTCTAACTATTTGATAGGAAGTTAATATGAGTGTTAACCGACATGTTTGATTGTGATTAAGACATAGGATCATGCATTTGAAATTTTATTGTGGGTCAAAGTGAGATGGGATGGGTGATTTTATATTACCAAAGACTGAAGGTGAATCAATTATTATGTTTGAAATTTTATTGTGAGTGAAAGTGAGATGGGATGGGTGATTTTATTTTCCAAGTTTTTCAATGTTTTTAACTTTTTGAAATGATTTGAAGTTGTTTTTTGGTATTTTAGGTTTTATGAATGTTTTAATTATTGCACAAGTATTTCTATTTATATTACCAAAGACTAAAGGTGAATCAATTATTATGTTTGAAATTTTATTGTGAGTGAAAGTGAGATGGGATGGGTGATTTTATTTTCCAAGTTTTTCAATGTTTTTAACTTTTTGAAATGTTTTGAGGCTTTTTTTCTGGTATTTTAGGTTTTATGAATGTTTTAACTTTTCAAATGTTATGAGGTTTTTTTGGTTTTGTGAGGATATTTGAGGTTATTTTTGGGTTTTGCATGATGTTTTCCAAATTTTTTGGTTTTCAAATTTTCTACTTTTTTTATTTTTCCAAGGATAGATCTAAGGGATAGACCAATGCCTCAAGGGCTCATCGGAGATGGCCTTGTCTATGTAACTACATAGAGGCTTCATATTTCAATTATTGGACTAGGATATTTGTGCATGATGGCTAATAATGTTTTGGTTTTTGAAGTTTTTGACCTTTTTATGGATTTTTGACTGTATTTGGATGTTTTTGGATTTTGACATGTTTTGGATGTTTTCGAATTTTGAGGATATTTCAAATATTTTTGGATTTTTGAGATATTTTGAATATTTTTGGATTTTTGAGATGTTATGGATGTTTTTGGATTTTGAGATGTTTCAAAAAAAATTGGATTTTGAGATGTTATGGATGTTTTTGGATTTTTTGAGAATCACCTTAAGGTAATATACAAGAACTTGATCTAATGCCACAAGTATAGGAATATTCCCATAATTTGATGTGATAGACTACCATGATATAGGTAGGACAAACTGACCTTATGATAGTGCCAAGTAGTACTAATGGGGATAGATACTCATTGAATACAAGCTATGATACGAACATGGATGGAGGAAATAAATAGATAGAAGATGGATGTAGTGGATGAGATGAATGGGTGAATTATTTTATTATGAATGAATGACAAGTGAAAGAGTATATGATATATGGGAGATGGTGCTTATTTATGCAAGGCACCTATTTTCCAAGTTTTCACCAAGGTACTTTCCCAAAGCATCATTGAAGTGGTTTTTTTGCTAGAGGACAATTTTTCTCTTTACTATTTTGAATCTTTTTTCTTAGAAAGGAATTCATACAAAATTTGGAATAAGTTAATATTATAATGATATACACAAATTTTCATCCAATTTTGTATGTTTGATTCATTTCTTTCTTTCCTCTATAAAACTTAACTTTGACAACTTTAGATATCCAATTTTTATAAATCTAAGATTCATTTTGGTAGAGATAGTATTTACATGTGATATTTTGTATCATTTATACATGTCTCTTTTGATTACCTACAAATAGCTCCATTGTTAACCAGGAATCTATAGGTCAAGTAGAGTTTCCTCTAGTTTCATTCTACCTATATCTCTACTACCGATTGGGCATCCATATCCTTAGTAGAGATTCCTTGAATCACCCTAACTGAATAAGGTTCTTTATTTTCTTTTCTTTATTTCTTTATTTATTTATTTATTTATTTTTCATTTTTTTGGCTTCCACATTCTATAGACACTGAATTATACCTTTATTTTTTATTCCACTATGGTAATCATTGCTATATTTGTAAAAAACAAACAAGACACAATATCAAACAACAAAAATGAAAACCTTCCACGTACAAGAGTTGCAAATAATGATTTGTTATTTTCTCAAAAAGAAAGAACTTATAGAATGAACCTCAAGATTCAAAAATACAATGAAGGAAAGTTCTTATAAGAGAAAACCCTAAATGATAAATGGATTAGATCATCACAAGTGTCATTGAATCCAAATGTGATGAGACAAAATAGTCTACTAATAGCTCACTCTAATAAAAGAAAAAAGCACTCCTAATTTTTAACTAGAGTACATGAAATGAAATTACCCTAATTATTGGCTAATGAATGATTACTCTAACACCCCCCTTAAGTAAAAACTTAGGGGTAAGTACAAAAATATGGGGTGCCAAAAAGGGGTCTTAAGTGGCCACTTTTTTTTTGAAATCAAGAAATACCGACCTTGGATGAGAAATTGAGGATAGTTACAATAAAAAATTTAAGATGCAACAAAAACAATGTTCGCAGTGCTCCGAGCCTACTTTCTAAACTACTATTTTTTTTAAATGGTAGAGATTAATGGGTTCAAAAAAGGGAGCCACAAAAATTGGTGTTATTTTTGTCAAAAAAACATAACATAGTGTCTTTTGTAGCTCCCTCAAAAGGTTAAATTTTTTTGGCATTTTTAAAATTGCTTCGGTGAGAAATTAGCTAACAGCATGTAGTTTTTGCCCGATTTGTTTTATATTTTTTTAATGAATATTTTATTTTTTACTAATTTTCAAAGTGGACACATCTTGATGCAGGAGCACTAGTGGTACCCAACAATCATGCACAACCAAAAAATATTTTAACATTTTATGCTTGTGTTTTGTTTTGATTTTTGGTTGCACGCACTATTATTTTATTGCTCAAATCCTCTAGCGTAGTAAGGTTTGATGTAGGGATTGTGAAGAATCAATTAATTAATTGATTCACTTTGTAATTGTTTAAAACATGTTTGAAAAGTGTTAATTTTCTCAAAAATGAAAAACTTCCATGTCCAAACTTGTGTGGACATTTATTGTAATATTATAAATCCATTCAAAAAAATTTGAAATTGCATCTTGTTCAAAGATTGGAATGATGGGCATTAATGGAATGGAGAAATTGGGTGTGAAGTGGGAAGATTTTTTTGAATTCCATTGAATTATCAAGCCAAAAAAAGAAAACCCACATTCAAGAAGGAATAAAGGAGCATTATGGAAGTTTGACGGTAGGGGGGAGGAAGATGGTTTGGGATCGTGCCTATGAGACCCAATCTCAATAAAATAGTCATAACTTTCTCATAGGGTAACAAAATCAGAAATTTCAAAATGATCTAGAAAGTTGAGAATGAGGCGCACAAAACCCATGTCATTTTAAGAGATTCATGATAATCATGGAGCAGTGATGGATATAATATGATGGGTTTTTAGAAGCTCTGTGCAAAAAAAAAAGAGGGCAATGAGGAGTTGAAGAGAAAAGGTGCAAAAATTTTGGAGAAAGGAAATGAGAAATTTTGGGGCAGCAAAAGGAAGCTACAGGAAGAGCATGTGGAGCAGATTTGAAGACCTTTTCTTTTGATAAAATTATGTAATTGTCTCATTTTGATTGAATGCAATAAAAATTTGAGTGTTTGCATTTCTTTGGGTTTTATGAGTTGTTCTTATTTTCAATAGAGACTATGTTGCATTGTGAGTTTGTGAGTAGTATTTTGTGCTTGCATCAAATGGTATTAGAGCTAGAGGTTCTAAGTGCATAAGTAGAGCGTTGAATGTGAGGCAGCTTATACCAAGCTTTGTGGGTGAGGATTGAAGTTGTTTCAAAGCTCGAAAGAATTATTGTAGGTGTGCGAGGAGTCCTGAGCAATTGAGAGTTGAGAGGGACAAGTCATGGAAATGTAGAGCATGTGATTTGAAGTGATATTGTAGCAGAAAATATGGGATGGGTCGTAAGGAGACTCGTGAGAATATTATTTTGGGAACAATATTGGGAGAAGATAGAAAATGAGAAGTTTGAGAAGATGGAACAAATTGTTCATGAGGAAGTGAGAAACATCAAGATGAGTGTAGAAAATTTGAAGAATGTTAGTAAAGATGAGAGGATATTGGTGAAGAAAAGTGAGAAGAAGAAATATGACAGCAAGAAGAAGAGCAGAGGAAATAAGTGTTGCAGCCCAAGAGAGAAGGATGACAATATAAAGATTTGTAGAGGTCTTGTGTTTGATAGAGAACCTGATGAAGAAGATTCATTGCTTGTAGAAGATATCATGAAGATAGAGGAGATGTTCAGATCAAATGAGAAACTTGAGAATAATGAAAGTGTTTACTCCTGAGTGAAAGAAATTGTAGCAAATGATGATGAGGTAGAAGTTGCAACAATAGAGAAAGAGAATAATGAGGACATGCAAGTGGACATGGAGTATCAAATTGATGAAGAGGTAAATTTTTATTTTTCAACATTGTGTGATGAATAAATTGATTTAGATGTTGTGAAGAGAAGTGAGAAGTTAGTAGATATGAAGAAGGAATTTGTAATAATAGATTGGTATTCAGGGGTTGCAAATTTATATGTAGAAGTTGTAGGGGCAGATTTGTGTGTGTATGTTGCTAGTGTTGATGCGTATGATGAGGGAATTTGGTGGAGGTGTTCATATTTTAGTGGTTCAAAACCCACAAAAAAGGAAAAGAATGGTAAGCAAAGTTGGAGGAGAGTGAAGCTAGTTATAGCAAAATTTTGGAAGAAGAGGAAGAAGAAAAGACTTTATGTGCACTTTGGACAGCGATGGAGTTCACTACAAATTGCTTGCAATTTGAAAGAATGGTTCTACCATTCAACTCCACTTTTGTGATAATATGCTCACAAAATTTCAACCCCAGGTGTTTGATGCAGGAGCATCTAGGGGTACCCAACAATCCTACACAACCAAAAAATATTTTAGCATTTTATGCTTGTGTTTTGTTTTGATTTTTGGTTGTAGGCACTATTATTTTATTGCTCAACTCCTCTAGCATAGTAAAGTTTGATATAGGGATTGTGAAGAATCAATTAATTAATTGATTCACTTTATAATTGTTTAAAAAATGTTTAAAAAGTGTTAATTTTTCAAAAAGGGAAAACTTTCATGTCCAAGCTTGTGTGGACATTTATTGTAATATTATAACTCCATTCAAAAAATTTGAAATCGCATCTTACTGGAAGATTGGAATTATGGGCATTAATGGAATGGAGAAAGTGGGTGTAAAGAGGGAAGATTTTTTTTGAATTCCATTGAATTCTGAAGCCAAAAAGAGAAAACTCACATTCAAGAAGGAATAAAGGAGCATTATGGAAGTTTGGTGGCAGGGGAGAGGAAGATGGTTTGGGGTTGTGCCTATGAGACCCAATCTCAGTAAAATAGCCATAATTTTCTCATACGGTAATTAAATCAAAAATTTCAAAATGATCTAGAAAGATGAGAATGAGGCACGCAAAACCCTTTTTGGAGTTTTAAAAGATTCATGATAATCAAGGAGTAATTATGGACAGAATATGACGGGTTTTTAGAAGCTTCGTGCAAAAAAAAAGGAGAGGGTAATGTGGAGTTGAAGAGAAAAGGTGCAGAAATTTTGGAGAAAGGAAATGAGAAGTTTTGGGGTAGTGAAAGGAAGCTATAGAAAGAGCATGTGGAGCATATTTGAAACCTTTTTATTTTGATAAAATTATGTAATTGTCTCAATTTGATCGAATGCAATAAAAATTTGAATGTGTTTGCATTTCTTTGGATTTTATGAGTCATTTTTATTTGCAATAGAGACTATGTTGCATTATGAGTTTGTGAGCAGAATTTTGTGCTTGCATCACATCCTCAAAAACAAAATTTTGGCCGTGCTACCCCTATAATTTTTTAAAACTAATTGAAAATCATTTTTTTAATATATGTAGAATAGAGTCTAGTTTATAAAAATGTAATTTATTTGAAATTTCAATGAACGGTTAAAAAAAAAAGTAAAAAATACCAAACACTAGTTTTTGACAAAAAATGAACACACAAACAAAAGAAATTAAAGATGAAAGTCTTAACATTGTCAAAATGTGAAAAAAAACACATCGTTAAATAGCTAAGAGAGAGCCTAACATTACCTAGGAGTTCAATTTACTCGACCTTGAAACACATACAAACTTGATAGTTAGCACAAACAAGATTATGTGAAATCTTATATAATATGAAAAAACACATCTTTGGATGTTGGGAAGGCACTCCAAGCCTTGGGTTGGAAATCCAAAGCAAATCTAATGCAAGGGCATCAGGAGCCTCATAGGCATGATTTGTTGTCATTTTTGGTTTTTGGTTGTTTGTGTGTCTTTGGAGTCTAATAAGGTCATTCATGACCTTTTGGGATCATATTGATCCATTTTGAAGTGTTATAGGGTTTATTGTTCAAAAAATGTAAAAGTTGTCATAGTTTCTCAAAAGTCGTCAAGCAACTTTGGCAAAAAGTGACAAAATGATGTTTTATGTACAAACTAATCAAAAGGTGGTTAAAGGTAGTTGGAATGGTTGGGATATATATGGGGGAACCCTCCAAATTAGAAATTATGATGAAAGGATGAGGAAACATTGTGTATTTGAAGTTTTGATAAATGAAACCCTTATTTTTTGTGCATTTTCCTAGGTAGCAGTTTGTTCTCTTGCATTGTATGGATCTATACGGCCCTATTTTTGCCTGAACATGATTAAATATGTTAGAGGATTGAGTTATAATTTATTTTATTTTTGTTTCATGAAATTCCATTATATTTTGTGGAAGTTATGATCCAATTAATGATTGCCACTTCCAAATTTTTATTGTTTTACAACAAGAAAACTATTTGGCACAAACTATAAATTGCATTTAATGACCTAAACTTTATTGGAGATGATAGAGGATTGAATCACCTTCCAAATGCAATTGTTTTGGTAGATTTTCATCTACATTTGAATAAGTTACAATCATTTTTGTAAAAACTTCCTGAAAGTTGTCCTAGGGTTTGCAGTCATAGAAAATGGCATAATTTTTGTTTTATCCAATGAAAAAGGCTGAAATTTGGAACGAAAGTCTCTATTGATGTCTATAACAATCCCACAAAGTTTAAAATCATATTGTGCACATGTGAAAGAGATATTTTTACCAATCCTCTTTCACAAATTCTCAGAACAGTCATAAAAATTTGTTAAATAGTGACTATCTATTGAAACCCACACTTAATCTTATGTATTTGGGTTGGGCGATTCTAAGATTATTGTTAATAAAATTATGGGAGCTTATCAAGATAAGAAAACTAAGTTGTCTCAGTATCGAAACCTCACTTTTTCCTTACTCAAACGTTTCTTCTCTTTCACGATAGACAGTATCCCTAGGAGGGAGAATAGATATGCAAATGCCATGGCAAGAGTTGCTTCACTGGTACCTTCAGATGAGAATATGACATAATACCACTTCATGGTTTAGTTCCTTTGGACCCAAACTATTTTCAATCAACCTGAATCCAATGCCTTTGTGTGTTCTCACGTGGACTCAGGAGAATGGTTTTCTAATATTTACAATTACCTGAAGACTAGAAACTTTCCCAATGATGTGATGAAAAATGATCACACTTGTATACAAAAGCTTTCAGCCAGTTAAGTTATTTTTTCTGATGTTCTCCATCAAAAATCTTATAATGGCTTGCTTCTCTGATGTCTCACTAAAGCAGAGATACCCCTTTCCCTTAAAGAAGTCCATTCAGGCTCTGGGGGTGGACACTTTGGTGGTAAATCCCTGGTGAGGAAATTGATACACATGGGGTACTTTTAGCAAATGATGGAACAAGATTCCTTTGATTTCATTAAAAAGTGCCTGCAGTGTCAGCAGCATAGTCATCTTATTCATGCACCTACGCAAGAGTTACAAAACTAGACCTCTTTGTAGCCATTTGCAAAATGGGGGTTGGATATTATTGGAAAAATATCACCTCCTTCTAAGGGACATACCTTTATCACTACTGCTATAGATAACTTCACAAAGTGAGTCGAAGCTATCCTACTTCGCTCTATGAATGTTGAAGATATTTGTAATTTTCTTCGAAATAACATTATTTCCCATTTTGGATTGCCTTCTACACTTGTTTCTGACAATGGTACACCATTCAAGAACAAGGAAGTAAAGAAATTCCTAGAGAAGTTCCACATTCAAGATATATTTTCTACACCTTATTATCCTCAATCATGGCCAAGAAGAAGCATCTAATAAGACTCTTGAGCTCATGCTTTGCAAAATAGTTAACAAACACAGTAAAGATTGGCATATTTAGTTAACATACGCTTTGTGGGCCTATTGCAAGAGTGTTTGTACGGCGATAGGAACGATGCCTTACAACCTTGTGTATGGTGTCGAAGCTATCATTCCTTTAGAGATGGAAATTTTGTCTTTGCAGGTTTCCCTTAAAGGGTTAATTAACAAAGAGACTTACTGAGCTAATCATTTGCATCAGTTAGAGATGCTTGATGAGTGTCAATTATAGGCCCTCAATCATCTTAAAGCTTATCAATGATTGTTATCAAGACAGTATAATCAAAGTGTGCTTCTTAGAAATTTTAAGGTGGGTGACCTAGTTCTCTATGAGAATCAAAGAAATGTAAATGTGTCACCTAATGAAAGGGGGAAATTCAGTCCTAACTGGTTAGGCCCTTACATTATCATCTCCATGTATTGTTCGGGCACCTATGGATTATTGTCTATGGATGGGATGCCTTTAAAAGAACCCATTAATGTGATGCATCTCCATCGATACTATGTGTAGTGTCCAATATGTCATGTGTCTGGTGTTCACTCTTTAAGGGTAGTAGCACTATGTATGTTGGCATTATTCATTAACACATTATGAAAAAAAATTGTGTTATGATGAGACCGTGTGTGTGTAATATACATACATGTGTACTATGTTATGTATCCATGAATTACATTACATCTTTTAAGGTATTTAGTGTTGTGCAACTTTTCGCACGCATGCCCCACCGGAGGTGGGGGTCATAATTTTTTCTTTTGCATCTCTGCATCTTGGCTTGGTCAAATTTTGGTTTTGCTCTTCTTGGGAGGTTATTTTGGGATTAAGTCTAGACTGGGTTTGATGAGGACAATATTTTGAGACTCTAGGGGAAATTCGCAAGTGTTGGAATTTTAAAATGGGGATTTTGAAATGAATTTTCAATGTTATATGTAAATTTTTTTGCACCCATGGATAGAGGACGAAAAATTAGGTGGGGTTGCTTTTTAAACTTTTTGAAAATTCCTTCTAGAAAAGAAGTTATGAGGTTTAGGGGATTTTGACCCTGCAGGGAATTGGGGGATTTTCGTCCCTGAAGGAAAATTCCAAGACCCCCTCAAAATCCTGAAATTTTTCAAAATGGAATTTTTTTTTAAAATGCGCCAAAATGTTTGAAATTCAGATGGATTTAAAATTTCCCAAAATGGAAAATTTCTGAATTTTTAACCAAAATTTTATTCAGTGGATTGCTACTACTATGATGATATTTTTTTTTCAGGATTAAATAAATCACAAGGGGAACTTGCATATGGATTTGTGCCAAAAGGGAAATATGGGAAGAGTTCAATTCAAATTTTAAAAGTGGGGTCTGCATATGAATCTATGCCCAAACTGTCTACAGCTGGAAGGAGTTTTTGGAAGACATGTGAAGCTGATTTCATCGTCCAATCAGAATTTTCATTAAATGACAAGCTGGCATAATATTGTTTTCTCATTGTTCCATGATGTAACTGTTTTTATGCAATTGGATGATAATGTACCATAAGCTCCCAAATTAAATGTAATAGTTTGATGCTTATAAAAGTGCAATTGCAGCCATTGGATGAATTAAATCCTGGCCATTGATTCAAAATGTAATTTTTCATAAAAGGTCAGTGCCTTCTCATTTGTAAAAGGGGAGAGACTAGGTTAGAAGAGTTGATTAGAAGCCAGAATTGGCTAAGTTAGAAGTTAGATTCTACAAGATAGTAGTTGTAGGAGAGGAAAGAGACTGGAAATTGTTATGTAATGCTAGAGAAGTTAATGCAATTGGATTGTTGATTTGGAAAGCTTTGTGTTACACTTTGACAGTTTATGGTTTCTTGTTCTCAATTCTCAATGTTAGATGTTAGATGTTAGATGTTAGATTTCAGTTCTTTTGCAATGATGGTGAAATGTTTAAGATGTTGATCAATCTTCAGTCCATACTTTTAGCAATTTGTTGATTGTAATTTGTTGTGTAAAGTTAGTCTGGGCCTTATTTTGTGCTAAAGTTCAACTGTGTATGCTCATTTACATTGTGCCAGTTAGTGGGTATGTGGATGAATATTCATAGTCTGAAAATATTCAGTTTCCTTAGGAGATTGCACTATTTTTGCAAAGTTGTGGGCTTGTCCTTGATCAAGCAGAGATTGGTTTTATTGGAGATCTTTCAATTTGCAGCATTCATCATTATTGTGATTGATCTTAGGAGTTAGTTTAGAGTTGAATCTCTCTAAAACCCTTATCTCTTTTGTTGTTTATTTTGAATCTGGGTTAGTTTATGATTGGAAGTATCACCATATTGTTAGATCTGATAAATTTGAAGATTCGGTGTTTGCTTGTAGTAAGGTCCCTTTGTGATTACCAGCATTTTCACATTTATCACTGAGTTGTTTATGCATTGTCAAGACCTGACATTAGAGACCTTGGGGTTATCTCTTGAGGCTTGCTAATAGAGATTTACCTTTCAAGAGAGATAGGATATTTGTATCTTGTTTGAGTTGTTGTTGTGCAAAAAACACCATCAACAGTTAGATCATCATTGTATTTAATTAACATACATCCATATACATACATAACATCCATAGTATCAACATACATGAAAATAAAGAAGCATACACATAAAAGTACAAAATGTCATGATATCATAACCAATATCTCATATATATATATCAAATGTCATATACGTGTATTGGGCCACTATCATCAAAAAATGAGTAGCTACTGAATATGCATGTGAATTTCTATACAAAAAAGATCTAGAAAACATATATATATCTCATGGTTGCAAAACTGATGTACAAAATAGGAGCTCCCTAAGGTTGTGGCATGTGGCTCCCCGAGCCCTCCAGCTCTAGTTTTTGTTGTGGTCTAGGAAGAGGTTGTATAGTGGAGATAGATCTAGAGCAATGTTTTTGTGATCTGGACAGGGCTACGCGCATCCCTTTGATCTCTCCCTATAGGGAGGCTATTTGCATCCGTACCTGGTATAGCTCATGTTGTAACTGTTGATCACTTGTCAGGATCACGACTATCGGTTGTCTCGAGAGGTCATCAAGATGGCTCTTAAGAGCATCACGTGCCTACTCAAAAGCATCACCCCTTGTCACGATTGTGTCTCGCTATGTAAGTGTCGTCCACAACTCCCCTGATAGTTGGCCACGTTGCCCTCAGAGTGTGGTAATGGTTGCATCCCCCTACATGATCTCTACTCCCCACTCCTTATAAGTGATCCTCAAATGCACTATCGACTCAAAAAAATGGGCATGTCACCCTATGAAAACTGATCGATATACCTTGAGGACCATCCCCTAGATGGCTACATTAGGTGCCACCTCTGATATGCACTAGGCTATCAACCCAGTCCATCCCTGTACATCCTCTGCAACCATAGAAAGAAAGGATAGGATTAGTATCACATGGAATATTTGAGTAATCATAAACAAAGAAAACTAAAAGTACTGAAATATAAACAACATGCTTAGTATACCTGGGTCCTCTGGCTACCAAGCAAGGTCAGGGTGAGGAGCAATGCTAGGACCTGCACTGCCAGTATCGGTAACTACTCATGGTGTTGTTAGAGCTACTGCTACTATGATGGTAGGTGTTGTTGGTGGTGTCGAAGAGATAGGGGTAGTTGGTGGATGATATGATCTCCTTCACCACTTCCTCGGCCTCAATGACATTGTCGGCCTCTCATCCTCCTCATGTCTCCTCTCCTCCTCCTCACCTTTTTGTTACCCACCTCCTTGGCCTCTCCTCCTACCTGTGGTTCCTATGCTAGCACGTCTCCCTGTGGGTCGAGATCCCCTCTAGGGGCATCCTTTGAGAACATTAGATGAGGACGGTGCCTATACCACCATGCTCTAAAATATGTAGCTCTATTGACATTATCTACTACGACTATCGGTGGTAGACCTCGGTCAGGCTCATCATCATCTGATAGGACAACATTAGTGATAGAGGGGAGAGGAACATCCTCAGGTCTTGTAGCACTCCTAAATGCCCGTGTATATGTGGGGACTACCAGAAGGATGGTATGTACACAGCCATGATGTCGCATGACCCGGCTCCAATAGTAAGGCATGATAATATGATCATAGTGACCTATGATAAAATGGTCTCATTTTAAGATCCTAAGGTACCTACTATCATATACCCACCTAAAAAAATGGTAGGGTCTCTATCTGACCCAATCAGGCACAAGGGTATCAAATTGTAATTGCCCAAACTATAAGTCACCATGTCTCCACTGCCCTGTCACCTCGTACCAATGGTCCATGGGGACATGGTCCAGTTGCCTCTAGGGGAACTTGACCGGCCTTTTGCACATGATGTGGGAAAAATCCCACACCTACAGCAATGTGCATGTTGTGAGGTTGCGGTATTCATAGTGCATGTACCGCCCCAGCTCCTAATATAGGTGCGCTAGCATGCTGCACCCCCAAGAAAATATTGTCATGTGCTTGACCATCTCACATATGGTATGGATGAGGCCCCCATGCAGGTGATAGCCCCACCATTCTATAGTGACTCAGAAGGACACAGTCACAACCATCACACAATGTCGTAGGGGTGTAGTGGTCCATGCTTGATCTTACCAATGTGTGTAAATGTGCCTTGTGTCATCACCATCATCAATCTGCCCTAAGTAGTAGAGGACACCCTTTGATTGCTCTCGTGCTCTCTAGGAGTCTTCTATCACCACCCACTATCCATGAATGGGGAGTCTGAGAATCTGATACACATCCTCTAATGTGATAGTCACCTCTCTAGTAGGCAACTGGAAAGATGATGTGGTGGCATCCCACCGCTCCATCAAGGTTGTTAGCATGTTCTTGTGGTATCGCATCTCTAGCATAGTGAACGCATGCAAGAGACCAACCTACCATAAGTTGGTGAAATTTTCCTCACTGAAGTGATCCCTCTGCTCATGAATAAGTTGGTATGCTCGACCGCCAAGATGCTCCTGGATCTCAGGATAGTCTTGTAAGAAGTGAGAAAAAGTTTAAGTCAGAACATGGGACTTCAAAAAAAAATATGAAAGAAAAAACTTACTATGGACTTTTGTGTGTCACACAGACATTTGCACATCATGCATATGTCTCGTTCCACCATTGAAGCCCCAAGGATTCCAGCACATACTCGGGATGACAATGCAATAACAGACACCAACACTTTTTTTAGACGCCAGTGCAGAAAAAAGATGCCTACGTAGCTTGAGCAGAAAAAAATGCCTAAAAATGTAATAAATGCTATAAATGAGGTTTTGAGTCCTACCTGGTCCACCTCGCTACCCTCGGTGATGTCCTCCCTCAACTTCTCCAGCCTCGGCACATTGTATTCCCTCTTGCTTGACATTTTACTGAATTTTCTCTCACAAAAGTAAACAATTTCCTCACAATGAATAGTGAAAATGACCCTTCTAAGGGCCCACCTAGGAATATATAGGCCCCCTAAGGCCCATTTTACTTGGAGTTTGTGGCTCCCCGATTTCTCTTGAAATTACCCCACCTAGCTAGGGGAAAACTGAGGAGGGGGAATGTAGTCACCTCTTTACCATATTTTCTTTCGAACCATTAAATTTTTCTTGACCATTCTTCTCACCATTGTAGCTTCTTCCAATTTTTGAAACTAACTTAAATTTGAATTTTGTAGATCATAA
The DNA here is from genome assembly GCA_007258455.2 of Sequoia sempervirens. Taxonomy (NCBI): domain Eukaryota; kingdom Viridiplantae; phylum Streptophyta; class Pinopsida; order Cupressales; family Cupressaceae; genus Sequoia; species Sequoia sempervirens. The sequence continues at coordinate 52,022,286 of VDFB02179234.1, forward strand.
TTTTGTGACTTTTCACAACCGGTTTCGCACTACTTGTTGAGCTAAATTGTTGCATCGAACAGCAACACTTCTACAAGCAAATCTCTATTAGACTGAGGTCCCTCCAACAGCTACAACTCTATAGCATGCATTCAATGGTCCATCCATGTGCTCTAGAGAGGGCCTAGGCACATGGGTAATGCTCTCTCTTACTCTTCTCTAGTTACATTTTTTGTTCATTTACTATCTCATGGCGTGGGTTCTACTCCTAAAGCAGGTTTTTCTTTCACCACACACTTTTTCCATTTCGATTGTACTCCCTTTCTATCGGGCTATCCATGGAGGTGGGAACACCAAAACAAGGTTCTGACTGAGGCAGGCCCCTATACAGCCCCAACATTTTCCCCTTGTTCTTTTGTGTGTAGGTTGCAAAGCAGACCGTGGAGTGACGACTTGAACGTTCAATTGAAGGTAAGTTTTCTCCAAGTTCTCCTTGTGATTTTCTCATAATTATTACTCCCTGCTTTATTATTTTTCTTAGTAGACCTCTATTTGAGTTAGGAAGAGATACTTCATTTTTCCTGCTTGAGCTCTTGATATTTTTGTCACTCAGGACACTAGTGTGTCATTTGGATGACAATGCACCACACTAGCATCTTGAATCTACACTAACATCCTTTGGCGAAGAGCTCCTCCATTGGAGGAAGAAATTTGGAAGTTTCTCTCTCTCGAGATCTGAAATATTTTTCTCTAAAAGATAGCTTGTATACATTTCCCTTGCAATGTCTTCATTCATTTTATATTAAGGTAGATAAGGGCAGTTTGTTCCTTGGTGATCTCTTGAGAATGAAGAGACCCATGTGCAATGAATCCCTCTTATCCTACACCAATAAATAACATATCATCTACATATAAGACAATAATGACAATGCAACCATTATCATATTTAAAATATACACAATGTTTAGGTTTAGATCTCTAAAATCCCAATGACAACACATAGGTATCAAACTTTTGGTACCACATTCTAGGAGACTATTTCAAACCATAAAGAGACTTCTTCAGTTTGCAAACCAAATTTTATTTACATTTCTCAATGAAATGCTTTGGTTGTGACATGTAAATATCTTCCTCCAATTCACCATGAAGGAACGATGTCTTCTTATCCATTTGTTCCACTTCTAAGTCATATCCTACTACAAGTGACAACAGAAGTTGGATAGATGTCAAATTTTCTATAGGAGAGAATATCTCCCCATAATCAATTCCCTCCACCTAAGAAAACCCCTTAGCAACAATCATGCTTTATACTTCTCAACATTTCCATCAAGACCACACTTCTTCTTGAAAACCCATTTACAACTAACAAGTTTACGTCCAGCAGGAAAAGGTACCAGATTCCAAACCTTTTTCTTCTTTAATGCAATCATCTCCTCATCCATGGATTTTATCCAGGAATCTACATTATTCATACCCATAGCATCTTTAACATTCTTAGGCTCATTAGTTTTAGTAAACAAAGAAAAAATGCAACAAGAATCAAATAATGAATAACCAAACCTTTTTGGTTGTCACCTAACTCGTGTAGACCTCCTTAATGGCTGAGGTTGAGTTTCTTCTTCTTCAAAAATTTCAAATCTTCTTGAGCTCTCCTCATCATCAAGTCCAATAGGAGTGTGTAGTTCTTCTTTCTTCAGAGTAGGTGGAATCTAAACTACCTCATTCGTCTATTTCTCCTCTTTCTTTGGGTACAGCTCAACAGTGGAAGGTTTCATCTCTCTAAAAATCACACTTTTGTTATAGAGAACCTTCTAAGCTTTTGGATCCCAAATCTTGTACCCTTTCACACCGACACCATAGCCAATAAAGATACACTTAACATCCTTTTTCTCCAACTTTGACCTCTTCTCAATCAGAACATGAGAATAAGCTTCACAACCAAATACTCTGATATGTCTCATCAAATGATTTTTACCAGACCACACCTCCATGGGTTTCTTACCAACAAGCATTGATGTAGGAGAACTATTGATCAAATAACATGCAATGGATACCACTTCAGCCCAAAATTTTTGTTTAAGGCTAGCACCACTCAACATACTCCTAGTCCTCTCCATCAACGTTTTGTTCATCCTCTCTGCAACTCCATTTTGTTGTGGAGTGTAGTGAGTTGTCTTATGTCTCTCAACCATGTGCTCTTTATAGAAATTTTCAAACTCTACGAAACAAAACTCACCACCATTATCAATCCTCAAACACTTAATATTTCTACTAGCCTGATTTTCTACCAAGGCCTTAAACTCCTTAAATTGACTAAATACTTCAGCTTTACTTCTGAGAAAATAAATGAATGTCCTACTATAATCATCTATAAAAGAAACAAAATATATAGATTTTGATAATGAAGGAACATTCATAGGACCAAAAACATATGAATTAACATAGTCCAAAACCCCAAAAGACTTGTGAGAACTAGAGTAGAAAGAAACATGGTGTTGTTTTCCATATACACAATGTTTGAAAAAGTTGAACTCAAGATTACAATCATCAAGGCCTTCAACAAGGCTCTTATTTTTTAGGCTTATAAGACCCTTCTCACCAATGTGACCAATTCGTTGGTTCCATAACATTGTCTTCTCTATAGGAAGCTTCATTTCCATGGAATGAGCACCTTAGGTACCCAAAATGCATGACCATCAGATGTAGCTACGACACACTTCTTCTCTGCATGATCTGATGGTGAGGATGAAGAATCAAAAGGTCTCTTCTTTGGTACATCAAAAGAGCTATTGTACTATACAGTGCATGCATCAAGCTGAAACAGAGTGCCAAAATGAACTCCCTTAGCTAACACCATAGATCCTATTATCATATTGCATCCTCCACTAGAAAAAACAACTTGCACTCCCAAATCATTTAGTTTACTTACAAAAAGAAGGTTTCATGCCAAACTTGGGATATGCAAGACACCATCAATCCCCTTCACTTTTCCATCAAGAAATTTGATTTTGACTCTTCCATGGCCAAAAATCTTCAAGTGAGAGTCATCACCTAGGTACAGCTCTACACCATTGTACTCTTCATACTTCAAGAACCAAGATCTATGAGATTTCATGTGAAAGGATGCACCTAAATCTATCAACTGCACATCATCTTATGCATGGGTTGCTAAGGCTACAATAAATGCTTCTACATTGAATCTTGATATGATTTCTCATATTCAAAATCAGAGAAAGACTTGTTTTTCTTCTTCTCATCCTTCTTGCAATATTTTTGAATGTGACCAACTTCGCCACAGTTCTAACATTTTTCCTTGGACTTCTTACCAGGAGACTTAGATCTCCCTAGAGAATTTGACTTATATTTCTTGTCTTTATTTTTGCCTCTCTCCTTTGGTCTGCCACAAACAGCAAAGACCTCCTTGGCTATCTCAAAATACTTCCTTTGTATCTCTTCAAATAATAATGATACAAGCACCTCATCCATCTTGAATGTGGAATTATAGCTTCCAATAGCCATCACCAGGTGATCCCAAGATTCTGGCAACAAACACAAAAGGAGCATGTAACGGTCTTTTTCATCAATCTTGTCTCCAACGGAACCCAGTTGAGCAACCAACATATTAAATGCATTTAGATGATCTGCCATGGATCCTCCATCTTCCATTTTCAGAGAATACATCCTCTTTCTCAGGAAAATATTGTTTACCATGGATTTAGCCTGATAGACATCACCAAGCTTCTTCCACATTGAAGTAGAAGTATTCTCTTCATGGAAATTTAGGAGGATAGAATCACCCATAAAGAGTTTAATAATACCCTTGGCTTTCCTATCCATGAGTTCATAATCTTCTTGTTTTGTTCCTGATGGTTTAGTTCCAGAAATAGTAGCCCATAGATCATGATCTATGAGCATGTCTTCCATTTTGAGCTTCCAAAGTTCAAAATTACCACCGTTAAACTTCTCCATCTCAATCCTCCTAGAATTTATGATTCCTAAGTGCATTAATGGAAAAAATCCCATGGGTTGGAATCTAGAAATTTTAGCTCCATGTGGATTAGTGGCGAAGAGACAAAAACCTAATGACACATTTCCTAAAAATCGATGTCTTGGACACTTGCACAACATTTGGATGTCTATGTGGCATGCTAGCATCCTTTCGGTTTTCTGAGTTTGAAACAAGGAATCTCAAATCTTGACTCTTGACAGGTGTCCTAGCAATCAAATGGTGGGCGTAATTTTTCTTTATCACCTTTGCATGCAACAAAGACCCCTCATTTTCTCTAATTTTGGGGGTCCAATTCATTCAATCAATCTCTCTTCAACTTCACTCTCAAATTTCTCTCATATTTGACAAGTAACACTTCTACAAGAAAAGCTCTATTAGATTGAGGTCCCTCCAACAGCTACAACTCTATAGCAAGCATTCAATGGTGCATCCATGTGCTATAGAGAGGGCCTAGGCACATGGGTAACACTCTCTCTTACTCTTCTCTAGTTACATTTTTTGTTCATTTACTATCTCATGGTGTGGGTTCTACTCCTAAATCAGGTTTTTCTTTCACCACACACTTTGTCCATTTCGATTATACTCCCTTTCTATCTGGCTATTCATGGAGGTGGGAACACCAAAACAAGGGTCTGACTAAGGCAGGCAACTATACAGCCACAACATTTTCCCCTTCTTCTTTTGTGTGTAGGTTGCACAGCAGAGCTTGGAGTGACGACTTGAACGTTCAGTTCAAGGTAAGTTTTCTCCAAGTTCTCCTTGTGATTTTCTCATAATTATTGCTCCCTGCTTTATTATTCTACTTAGTAGACCTCTATTTGAGTTAGGAAGAGATACTTCATTTTTCCTGCTTGAGCTCTTGAGATTTTTGTTGCTTAGGATGCTAGTGTGTCATTTGGATGACAACACGCCACACTAGCATCCTGAATCTACAGTAACATCCTTTGGCAAAGAGCTCCTCCATTGGAGGAAGAAATTTGGAAGTTTCTCTCTCTCGAGATTTGAAATATTTTTCTCTAAAAGATAGCTTGTATACATTTCCCTTGCAATGTCTTCATTTAGTTTATATTAAGGTAGATAAGGGCAGTTTGTTCCTTGGTGATCTCTTGAGAATGAAGAGACCCACGTGCAATGAATCCCTCTTAGCTCACACCAATAAATAACATATCATCTACGTATAAGACAATAATGAGAATGCAACCATTATCATATTTAAAATATACACAATGTTTAGGTTTAGATCTCTAAAATCCCAGTGACAACACATAGGTATCAAAATTTTGGTACCACATTCTCGGAGACTATTTCAAACCATAAAGAGACTTCTTCAGTTTGCAAACCAAATTTTCTTTACCTTTCTCAATGAAATGCTTTGGTTGTGACATGTAAATATCTTCCTCCAATTCACCATGAAGGAAGAATTTCTTCTTATCCATTTGTTCCACTTCTAAGTCATATCCTACTACAAGTGACAACAGAAGTTGGATAGATGTCAAATTTTCTATAGGAGAGAATATCTCCCCATAATCAATTCCCTCCACCTAAGAAAACCCCTTAGCAACAATCATGCTTTATACTTCTCAACATTGCCATCAAGACCACACTTCTTCTTGAAAACCCATTTACAACTAACAATTTTACGTCCAGCAGGAAAAGGTACTAGATTCCAATTCTTTTTTTCTTTAATGCATTCATCTCCTCATCCATGTATTTTATCCAGGAATCTACATTATTCATACCCATAGCATCTTTAACATTCTTAGGCTCATTAGTTTTAGTAAACAAAGAAAAAATGCAACAAGAATCAAATAATGAACAACCAAACCTTTTTGGTTGTCACCTAACTCGTGTAGACCTCCTTAACGGCTAAGGTTGAGTTTCTTCTTCTTCAAAAATTTCAAGTCTTCTTGAGCTCTCCTTCGCATCAAGTCCAATAGGAGTGTGTAGTTCTTCTTTCTTCAGAGTAGGTGGAATCTAAACTACCTCCTTCGTCTATTTCTCCTCTTTCTCTGGCTATAGCTCAATAGTGGAAGGTTTCATCTCTCTAAAAATCACACTTTTGTTATAGAGAACCTTCTAAGATTTTGGATCCCAAATCTTGTACCCTTTCACACCGACACCATAGCCAATAAAGATACACTTAACATCCTTGTTCTCCAACTTTGACCTCTTCTCAATCAGAACATGAGAATAAGCTTCACAACCAAATACTCTGATATGTCTCATCAAATGATTTTTACCAGACCACACCTCCATGGGTTTCTTACCAACAAGCACTGATGTAGGAGAACTATTGATCAAATAACATGCAGTGGATACCGCTTCAGCCCAAAAATTTTGTTCAAGGCTAGCACCACTCAACATACTCCTAGCCCTCTCCGTCAACGATTTTTTCATCCTCTCTACAACTCCATTTTGTTGTGGAGTGTAGTGATTTGTCTTATGTCTCTCAACCATGTGCTCTTTATAGAAATTTTCAAACTCTACGAAACAAAACTCGCCACCATTATCAATCCTCAAACACTTAATATTTCTACTAGTCTGATTTTCTACCAAGGCCTTAAACTTTTTAAACTGACTAAATACTTCAACTTTACTTCTGAGAAAATAAATGAATGTCCTACTATAATCATCTATAAAAGAAACAAAATATATAAATTTTGATAATGAAGGAACATTCACAAGACCAAAAACATATGAATTAACATAGTCCAAAACCCCAGAAGACTTGTGAGAACTAGAGTAGAAAGAAACATGGTGTTGTTTTCCATATACACAATGTTTGAAAATTTTGAACTCGAGATTACAATCATCAAGGCCTTCAACAAGGCTCTTATTTTTCAGGCTTCTAAGACCCTTCTCACCAATGTGACCAAGTTTTTGGTTCCATAACATTGTCTTCTCTACAGGAAGCTTCATTTCCATGGAATGAGCACCTTTAGGTACCCAAAATGCATGACCATCGGATATAGCTACAACACACTTCTTCTTTGCATGATCTGATGGTGAGGATGAAGAATCCAAAGGTCTCTTCTTTGGTACATCAAAATAACTATTGCACTATACAGTACATGCATCAAGTTGAAACAGAGTGCCAATATGAACTCCCTTAGCTAACACGATAGATCCTATTATCATCTTGCATCCTCCACTAGAAAAAACAACTTGCACTCCCAAATCATTATTTTACTTACAAAAAGAAGGTTTCATGCCAAACTTGGGATATGCAAGACACTATCAATCCCCTTCACTTGTCCATCAAGAAATTTGATTTTGACTCTTCCATGGCCAACAATCTTCAAGTGAGATTCATCACCTAGGTATAGCTCTCCACCATTGTACTCTTCATACTTCAAGAACCAAGCTCTATGAGATTTCATGTGAAAGGATGCACCTGAATCTATCAACTACACATCATCTGATGCATGGGCTGCCATGGCTACAATAAATGCTTCTACATCATCTTGATATGATTTCTCATATTCAAAATCAGAGAAAGACTTGTTTTTCTTCTTCTCATCCTTCTTGCAATATTTTTGAATGTGACCAACTTTGCCATAGTTCTAACATTTTTCCTTGGACTTCTTACCAGGAGACTTAGATCTCCCCAGAAAATTTAACTCATATTTCTTGTCTTTATTTTTGCCTCTCCTTTGGTCTGCCACAAACAGCAAAGACCTCCTTAGCCATCTCAAAATACTTCCTTTGCATCTCTTCAAATAATAATGATACAAGCACCTCACCCATCTTGAAGGTGGAATTATAGCTTCCAATAGCCATCACCAGGTGATCCCAAGATTCTGGCAACAAACACAAAAGGAGCATGCAACGGTCTTTTTCATCAATCTTGTCTCCAACGGAACCCAGTTGAGCAACCAACATATTAAATGCATTTAGATGATCTGCCATGGATCCTCCATCTTCCATTTTTAGAGAATACATCCTCTTTCTCAGAAAAATCTTGTTTACCTTTGATTTAGCCTGATAGACATCACCAAGCTTCTTCCACATTGAAGTAGAAGTCTTCTCTTCATGGACATTTAGGAGGACAGAATCACCCAAAAAGATTCTTATAATACCCTTGTCTTTCCTATCCATGAGTTCATAATCTTCTTGTTTTATGCCTGATGGTTTAGTTCCAGAAATAGTAGCCCATAGATCATGATCTATGAGCATGTCTTCCATTTTGAGCTTCCAAAGTTCAAAATTACCACCATTAAACTTCTCCATCTCAATCCTCCCAGATGTGGCTGTCATATCTTTCCTGCAACAAGTTCATGAAATTCACTTCTGCAAAAAATCCACTGAAACAAAGATTGGCTCAAAAAACCCTTCTAACCCAACATAGGAATCAAGGCTGACCAGGCTCTAATACCAACTAAAAGGAAGCCAAGTGAGTGAAAATAGCTTCCTACACTAGTCTAGGTATGGGAGATTTACAAAAATTTCCTTTTTACACCTTATATGGTTACAATAAGAGAAACATATAGGAATAATTGAATAGAACAAGAAGTACACAAATACAACATACACTAGATATACGTGGGGAAAACCATTTTGGGTAAAAAAACTCCACCCTCCAAAAGCACAGTACTATTGTATTAAGTTTCAAATAAGAGTTACAATATAGCCCCAAGTACAAAGCTTTCTTCAACAAGTGCTTCAAAACAAACACCTGTTCTAGGGTGATATCAGCAACACTTCATTACCTACAAACAAACAATTCATTCTACAATGCAAGGCACTCAATATATAGAGATACAAGCTTTAAGAAGCATCTAGAAGGAGAGGGGCATCCAAATCCACATGGCACAATCTTCCACACCATAACATACATTTGGACACATATAACATATTCCCATACACCCCTTACAGTTGTCATAATATGCAATTTATATTCCTTCCTCAAGATTGGGCGCCTAGAATATACTAAAAATAGGCTATGACAGATACCTTACACATCTTACAGCTATCATAGAATCTATCATAACTGACAACACTTACAGTTGTAAGAGAATCTTTCATAACTAACCAAGAATACCTGACAACTTGGGCGCCAACTTTATCCATGCAACAAGATGCCTTATGATGCATCATAGAATTTTTCATAAGTCAAAGATTCCAAAGTGGGATGCCTATATCCACTTGGGATGATTATGTTTCATCTAGTCACCTCCAACAGGGATGCCACCCAACTAGTGGGTCCCAATTTATGACATGACACCATAGGAAATTAAATAATACAAGTAAATACATTAATAATTAATTAAATCAATATTAGGACTCTAAGGTTGAGACACCTTAATCCAAATAGTGTTAGTTCAAAAAAATATGAGAATAAGAGTGTGATCCAGATTAAAAATCAATGGTAGATATGTACCCCCTCCTATTTCTTCTTTCTTTTATGGATATAGAAATAGGATGGCGTTCTTTCCACTTTGAACTTCTAGAGAGTTGATGAAAATACCTTTGGTATGATCATTTAATAGAATAACATCAAAATAAAAAATTATTTGGTAGGAACATGGGTGGAATCAAGATTCCAACAAAACCAACAACGTAAAAATCAGAGTTCATAGGCCCAAGTTATGAAGGGTTGACTGAAGAGAGCTCAAAGAGGATGGAAAAAAAATTTACTTTGTTTTTCATTTTTACTATAAATAGTCAAACATTTTACCCTTTTACTATTCATTTTGACTTTTCCACTTCTAATCATTTTGAGAGGTTCAAGAAACCCTACAAATGAAGATGTCACGTCGATAACCATACTGCACACCTAGACTACAAGCATTGAGGGACTACATCATGCAGGGCATCCAGGCTTGTGAGGTAAGTCAAAGTTTGAACCTTTGTGTATTTATAGGTACATTTTTCAAAGTTTTTCACATCAAATGAGTCCCCTTGGAGCACTAGTTTCCAAGATGTGTGCTAGTTGCACTAGGGTTCACTGGACGTATTAGCATCAAGATCAAGCACTAAGCTCCAAGGGGCACACTACCATCCTGGGAATTAATGTTCTTAAGGTTTCTAGTGAAAATTTTGAACTTGATTTAGTGATTTCTTAATGATGGGGAGGAATTGACTAGATTTTGTTTGATGTGTGTGCAAGTTATACCAAATATGTGAGCATGTTGGTGGCCACATGTATACTTTGTTGCATGGCCATGCCCAAATGCTTACACACACAAAGATTGAACACCTTAGAGATGTTATGTTGTGGTCATCTTATATAATGCCCATTATGTGCTTTCATAATATGATGTTGATGGCACTCATAGAGAACTAGGACGTAGATACCTCAACCTTCCATATTCTAATGGGGAGATGATTATCACCCTAGTGGATGTATATCATATTTTGTGATTGCTCGTCCAGCGTAAGACCATGTGGCTTGAGGATTACTAAGCAGAAAAATCTATTTTGGCTAGCCATATATATTGTCTTGATCATGTCAAGCACAAAGACACCAACAAGAATATCTACCTACATTAATTTTTGCATAGTGTCATCATCATCCTAGTTTTCCATCGCATCATGGTTTGTGACCATCGCTCTCATCATGGTGCTTGATGGGAAAATCTCACACCTTCATGGGGACATCGTACACACCATCTAAGCAATGGAGGACTAGAGAACTATCTTCACCTAAGGGTGTAGCATGTTGTCACATGTATAACATGACTTAGGGAAATATGTGCACTATGAGGCACATAGTTTAATGACCTGCACAATCCTCTAGGTGTAGGAATTTTACCACATCATGTGCACACGACCCATTGGGTTCTCAATGGAGCCGATAAAGACCCATCCCTAAGCACATGCCTACACCTTGAGGAGGCCATGGTAGTTTAGTGACTATTGGGAAATGTGTTTCAACCTTGCAACTATATAAAGTGTATTGTTGATAGGATATATATATGTATATATATATATATATCTATATATATATATATATATGTATATATATATATATATATATATATATATATATATATATATATATATATATATATATATATATATATATATATATATATATATATATATATATATATATATATATATATATATATATATATGTGTATATATATATATATATATATATATATATATATATATATATATATATATATTATATATATATATGTATGTATATATATATATTTTTATATATATATATGTGTATATATATATATTATTTATATATATATATATATGTATATATATATATATTTATATATATATATATATTTATATTTATATGTATATATATATTTATGTATATATATATTTTCTAGTTACACCTATAGGTGTAATATAAAAAGGGAGCACGGGGTGGAGGGGAGGAGTGGGATGTGTGTAAACAATTTTTTGATAACTTTTTTTTAGAAAACTCCTAAATGGCCAACATACATTAAATAAATGATATGTTGTAAATCTAGACCATTAATTATTAGGTTTTAGATCTAATGGTGGATAATTTGTCGGCCTATCTTTCCCTAGAAGGTAACCCTATTTTTTGAGGGTATTGTACTACGATTGTAGATAGTGATGTATTCTGAAAGTTTCATAGTGGTCATGTTTTATCTTGATATTTGGTGGTTATACTCTTGTGAGAAGCTTGCTCTGTAAGCATATTGTAATCTTTTTTATTTTTAAATAAGATATTGGGTGGATTTTGGAGTGTGGATTCTTTTCTCCTGAAAGGGTTTTCCCCACATAAATCACTGTGTTGTGGTATATGTTGGTTCCCAAAATTGCAAATTTCAAACCCTAAGAGTATGGAAAGCTCTATAGTCAGGTTAACAATATTTTGGCCAACGAACAGAGTTAACCAATGTGGCTAGAGTTCCTTGCACTTCAGGTTATGCTAGACCTAGGTGGGTGTACCCTTATAAATATTATTTCCTATGAATTGATATTAAGCACATTGGATGTGTTTATGAGATTTTTTTCTATCTAATTCAATATGACATAAATATTTGAAATAGATAACTTGAATGCTAAACTACTTGTTTCTAACTACTACTCCTATTATTGAAAAATTGGAAGGTGTGAATGAAGTTTCTACATAATGCAATTCTAAATTAAATTGATTATTTTCTTATCCTATTGGGAAATGGATTCAAGATGTATATGGTGTATGTGTCTTAATTATGGCTTAACTCGAATTGTTTGGCACTTTTAGAAGTTTATGACTGGCATAAATGTGCAAGGTTATCAGTTACTAGGCTCTTCTTACTAATACCAATGATATTTCCCCATGTTATTGTGATATTTGAAAGGATTTTAATTCTTTCTTGAAGGAAACCAATTAAGATGACTTATTTAAAAGGATTTTAATTCTTGGAAGAAACCAATTAAAATGAATCACATAAAAGGATTTTTAATTCTTTCTTGCAGAAACCAATCAAAATGAATCATACAAAGGCAGCAAATGTTTCTTGACAAATTAAACATATGCTTGATATATTCAATTTTAATAACAAGGAATGACCACTCTGGAGACAATAGGATAACATTTATCAATGGATCTCGACAAACAATTGAACACCATAATTTCGGCCACCAATTTATATCTTCTTCTCCATTAGATTGCTTCAAAAAAATTTACAATTCATATCAAGTCTTATTTTTTATTCTATATATTATATATCTATTCCTACTGATGCTCTATCTACTATCTAATTTCTAATGATTTTTTTATTCGGTCTTGGTTTCCTTCTTATAGATGAAGGAAGAGACAAGCTTCAAACTGTTTCATTTTTCAATTATTTATCCAATGCAACCTTCATTACATTAATCATCCTTCAAAAAATTATTTAATTTTATCCCCATGAAATTAATTTTAATGATATAATCCTTCTTTTTCTAGCAACTTCATGTTTATATGCACTTTCACCCAATTTAAAAAATTCTCTTTGGGTAAAAATAATTACCCACTCCATGATTTTATATTTTTCTTTGTTTCCCTCAATGAAAATATTTTTTAATTACTCTTTATGATTATCTTAATAAATTTCCACCTTTGTTGGTGATTTCATGTTTTTTATTTTTATGTGTGCATTTTACCCCATTTAATAAAATATTTGTTGGGTAAATTAATTACCTACCCTGCAATCTTTATTTTCACTTAACCCCTACAAAATAATATTAAATTCATCCTTTCCCATGAATTATATCTTAATTGATACTCTAACCTCACTGCATTACCGCACAATCATTGTTGGGCTCTGGCAAGGATGGGAGGAACGTTACCATAGTACTGCATGATCGTTTCCTTGTCTCTACAGGAAAGTAGGAAGAGCATTTGAATTATTTCCATACTACACCATGTCTTCTCTACTCTTGCGGTGATGTGGGAGGCTCCATCATGATACCGTACCTACTCCAATGACCTCTTGCAATGATGTGGGAAATGCTTATTTGCACCTCACAGACATTTCTCAACTAATTCCATGTATTTCCTTCATACAAAGAATTGATTTAATGGTGGTTTGAGCAGTCAATGAGAGGGTTCTCTTCGAATATTTTCTTCACTATCCCTTTTCCTTCTTTCCTTGTGTTCTTGGAGCGCTTGTTACTTACAGTTTCACCATAGAATCACCTCATCTCATTTTGTTGATCAATAAAGCATAGGGCATCACTACCACAATCATGTGATTCAATAGTAGTAATAGTTAAATTTCATCAAGCTTTCCAAATAGAATTTTCTATATAGTTTGTTGCTTTCTTTGAATGAGTACAACAACAACAAAAAACTTCCTCAACACCAGTGGATGCAAACCATTCCAAAAATACTAGTCAATCATTTTACTAGTGGCAGGAGAACTTTAGGGCACTTCTGAGCAAAGTTGTCTGTTGATATTTATTCCTCCCTTTGATATCTTTCTAATTGATATGTCCTCTTTCCTCTTCAGGTTTTCAGAGAGACTATGAACTACTTCACTCTAATACTGTAGATTCCCTTCGAACTCTTTTGGTGCATAAATCAAGTATTGTCCCTTCGACGTTTTGTTGTCATTCAATATATTGTTGTATCATATACAAGAGATGCTTTTCTATTTCCTGAATGTTGAGGTGTAATTATTCTACAAGTCATGCCAAAGTAATAGTATTTTGACATAATTAAAATATTATGTTCCTTGGTGGTCTATGTCTTGGTTTATCAAAGAGATACAAAACATTTCATTCTGATATGTCAAGGTGTCTTTGATAAGGTTTCAGTTGGACTATGGAAAGGACACTAAAACAAGTCTCCTTGATATGATGTACTCTACTTGATAATGTTCACATTGTCTTACTTCATCGTTCCATTGAAGGAACCCTAAACTAATTCCTGTCGATTTAATTTAGTCTTCCTGATGTGACTTCCTTCTCATATGGGTATGATGATGAATTTGAATTTGTTAAGATGATAACTATAGGGCGGGTAAATGGATTATTTTGAATGATAAAGTTATAAATGAAATATTAGGTGATAAGATATTTGATGGGACAATGGATGATTTGTGGGAAGTTGAGGCCAATTTTATTAGTCCTAACAATGGCTCTAGTTGGGGGGTGAATGGTTGTTAGGTCATTGCAAGAATCCAGAAGTATTCTCTAGGATGCACACCAAGGGTGGAGATAGTAAAAAGAAAAAGGAAAAAGGGAAAATCTTAAACTATTGTGCATGGGAAATAATAATTTTAAGAGAAGTATTTTAGGAATTTTCCATACACTGGAAATTCCTGATCTTCACCAATCATGTTTTGCAAGTAGTATGAGTCTTCACCACACTTTCTAGTGATGAAAAATGGGCCCAACCATAGTGCTTCAAACTTCTTGTGTTTTCCTTTATCCTGGCTTTTAGCATTCCACATAAGAACCATGTCATCAATCTTAAATTTATTATCTTTTTCCCTCTTGTCAAACAAATTTTTCATCTGCAATTGGAATTTCTCATTTTGCTCCTATGCTTGGTATCTAACTTCCTCAAGTTCATCCAACCGTTCCATTCTTTCTTCCATGGGTTCAAGGATATACATATCTTCTTGTAAAATAAATTTATGGATTGGTAAGAGATTATGCATCAGGATTCTAGCCTAGGCTTCATACACTAGTTCAAAAGGGTATTTTCCAATGGCCTTCTTTACAGTGATTCCATCTTCCCATAATGCTAGTCTCAATTTAGAATCCCATGCCTTTTTGTTATTATACAACATCCTTTTGATTATATTCATGATTATTTTATTGCTACACTCTTCTTGTTTGTTTGCTTGAGGATGGTATGGCGAGGCATATGAAATAATGATGCCATATGAGTCACCAAACTTCTTGAATTCATCAGACCTAAAGCACATGCCATTATCTATGATGAGCCTAATAAAGACCCCAAATCTAGTGATGATTTTTTCCAATAGGAAATTAATCAAAACTTTTCTAGTGGCTTGTTTTGTTGGTATTGCTTCAATCCACTTGGTAAAGTAATCGGTAGCAACCAAGATCCATCTATGTCCACCACTAGACCTATCTGTAATCTCTCCTATAAATTTAGTTCCCCACTAATGAAAAGGGGCCTTGATCTGCATGGGTCTTAATGGTAAGGTTCATTGATAATTTAGTTTTCTAGAAAAATTTTGGCATGCTTCACACTTTCTTATGTATCTATGTGCACCGTTGAATAATTTAGGCCAGTAGTAACCCACTCTCAGTATCTTATAGGTAGTGGTTTTTTTTTAGAAGTTCCCTCCACACACACCTTCATGCATCTCCTTTAAAATTCACTCTACTTGTGTCTCATATAAGCAGAACAATAAGATACCATCTTTATTTTTCCAATATAAGTCCCCTTTCACAAAGACATATTTCAATGCTTGAAGTTTCAAAGTTCTTTTTTGATTATTTTTCAGGCCTTCAGGACACTTCATATATTTGAGATATTATAATAAATTTTTGTACCAGGACATGTGATTAATGCTTGATACCCATTTTTCTTCTCCCTCCACATTACAAACCTGTGTTGCTTCTAAATTGGACTCATCCATTAACTTGGCTAATCCAAGTCCTCTTACTAATTTGGTGATTTTGATATCAATATTGAATTCTTGAATTCATTTTATCCTCCTGCACCTCCTTCTTGTGACTTCAATTTGTATAAACACATCTTTAACTGTAGCATTTGGCATGTATGCTATTACTTGTGCCCCAAACAGGTAAGGTCTGAATTCTTTGACTACTTTTACAAGCGCATAGGATTGTTTTTTAGTGATATCAAACTTCAATTTTTCCCCTTGGAGTGATTTTCTAAAGAATGATATGGGTTGTTCATATCCTTCCTCTTTCTTTTGTAACATTACAGCTGCAACTGTATGAAAGGATGCAAAGGAAAAGATCTGGAATGGTTTATCAATGTTTGGGGATTTCAATACAAGAGCCTCTTTGATGGCTCTTTTAATTGACATGAATGCATCAATAGCTTCTATTGTCTAGTCAATTTTTGAACCTTTCTTCAACATCTTTGAGATTGGCTTTACAATCTCAGCAAAAATTGAAATGAACCTCTTGACAAAGTTAATTTGTCCAAAGAAAGACTGGATGGCCCTTACAATTTTTGGGATGGGAATCTTATCAATAGCTTCTACTCATTTAGGATCAATCCTTACTCCATCCTTCAAGACTATATGCCCCAACATCTTACCTTCTATCACAATAAAATGACACTTCTTTGGATTCAAGGATATGTCATACTCCAATGCTTTGATAAAGATCTTTTCCAGGTGCATATTGTGGTCTTCCACCCTTTTTGAATATGCTATTAAATCATCTTGGTAGACCACCATTATGGTATTTATTAGATCAGAAAAGGTTGCATCCATGGCCCTCTAGAATGTACCACTAGCATTTGTGAGGCCAAAGGGCATTCTCACATACACATATTGTTGGTGTAAATAAAGTCTTGTACCTATTTCATTCATTACTAGGGGACTTATTTGCACATGTTAAGTTTACTTAGGTACTAGGAAGGAATCTTTCTAGAAGGTGTTAGTTATCATTAGTTGTTATCTTATCTTTTGACTTGTAACACATGTTAATGTAGGTAAGTGTAATTAGTTGTCTCATGTCATATGATGAAGACTCTTCTAATAACCCTATGACATCTTCTATCTCACCTTGGCTATATAACCAATGGGTTTCTACTACATTTTACACATCATTGAATCATATTGATAAGAATATAGTTTATTCTTGTCGCATTCCATTCTCTCTCTTTGTGCTTTCCATTTGATCTCAAGATCTTGGCAGCCATAGTCAATTCTAACATGGTATCAAAGTAGGTTGGGTGCTATTGGATAGAATTTTTTTTTTAAGAGAGATGGTAAATCTTGAAAAGTTGGGTATGCTCTTCTCTTGCATCATATGATGATTTGGAGAATCAGAAAAAATTGATAGAAATATCATATTTGAGGGGATTCCATTTTGTCTCTTTATTACAAGTTCAAATCAGAGCTTGCTCGTGCAAATTTGAGCTCGCCATTATGTTTGGAAGATTCAAAAAAGTTGATTTTGCATTTTTTTCATCCAAATCAAATATAAAAGGACAAACCTATGAGGGTTTGAAGCTAAAGAGTGGTTTCCATATCCAAAAGGTAACTGCATTTTTGGAGCATTTTGGGTCAAATCTAACCCTACCATCGCATCCAGAAGGGCCAAAAACCCTAAGATCGACTATCAATTCGTCAAATTTCAAGGAGTTATCCGATGAGGAAAAAAAAAATTTCCCAGGGAGCCATATGGCCCCCCAAGTCGTCATTATGACACTGGTATGATTTTTAGAAAAATAAAATATTTTTATTTCACCAAAAATCTTTTGAAAATTTTGATTTCTACTGATTAAATATTTTGAAAAGCTTGTAAACAAAACTAAAAAAGAGAGCACTAAAATTTATGCAAACCTATCAAGGGTCGTACCCTGCTATCCCAAAGAGTATTGCTACTACCATTGTCTATCGCGTGGAATGTGGGCTCTATAATTCATCAACCAACATACATATTAAAAAGGCCAATAGTTTCGGCGACGCTCGGCATATAAAAAATGGTGAAGGGATTTTAAAAAAACCAGCCCCCACATTCTAATTGTTGGTCAAAATTATGCAATCTGGGAGGTCAAAGAAAGAGAATATTCTTGAGCATCAAGCAATATTCTACCTACCCCGATGACGCCCAATCGCTCGTCATTTTTAAGCCAGGAAAACAATGAATCTTTTGTTGTCAGAAAGGATATGCTTTTTTAATGGTCATCAAGACATCAAATTAAATCACGTGATTTTATGACATCATCATCTCATTAGCGATGACATTAGCAATCTAAAAAAAATTCCCCCTTCTCCAATGAACTTTTTGACTTTGCAGTCAAACATTGGAAGGCCATAACTTGCTCATTTTGACCCCTTTTTTCGAGAATTTTTTTTTGATTTGGGATAATTTTCCACGCTCTTCACAGTGATGCAATTAGATTTTGATTTTGATCTCTTTTTTTTCCAAAAATTGCAGATTCTCATAGGTGTTGCTGCTTCATCCTCATTTTGGGAACTTTGGGAGCTCATATCTTGCTTTTACAGTAACATTTTTGGGTGAATTTTTTTTTGAAAGTGCATATTTTTTCATGTACTTTCCAGTGGTTTAGTCAATTTTATATCATCTATTCTAAAAATTTTACTTTGAGCCTATGGCCTATTTTTGGCATTTTCATGTACCAAGATCAAAGACCACTTTGTTGTTTTTGGCAAGTGGCAATTGTAATCACATTAAGTATAAAGTACCAAAAATTAGATATTGCTTGGGGGTTTCTTGATTGAGTAATTTGGGGGTTAATCTCTTGCCTTTGTTGGATTATGTCTCTTGATTGGTCTATTTTTGTGACTAAAGTTGAGGAGTTTAATATAGGAATAAAAAAGAATCTTGTTGTAATAAGGTTAAATCAATGGAACTTTAATTCTTGGCGAGATGGAATCCTAACACATTGTAGGTGGCTTAATCTTTTGTCATATCTCTATGGACTAGTTCCTAAACCTTCATCAAAATGGAAGAGAGTCGTGTGGGACATTATTTAACATAACATATCCTGGGAGTAATTGGTTGCATTTGTAATATTGATACACAAATGGCCACTAATGGTATTGAGATCCCTCATGACCTTATGACCAAAATTTGGGAGATGTATGGAGACTCGAATGAACCTCCATTCCCAAAGGATCCTGATGTGGATTGTCTTGTTCCACTTGCAGAGTTTTGACCTATTGATGATAAAACAACTGAAACACTTGTTGATTGGGAAAGGTATGGTAGTTTTGATTATATAGAACCTTCTCCTTCTCCTCCTACAAAGACATCTATTGAGACTTCAGTTTCTATGGATCCTAATCCATATTTAGAGGGTTCATCTTCTTCATCTATGAGTCACAATATTGAGATTGAGGGCTCTTGTAATCCAGCATTGGAAAAATCATCTACTGTTGTACCTGAAGTTGCTTATGATTCAATAGTTTTGGATCCTTATGATTTAGTGTAGCAGGACATACATAGTCTTCCAGATATGACTACTTGTGATGACTTCTTGACAAGTATTTCAGATTTGTTTATGGAGTCTCATATTGTAGATTTGGGGGACATCATTGATAGCATTCATCTTCTCTTTGATGGAGAACATCTTTCTTCAATTGTTGCAAGGGAACACCTTGAACCTCTTGTTCAATCTCTACATGATCATTCTTTGTAGTTTCACGTGACTGCAAATACTTTTGGATAGCATTTGGAGGAGGCTTCTTTGTCTTCAGAGGTGATATCATTGTTTTTGGATCATGTTCTACATTCATCTCTACTAAATTTTGGATTTTCCTCCTCAGCAGTGTGTCCTAGAACACCCATTTGGAGTGTGTTAGCCTACAAAATTGATATGGAGACACTTGAGCATGCTTCAGAGACATCACACATCATCCATATTCCTAACATCCTACATACTTTCTTGTTTTTATTTCTTCCTAAGGGGAGAAATGTTGTTCGACGATATTATATCATCTTCAACATTCAATGTTGAGCTTCTACCATCATTACAGGATACTCAACATTGAGGGGGGTTTCATTGTCTCTCTTCTTATTATCTCTTGGGGGGGGGGGGTTCTTTTTCCTCACATGGGGTTTTGGCCTTCTCATTCATCATTGAGAGCATTTCATTTTTTGTATTTCATCTCTCTTTTGGGGAGGATTTTTTTCCCACTGGGTTTTCTCCTTTTCTCTATTTGTGAGAGATTTCATTTGCATTGTACATGGGTACCTAACATGGCCAAGTAGTCGAGACCCATTCTTGCATCTTTGTGCCATTTGCATAATAATCTGCTACTCCCTAAGTTGTACTTAAGGGGGTGTTGTTGGTGTAAATAAAGTCTTGTACCTAGTTCATTCATTACTATGGGACTTATTTGCACATGTTAAGTTTACTTAAGTCCTAGGAATGAATGTTTCTAGGTATTTGTTGTAATTAGTTGTTACATTATCTTTTGACTTGTAACACATGTGAACCTAGGTAAGTGTGATTATTTGTATTATGTCATATGATTAAGACACTTGTCATAATCCTATGACATCTTGTATCTCACCTTGGCTATATAACCAAGGGGTTTCTACTACATTTTACACATCATTGAATCATATTGATAAGAATACAGTTTATTCTTGTCACATTCCAATCTCTCTCTTTGTACTTTCCATTTGGTCACAAGATGTTAGCATCCATATCCAATTCTAACACATATGTCCCCCAAGGTGTGGTGAAAGTGGGCTTGTACTGCTCTGATTCCTTATATTTTACTTGGTTGTAGCTAGAAAATTCATCCATCATAGATAATAGTTCACAACATGTTACCCTTTGTAGCATGGCTTCCATGTTCGGGAGGGGATAATTTTCTTTGTTCATTGTAGATGGAGGTGGAGTCCCTTTCCCAATATATGAGCTCTAATGCTTCACCATTCATAGGTTCAAGTGATATATCTGCATCACTACCATCCTATGAAATTTACTTTCCTTAGTGTCGCTATACCTCTGTGGCACAATTCTAAGTGGGAGGAAATCAGCAAGTGATATTGACTTGTTAAGGGGATCAGAGTATGGAAAGTGATTTCCCTCTGAGAATTCCTCATCAATCGTGTGTAAATTCTCTACAAGAGGGGAAAACTCTTAATGATCAATGGACAGCTCTCCCATTTGATTTGCTTCATCATCTAGAGGTTTGAGACTATATTGTTCTTCTTATGTTGTTGTCCCAACACCTTCTTGTGGGATGCACCTAGCCAATTTATCACTTGGTTCTGGTTCTTGTAATTTTGGCTCAATTCTATAAATAGCCACCGGAGACTATGCACTTGGTTGTTCCACTTGTTCTTTAAATTTCCTAATGGATTCTTGACACAGCTCGCATGTGAACTCATAATGTGCAAATTTATGGAGCCTACACCAACCAGGCAGCAACAACGTCTCAAAATCTACTCAATTTCTCAACTCTGACCAATCCCTCATGAGTCTTGAGATGAGTTCATTATATATTTCCCCCACTATATCTTCATCATCAATTGGGAAGGAAGTTTGATAGTGGACTGCCTCCACTTGTAGTTGTTTCCACTCCTCTAGATCTTCCTTTTCAAAGGCATTATTGCCCTCATCCACTTAGAAGAGGTCTTCTAATCCCATTTTTTTGAACTCTCATCATGGCGATCTGTTGTCCCAAAATTTTCAACCTCCTCTTATTTCTAGTTTTTAGTATTTGTGTTGGTTGTCCTAGCATATACTATTGCATATTTTTTTGATTCATCTTCTATATATTTCCTTTTGACTGCTAATTGTTTTTCTAATTGAGAGGATTTTTCTTTGTTGGTTGTTGGCTGCTCAATTTTCCCAATTTGGTCTGAATAGCTCCTAACTTGATCAATAATGTTTGCACATGAAGGGAAAGTGAATTCTGAGTGAGGTGCATTATGGACCCTACAACACCCAGACATCAATACTTCCTCTAATATAACTCCATCCTAGTTACTTAGCTATTCTTAGATTAGCCCTTTAAATGCTTTGGCTACAATATCAACAAGCTCTTCCTTTGGATCAACAGGATTCAATGGTTGGTGAACATCCCACAAGAATATTTCTCCCTACAATGCCATCTTAATTCTGCCCAAGAATGTTAAACACTCCAATTCATTGTGCCTACGAGTCTTATGAATTTTGCATTTGTCTCCCAATGCAAGGTATTGCATGGTTAGTTCAATCTCCTACTTAAATCTTCTTGAAACTAAGTGATATTGACTTGCATTTTTTGCTCCATCTCAGCTCAAACTTGTTGCTTTTCTTCCAATTTTCTGATTTAATTTAATTTTCTAATTATGATGAAATCTATCTATCTTAGATTTTACTTGAAGGTGTATTCAACTTCCATATTTGTAGCCTTGTGCTCATCCATTCCCTCCTTCTAGCACCAGTTCTGTTGATGGGTGTTAGGAGGAGATGCAAGCATAATATGAATGATAACATGTATAAGAGTGAATTTGCACCCCATGTGAAAATCCCTTTTTTCCTTTATCCACCTTAGAAAACCAAGTTTAGAGGCTTAATTCCACCTAAGCCCACTGCTTGCATCGTACTTGGCACCTGTTTTGAGTGTTGATGGAGGATTTTTTTGTTGGGGATGCCCATACAGCATGTAGACGCCCACACGGTGCGCTTACATCCCTGGCAGATTCCTGTAGCTGAACCTGCAGAGGCGTTACACTTATCATTGGAGGTGAAGTTGTAACGCCCCCTTCAACCAACTAACCCAAATGTGGTCATTTTTGTCCATCCCTTCTTAACATTCACCCCTTCAACAAGCATTGGGGGGCTCTCTCTTCACATCTTCTAAGAACTTATTCACTTCATTCACAAACTTCACAATCTTTTCACAAGCTCTAAGCAGTTTCTTCACCATCTCTTCAATCTCCAAACACTTTACACTTCACAGCAACAACATCAAAACTCCACCACTTCAATAGAGCAAGTGTGGAACAAAACACCATTGCAGTAGAGGCTTGAGTTCCTCTCATTTTCTCCCCCATTAGCCTTGAGTGCTCTTCGTGGAGGTGGTAAGCTTTCACTCCTCTCCTCTATTACTTGGTTGATTAGCATAACACTTTTTTGTAGTGTTTTAGTGCTCTTTACTTCATTTCTACTTTTCTCTCTATCTATCTAGCAATCCATGGAGGTGGGAACATCAAAATGGGGTCTAACTGAGGTAGGCCCCTATACATCCCCAATAATTTCCCTTTCCCTCTTGTGTGTAGGTATTGAAGACACTCATGATTTGGAAGCTTCATCATTCACACAGTTGTAAGTATTTCCTTCATTTCTTCTCCTTATCCTTATCATATATTCTTTACTTTACCTCAGTTCTACCACTTTATCGCATTCCATCGGTTCTTAGTAATTTGTTTGCTAGTAGTCATTTAGGCATTTTTTGTGATAAACTCGGTCTCTATTCCGTATGAAACGTCAGTGTGCCTCTGAGATGCCAGTGCACCACACTATCGTCTGCTTCCTGTGCTGTCGTCCTTTGGCCGAGAGCTTGTCAGTTTGTCCAGAGAATCTCTATGACCTACTCTTTCAAATTTTGTAACTCTCTTCACTAATTCCTAAGGTAGATTAAGGCAGTTTTCCCCATGAGGATATCTGAATGAAGAGAACTCGTGAGTAGCGAATCCCCCTCTTCTACATTTTGGTGAACCTGACGTGAAGAACAATGTTCTTCGAAAAACTAGGAATTCCCCTACTTGTCAGCATCATAACCTTTAGCTCAGTGCTCGAAGTTTAGAATTATTGGCACTATTGGAAAGGCCTCCTAGAGAACTTGTGTCAGTCCCTAAAATTTGACTTCCGAAGGCATTGGTATTTTAGGGACTGAACTAGTTCTCTAGACGCAAGTTCCGACCTAAAATTTCACTCCAAAGACCTCTGAAAATGTGAAAGTACCAAAAAAATGGTAATGAATTTAATATCTTTTTCATTAGTTCGGCATCTAACTTTGTTCAAAATTTTAATGATATTCCATTTAATGCATGTGATGGTGACTTCGCTCTACCCATGTCACTTGGTATCTTTGATCCTTCTCGTGAAAGTCCTTTGGCTTCGGAGGATATTTTGTTGCAAGAAGATGAAATCATCGATACCTTTCTTAATGTTACTCTACCTCCTATTCACTCCAATACACTCTCTTCTATAGATGATGCATTCATGAATGAGGAATCTCTTATACCTTCTAATGCACTCTCTCCTAGAGATGCTACATTTTTTAATGATGAACTTCTTATCTATTCCAGTGCACTCTCCTCTAGAGATGATGCACTAGCAAATGATGAACCTCCTTCCACATCTGATTCTCCTTGGATTGATGTTGAGAATTTTTATTCAAATAATTATTCCAAATTTGATCTTATTTGGATCGATGTTGAAAATATGTATTCAAATAATTATTCCACTAGTTGTGATGAGTCTGTAAATGTAGTCTATGTCTTTGGTGCCCCACAAAGGCCTAAGAGACTAATCATTTATGTGACTCCAGATATTCCTTCTAAAACATTTTTTTCTATTAATAGTGTTCCATTTGATGGTGGTTCCCTTGATCCTTCTAAGGCTCCCTCTTATAGAACGGTAGCCCATACTTATGAGAATAGAATGAATAAACAATATAATCTTCCTTTAGCTCCTAAACCTATGACTAAAGCACCTAGTGATTATGATCCTGTCGAGCAACCTTGGGTTACTCCAGATAAGATCTCATTGTGGGACTTGCTTCAGTCTACTCCTACCTCTCCTCAAAGGAATGCATGTCTCGGTGATGAATGGGGTTCCTCGGAATTTACAAACTCCTTCATTTAGGAATATAAAGTCAACCCGATCTGCTTAGACCTTCTGATAATATTATATGCACTCGCTATTGAAGATGCTTACTCTTTTTTATTGCAGGGTAAGGTGAATGAAAATTGTAATGTTCTTGGTGTCAATCCTCCTTCTGGGGAAGATGATCACACTTATGTTAAGGAGGTTGATGTTGGTAGTCCTATTAAGAAGGATGATGGCGATCTCGTAAAGGAGTGTGATCCCCGTTGTTGGGACAATGCTCTTTATGAGGATCCTCCTTTTTGAGATCTACGAACACGTTATGGCCCTAGCTTTAAGCTTGTTTCTAAATATGGATATGAGAGTAAAGGTTGTGGGTATAATGAAAAAGGCATTCAGGTCCCTCTAGAATTCACTCTTTGTAAGCATCATTTGAGACTTGGTTGCTCGAAGGAATGATCTAAATGGAAGCAATGGTTGAGTGACAAGAATTCTTCTCAACCACATTCTATTGAAAATATTCTTCCTCCATTGTCTTCTATCTTCGTTCTTTCTTCTTCTTCTTGTGAGCATTCAAACCTTTCTCCACAAGAGAAAGGGTTGCTTCCTGCTCCTCATTCTTTATCTAAGAAAGAGCATACCTTGTTGAGGCTTCTAAAATCCTACTTGTTTACTCTTCCTCCTACATGCAAGAAATTTCATAATCATGATAAAGAAAAACATTCTTTCTATGCATACCATCAAGTGTCTGGCCATTCCACTAGTGAATGCAAGGCCTTGAAAGATAAAATGCAACAACCTCTTGATTCAGGTGCCATCAAACTCCCATTTGATTGATGCACCTTCCTTTACTTTGCATAACAAGTGATATCAAGGTTTACCTTCATCCTGTGTTTTCTAAGTATCTTGCATGATTCTCCTCCCCTGTATGTTGGGGATAGTGATAACTCATTTTGGAGATGTGTGTCCTTCTTAAGTACCCCCTCTCTTCTCCCTATCTTTCAATTGATGCATCCCTTGAGTAGACCCCCTTTCTTTTGAAGGGTTCCTGAGGGACCGCCTTTGAAATATTCTATCTTGAATGAATTCTTTGTGTCTAGCTTGGGGGTAGCCTAACTAGACCTATTCCATATCTTTGCATCTAGCTTGGGGGAAGCCTGACTAGACCTATCTTTTATGTGACTGTCCTGCAACATAGCTTGTAGTAGCCACAAGATTCTCTAATCTTTCTTGCTCTGCAGGACCGAGAACCTGTAGAGCTCCTTTACCTCTTATATTTGGTGATACGGGTTTTCCTCCTCGAGTGGGGATTGCTTTTATCACCTGTCTTTGGTGATATGGGTTTTCCTCCTTGAGTGGGGATTGCTTTTATCACCTATCTCCGGTGATACGGGTTCTCCTCCTTGAGCAGGGATTGCTTTTATCACCTATCTCTAGTGATACAGGTTCTCCTCCTTAAGCGGGGATTGCTTTTATCACCTATCTTCGGTGATACAAGTTCTCCTCCTTGAGCGGGGATTGCTTTTATCACCTATCTTCGGTGATACAAGTTCTCCTCCTTGAGCGGGGATTGCTTTTATCACCTATCTTCGGTGATATGGGTTCTCCTCCTTGAGCAGGGATTGCTTTTATCACTTTTACTTTGTGATACGGGTTTTCCTCCTCAAGCAAGGATTGCTTTTATCACCTATATTTTGTGATACGGGTTTTCCTCCTCGAGTAGAGATTGCTTCTATCACCTATATTTTGTGATACGGGTTTTCCTCCTCGAGTGGGGATTGCTTTTATCACTTTTACTTTGTGATACAGGTTTTCCTCCTCGAGCGGGGATTTCTTTTATCACCTATATTTTATGATATGGGTTTTCCTCCTTGAGTGGGGATTGTTTTATCACTTTTACTTTGTGATACTGGTTTTCCTCCTCGAGCAGAGATTGATTTTATCACCTATATTTTGTGATATGGGTTTTCCTCCTCGAGTGGGGATTGCTTTTATCACTTTTTCTTTGTGATACAGGTTTTCCTCCTCGAGCGGGGATTTCTTTTAACACCTATATTTTATGATACGGGTTTTCCTCCTCAAGTGAGGTTTTCTTTTATCACTCCTACTTTGTAGTGTGGGTTCTACTCCTGAGTGGGTTTTGCTTTCACCATGCGCTTTGTTCATTTCTATCTTCCTCTTCTCTTGTGTATATACCAGATCAAAGATTTGCATCTTCTTCATCCTAAGTATATGCTCTTTCTTCAACTTCATAGTTCTATGGAACTATGAAGTCCTCTTTTGACCCTGCACTCTCAGGTTCACCAGATCATGATCTGCTTCCTCAATGGTTCAAGTATACATCTCTAACCCTACTCTTTCTTGATCTACTTTACTGAGAACTTATCAGTATTTGTGCTTGCTAAAGTGGAGGAAAAATGTATAAGTGAATTTGCACCCTATGTGAAAATCCCCTTTTTTCCTTTATCCACCTTAGAAAACCAAGTTCAGAGGCTTAATTCCACCTAAGCCCGCTACTTGCATCCCACTTGGCACCTATTTTTAGCATCAATGGAGGCATTTTTTCTGGGACGCCCGTGCGGTGCGCATATGTCTGCGCAGCACGCTTACGTCCCTAGTAGATTCTTGTGGTTGAACCTGTAGAGGTGTTACACTTCTCATTGGAGGTGAAGTTGTAATGCCCCCTTCAGCCAACTGACCCAAATGTGGTCGTTTATGTCCATCCCTTCTTAAAATTCACTCCTTCAACAAGCATTGGGGGGCTCTCTCTTCACATCTTCTAAGAACTTCTTCACTTCATTCACAAACTTCACAATCTCTTCACAAGCTCTAAGTAGCTTCTTCACCATCCCTTCAATCTCCAAACACTTTACACTTCATAGTAGCAACATCAACACTCCACCACTTTAGTAGAGAAATTTTGGAACAAAACACCATTGCAGCAAAGGCTTGAGTTCCTCTCATTTTCTCCCCCATTAGCCTTGAGCACTCTTGGTGGAGGTGGTAAGCTTTCACTCCTCTCCTCTATTACTTGGTTGTGTAGCATAACACTGTTTTGTAGTGCTTTAGTGCTCTTTACTTCATTTCTACTTTTCTCTCTATCTGTTTGGCTCTCCGTGGAGGTGGGAACACCAAAATGGGGTCTGACTAAGGTAGGCCCCTATACATCCCCAACAATTTCCCTCTCCCTCTTGTGTGTAGGTATTGAAGACACTCACAAAATGGAAGCTTCATCATTCATACGGTTGTAAGTATTTCCTTCCTTTCTTCTTCTTATCCTTATCATTTATTTTTTACTTTACCTCAATCCTACCACTTTATCGCATTCCGTCAGTTCTTAGTAATCTATTTGATAGAAATCATTTAGGCAGTTTCTATGATAAACTCGGTCTTTGGTCTATACGAGAGGCCATTGCGCCTCTGAGACGCCAGTGCACCACGCTGTCATCCACTTCCTATGCTATTGTCCTTTGGCTAATAGCTTGTCAATTTGTCCAAAGAATCTTTGTGACCTGCTCTTTCGGATTCTGTAACTTTTGTCATTGATTCCTAAGGTAGATTAGGGAAGTTCACCCCGTGAGGCTTTCTGAATGAAGAGAACTCATGAGTAGTGAATCCCCCTCTTCTATAGACCGAAGCAATGTGCTCTTCCCTCGTTCAGCCCTCCTTCTAGCACCAATTCTGTTGATGGGTTTTTTTGTACCTTCTCAACATAAACAGCACACAATTGTGCTATCTCTCTTGCAAGGTAATTTTTTGCAACTAAGTTTTACAAAATCACCCCAAGGTCTCTCGGGTGTTATGTCATGACAATGCTTGGAATAGTTCAATTGGTTGATGTGATTTGCTGGTAATCACAAGGAGGCCTTTATGGTTTACAAAGCATGGGAAGTTTGGTATAAAAATAGAGTTTCATAAGTTTTGAAAATGAATGGACAGTAGTTGCACACTCATAATAGCAAGTTAAAACTCCCTATGTTTATCAAATTCAGCATTGTTGTGATGCTTGAAATCCTACACTAACAAAGAGTTAAAAGAAATATCAAAAGAGGAAAAGGTTGAGAGAATTTTCTAACTCTAAATCTGAGCTATGAATGAAAAATAACAATGGAGGATGCTATAGTATAAAAACCCCCATGAAACTAGGTATTGCTTGACCAAGAGAACCTATAGCTACACAAAACCAGTGCAATCTTCTAAGTTCTGCAGATTTTTAGATTGTGCATTCACCTCATGAACATACAATTGAACTAAAGTGCATCACATGAATTAGCTTAGACTAGCTTCTCAAAGTGATTCATCATCAACAAACCACAAAAAGCATGAGCTAGAAGTGCATCCAATACTATAATAGCAACCACCATTAAAGACATTCAAGAAACTAAAACTAACATGGAGGTTTAATCATGCATGCAAAATGAGAAAACTCAAATAAAACACCCAAAATAATGCAATTCTTCCTTCTATTGCTACAAAATGCTTCTTACAACAATTCACCACCACTTACAAATGAGGAGAAAGCCCCTATTTATAGTTTTTCAAAAGTGAAATAAATAGATTAATTTGCAATGAGTGGCCTAGATTCAATATAGCTTAGGATTTCACCTACCCCTAATATCTTGCAATATAAAAATAGACTTCTTGTCTTCTTCCCTATTTTGTCCTCTAGTCTATTATGTCTTGTAGCTATTTTTTTCTTCTAGCTACCTTTAAACTGTAGCTGAAACTGTCAAAATTTGCCTCTTGTTTGGTATGTTTGTAGCATCCTTTCAGCCAATCAAGCAGATCTTGCTATAGATTTGTGTCACTAAGAAGCATATATGTTGTCCCTAATCTCATTGGATAGCTCTTTACCATCATCATTTGGATAGAACAGCTTCCTCTTGCTCTTGATCCTGGTGGACAGCTCCCTGATTCTTTGGTGCTGACTTCTTTGGCATGCATTCATGGATAAGAAGATCCTCCATTTTGGTAACCATAGATCTCTATTGGAATATTTCATATGTGATCCTTTGTGACATAGCATCTTCTATATCAAGGTTTACCATCACCCTCTACTTGAATTCATCAATGTTCACATGCCCAAGGTTTTTGTCTGAGACTATGTCCCAGGTGGAGGTGAGATTGGAGGTGCACTCCACCCCGTGGAACTGATACTTCATTTTTTCCTTTTCTTCCTTTCCTCTTAGATTCCTTGCAAGATTCTTTCCTTTTTCACTCTTTCCCACAAGCTTCCCTGATGATCCCTCAGTAAACTCCATAAATCCTGCACACATGGAGTGTAGTAAGTGCATTGATATATCAATAAGGAAAATTTTAGTTAAATCCTACAAATTCACAGTTAGATCCATTTGTATACCCTTAGAAGATCATGATATTCATCATTGTTAAGCATTTGGAGCTTGTTTGGGTCATTTATGCAAATGCGGGCTCAGGGGTGCGGGTTTTCCCTAGGTGGAAGTCATTCAAAGTAGCTAGGAGCAGGATGGTGTTGGGGCAGCGGAGTTCTACAAATAGCCATTTGTAGGGAAACTTTCGCATGACTTCATTGATGAGAAAATCTCCCATCAAATTATTAGGTGTGTGCACAATTTGGCTATGAGGCACTTGAGGTTACAAGATTAGGCTTTAGTGCAATTGTGGGTTTGAAGGATGTGAGCACCATGGGGTGGAAGGACATTGACGCTTTGTCATTAAATAGCAATGTTGGATGGATGGATGGTGCAGGAGCACCTTATGCTTTTATGTCTCAATCAAACATTTTGTAAAAAAATTGAATGTTTAAATGAAAAGGCATTGTAAATAGGTACTAGGAGGACAAAATGTCAAGAGTGCAAAAATGTCATTTTGGAAAAAAATAAGAAATTGCAAAAAAGAATGCAAAAATAAGGTGAAGAGTCATGTGGAGATTCATTCCAATGTATTTGAATCCCTAACAATTATCTAGGTTATTATGTTTCTAAAGTTGTCATTTGTTGTCAAAATTGTGAAAAAGGAAAAAATCAAAAAAATGTGCAAAAATCATGGAATACCAAAGGTCATAAGGAAGTTTAGGTAGTTTCATTCGATGAAGGAAGTTGGAAATCCTTTATAAAGGAATTTTAACTCATTTCTAAGATGAGGGGAGGTTGTATAGACATGTAATGAATTGGAGGAAATGAAAAAAATCTTGAAGAAAGTTTTTTTTTTTTTTCAGAAATTACTAAAAAATAGTTGCCTTTAGACCTTTGTACGAATTTGTACAGGCATGGAGGCTCATGTAGATGTATGTAAATGATTTATTAATCAATCCCCCTCCTTTTACATTTTATTTCATTCATTTTTGATCAATTTTGAGGTAGTTATTATATTTTTTCTAAAAATCTGTCAAAACCCTTGTTAAGGTAAACAGAGGAAAAGAAAATAAAGCTTCTTTCATTCTACCAATAAAAATATCTTATTTTTGGTATAAGGACTCTTGGATGAATTTATTTTGGTGTCCCAATGTTGCAATATCAAGAGGTTAAGGGTGGTATGCAAATGGTAATGTTTTAGACTGTCTCAGTCTGAAAATCACAATTTGGGAGTGGTCAATGGTCATTGTAACCTAGGGTTTGTAAAAATGTTTAATGAAATGGACATCTGAAAGATTTTTAAGCTTTAACAAATCAAGATTGATGTTTTTCAAGTATTTTTTAGGAGAATTTGGTGTTGGAGTTATTATATTCAATAAGCCCTAGTGTTTGACTGGCCTAATTAGGCCTATTGTGCAGTGATACAATCCTAATTTGATCACTATTCTTCAAAGTAACATATGATGGATTTTAGATATGTTTTAATACACTTAAATGGGAATTCAAAATGTTAATTACAATTTGTATACACCTAAAAATGGTCCCATCACATTGTCTGGTAATTAATTAAATATTTTTAATATTTAATTAAATCTCTGAATTCTATCTATGTATAAATAAATTTAAATAATTTATTTATATTGTTCATTATTTCATTTCGATTAAATGAATAATTTTATTTAATCATCTTTTCATATTCATTTCTTAATTAATTAAATAAATATTATGGTTTATTTATATTAATTATCATATAATCTTAGTTTGAATATTTTATTCAAATAAAGATTAAAATATTCTTCTTTTCTTCTAAATATCATTTATAATTAAATATTCCAAAATATTTAATTAATTCCTCTAATTTGATTCTAATATTCATTCATAATTAAATATTCCAAAATATTTAATTAATTCTTCTAATATTTCATATTCTTCTAAAGTCACATCATGATTAAATATTCTAAAATATTTAATTAAATTTTCCATAGTTTAAAAATCAAAAATCAAAATTCATTAAATGAAATTAAATAAATTTATTTATTTAGTTAATTTTGGGATTTATCTTCAACACCCGTGAAACAAACTGCCCAAATAGAAAATTTAATTTTCTCTGTTTCTGTGCAGGCTTGTTCCCGTGGGTTGAAGACAGGAATCCATCCTTCTCTCCAACTTCTCAACCTCTTCCATCTTCTTCTCAACCTCTCCATCTCTCACCTTTCAATTCTACCAGACAATCTCACAGCCGTAGATTCTTGCCAGCCGGGATTGTGCCTGCAAAAATCTATAAATATGACTTTCGGGCACTCCAAATCAGATAGAAGTTTTAAGCAGGAAAATTATAGTCAAATTGCAAGCATTCATAGCATTCATAGCATTCATAGAATTCACAGTATTTTCATAGCATAGCAATAGCAGTATAGAATCATGACATCTTTCGTTCATAGCCCCTGTGCATAATTTACAATCCCTGTCCATATCCATCAGCACTTTTACTTCACATCATATAGAATAGAGCAGTACTTTCATTTTGCATACTCATTCTGCAAGTTGCCATTCGGAGGAAGCTGAGCTTACATAATCTGAGAGCAACAGCTTCAAAAGAATCACTGTAGATAGAGAAAATGGAACGGCTCTGAAGAATTCTTGTTTATTTAATTTCATTTCAATTTCTTCAGTTTAATGTTTCATTAGAGTGTTTTTGTTTTTCAATTAGATTACAAATTAACAATACACATTTTTGGCACCCATCGTGGGGCTCTTGCCCCTGTTTCTCATATCTTTTTGCAGTTTCTTGTGACAGGTTACAGACAAAAATAGCGGAATAGCGTAGGAAACACGTCTTTGAAACTTCAATACCCAGTTCAGCGCATTTGAGGACTTTTGCAGTGCCCATAAGGTCTTTTGCAGCGCCCGTGAAGTCTTTTGCAGCACCTATAAAATGTTTTGCAGCACTCTTAATTAGTATTACAGCGCCTATAAAATGTTTTGCAGTGATATTAATTAGTTTTGCAGCGCCCATAAAGTCTTTTGCAGCGCCCATAACCTCTGTTATAGCGCATTCCTACAAGTTGTAATTTGTAATAGTTTAACTGATTCCGACGCAACCGCGGGCAGATAGTAGATTTAAAGGTAAAAAGAAGAAATCCTAGGGTAGACACCTAACTTAAAAAGAAGCAATCCTAGGGTAGACATTTAAGGTCAAATGAAACAATCCTAGGGTAGACATTCCACACTTTATTTTTGGGCTAAAAAGAATTTTCTGTTTGTGTGAAGCAAAATCTTCACTTAGCATATAAAACCTTTATTTTTGGGCTTAAAATAAACTGTTGTTTGCTTTATTTTTGGTGATAGGCCTATGCTCTCCCCTTAACTGGGTGATCAAAATGCCAAACTCACCTATTTCCCTTCATGCAATTTCTTGTTTTATTAGCACTTTTTAGAAGGCCTGTCGTAGTGGGAAAAAGTACTCACCCTACGGGAATGACCTAAGTGGGAACAACTAAAGCCAAGTTTTCCAACCCACTATAATCAAATGCGGATGGTTGATGAAAATCTCATTCGACGGTAGTGTGCATTGATAACCATCCCCAAATCCTTTGTTCTAAAGGTAGGGAGGTCTCTCGAGGGAGTCTATCATTTGTCGCACCGAACGGAAACCCTTATTAAGAACCTAGTATAGAATCTTACTGAGTCAGTTTCCAAACATTATATTAATCACAGTATAGGGGAGGGAAGAATCTACCCCCAAGATACTCACCATATAACTGCCAAGGATTGTTTGCTCAGGGGATCCGGTATCCACTTTCGTCACTCTGAGTACGCACCTAGAAAAGACAAAAACACGGGCGCCCTTTCGGGGGTGACATGGCTGTGTGAGTCGACGCAGTTTTAAGATGTCGGTTGTTGATTGCTATGATGACCTACTTGAGAATTAAGAGTGAGTCTGTTTAAAATGCTTATCATGTGTAAAACCTGTTAAAACAATTTTTGAACAACATTTTGATTATACACTTGATGTTTAGCATAGGACTTAAGACAATCATTTTACAAATTGTTTGATGTGTTTTCAATACACTAATTCAGATAAGATCATCCAAAATACTTATTATCATATTGATTAATCTCATGTTACGAGATTGGAAATCCACAACGTTTGAAAAGAAATCCGTTTTCAAAAGGATTAAGAAGCCAAAGAAACCACTCAACCACAAGAAACTATTGAAGAAGCAACGATTCTTGTATCAAAGCAGAAAATTTTTACTTAAATATAGAACATTTCTTCATAGGTATCACGATTGTGTTAGAGGTCTTTCAGATGATTATGCCATAGAACCTTTGTATTCACAAGCTTACTTTCAAAGAAGAGCCCTTTCTCAAAGGCATAACCATAGTCAACACATTCGCTTCTGTTATATCCCCCAACCTGCAATCAAATATTCTACTCGTCCAAATCAAATTTTGCAATAAAGAACTTAGAATACATTAGGCATCTATCACAAAATCCATCCTTTTACAAAGCCATGATCAAAACTTCATAAAGTACAAAATCATCCTTTTCTAGATCTTTTGCTTACATTCCCGCTAACAGGATTTTCATCCTTCCACTTAGGGAACAACACAAGCTAAAGATTAGAAATTTTGTGTAAGTTATAGAAGCTTCATTCTATCTTGACTTTCATATATATCACATCAATTGCACTATTTCAATTTTTTGATCAAAAGTGAGTAGAACTTGGAGAAAAACCTATGCCTGTCTTCACGAGATCTCAAAAACAAATGGAAAAAGACGAGGGAGAAACCACTACAAGTAAAATGGGTGACCATAATGAAAAAGAAGAGGAAACGTTTAATCTTGATGAGTTAACAGAAGAAAAGCTTCAAGAAGCAGAACAAGATCCCCAATTCCATACTCTTATGGAAAAGATTTTAGAACGAAAAAAAGAACGATACTTTCTTTCATTAGCTAATCAAGGAGCTAAGTTACCTCATAATTTCGACATAGAAGGGATTAAACAAAGTTCTGAAATTCCTCCTAATGACTTTAGTGCTCTTAATCAATAGATAAAAGAATTACAAGGGCAAATAAAAGAAATACAAGGGGGTACAACAAAGAAATATGTTTTGGAAGACATATCTCCTTATCCATTTGATAGGAGTCTTCAAATGATCCCATTTCCAAAACATTGTGAAATCCCTAATTATGATAGGTATAATGGAAAAACTGATCCCATTGACCATGTGAGGATTTTCGAAACATGAGTCTAGAATTTGCCTATGACGATACCTACTTGATGCGATTATTTCCACAAAGTCTAGGTGTACAATCCATGGAGTGGCTTTCAAAAATCACTCCACCTATCAAAAAATTTGAGGAGTTAATAAATCAATTTATATCACAATACTCCTACAACATACAACACCAGATAACAATGCTTGATATTTGTAAAGTGAAACAAAAAGTAGGAGAACCCTTCACTATGTTCTTGCAAAGGTGGAGAAGGTTATTTGCACGATATTCTCGTCCTATTCTAAAAAGGAAAAAATGGATATCTTTATCAATAGCCTTGATCAAGAATTAAGCTATAGGCTTAACCTTCATTGTCCTCATAACTTTGAAAAATTGATTGAAAATGCAATCACCATTGAAGGGGACTTGGTTAAAAGGGGAGTGATAAAACTTGATAATCCAAGTACATCGAATCAAAACGATAAAACAAGGTTTTGGAACAGAAACAAAAATGTTGTCAATGATGGTATAGTGGATGCAAATAATTTACGAACAAGACCATCTATTTTCAATCTATCAAGTGCTCCTCGAAACAATCAACAAGCAAATACCACTCAACAAGGAAACAACAATCAACAAGGAAAAACCTCCAAGCAAGAAAACATGACCAATCAAAGTACCAATCAAAATCATGGTAATTTCAATAGTAATCTTGGCAATACCCAAACATCAAATCTGTCTAGACCTTCATTCTTTTCAAATAGACGAAATTTTACCACTTTGGGTCAATCTCTTGAGTCTGCTCTCAAGGAGCTTCTTGACAATAAGGTTATCACCTTACCTCCGCAAAGAGATTATGAGCCACGAGTCAAACCACCATCATGGAATGACTCGTATTATTGCAATTATCATCGGTGTAAGGGTCATAGGACGAACAATTGTCAAGCTTTGAAAAATCTAGTACAAGATTTAATTGACAATGGTACCATTACAATTGAGGGACATCATACCAATGATGATCATCAAGAATTCAAAGATCCTTTACCAAACTATCAAAAGGGGGAAACATCAGATACCAAAGCCAAAAGCATACATAATGTTGAAGACAATATAATCCGTCACATCTACGCAGATGATCAACGGGTTAATGTTATCAAAATCAAGGGAAAACAAGAATATCAACAGGTTAATGTGACAACAAGAGGTCAAGCAAAAGTTGTTCTAAAAGGAAGTTCATCTAAAACAACTATTTCTCCTCCAAGTCAGTATAATCTAGTTGATCAATTGAGAAAAACATCAGCTCAAATTTCCATCCTTGAACTTCTCAAAATATCCCCCATACACAAGAATATTTTAGAAGAAGCTCTTGTAAACACAATTGTTGACACTGATTTGGATGTAAACATATTTCAAGCCATGGTAGGACATTTGTCTTCCCCCACTTGTCTTTCATTTTCCGATAAAGATGATGCTTCCATGACACATCCACATAATTCCTCGCTCTATCTTGAAGTCATGATCCATAAACATCGAATTAGACGTGTCTTAATAGATGGAGGATCCGGTTTGAATATTTGTACCTTAAAGTTAATAAATGCCTTAGGAATATTAGAAAATGAAATTGATCCACGAAGGAAAATAACTATCAAGGCATATGATGATGAAGAAAGAGCTTCTAAAGGATTGATATTGCTACCTATCAGAGTGGGACCTGTTGTGAAGAACACATTTTGCCAGGTCTTAGATCGAGATCTTTCTTATAACATACTTTTGGGTCATCCGTGGATTCATGATATGCAAGCAGTACCATCAACGTATCATCAATTCATTAAGTTTCCATATAATGGACAAGAAATAACTATACAAGCTGATTACAATAGTACCCAAACTTGTTCAAATCTTCGAGTAACTCAAGATGTCTTTGTGCCACACAATAGGGAAGCTCTTGTTGTTTCTTCTTCCAATCTACAATGCCAATTGCAAGAATTGACAAAGAATCTTGATACTAAGCTGAAGTTTAAAGACAAAGGTGTAGGTGAATATTCATTATCTCTTTCTACCTTACCTCCTTCTCCGAGGTCACATGGGCAGCCAACCTTATCAAATCAAAAGATTGCAACAGCTTTTACATCTCAAGCTTCTGTGCCAATCACAAAGTTTGATGGAAAATTCATTAAAGCTAACACCACTGAAGAAGAAGCTGAAGATAGGGACATCCTAAATTGGCTATACAAAGATGAAGATGAATCTCTCTTGCACATTAAGTTGCCTAAAGAACAATATGGTAAGGGGTATGCTATCATGCAGAAGATGGGCTATGAAGGAAATGGTCCTATAGGAAAAAGAAGAGAAGGAATTGTGGAACCAATTCAACCTATTTTAAAGCATTCAAGTGATAAAACAGGGCTTGGATATGGCAAAGATAAAGAAGAATCTACTTCACAGCAAATACAATCAACTCATGAAGAAGGATCAATGTCAGATAAACCGCATGAATCAGTTTTCCAATTGCAGAATAGTTGAGATACTGATTCTAATGAATATGAATGGGACACTATTTATAATGATGAATTTTGGAGATACAAACAAGTTGATACCATACATAAATATGCACCTGTTCTCATACAAGGAGAAACCTCAAGGTCTCCACTTGATTATGTTTTACAAAGCGATCATGACTCAAGTGAGGATGAATCAGATTCTAACGAGATTGACAATCAACAGGAGAATACCATCATAGACCTTGTCTACCACGAGGATGATAACCATATCATGACTTTGACAATTCAAGACCTTACCGAACCTAATGATCCTATGCCTTTAGTTTATCTAGAACTTATTGATTGGGACATTGATGCACCTATCCATATTCCTACATTCAATGATGATGAGGATATTATAAATTTCCTTTGTTCCTCAAATGGAGAAAACAATTTTTTCATTCAAGAATTCCATACTCGTGATAAGGAGGGTGTCAAGTCTCTTAGCTGCAAAATAAATGAAATAAAAGATGGATCTATTGGTGAAAACCGAAAAATGGCAGTGATAGATCAACAAAAGAGAAAAATAAAGAGTGAATCTGACAGTGAAAACCTTTTTGAGGCACTGAAGGATGAGAAACTTGACACTCTTCCCAAGTATTCTCATGAAAGATCTTCTATTTTGATCGAACCAACAAAATTAATCAACATAAGTACAGCAGAGCAGCCAAAAGTTTTGCAACTTGCAGCATCATTAACAGTTGAAGAAGTCCTGAAATTCATGCAATTCTTGAAGGAGAATCAAATTAACTTTGCTTGGTCATATGATGATATGCCAGGGTTAGATCCTAATCTGATAATGCATCATTTATCTATCAAGGCAAGGGCAAAACCTGTAAAGAAAAAGCTCAGAAAAATGCATCCACATGTTGCATTACTGGTCAAAGAAGAATTAAAGAAGCTTTTGGATGTTGGATTCATTCGAACTATTGATTATGCAGAATGGATTTCCAATATTGTACCTATTTCAAAGCCAGATTGAAGGATTAGAGTTTGTACAGATTTCAGATATTTAAATAAAGCTTGTCCCAAAGATGACTTCCCTTTACCCAACATAGATATGATTGTTGATTTAACTGCTGGTCATGCAATGTATTCATTAATGGATGGATTTTCAGGATACAACCAGATAAAAATTGCACCAGAGGATCAAGATAAAACAGCGTTTACATGCCCTTGGGGTACATATTTCTGGAATGTAATGCCATTTGGGTTAAAGAATGCTGGAGCCACTTATCAAAGAGCAATGACAACTATTTTTCATGACATGGTGCATACATTCATGGAAGATTATGTTGATGATTTACTTGCCAAATCTCACACACGGGAAGAAAATTTAGAAATATTGTCAAAAATCTTTACCAGAATGGAGCAGTTCAATGTTCGACTCAATCCAAAGAAATGTGTCTTCGGCGTTACATCTGGAAAACTCCTAGGATACATTGTTTCAGAAAAGGGTATAGAGGTTGATCCAGAAAAAGTGCAAGCTATAATGGACATGCCGCCACCACGAAATATTAGTCAACTTCGATCATTGCAAGGAAGATTACAGTCCATCAGAAGGTTTATAGCTCAACTGGCAGACAAAAGCTTGCCATTCACACATTTATTGCATAAAAATGTCCCATTCCAATGGGATGACAAATGTGAAACAACATTCAATCAGATCAAGCAATATCTTACGCATCCACCAGTTTTAATTCCACCTATTCCAGGAGAGCCACTCATACTCTATATTTCAGCAACAGAAGTATCTTTGGGAGCATTGCTAACACAAGAAGATTCTACAGGTAAGGAAAGGGCCATATACTATATCAGCAGAACCTTAACAAGACATGAGTTAAATTACAGTTTCATTGAAAAAGCTTGCCTTGCAGTGGTGTTTTCTTCTCAAAAGTGGCGACATTATATGTTGGCTCATACAGTTAAGCTGATAACAAAGATTGATCCATTAAAATACCTATTAAGCAGAGCTACTTTAACAGGAAGACTTGCAAAATGGGTAATGATCTTAAGTGAGTTTGACATTCACTATGTAGATCGAAAAGCTATTAAAGGACAGGTCATTGCGATCGGTTGGTGAAGCACCTTTACCAAGAAAATCCAATGCACATTGAGTTCACGATGCGATGTCTTCACAGCAACAATTAAGAAATCATGGACATTGTACTTTGATGGATCTTATACACAATATGGCTCGGGGGCAGGGATTCTCTTTGTTACACCTGAAGGACATACCATTTCATGATCATATCGGTTGATGTTTCCTTGCACAAATAACATAACTGAATATGAGGCATTGCTCATAGGATTAAAAATAACATTGGAATGGCGAATTACAGAACTGTAAGTTTACGGTGATTCACAACTTGTCATTAATCAAATTAATGATGATTATCAAACCAAAGATGATAAGTTGCTACCTTACAAGAACATGGTGGATGATTACAAGAAGTATTTTGTGTTAATCAAGTTTTCACAAATATCAAGGATTGATAATAAAGTTGCAGATGCAATGGCTACCATTGCTTCATTATTACAACTTTCAGAAGATCAAACCAGATATGAATTTTTGGTGGAACAATTGTTTTCTCCAGCCTATGATAATCCTGAAACCCAAGTCATATGTCATTTAACCTGTTCTTCACCTTTATATGGCAAGACTTATACCTATCTTAAAGATAATATCTTACCTTTGGATTTATCCCGCAACCAAAAATAGAATTTCATTTGCCAATCATCATGTTATACCTTAATTGCCAATATTCTTTATCGACGTGGTCTTGATGGTACACTCCTTAGATGTCTTGAATGTGATGAATCCGACAAAGCCTTACAAGAGGTTCATGGTGGTATTTGTGGAACTCATTCGAGTGGTTTGACCTTATCCAAGAAACTTGTCAGAATGGGATACTATTGGCCTACCATGGAGAAAGATTCTTTTACTTTTGTCAAGAAGTGTTCTAAATGTCAGATTCATGGGAATCTTATTCATGCACTTGCGCAGGAACTGCAACCTTTTACTTCAACATGGCCTTTTTCTCAGTAGGGACTAGATCTTGTTGGAAAAATACATCCTTCCTCGTCAAATGGTCATAAATTCATCATCACAGCCACGGAGTATTTTACAAAATGGATTGAAGTTGTTCCTCTGACAACAGTGACTGGTAAACAAATATCTTCATTTATCCTGAATTACATTATTTGTAGATATGGAATTCCTAATTCTATCATTACTGATAATGGAAGACCTTTCAAGAATCAAGACGTTGATGAACTTTGTGAAAGATTTCACATCCAACACAAGTTCTCTACACCTTATTATCCACAGGGTAATGGTCAAGCAGAAGCTTCCAACAAAACCATCTTGAAGATATTAAAGAAGACAGTAAATGACGTTGGACGTGATTGGCATGTTCAACTCAACCCAGCTTTTTGGGCATCCAGAACTAGTATTTACACACTAACAAGAGCTACCCCATATGCTTTGGTCTATGGAGCAGAAGCAATCTTACCACTAGAAGTTGAAATACCTTCACTTAGGGTCTCACTCAAGGGATTGATAAGTGATGAAGACTACAGAGTTTCTCGCCTCCAAGAGCTAGAATTGTTAGATGAAAGACGTCAACATGCAGCTGATCATTTGAAGGGTTATCAACAGATTATGTCTCGTAGTTATAATCATAGAGTTAAACCACGAACATTTCAAGTGGGTGACTTAGTCTTGAGAGAAAATCCACGTAATCAGCAAGATAGAGAAAAGAAAGGGAAATTTGAACCTAATTGGCTTGGTCCATTTGTTGTCATTGCAGCATATGGTTCTGGTGCATATCAGTTATCCACGTCAGAAGGGGACCTGTTTGAAGAACTGATCAATAGTATTCATCTGAAGAAGTTCTATGTCTAAAAAGTCCTGAAAAAAAAATCATAAAAAGTCCTGAAAAAAATCAGAAAAATCATGAAAAAGTGCAATAAAAACAAGTAGTGAAAACCTGGTAAATAGGTGCTACTTGTGATCAAAATGGACTCCTCCATTTATTAGTTTATGTCTTGTTTTCATTTTCGGCATCATTCATCCATATCTATCATCTGTATATATCTTTCATATCCATATCATACAATGGAATCTTATGTTTCATCATGGCTTGATGAAATTTGTACATATCCATACTCTTTAGGTTGTGCAGAAACATAGATTGAACAAGAGAGGGGCAACAAGCTTTTCGAACATTGTAAATAGACACCAAAAATAGTTTGACAAAACACAACAAACATTGTCGTATCAAATCAACCACAACATGTTTATTCAATGCCAATGGAAATCGAAACAACATGATCCAAACAAATATTGAAATGAGAATATCAATGATGATAACCAAAATTGGATGATCTTAATCTGAATAAATGTTTGAAATATTTTTAAGCAAGATTTGAATGGTTGTTTGATTTTCTATCATATCTCTCGAGTAATTCAATGATGTACTGAACTAGAAAAGCAAGGAAGGAGAATGATTTTTCTTTGTCTGCTGTTTGTGAGGAAATCATTAGTACTATGCAAATTGGTCGTGAGACATGCTCTAATATGTATCATGGATGACATTTCGGAATTTGCATGAGAAAAGGATTAACTCTTGTCTGTTTATGCAAGCAATACTCAAGTCATCTCGGTTCAATTATACCTAGATGCTTGTATTAACTTGCTATATTAAAAATCATGAAAGCAATACTCTGGTCATCACTGGTGCTAACATACCCTTTGATGCTTGTATTAACTTTCAACATTTCAAAGCTCTATGATGATACAAAAAGCAAAACTAAGCTCTACAAATGGCAATATTGTATGGATGTCCTACATGGTTAGTATAGTTTGCATTCATGTTAGAAACTGCATTTTGCATTCATAAATTTTCCAAAAAGCTGGCAAAGAATCAAATGGTTTATATCTTTTCAATACATGACTGAGTATATTTTGACATTCACAAAAACATCATTTCATACATTTTTCATATATATTTGCATTAGAAATTCATAAAATCAAAACACATACATCATAAACATATACATTTATTCATCAAATAAATTTCATCTCATAAAATCATGTATACATATATATCATAAACCATGAAATCATCATATCATGCACATCATATAGACACATTTATCTCATCATAAATCGTCACTGCATTTCATATATATCAAAAATGAATGTCAAAATATACAAGGATGTCAACTACAAATGATATAACATCATCAAAAAAAAATGGGATCATCTCAAGGTGTATACAACAGAATATCATGAAAATATCCTCTACAATGCACTAGGCAGTGCTATCCTCTGATGGCGCTGGTCTGGGACCTGTACCACCTGCCCCTGATGGACCTGCACCACCTGTCCCTGGTGGCCCTCCTGGAGGTAATGGCTGTGTCACACCTCTGCTGGTAGTACGAGAACGACTATGGGTAGATCGTGACTGAGTATAACTCTCCCGCCGCTCAGGTGGAACCGCATCATGATATCTAGTCCTATAAAACTTAGCCTCCCATGTGGCTCTGGTAACCTCTCTCATCATATCACCAAGTAGGGTGCTACCTGCTACTCTCTATAGGCTATCAGCCAAAGCAACGGCCTGCTCACCTCGCTGTCTCGCTATGTCCCTCTCAGCAGTAACTGCAGTCAACTGTACCTGCAACTGTGAAATCAAGGCTTGTGCCTGTGCTAGTTGGGTCTATAAACTTTGTATTGTACTCTGTAGAGAAGACATCTGACCTGATACTGTCAGATCTACTGAAGGAGATGGGTCTGTATGTCTCATCCGTGGTCCACCTCTACCACCTCTGCCACCTCTCCTACCACCTCTCCTACCACCTCTATCTCCACCCCTACCATCACCACCATCATCTCCCTCTGAGTCATCATCCCCTCCACTCTCATCATCATCACTGTCCTCTAAATCATCATCCTTTGACGTTGACTCCCTCTGTCATCGTCTCTGTGCAGAAATAGGTACAATAGCCTCATCAGGATCAAACATACGTGGTGCCAGATGCTCTAAGACATACTGAAAATTCTCTGAAGTTGTCCCTGCTTCAAGGACATCCACTCGGTAATCCCACATCACTGCTCCCAAACTGGTGAACTCTGCCACCGCTATCTCATATGAAATCCGTGGACCCCACACTGCAAGCTCTGGCTGTCGTCGTGCATAAATGGCTGAACCCACAGGCATACCCTG
Source organism: Sequoia sempervirens (assembly GCA_007258455.2). Taxonomy (NCBI): domain Eukaryota; kingdom Viridiplantae; phylum Streptophyta; class Pinopsida; order Cupressales; family Cupressaceae; genus Sequoia; species Sequoia sempervirens. The sequence continues at coordinate 52,066,500 of VDFB02179234.1, forward strand.
AATCCGACCAAACTATCGACACACTCGTCCAGCAAGAAATCTCTCAAGGATCCATGTAGTCTACCCAATCAAAAATCTGGAAGTACATACATATAGCATCTCCCTCGCATCCTCTGGCCATGGCTCACAATCTAAATACGGTCTCCAGCATATTGTATCCAAACTATCCAATAGTCGCTGCCAATGCACTAGTTTGCCCAGTCTCGGCTAAGCAATAATGTGAGCATATCTCCATCTATATGATTGACCAGCTGGTCGCTGTCCTCGAGTCAATGGACGTAAAACAGCAAAGTGCTCCCATGCCCATATCTGTAATAATGAGCACCCAACAGCAAAACTTCGGCCTCTACCATATACAATATGATGTAACTCATCATATAAGTGGGCTAGCATGCATGTACCCCACGCATACCGTGTCCCCTGCATGACCATACTCTCCAAAACATGACCCCACCCGATCACAAACCCCTTCGACCTATGGTCGGGGCACAACACACCTCCAATAAATCCTGCAAGTACAGCTGGTAAAGGTGGATATGTATCTGTAATCTCGCCCCATGGGATGAAGTATCCAGCAATCTGATCATCTCAGAAAATCCGTCTCAAAGAATCAGTGCCTCCAGCCTCTCGGCTATCAAAAACAACTATCTCTCCCATCACTGGGATCTGTAGGATGCGATATACGTCCTTAGGGGTCACTGTAATCTCGCTTGTCGATAAATGAAATGTGTTGGTGTCACTATGCCACCGCTCTGCAAGTGCTGTCAATAGAGCCCTGTTGAGGCGAACCTCAGGCATGTCAAGTAATGCACTCAATCCACATGCATCAATCACATCTCTATCTGACTGTAATAAATGTGGAATCAATGTCCATGTGCTCGGAAATTTCTCTCGTAACTGCAAAACACCTAATCTCTCCTGTTGACATATCATCAAAGCAAAATCAATATCAAATCATCATAACATATCAATCAAAAACTGAACATCAAATTATTTGTTTTTCATCATCATGAAATGCGAATAATATCAAAATCATGTTTGTTTTTAACAACCTTAGACGCAAACAAATCAATCAAACTATTTGTTTTTCATCGTCATGGAAAGCAAATAAGCAACATCACGTTTCTTTCTAACAACTTTAGAAGAAAACTTATCTGTCCTATTTATTTTTAACAACTTTAAAAGCAAATCTGTCAACTCTTATTTGTTTTCCAACAACTTTGGGAACAAATTTATCAGGTCACAACAACATATGATTAAAGGTGCTACAAAATTGGTTAAATGCGCTACAAAATTCATCATCAGCGCTATAGAATTAGAGGCGCTATAGAACTCATCAAGAGCGCTACAAAAACTATCAAATGCGCTATTAAATTAATTACGCTACGAAAGACATTAAGTTCGCTACGAAACCTATCATATGCGCTATTATATCATATGCGCTATGAAAATTATTAAAAGCGCTATAATAGTTATCATATGCGCTACAGAATTGAATGCGCTACGAAAAATATCATATGCGCTACGAAAAGTCTTAAGGGCGCTAAAACTAATTTTTCTACATCAAAACATTGAAAAACTTGAACTAAACGGAAAATTTTCAGAAAGCAGGAGATTTACGAGATACATACCGGAGGTCCATAGTGCGCTGGCCGCTGATGTCGTCGGATACGCTCGAAATGGTGCTGGTGAACTGGAAGTGCCATAATTATCACCTCAGAGCTCAAAATTTGTAATTTTTACTAGGTTAAAATTGAAAATGACATGGAAAATGACATTTTTAACCTATATAATGGTAAAATTGGGGCATTTTTACCACATTTTAACATAGCAGGGGCAATTTCTTCATCAATTTTTCATTTCACATCTTTTCGGGTCAATTTTCTTCAAATCATTAGTTTCAAACGATGAATCGACATCTTCAAAATAATAAAAATTGAAAAATTCCACAAAAATTGAAAAAATCAAAAAATTCACAAAAATTCAAAATATTATCGATTCATCGTTTGCGGGGGCATATACCTATTGACATTTCGACAATCAACATTTGGGGAAAAATTCAAAATTCTTTGAAGCAATGCGTAAAACACATCACTTCAAAGAAAAATGTATACACCTAAAAATGGTCACATCACATTGTCTAGTAATTAATTAAATATTTTTAATATTTAATTAAATCTCTAATTCTATCTATGTATAAATAAATTTAAATAATTTATTTATATTGTTCATTATTTCATTTCGATTAAATGAATAAGTTTATTTAATCATCTTTTCATATTCATTTCTTAATTAATTAAATAAATATTATGGTTTATTTATATTAATTATCATATAATCTTAGTTTGAATATTTTATTCAAATAAAGATTAAAATATTCTTCTTTTCTTCTAAATATCATTTATAATTAAATATTCCAAAATATTTAATTAATTCCTCTAATTCGATTCTAATATTCATTCATAATTAAATATTCCAAAATATTTAATTAATTCTTCTAATATTTCATATTCTTCTAAAGTCACATCATGATTAAATATTCTAAAATATTTAATTAAATTTTCAATAGTTTAAAAATCAAAAATCAAAATTCATTAAATGAAATTAAATAAATTTATTTATTTAGTTAATTTTGGGATTTATCTTCAACACCCGTGAAACAAACTGCCCAAACAGAAAATTTAATTTTCTTTGTTTCTGTGTAGGCTTGTTCCCGTGGGTTGAAGACAGGAATCCATCCTTCTCTCCAACTTCTCAACCTCTTCCATCTTCTTCTCAACCTCTCCATCTCTCACCTTTCAATTCTACCAGACAATCTCACAGCCGTAGATTCTTGTCAGCCGGGATTGTGCCTGCAAAAATCTATAAATATGACTGTCGGGCACTCCAAATCAGATAGAAGTTTTAAGCAAGAAAATTATAGTCAAATTGCAAGCATTCATAGCATTCATAGCATTCATAGAATTCACAGTATTTTCATAGCATAGCAATAGCAGTATAGAATCATGACATCTTCCGTTCACAGCCCCTGTGCATAATTTACAGCCCCTGTCCATATCCATCAGCACTTTTACTTCACATCATATAGAATAGAGAAGTACTTTCATTTTGCATACTCATTCTGCAAGTTGCCATTCGGAGGAAGCCGAGCTTACATAATCTGAGAGCAACAACTTCAAAAGAATCATTGTAGATAGATAAAATGGAACGGCTCTGAAGAATTCTTGTTTATTTAATTTCATTTCAATTTCTTCAGTTTAATGTTTCATTAGAGTGTTTTTGTTTTTCAATTAGATTACAAATTAACAATACACACAATCAATTCTAAGGACTGTATGAAAATATATGCTTGACAGTCGTGATTTTAATGGCTACTAGGAAAATGAGTGATCAATGAAGAATTGAGATTAGGTGAAGGTGCAGACCTTAAGGATTGTTTATTTTGATTAAGTTAAATCTTTTAAATGATGAAAAACACAGTGGTGGTCTTGTTCAAGTTTGAGAAAGCACAAATCCAAATGTGTGCTATGTTGAGGTCTTGGAATGGTGAAGTCTTTTTGGTGAACTTGAAGATTTGAGTTTATTTGTATGGGTAGACCTTGTAATGGGTTATTTCTGTCTAAATGGTGACATTGAAGGTGTATAAAGGTTTGGAAGAGGTCTAGGGTCATGGTTTTGTCATTTTGATGTCTTGGTGCTTTGTGAATGCAAGCTACTTCAAAGAATGAATTGGTAAATGTTGAATGGTTCAATGCTTTGATCAGGTTGTCTTGAGTTTGATAATAGTTAAAAGACAAGTTTGTTGATCCGATGCATTGTAGTATGAAGTGAATTTGAAGAGATTTTTTTGAAAATTTAAGTGATTCATTGGTGATGTTTACTTTGATCTTCTCCAATTGGTTTTGGGACAGAAGTTCCCCTTGTGATTGGTGTTTTGATAGATGTACTTATATCAATGGTGCCCCGCATGCAAAGTTCTACATAGGGAAACCCGCATGATAAATTTCCTTCATGAGTTCATTTTATTTCTAAGTTGGAGGTTGCAGACCTTGGAGTTGAGCAATGTGGGTTCCGAGAAATGGAGGGGTGTTAAGCACTCGTCATTAAGGAACGACTTTAATAGGGTAGACTTTCGACTGTGGCGGTCTGCATGGGCAGACCCATCGGAGTGATTTTCTCAAAAGCCTATGAATTGCATGTTTTAGGATTGACAGTGACGAAGGCTAGCCCGAGGTCCACATGGCAGGAGGATGTGTGAGATTTGTTGTCAAAGAACAGTGGTGAAATGATGGCCACCCACATGGAAATTTCCTCAAAGCCACAATTCTTAGCAATTTTGAGTTTTTTTCAAATTAAGCACATGAAAGATGCATTAGAAGGGTACCTAGACCTAATCCTTAATGATTTAACCCCTTTCAAAAAATACAAAAATTTGGAATGCAGAAACCATAGGGTTTGGTGTCGTTAAAAATGAACTTTCACACATGAAAAACCACAGACGGACTTCCGCACACGGAAACCTACGAACAGCGACCCGCACACAGAAACCCACAAACGACAACCCACACACGGAAACCCGTGGACGGTGACCCACAAATGAAAAACCACAGTGAAATTCCCACAAAGTTACAAAACTTAGTAAATCTAATATTTTTAATTTTAGCACATGGGAAAAGGGGTAGAAAGAGTGTCTAGACATGTTTCCTTAAGATTTGACTCATTTTGAAAAATGAAGAAATTTGGAATGCGAGAGCTGTAGGGTTTGGCACGTCGTTAAAAATGGCATTTCACAAACGGACTTTTGCAGATGGAAACCCACGGATGGCTTCTCGCATTGAATTTTTTGCAATGTCTAAACACTTAGCAAATTTGTCTCAAACCCCTTTAGGAATATGGAGACATCCATTTTATGGGCCCTAGATGTTGAAAACTTAAAGTTTGTACCCTTCTTTTGAAATGCATAAATTTGGAAGGTGGAAGCCAAAGGGTCCAAAGCCATAAAAAAATAGCATTCCACACACGGAAACCCACAAACGGCAACCCGCACACGAAAACCCACAAATAGAAACCCACAGGCGGCGACCCGCAATGAAATTTTTGCAACTTCTTAAAACTTAACGAAACCTTGAAAGTTCACTTAGGCATCATAGAAACATTCCAAATCCATAGGCAACTTGTCCCCAAAGTCAAAAAATGAAGGAAAAAGTGAAAAAAAGGGGTCCCTGCCTTCGGCAGGGCATGTGTGCAAAATATGCACAACAATGAGGTGTGACATACTTATGACCAAGAGGTGGGTAGGTATTATTCATGGGTTGGGAAGTTGTAGGAGTATTTTGTGGCCTTGGTATTTGTGGTGGAATGTTTTGTTGCATACATAATTAGTGTTGCTTGGATTTCCTAATGCATGGTGAGATGCCTTTGAAATCTTAGGACCACTTGTGTTTTGGTGTGACCCTTGTGAATTAGTTGTGTTTGCATACTCACCCTACTTATGGGAAGGTATATACTTCGAGCTACTTGTCGCACTCTAAGAATTCATTTGTTGTAATTCTTGTTTCATCTATTCCTCCTCTTCCAATAGTTTCGCCATCTCAAGCTCTTCCTGTAGTTTTTGTATGCTTTGTTGTACTTCCTAAGTAGTTTGTTTGTCTTTGGGTGGACTAACATGAGTTTTTGTGGGTGCCATCTGATCCATGAATTCATAATTAGGATTCTCACCATACTATTGAGCCATTCTATCATCATTATCCCTTTGTGCTTCCACCTATTTGGCATCTTCATTTATATGAGCATAGAATTTTCTCACCTTTTAGGGGTCATTTTTGAAATGGTGAATAATATTACTCAAGTTGTTTTGTTCAAGTTGGGTATTAAAGCTCCCTAGTGGAAATCCTTTATTATTGCAAAATTTTGATCCATGTAAAGGCTATTGAATATTGTGAAAGGTTGCTCTGATGTATTTTCTTTATCACCATGGGTATTGTTTTGTGTGACCACAAGTAGATTTGATGTCGCTCCACCCTTAGTAGTAGTGGCCCTTGAGAATGGGGGGCATTTCTTATCATTCCATTTTTTATCATCTTTCTTTGGACTTCCCTTATGCAAGGACCTTCTACCATCCATCTTAGGTGAGATTGTGATACTTTGATGCCTAAAATCTAATATTTCTGATCTGATATTCAATTTATCACTCATACACAATGTGTCAGAGAGTTTTTTCTAGATTCACCACCTCTCTTAGAGAGGAATGATTTCATCTTTTGGGTTTCATCCACCAACATAGTTATACTTCTTATTTTCTAACTCTATTGGAATGGTCCTCCATCAAATTTCTTAGGTTTTCCCAATGGAGTCACCAATCTCTTGGTTTCCAAAATTACAAATTGCAAACCCTAAGAGTATGCCAGGCTCTATGGTAAGGTTAACAATGTTTTGGCCAATGAATAGAATTAACCAATGTGGTTAGAGTTCCATACACTTTAGGTTCTACTAGACCTAGGAAAGTGTACCCTTATAAATATTATTTCCAATGAATTGATATTAAGCAATTGGATGTGTTTATGAGATTTTTTTATATCTACTTCAATATGGCATAAAGATTTGAATTAGATAACTTGAATGCTAAACTACTTGTTGTTTCTAACTGCTACTCCTATAATTGAAAACTGGAAGGTGTGAATGAAGTTTCTATAGAATGTAATTCTAAACGAAATTTATCAGTGTCTTATCCTATTGGGAAATGGAGTTAAGATGTATATGATGTATGTGTCCTAATTATAGCTTAACTCAAATTTTTTGGCTCTTTTAGAAGTTTATGACTAGCATAAACGTGCAAGGTTATCAGTTACTAGGATCTTCTTACTAATACCAATGATATTTCCCCAGGTTACTGTGATATTTGAAAGGATTTTAATTCTTTCTTGAAGGAAACCAATTAAGATGACTTATTTAAAAGGATTTTAATTCTTGGCAGAAACCAATTAAAATGAATCACATAAAAGGATTTTTAATTCTTTCTTGTAGAAACTGTTGGTAAATGGAGCCTAATCAAACTCAAAGGTTAAATTTTCCCCACTCTTATCAGTGCAGTTTCCCCCCAAATTATTTAAAGGGGTTTGGGGGCAACGCCCCCAAGATGGGGTCAAGGGGTAGCGCCATAAAAAACCCTATTTTGTAACCGACATAAGTCTTGATAAAATGCTAAGGGTTTTGGTTTCTTTTGACATTGTATTGTAGCATTTGCGGTAGTATTGAGTTGCAAGGATTACTGGTTGTAATCAATTTGATTTACTGGATAATAATATTGGACTCTCTATTGGTGGATGTAGCCCAAGTTTGGGTGAACCACGTTAAATATTGTTACTCGCTGCTATTATTTCTGTGTTTTTTTTTCATTCCTCCATTTAATATTTATTTGCATTTAATTGATTTTTTTGCATACAATTCCTAACACAAACCAATCAAAATGAATCACACAAAGGCAGCAAATGTTTCTTGGAAAATTAAACATATGCTTGATATATTCAATTTGAATAACAAGGAAAGACCACTCTAGAGACAACAGGATAACATTTATCAATGGATCTCAACAAACAATTGAACACCAAAATTTTGGACACCAATTTATATCTTCTTCTCCATTAGACTGCTTCAAAAAAAATTACAATTCATATCAAAAGTCTTCTTTTTTATTCTATATATTATATATCTATTCCTATTGATGCTCTATCTACTATCTAATTTCTAATGATTATTTGATTTGGTCTTGGTTTCCTTCTTATAGATGAAGGAAGCGACAAGCTTCAGACCGTTTCATTTTTCATTTATTTATCCAGTGCAACTCTTCATTACATTAATCATCCTTCAAAAAATAATGAAATTTTATCCCCATGAAATTAATTTTAATGATATAATCCTTCTTTTTCTAGCAACTTCATGTTTAATGCACTTTCACCTGATTTAAAAAATGCTCTTTGGGTAAAAATAATTACCCACTCCATGATTTTATATTTTTCTTTGTTTCTCTCGATGAAAATATTTTTTAATTACTCTTTATGATTATCTTAATAAATTTCCACCTTTGCTGGTGATTTCATGTTTGTATTTTTCTGTGTGCATTTTACCCCATTTAATTAAATATCTGTTGGGTAAATTAATTACCTACCCCGCATTCTTTATTTTCACTTAACCCCTACAAAATAATGTTAAATTCATCCTTTCCCATGAATTATATCTTAATTGATACTATAACCTCACCGCAATATCCCACGATCATTGTTGGGCTCTGGTAGGCATGCGAGGAACGTTACCGCAGTATCTCATGATCTTTGCCTTATCTCTGCGGGAAAGCGAGAAAAGCATTTGAATTATTTCCATACTGCACCATGTCTTCTTGGCTCTTGCGGTGATGCAAGAGGCTCCACCATGATACCACACCTACTCCAGGGACCTCTTGCGCTGATGTAGGAAACACTTGTTTGCACCTCGCAGACATTTTTCAATTGATTTTTTTGGTGTTCCAAATCGACCAATCCAATGAGTCCTAAAGATTAGCCAATTAGTCCTAAAGATTAGCCAATTCCTTATGCTCAGAATCAAAGAGGGATTTGGCCAACTGACAAGATTTAGTCAAAGACTGAAATCTCCTACACTTTTGGCTCTATAGGACCAAGGAAGGTCTCCCTTTACAATGCCTAAAAACTCAATTACACATAGACATTTCTTTTTATAGCAAATAGTACACATAGACATTTCTTTTTATAGCAGATAATTCCCAATGAAAATCAAAGAAAGCATTGACAACCTCAAATATGTTTCTATTTTTGGTCTCTCAACACTCACTCGGCAATTGGGAAGCACAATTAAACACTAAACCTGAACCAAACAACAAGGATAATTTTCCCGTGAAAACTCTAGTTTACTCTCTTTGTTTGTTGCACATTGCACTTTCACTTTCCATCCAATAATAATCTTGCTTTACAATAAATCATTTTATACAGTGAATATTTAATTCACTTTATCTAGGAGAATTAAAAAAATATCACGTATGCACCCATTATATTCACTTTATCTAGGAGAATTAAAAAAATATCACCTATGCACCCATTTTCATTTGCATCACTCTATATTTTACTCAACCTTTTGTAAAAAGTGAAGATTTTAAAGAAAAACATTTACTGGGAAAAGTAGTATATTACCCATGCCTTTGTTTACTCCATCTCTTATACTTTCACCCACCTAGTAAAGATTTTAAAACAATACTTTATCGAGAAAAGTAATCTTTTATCCCTGCCCTTAGTGTTTTAAATCTTTCATTTAAAACATTCACCTGTAAGCTTTTTGGTTTCACTTTACAAAAAGTGAAAAAAAATTAAAATAATATTATCAGGCAACAAAAAAAATTCCCATGCTTTTATTCACGTTTCACCTTATCAGGAAAATATTAAAAAAAACTTTTCGCCACCATTTAAAACAAAATTCAAATGGGCCCATTTAAATATTTTCCATTTTATACTTTATGCTTTTGTCATTTAAAATATGGTGGCTTCTTAATATTTCATCGGGCCTCTTTTATCTTTCACTTATCACACACCTCGCACCACATTCGATGACATCACCTTCAGTCTTGTGTGATGTGTGAGATGCTTCCACGTAGCCCATCCTTTTGATGGATGTTGATCTTTATTTGGCTTTGCCCTAATTCTTCATTTTGTCTAGCATTCCACACTTGCTTAGCTTCATTTTGGAGCCCTTTGCACATCCTTCATACATTCTCATTGCAAGCACATACCTTCCATTTGTGATCATGGTGGTTCCCACAAATTCCCATAATACTTCCTTCCACGCATGGGTTGGATTTGCAAAATAAACATGTGCTAGATTTACACACACATTGGATGCCTAAATAGAAGTGTTCATAGCTGTAGCCCCTTATAAATTCAAATTTCCTTGGCATAGCAGATCGGCCTCCCTCTGCTTGGACAATGGCGCCTATTTTCTGCCTAGAAAGGTATAGCTAGTACAAGCATTTCCCAAATGCATTTGCTTAAAAGTTCCTGAAGCATTTTCAATAAATTCACTTTGTGCATACTCTACATTCGGCATCCCATTTAAACCACATTCATTTGGGGCTCATTCCAAACAGTTTGCATGCCCTGTCCAAATGTGTTGCCTCCATTCAGTGTCCTCAGCTCTGAGTCATCTGTTGGGGCTCCCTTGGTGGAGGTATATCACTAAATTTTCTTTCAGCCAGCATGGACACGCCCCTTAACTGCATCGAACCATGATGTTTCCCTCATCATTTCATTGTGCCTCTTCAATACTGCATAGCATTCTTCATTGATCCCTTCTCATCGTGCCAAAAATGCAAGTGACTCCTTTCATGGCACCCTCCACAGAAATTCAAAAACCTCTTATGGTTTTTGCACCAATCTACATATGGTTTGAGCCTTTCCTAATGTGTTGCTAAGGAGAAACTAACCCACAAACAATTTTCAATACATTTTCATTGCCAGCGCCTATTGTACCATTCCTCCTTCATCTAGCGCAGTGGTTGCCTCACACTCTATTTCCAATAATGATTTTTGACAGATAGCTCCTTATTTTCTCTCAAGTAATTTGCTTCACTCTTTGTTTGAACCTTAAGATAGGGCATTGTGTTCTACAACTTTTATAAAAAAACTCTTGCCTTTGTATTCTTGACAGATCCAGTTCTTGCACCTTGGCTACCTACTACTTTCGCATTGATTCATTCTCTGCATAGAACTTTCAATGATTCTTTGCTTCAAATCAGTCATTGTTCTTAGTCCCATGCCAAACCGAAGCCATAGCTACAAATAGATGTGTACTCACATGAATAGAGGAATTTGAACAATAATTAGCCTAATAAAATATTTTCTTTTTCATCATCATGTAGCTGCTCAAACAACTCAGCAAGATTAAACTACATGGCACCAAGCCCTCTCAAAAAAAATTGGTTGTGTTTTACCTTCTACTTGAGATGGCGGTAGATTACCAGACTGCACCAGGGGAGTCGCAGCTTTGCAATTGCATTTACTCTAGATACATTATAATATGGATTAATAACATTATGTGGATGAGAAATTGGCATTTCCTTTCCCTTGATTCCAGTTTTCCCAGGCATATTCCCATTCTAACTACCATATAAAAATGGCATATATGTTTCACTACTTGGCCTTACTAATTTATCTTGCTTGTGACAAGATGGATAGCTTTTACTAGCAAATCTAGATGATGGAGATTCAGCAGGAGAATCTTCATCCATCTGCATTGAAGAATATAAGTCAGGGACATGTGTTATGTGGTTGTTCAAACAACCAAGCAAGATTTAAAAATGCTTGACTTTATCCCATGGCAACTCGAGTTGTTGCTTCAAACTATCCAAAGGCCTCCCTATATTGATGCTTGGTTGACATTACTCGGAGTTATTCAATAGCTCTTCAATATCCTGTAGCCTCTTCATTTTGCATAGATACTTGATTATACATTGCCAAGTCACAAGCTGAACAGTGACTCTATTGGAGGAGAATAACAATATTCATACAAAAAATGTGATGACTATCACTTTGGTAATATGTTATTCAAAAGATAATAACATGAACCCCCAATATCTGACAATGTCTCTTTACCAATATTGAAACACAACTTCAAACTATGTGAAGCAGTCCGGGTCCCCAAGTGGGCCCAGCTAAAAAAAATATCCTTTTCAAACAAATTTCATGTTAAACTGATCTGAGACAGCTTCTAAGTACTCCTGAAGTGAAAATTTGAAGTGGGTTATCATTAAAACTTGTTTTCAAGCATATTTGAGAAAAGAACAAAACTAGCCAGGTGGGCTCTGGAATCACTTTGGAAAATCAGTCAAACATCCTCCTAAAGCCTTAATAACTTATAAAGCCATAAAAACTTATAAGCATGTAGACATTTGAACCGAGAATGGAGTGCAAAAGACGGTTTGGAAAAAAAAGTCACGAGGTGGAAGTTATTCAATGTCAAAGTTACTCAGTCATACTTTTATGTAAATGCACTTGTTCAAAATCAATTAAAACCCACCAAATCACCATTTTGAAAAAATATCAAATCAACTCCTAGTGAGCTACCACTGGAAACATTAGCTCATTTAGGTACATTGAGCATGTGTGCAAGAGGACATTCGTTCAATCATCAATCCTCACGAGATATTAGGGGTCAAAGTTGACCACCTTGAAACACTGTCAGAAATGTAAATGTAAAACTAAACAAACTGCATTTGCTTTTGATCTCGCAAAAATAGCAAATTAGATAATGATGCTTTGAAACTTGACAGGGAAGCACATGAATGTATGGAGAATGGAGAGCAACAATCCTTTTGTCTTGAAGATCATCCAACTGTGAAATATCAGCTCAAACAGGATGTCACTTTGCATAACTGAAAGTTCTCAAACAGCAGAAAAGTTTCAATATCCTCCAGCTTCACTTTTCAAAACCCTATCAAAACTCATCATGGGAAGCTGAAAATTGACATGCTAGTTCACATATGTCATATGAGTGTGTCCACAAAGGTTTTTTGCATGAAAATCAACTAACTCCAAATTATGACCCTCCAAACTGGGTCACTTAGGCAAACTTTTCAGGTGCACTTCTGAGTGTGTAAAGGCAAAAATTTTATATGGGCACTTCCAAATTTGCAAAATTTGAAAGTCCCAATAGTGGCTCTGACTGGGGATGTATGCCCCCTGCGGGCATAGCAAGAATCCAGATCTCTGGGGAGTAGACCAGATTCTAAGTCCATTGGATGCTTTCAAACTGCTCCTTTATTCAATCTCTTTTTCACCTTCACTTGGTGACCCTAGGCCACCAAATGAAAAAGGGGAGTCAATTCTTATCTCTTTCAAACACCAATCTGATAAAAGAACTTATCTCCCTCAACTCATGCTTGCCACTATCAAACCACAACAGCATGAGTAACTGCATTTGTGCAAACACAAGTATCGGGCTGACTTTGTGCAAGTGGAAACTTTCTCCCTATTTGACTTTGTTTTCAAGTGGCAACCAGATCACATAAGCCACATTACTACCACTTCATTTTCTAATTTTGTATCAAGTGGCAACATTTGAAGATGGTGATCAAGACCATATGAAAGCATAGCTTGATCACAGTCATCTGCCTGATTAAACATGTTGGCATCTCCTAATGAGCTCATAATCACTATGCATTTGAAAGTCAAGCATACTCTCAAAATGTTGATTATCATGTGGCAACAACTTATCATATGCATCATATGAACCATTTTCAAGCTGAAAACAACATTCTTCAATGTTCTATAAGTTGCCACATTTTATGAAAACTTCTTCCAGCTGACAAAAATAGCACTCACATTCTACCACATGGCTAGTACTATTAAGTCAATCTGATCACTAGTTTTCATGTAAAAGGTGAAACTATCATAAGAACTTACCAAAAATCATGTAAACTATCTCCAAGTGTATGTAAAGAGATACACTCATGCATTGGCACACTCTATAATTGTCCTCCATCATGCTGGTACAAAGAATCATCAAGTATTTCTAACTTATCCTCATCTTTAGTTACTTTATTATCTTTTGAACATAACATATGAACATTTTCAACATCCCAAGCTTGCTCAACAATGAGCAATTCTGGTTCAAAAGGATAATCTATTTTTTATTTGTAATCAATATCTACATCCACATGAAAAGACTCATGACTAGGATCATCTAAATCAGCAAACAAAAACTTCTCCAAATCTGTATTTAAATTTTCAAAACTTGGCTCATCGGGTACACAAACCTCATGGTCATTTGTTGTTTCTAATTCATCAAAATAGATTTCTGAATTTGCATCAACATGCACACTTTCATACTCATCAGACAATGCATTATTACAATCAAATGGTTGCTTGTCTTCGTCCACATTATCATCATGTTGATCAACTGGTTCATAACTCGAAGGAAGATCAAAAACACATGCATCATACTTTGCACAATAAAGATTATCTTCACTGTCAAAATCAATGTGAGAAGCACACAACAACTGAGGGTCGTCTACATGTGTACATTTCTAATATTCAGTGGTCAATAAATTTGAAATTTGTTCACTGCTTAAGAGATCATTGCTTTGATCTATTATGTCAACCACTTCTTTTATTTGACCTTCACTAGAATTGAATGCAATATCAAATTGCAAATCAAGACATGTCATGATGTCATCGTCATCAAAATCTGAAAACTCAGTGGACTGATCATAAACAGGATTTCCCCAATCATAGGAGATTGAATTGCTAACAACCTTGTCAAAAACATGGTCACAACCCATCACAGAGAACAAGCTATCCATTTGTTCATTCTTGCTTACTTTTGGGCTATCATGACAACAATCCACATCTTTCTACATCTCAGCATTGGATTGGGTATCTTCATTGAGTTTTTCATTTACATCCTCTTGAGGATAGACACAAATATTTTCACAATCAAACTGAAAACCATCAATGGTTTCTACATTGCAAATGCTTGTGGTTGATCTTGCTAACTAAAATTCATTGCATACTTTATCACTTGCAGATGATATACTGACATTCTTAGAAGCATTTCTCAAATCAGAAAATTCCTTTGTCTCGTCATGAAGACTTGCATCAAAGTTGTACACTCATTGGTAGAATTGACATGATCAATTGTACCATAACACTATTGATTGCACATTTCCTCTGCAAAAAGTAAATCCAATTCATATCCCTCATCATACTCTTGTGAGCCTTCAGAAGTATTTTCATCACCTTCATTTACTGCAGAAAATTTGCTCTCTATTTTTGCATTGTTAGAGGAAATAGAAGAAACTTCAAATGTTTCATTTATCTCATCATGTATTTAATCATTATGGCTGCAATTTTCAGTTGGGTACATTTCTTTTGTAGGTTGTTCAAAGAAAACTTCCTCATCACCTAATAATGCATCACTCTTGTCTTCTACCTTCTCAAGTATGCATTTGTTTGTATTCAAACCTAAGGACATCTGATCATTTGTATTCATGCAGCTACTACTGGTATCAACATGTTTACCCACAATTGAAGACAGCAAACTTTGCACATATTCATCCATTTGTTTCTCCAAAATATCTAAACATGTGTAAGTCATCTCCATACTCAATATTCTGAAATATTTTAATAGTGCACTATATCCCTCCTCAAAGGCTTCAAAGTACATATGAATGCAATCTGGAGTACTAGGTCTGAAATTTGCAGGGATTAGTGAAAGAGCAACAGCTAATATGTGACTAAAAGCAATGCTTGAATCTTCATCTTGTTTTTTAATCTGCCTTAACCTTATGACAAGGTTAGAGGGCTCTTTTGCAAATTCTTCTTTGTAAGCATTCACTAATTTATCCTAGCAAGGAAAAGATTTCTTAGGAAAACTTAGGTACGAATCCCTAGCTCTTACTTCAAGAGACCTAACAAAAAATCTCATCCAAATATCCCGATATCCAAATGAATGTTTATCCATGAAGCTAGAAAATTTTTGGACATGTGCATCTCCTTTACACACATTGTATCCATTAAATCTAGGCATCTTCTTATAGACTTGAGTTGGCATAATCTCAATTTTGTAATCAACCCATGACAAATCTAATTGAGCATACAATGGATCAAAGGAATTGACAAAAGGTGCATTAACTTGGCTAGTAGATATAGTATGATTATCTCTTAATGGGGCTTGTAGAGACATCTAGTGCCTTTTATCCATCTCTTTAATTCCCCTTTCGAACATAGCTTTCCATTCTTGACAAAACCTAGGCTTGTTAACACTTGGGTTCCTATACTTTGGGGTGTCAAATGTTTGAGAACTATTAGACTTCTGAAGCTTCTTGACAAGTATCAAAGTGTCTAATGGTATGGCTATTTTATCTTGGTTTTCCATGAATATTTGCAAATCATGGCTTAACTAATTGCACATAATCTTAACCATGACCAAATGAAGGATTACTATGACAATTGTTGACTTAGTGATAACCTGGGCTTGAAACATATGATAATTCAAATGGATGTAAATCCCTAAAATATACAAATTCATTCTAACCATCCACACCAACAAATATTTGAGCACTAGACAAAAAAATTTCAATGGAACTACAATTACATTTAATATAACAGATCCAGCAAATGGGAGTGTGCAAACTCAATATTAATGTCCTTCCCCTTTATTAGTGCTAATTCACTCAATAGGGAACCAAAGTATTTTCTTAAGACGTTCAAATATGTTTCTCACACACAATTTTCTTGAAAACCAAAAGTGAAGAATACCTGAAAATGTTGCAACTACTGCAAATTGTCTTCCTGACTGGAAATATTGTAGATCTGGAAATGTATTCATCTCTTCATCGGGTTCTTTTAATAGAGTTTTCACCTCTCTTTACAAAGGACTGAACTTCAAGTAGCATGAATTTCTTTCAAAGATAAGTCTCCTTATGAGTTCCTTTCACCAGCAGAGCACCACAAATCATGAAATCTTCAAGTTCACTACAACAAATTATTTCTTTGGGTTTGAATTCCTTCAATATTTGAACCAAATTTAGAATAGAAAATAATATGACTATGAAATATCAATTTGCAACTGGAGATTCATAATTCTCCCCAGTAGATTCGCCATTCTGTTGGTGTTCCAAATCGACCGGTCCAATGAGTCTTAAAGATTAACCAATTTCTTATGCTAGGACTCAAAGAGGGATTTGAAAAACTAACAAGATTCAGTCAAATACTAAAATCTCCTACACTTCTAGCTCTGTAAGACCAAGGTGGGTCTCCCTTTACAATGCCTAAAAAACTTAATTACACACAGACATTGTTTTTTATAGTAGATAATTCCCAATGAAAATATACCAAAGAAAGCATTGACAACCTCAAATCTGGTTGTATTCTTGGTCTCTCAACACTCACTCAGCAATTGGGAAGCAGAATTTAACACTAAACCTCAACCAAACAATAAGGATTTAAAATGATTTTGAATTTATAACTTGTTTCTTAGATGCACAAGCTAAATGACAAATCAGTGCCTAATTCTAGGCCATGGATTCAAACACATAATCATAAAGATAATTTCATTAGCAAATGAACTTCAATCAGCGGATTCAAACTGTTAATGCATTACACCAACAAATCCACTCTTGTTGTCAATTAAATTCTTCTTATAGATCCACCCTGCACACTCAAAATCACAATTATCTACTCAAAGTAATTTAACCATTTCTTTGAAAGAGAACCATGAACAAATAATACAATCTCAGTAAAACTGAGATGAAAAACTCAAACATACTTTGTATTATTGAATTCATATGATCAAATGTGTACAAACATGGAGACAATTTGATGACATTCTTGATTTACTTGCACAAACTGATTGATATTTACTCATGAAATCAGCAATTATAGCTTACAGACTCCATAGATGACTCAGACTTAGCATTTCTCTATCTACCCAACCCATACAAAAATTTAGAACCCTTTACAATGAAAGAAGAATCAGAAGATATAGAAGAAAAGAAAGCTGCAAAAGTTAATCCGTTGAAGACACCTGGAAGCTTCATCCACCGTTAATCAACAACAAGAAAATATCTGGAAAAGCCTCTCTCTTCTCTCTTCCCTTTGCAACAAACTTTGCCTCTATATTTTTCCTTTGCTTCAAGTTTGTCAACAACAAAAAATTTCCCCACGTGAAAAAACTACACCATTTTACCCTGCTATTGAGAAAATAATTTGCCTGTGAAAACTCTATTTTACTCTTTTTGTTTGCTACACATTGCGCTTTCACTTTCCAGCCAATAATAATCTTGCTTTACAATAAATCCATTTAGATAGTGAATATTTAATTCACTTTATCTGGGAGAATAAAAGAAATATCACCCATGCACCCATTTTCATTTGCATCACTCTATATTTTACTCAACCTTTTGTACAAAGTGAATATTTTAAAGAAAATCATTTACTGGGAAAAGTAGCATATTACCTATGCCTTTGGTTACTCCATCTTTTATACTTTCACCCACCTAGTAAAGATTTTAAAACAATACTTTATTGAGCAAAGTAATTTTTTACCCGTGCCCTTAATGTTTTAAATCTTTCATTTAAAACATTCACCCGTAAGCTTTTTGGTTTCACTTTACAAAAAGTAAAAACATTTTAAAACAAGTGCTCTGTGTGAGTTGTAGTCCCTGCCTTAAGCAGGTCTGTTTGTAGGGAAAACAGTGTAACAAGTATTTTGGAGTTGGTCTTTGATGATTGCTTTTTGGTTTTTGCTATTGTGTTCATCTGTTTGTAGGGAAAACAGTGTTTTGGAGTTGGTCTTTGATGATTGCTTTTTGGTTTTTGCTATTGTCTTCATCTTTTTTAGTATTTTGGAGTTGGTCTTTGATGATTGCTTTTTGGTTTTTGCTATTGTCATCATCATTCGTAGCATCTAGATCATGGTCTGCGGGAATGAATTGACGGATCTATTTTCAAATAACTTGTCCCCACTTTGCTTAATCCTTCAGCCCCATAGACTTCCTGACACAACCATTTCAAAAGCATACAAGTAACTGTCTCTACAGATAAAATAGTCTTTAGTAGAGAATTTGTAGATGAGAAGAGAACCCTTTCTTCTTGAATAGTTGTAAACCTATTGATGGTTTTGTATGGCTAATTGAAAGCATATACATGTTGTAGCAACTTGGAATCTGTTGATCAGATGCCTGGTATTGAATAATTGGTAGATACTAGAGATACTTAATTCCTTACGAACTAGGAGAGTTTTGTCTATGTTTTAGCCAAACAAAAGCATTATGTAGAACTCTCATTCTATTGTATGCTTATGATCACATATATTGCATCAGGGAGTAGTACAAGTGTCATTTCATTTAGGCCTAAAAAATACTATACTTGTAAGCTATAACAGATCAAAATTTCCATACAACAATAATAGTCATTAACGTGGTTGTTAAATAAATGTCACCTGAAATGCCATTGACTCTATGATACATCGTTAGAATGAGATACCGAGAGAAGAACTAAAGCTATCACTTCTAAGACAATTGGAAAAAGAGGACATACAGTGCATAGCTCTGAACTGCAAGAGATGTTGGGTAGTAAATTTACTATTAGGCTTCAGAAATTACAACTGACCAGAAAACACCCTCCCCTCAAAGACTATATATGTTATACTCATTTGAGCAAGAAAATTTTTAGCAGAGCGATCACCGCCTTCAAAACTAAAAACAGAAACCAATCTTCCAACCAAATCCTCTACAAAAAAGAGCCACTTGTTTTATATATATAAAAGAAGATAATATGACCGGTTGATGTGAAAGAAACAAGAACAAGGAGAGGAGCTAATATTGCGGGCATCAAGGATAGACCATGGGAGAAAACTTTAACATTAGAAAAGAGAACACCTTATAATACCAAAAGTGATGTACAAAGAAGGTAACAATTATCACTTCTCCTATTGAGATTTCAACTAAATTAGATTTGTCTTCCTCAAAAATTATGCAATATCTACTGCTTAACAAAAACATGCAATCTCAAAAGTAAACCTGGAAATATCCACTATTGCAATAAAATTTGAAAATGAGAGTCAACTGTTCACTGCTCTAAGATGCCTGAAAACTACAAAACATGATGCTTTCTAACTGATACACTTTAAGCACTGCTGCAACCATACACATGGAGGAGCTTGTATAGAGCAATGGACAAAGAAAATGTTATAATGCAAACCGTGTTTGGAATTCTTGATGCAATTCTTCCTCAGGAGACAAACAAAAATCACCCAGTTAGTCCTTTTAGTCCTTTCATCTTCACTATCATTCAATCAATTTCTTCATGCTGAATGTTATCGTCATAGCATGCACTTGTATTCTAGAGAAAAGATGCATATGCTGCAAGAACATCAGTGGAACAAAAGCAAACTGAAACAAAAGAAAAAAACAATATCATTAGTAGAGATTTGACATAAGACATCTGAACACAAAGAAAAAGGATTCACTTCTCAAAACAAACCCAAGTCATGTAATTGAGCTGTGTATGGAAAAATAAATAAAACAATATGCATAGTGTAGCATAAGCATACTTGAACTATTGCACTAATCTGGATGGAAGATAGAGACTTGCTTTATTTTTTGATGGACATGTACCAAATGAATATTTGCAGATGTCGATTCCTATTTCACATGATGATTGGCTTGAGTGTTAACTTTCACAACCTTGACCTGTATATTTATAGGTGCCACTTATATATATATATATATATATAATACTTAGCATGGAATCGTTTGACATGATAAGGTGATCATTTAAAAAGCAAGCAAGTCCATGGAGTTTTAAATTGGAAAAATTAAAGACTAGCATGCGTTTGCCGGAGGAAATGGCACATGCTTCAGAAATTTGATAAATCACTTAATTCAATAGTGGAAATAGGGCACTTCTTTTGGGTACAATTTGTGTGTGAGGATAAATATATGAAAGAAAGGACAATATCATATGCAAGGCAAGATAAAATTAGTAAAAATATGTTTGCAAGGGAAACTACTTAATGTTGGCTTGGCTCTTCTTCATGTAAGAGGAAAAAGACATGTCTAGCTCCACTACCTAATATGACAGCACATACCGATTTGGGGGCTGCATGTAGTTTTTCAAATCTAGGCACCTACAAGGTTTGTAATCACAAGGCAAAGTTTTGCCATAATTATTACAAAAAGAATTAACTTTTTACATCAGAAAAATGAAATTAAAAAAACCGTAAGTTATGATATCTAGCTATGATAACAACTATCTGCTTATAATACTATCTATAAAAGGAAAGAAAACTTAGTGAATTAGAATACCTAAAGGGAAGGCAACTTAGTGAATTAGAATACTGTTGTCAATCTTGTCTCCAGACTTGTACGTAAACTAGTCATTTGTACATAGCAGGTGAAAACAAAGCTCCCCTAAAATGCAACAAAGCTGGCAGAAACCCCTTTCTAGTCCATGTATTGTTCAGATTTGGAAAAACGTTAGAAATGGAGAAAAAATATGAATACATAGAGATAATTACAACTGAAATGAAAAATGACAGATATTTTGGAATGAACATATAACATTATGAATGAATTTAAGATTGATGATACACATAATAATCCATTTCAAGTTGTCTAGAAAGTTTCAACAGTGTCACTCTAGGGAGCCTAAAATAGCATGTTCAACAAAGGCATAATGCAGAAGATGTGTGCACCAAAAAATAGGGTACCTAGATCCCTGTTTCTCCAAGTAACCCAAAGGGGAAAATGTGCATTCCCAAGGAGTTCGCAACTGCTAAAAATGAATAAAAAGAAATCATGCAGCCAAAGGGAAATTAGAGCTCTACCACTATCACTCCAGAAAGGTCAAACTGCAGACGCAATAACAGAGAAGCCTACTTTTTTCTTTGGACATGCCTACTTTTTTTAATAATAGTCATATTTGTCGTTCAATAGTTTGAGTTCCTCTAAATGAGGATACATGCAGGTCTCATTGTCATGGGTGTTACTCATCTTTTGCATCAACTCAAAACTGCTTTATGAATTTTGGCTTCTTAGAATGCAATTTTGGGCTTCCTAGGGTGACAGTGATAGAGCATACTTTTCTTCTTGTTGGCCATGGCTGCATTTTCCAATTAAAGTCATGTTTGTTTTGTCAGCATATTTGAGTTCTTTAAAATGACAATGGATGTCTCCAAAAAATCGACTTCTTCAATTCTTGTTTTCCTAAATGCATTTCAACCAGTCATGCATTTTGTCAAACAGTTCACCTGGATTGTCTATGCTTCCACATTTTGCATATAAATGATGCAATGATGGGTAATTTGAACCTACTAAACAGAGTGTTTTCGGTGAGCTGATTTTAGTATTAAGGCTTCTCGGTACTAGCGCTAGACAATGATATATTTGTTTATCCCATGGTTTGTGGCATTTATTTTATTAAAGAGGAATTTCTGGGTGGTTTCTCCAAATTTTTGATTGAATCACATGTTTTTTGCCCGTGGTTTTTTGTTTTTTCATTTAGAAATTGTTGTTGCAACAAATCAGAAACGAAGGGAGAAAAAATTTTGGATCAATTTCTAATGTTTTTGTTGTGTGAACGTGTCTTTGTTGCGAGGTTTGTGAGCAGGTGGCATTGTTGAAAGTAGGTCATGTGGCTTGTTTATGCTATCACATTTTGCATACATGGGCTCAATTTTTTCTTTCTAGATGCATTTCAACTAGTGTTGCATTTTTTCAAACAGTCAGCTCCATTTTCTATGCTTCTGCATTTTGCATATAAATGATGCAATGATGAGTAATTTGAACCTGCTAAAGAGAGTGATGTTGTACTATGAGACCACATTTCTTTGAGGCATTTTTTCAATCAGTTCATTGCCTTGTCTATGCTAATGCTCACTATTATGCTTTGATAGATTTTTTTCAAGCATTCATAGCTTGTTTGAAAGAACTTGTTTTAGGATTTTAGCCATAGCAGCAAGGCACTGACCTATTTGATAAAATGCTTTGGTAGATATGTATGAAAAATGTGGTAGCATAGACAAGGCAATTAACTATTTGAAAAATTTGGCATAATCATCCCTAACATTCAGGCTTGTGATCTCCTAGAGCATCTAAGACTTAATTGAATATAAGAAGATGATTAATAGAGATGCCAAAATATTGGAGGAGTGGAAAAGGTCTCAGGATATGAGCAAAATGATGCCTTGTCAAACCCAATAAAGCATAGATCTTAAAATTCCAAGAGCAGTTCTTGAGTTTCAGCTCTTTCTAATTATGCAACCGAATAACTATGAAAAAAAAAATTAATGTTTTGTCCACACAAATATATATCTATGCATGTACATATTTATGTGTATGTGTGTGTGTTTGTATACATATTTGTCATGCCCCACCATCCCAAAAATCCAGGGAAATTTAACAGTCCTGAAAGAAGGTCCCCTTGTCGAGGGAACTCAAATAAACATATAGAATGACTTACAAGAAACATTACACAGAGTAGATTCAGTGCACTCTCTTGCATTCTTCTAGATCTTACTCTCTGCACATATTCAATCAGATCTCATATTTGCAGTGTCAAAGTATTGTTCCTAAGCAGATCTCAACATACATGAGTTTACCCTGATGCATGACATTATTAGCATATTATTGCCTCAAGTAAGATATAGCGGGCTCAAGAATGAATGCCACTCAATATAAGCATGCATGATTGATGTGCTATTATATTTAATATGCATGTATCATTTGATCATGCATCACATTGTAACACCAAGTAAATCCAATGTTGAAGTCTACATATTTCAATTTCTTACAAAAGAAAATGACACATGAACATATAATTCTCCCAGATAAGCTGAAGATGAAATTACAATGTACATACACCATTACAAAAGTAATAACAGTTTTCTTTTAAAAAAGCACCACTGAAAAAACCTACAATCCAAATTTTTTGAGAAATAGAAATCCTTTGAAATAAAGTTAGCCCATATGTGGATTAAGAGAGATATGGTGGGTCAAGAACACCATAGCAACTAAACCTGACATAACTCCATGTAAAGTAAGAAATATTAGCAGAATGCTTACAGGCAAGAATTTTGTTCCATCCAAACAGGAAATCTCAACATATAACAAGATGTCATGATGCTGGGATGGTCATACTCACTCTTTTTTCGCTAGAGCTACCTCACTGGTAGAACCAGACCTGTAATCATGAAGAATGTTATAAATAGCTATAGCTGATTCATGCAGCTCTTCTGTCGATATTTCACCATCCAGGAATTCTGAGATAACAGTGAGAAATTCCTCATATGTCTTTCGAACTTCAATTGGTGCTACATTACAAAACAAGGTAGATTCAAATGCATGTTAGCAAAGCATTAAATCAAAAATTAAAATGAAACAAAAATATTGGAATCCCCTTTAGATGAAAGCTATGGTATGATATCACTATTTAAGTGAGACAAGATGGCCGGTTTAGTGATCAAGGTGGAATAGTGTCTACTCATTCTACTGTGACAGATCTCTCTGGTTTATTTGTAATGTCTATACTACCCTATTGGCAAGGAAAAAGAGTCTCTTTGGATGTCATCTGAAAACTATGCAACCATTGAAGAATTGCGAGTTAAATATATTTTAAGGAAAAATATTTTATTATTGCATTGATTTTGTAAGCATGCAAAATTATAATAAATATAATTATTAAAAAAGGACTTCAAATACAATTATTCTAATGCATGCAAATCTTCAATAGATTGTTGAATGGATATGCTCTAAATAATGTCGATATGTGGTTGCCCTCATTTTGTTAGTGTAAGATTATTAAATTGACAACATAATATTGCAGAGTTGCTATTGTGCTTTGATAGATTTTTTTCAAGCATCCATAGTTTGTTTGAAAGCACCTGTTTTAGACTTTTAGCCATAGCAGCAAGGCACTGAACTGTTTGATAAAATGCTTTGGTAGACATGTATGAAAAATGTGGTAGCATAGACAAGGCAATGAATTGTTTGAAAAAATGTCTCAAATAAATGTGGTCTCAGTGATGGAATGCCATGACAAGCCATAGACATGGCAGTGAACTGTTTGGAAAAATACCTCAAAGAAATGTGCTCTCAGAGGAAACAAGATAATTAATTATCTTGGTGGATGTGTGTACCCTCCTTTAATGATTAAATTTTTTATTTAGAATTATCAGAGGGGTAAGGTAGGTAATCAAAATAATTATAACCTGCAACCTATGGCAGTTTCTTGTGTGTTGTAGAGTACTGCCCTGGTTCACTACCTTGCATATCTATAGTTTTTATACCACTCTAAAGATACTTGTCAAGTGCTTCCAAAATACATGATTTGCTTAAAATAGAACAAGATTGAGTTGTTAGTCTTACAAACAGAACTGCACTTACAGGAGATAGAGCTGCCGCTCTTTCTATCTGATCTTGCAATGAAATCAAAATAACAGCATAGCACATATAAAATTCATAATTTTTTTCATAAATCAATTCCTTTGAACTGTTAGAGTATGGCTGCACATGGGATACTGAAAACTTTGGTAATGTTGTCAAGAAACAAACATGAATTCACAGAGCAGCCCAGAATTTCAGCCAGGCTTCTCTTTAATAATTTCATTTAGTGAAAATTTATTGGCATTTAGCTGTGCAGTTATTAATACGTTAAAAAATGATACAACTAAAATGTTCTTAGTAAATTTTAATTCCTTATAACCTACATCTTAAAATAAACCAACTTTATTCATGATATTAATTCCATGCTTTTGATGATGAGGATGCCACAAGTGTCAGGAAAATGTTTCAATGGTAATAAATCTATGCCCAACTCTAAAATTGCACACAAGTTCCATTAACGTTTGTGTTCATTATTTCCATAGATAGGAGTATGGGAAATATCCAGAACTCTGCTTCAAGAATTTTGGCTACAGGGTGCAAAATTGGATGACTTTCAATGAACCACCTGATATTGCTGCTCTTGGTTATGACAATGGAGTAGTAGCCCCTGGAAGATGCTCTACCCCATTTGGTAATTGCAATACGAGAAATTCTTCTACAAAACCCTACATTGTTGACTGTTTTGAGGCTAAGTCTAATTATAAAAAAAGAATGGAGATTGTTGAACTCATAAGAGAAGCACATACCTCACAGGTTGGTCATTTTTGGAGAGGCCAAAATAATTTTAAACCTTCAGCAGTATGTCTATTGACCGTATTTGCAGGTGGATCAACACAAGCCGAAAGGGGATTTGTACCAATAATAAACATGGCTTGTGGGTTATTTTATTTACTAGAAAAGGCTATAGATGCCTAGGGTTAACATACCCTAAACCAGAAAGTTTTGGCAGAGTTGCTAAAAGCCACCTGGTATTAAACTCGGACATTGGGTAAAAAAAGAGAAGTATATCAGCCAAGAATACTATGAGGTCATTGTCAAACTAATCTAGCTTTTCCCACAATGAAAATATGTCCCCAGTATCAAAGGTTGCTAGCACTATACCAAGCAGCAGCTTGGTTTCTACTGCACACATTATGTGCACTCCACCTCACTTTCACAGCAGTATTCCTTATGAGAAAAACAACACAACCACCAGCTTCATAACTTAGCACTATCACCTACTACACCTCAAAACAAAACAACCAAGCAAATAAGCCTTCTCTTGTTGTAGATCAGAAGAATCTTTTGTGAAAAGAAAGGAAATGTGGCTGCATACCTGAGCGAGAAGTGCTTGTTGGACTCACGCCCCTTTGATAAGACTATCGACCTGACATATAAATAGAGTACACATTTACTAATAAAGACCAATTCAATTACACAACACAAAATTATAGCCCATACATTGCTATACAAAAATCAAGCACTGAGTGGAGTGGCGATCAATGGCAAAAAAATTGAAGCAATCACAGGCATACTTACCCTGTTGAACATCTCCAACGGCATGCTCATCGAGCAAGACTTTCCATTTCTAGGTTTTCCTCTGTCTGATAGCTTGCACTACCATTACATGTTTTGTTGATGGTCGAGGAAGAAATTGACGGATGCCCGCAAAATGTGATAGAAAAGAAAATCAATCCCAATATTTGTGTTGCACATAGGGCATGCCAGCATAAGTTTAAAAAGTAGAATAAGAAGAGGAAGGAACAGTCTCCACTATATGGGCCAGTACACTACAATCCCAAACCTATACATCCTTGTAATGCTTCCAAGAAGCTAATGTCCTGATTGACTTCTGAAGACCGAAGATTGAGCGATTGAAGTAAAAGTTATGCATGAACTTTAGCTTGCATCAAGTAATTCACGTGCAGCATAGTACCATGTTCCTATTGTATATATCAAAAGTATGTTTGCCAAAATAAAATTAGATCAAAAGTACCAAGCTTAAAGAAAAACATAAAACTGTTACCAAAATATGGTTAGCAAATATATTACAAAATTATTGTAGAGCTAGTAACAAAGTTCATGGCATTCTCAAAAACAACATATAGTTGACAATTGATTTTACATGAACAAAAATACAACAATAATACTGCAAAATTATTTCAATAATCCAGCCCAAAGATCAGAGTTGAGACCCAAAAATTATCCTTTTTGTTCCTTTTCCTGTTCAACTGAGAAATCACAGAGTTAAAACTCTGTATGCAAAGTGTAATCATGGGGAAAATGAAAAGAAGTTATAATATAGTTTTGGAATGACAAAATTACAACCCATCTTTAAAAAAAGTCCAGCTTCCATCAAATTTCAAGTTCTATATTATAATTTTAGAATAATATTAAGTTTTGGTTTGTTCATTTAAGCAATGGCCACATTCTATGACAATGCCCAGAACAGGTAGAATCTCCTGGCACTTTCAAGATAAATGCCAGCCAAACAGCTTCCACTGAGGCATATCCTGAAAGTATCCAGAGAAACTAATTGTTGCAATTCGTTCCACATGATATGGACATGTTTTTAGAAGTAAACAAAAAAATGAACTGTTATGGTTCTTGCATAGTTGGTTGTGCATAGAGACCACCCTGGAAAACAGAGGTCAGCCACTCAAACTTCTATAATCAGTTTTTTATTTGGTGTGGCCACAAGAATGACCTCTATATTTTTTGTGTTTGAATGTTTGTGACGTAGTGGTATCTAAGAATCTTGTTATAAATTATAATACTTGGTTGCGTAACCAACCAAGAATATCTTTTCAGTTGTAAGTTGGCCATGCAGTTATGGTTCAGAGGTTTCCACATTTCTTGTTATCCTGCTTATTAGAATGCAGTTGTATTTGAGAATACTTGTTTGTGTGTACAAGTTGTGTAGATCATTTGGCTTGTTGTCTGTCTATCTAAAGTTATCTTTAACAGTTCTTGAAGGTATTTTAGTTTGAACAGATTTTCATACATTCTAGAGGAATTACAAAGCTGCAGTTGTATCGCTAAGAAAGTATTTAATAAATTTTGACTATCAAGGATAACTTAGCTTTATATTATATAACCTAATATTAGTATCAATTTGCACCACAAAAATACCATATAAATCAAGACCCTAAAAAATTTACAATGAACCATACATCTACTTTTTTCAAGAGAAGCTCGTGACAATAATGCATTATATGAAGATTAATTCATTGAGGGGATATGAAATCACAAACAGAAAGCTAAGCTAATGGTTTAAGCTAGTGCAGGGATTATGTTGGATAAA
The DNA here is from genome assembly GCA_007258455.2 of Sequoia sempervirens. Lineage (NCBI taxonomy): Eukaryota > Viridiplantae > Streptophyta > Pinopsida > Cupressales > Cupressaceae > Sequoia > Sequoia sempervirens. The sequence continues at coordinate 52,094,723 of VDFB02179234.1, forward strand.
TGAAACAAATTGGGGATTTTTAAGTGTGTAGATTTCAATGCCATCAAAATTGGATTTCAAAAGTTAAATTCAGAATGAACAGGAAAAACCTTTATGCCTGATGCATTCACAAACAAAGGTCTTCTGTGTAACGATCCGGCCAAACCCAGTTTTATTTCAAGAATAAAACAATGCGTAATGAATCAAAAGAGGGAAACCAAATAAAAACAGTTTCATTATGAAAAAATGGTAGTGCTATAAATTAGACCTTTGCTCGAATACCTTGATTTGGGCTAGGTCATGTCCATTTGCATCAATCCACTGCACTTTCCTCCTCTTACAATCAATACCATGAGCATTGGGACTTGTGTCCTCTGTGCCTGCTGCACACCCACATGGCTTTTTCAGGCTGCTCTTCATACACCTTCAGAGCAACCCCAGCATCATTTTCCCTATTTGGTGCCTAGGGGACTGGAAAGGGAGTAGCGGGCGGTTCCATGGGCCATCCATCCTTATCACCATTAGAAGAAGGATGAACAACGTCCACCTTTAATGAAGGCGTCCTGTCTTTCCTGATTCCCGAGGAGGAAGAGTTGCACCACAAACTGAACAAAAGTGAGGCGCAACCACCGGAGCCCTGCTTTTTCCTTGAAGAAGCCAGCGGAATAAATTAATCCCTGTTGCTATTTCAATACCACCACATTCGCCTATATCATTTGGGGGAACTTGGGTACTTACAGACTGTTATGACGACAACAACGATTTTGTGCAAATCACGATTCACCAATGCCCTCCCTCCCCAGCTGAAGAATTGGCAATAGTTGAATAGGCTAAATCCAATGAACATTAGATAAGATGCTTACTTTCCACCAATACCTCATACGTTACCTGTGATTGGCTTTCAAGAAAAAAGTTTAAAACGAAAAAGAATAGTCCCTTCCAAAAACCCTGTTGTAAGATTGCTGTAAATTTTTCAGTTCCCTGAAAGTAATCAGAAAAAACAAACTAATTCAATCTGAAGACATCCCGTGACTGACGTAGCTACTCCATTCTTTTCTTAAATACATGCGTGTTTTCGCAATGCGGGATAATTAAAATAACTGATACGTGCCAGATTTCTGGAAAAGAATAGAAAGAGGGTGATTAAACACTCCATCAAACGTGCATATGCAGACAAAACATAGGAAGACAACAATTGAGACAATTAATTTAGGCCGGCTGGGACAGCGTTTAGCGAGTATCAGAAACAAGCCACATGACCTGCTTTAACAATGCCGCTTGCTCACAGGAGCCTCACAACAACAATGCCACCTGCTCAGACGAGCTTCGCAACAGAGACGTTCACAGAGAAAAAACATTAGAAACTGATCTCAATTTTTTCCTCCCTTCGTTTCTCATTGGCTGCAACTACAAAATTTAAATAAAAAAACATAAATCACCCGAACCAATCAAAAATTCAGAAAAATCACCCAGAAATTCAGCTTTAATAAAATAAATGCCAGAAACCATAGGTTATCCGATTATATCATTATCTGACGCGAGTTTCAAGAAGTCTTAGTGCGAAAAAGCAGCTCTCCGAAAACATTAGTCTCCGCCTAAAAGGCAGGGACTAATAATATCATCAGGCAACAAAAACTCGGCCCATGCTTTTATTCACATTTCACCTTATCGGGCAAATATTAAAAAAAACTTTTCCCCACCATTTAAAACAAAATTCAAACAGGCCCATTTAAATATTTTCCATTTTATACTTCATGCTTTTGCCATTTAAAATATGGTGGCTTCTTAATATTTCATTGGGCCTCTTTTATCTTTCACTTATCGCACACCTCGCACCACATTCGATGACATCACCTTCAGTCTTGCGCGATGCGCAAGATTCTTCCATGTAGCCCGTCCTTTTGATGGTCGTTGATCTCTATTTAGCTTTGGACCAATTCTTCATTTTCCCTGGCGTTCTGCAACTGCTTAGCTTCGTTTGGATCCCTCTGCACATCCTTCATACATTCTCATTGCAAGCGCATACCTTCCATCTGTGATCATGGCAGTTCCCACAAATGCCCAAGATTCTTCCTTCCAGGCACGGGCTAGCTTTCCAAAGTAAACATGTGTTATATTTACACACACATTGGATGCCTGAACAGAAGTGTTCATAGCTGCAGACCCTTGTAAATTCAAATTTCCTTGGCAAAGCATATCGGCCTCCCTCTACTTGGACAATGGCACCTATTTTTTGCATAGAAAGGTATAGCTAGTACAAGCATTTTTCAAATGCATTTGCTTAAAAGTTCCTAAATCCTTTTCAATAAATTCACTTTGTGTGTACTCTGCATTCGGCGTCCCATGCAAACCACATTCATTTGGGGCTCATGCCAAACAGTTTGCATGCCCTATCCAAATGTGTTGCCTCCATTCAACGTCCTCAGCTCTGAGTCATCTGTCGGGGCTCCCTTGGTGGAGGTATATCACTAAATCTGCTTTCAGCCAGCATGGTTGTGCCCCTTAATTACATCGAACCATGATGTTTCCCTCATCATTTCATTGTGCCTCTTCAACACTGTGTAGCATTCTTCATTGATCCCTTCTCATCACGCCAAAAATGCAAGTGACTCCTTTCATGGCACCGTTCGCAGAAATTCCCAAACCTCTTATGGTTCTTGTGCCAATCTACATATGGTTTGAGTCTTTCTTAATGCGTTGCTAAGGAGAAACTGGCCCACAAACAATTTTCAATACATTTCCATTGCCAGCGCCTATTGTACCATTCCTCCTTCATCCAGCGCAGAGGTTGCCTCACACTCTATTTCCAATAATGATATTTTGACAGATAGCTCCTTATTTTCTCTCAAGTAATTTGCTTCACTCTTTGATTGAACCTTAAGATCGGGCATTGTGTTCTTTACAGATCTAGTTCTTGACAGATCTAGTTCTTGCACCTTGGCTACCAACTACTTTCGCATTGATTCATTCTCTGCATAGAACTTTCAATGATTCTTTGCTTCCAATCAGTCACTGTTCACAGTCCCATGCCAAACCGAAGCCATAGCTACAAATAGATGTGTACTCACATGAATATAGGAATCTGAAAAATAATTAGCCTAATAAAATATTTTCTTTTTCATCATCATGTAGCTGCTCAAACAACTCAGCAAGATTAAACTACATGGCACCAAGCCCTCTCAAAAAAATTTGGTTGTGTTTTACCTTCTACTTGAGATGACGGTAGATTACCAGACTGTACCAGGGGAGTCGCAGCTTTGCAATTGCATTTACACTAGATACATTATAATATGGATTAATAACATTATGTGGATGAGAAATTGGCATTTCCTTGCCCTTGATTCCAGTTTTCCCAGGCATATTCCCATTCTTAGTACCATATAAAAATGGCATATATGTTTCACTACTTGGCCTTACTAATTTATCTTGCTTGTGACGAGATGGATAGCTTTTACTAGCAAATCTAGATGATGCAGATTCAGCAGGAGAATCTTCATCCATCTGCATTGAAGAATATAAGTCAGGGACATGTGTTATGTGGTTGTTCAAACAACCAAGCAAGATTTAAAAATGCTTGACTTTATCCCATGGCAACTCGAGTTGTTGCTTCAAACTATCCAAAGGCCTCCCTATATTGATGCTTGGTTGACATCACTCGGAGTTATTCAATAGCTCTTCAATAACCTGCAGCCTCTTCATTTTGCATAGATACTTGATTATACATTTCCAAGTCACAAGCTGGACAGTGACTCTATTGGAGGAGAATAACAATCTTCATACAACAAATGTGATGACTATCACTTTGGCAATATGTTATTCAAAAGATAATAACATGAACCCTTCATCTCTGAAAATGTCTCTTTACAATATTGAAACACAACTTCAAACTATGTGAAGCAGGCTAGGTCCCTAAGTGGGCTCAGCTAAAAAAAAATTGTTTTCAAACAAATTTCATGTTAAACTGATCTAAGACAACTTCTAAGTACTCCTGAAGTGAAAATTTGAAGTGGGTTATCATTAGAACTTGTTTTCAAGCATATTTGAGAAATGAGAAAAATTGGCTAGGTGGGCTCTGGAATCACTCTGGAAAAATAGTCAAACAACCTCCTTGAGCCATAAAAACTTATAAGCGTGTAGACATTTGAACCGAGAATGGAGTGCAAAAGACGGTTCAGAAAAAAAAAGTCACGAGGTGAAAGTTATTCAATGTCAAAGTTGCTCAGTCAAACTTTTCTGTAAATGCACTTGTTCAAAATCAATTAAAACCCACCAAATCACCATTTTGAAAAAATATCAAATCAACTCCTGGCGAGCTGCCACTAGAAACATTAGCTTATTTAGGTACACTGAGCATGTGTGCAAGAGGGATTTCGTTCAATCATCAATCCTCGCGAGATATTAGGGGTCAAAGTTGACCACCTTGAAACACTATTAGAAATGCAAATGTAAAACTGAATAAACTGCATTTGCTTTTGATCTCACAAAAATAGCAAATTAGATAATGAGGTTTTGAAACTTGACAGGGAAGCACATGAATGTATGGAGAATGGAGAGCAACAATCCTTTTGTCTTGATGATCATCCAACTGTGAAATATCAGCTCGAACAGGAGGTCACTTTGCAGAACTGAAAGTTCTCAAACAGCAGAAAAGTGTCAAAACCCTCCAACTTCACTTTTCAAAACCTTGTCAAAACTCATTGTGGGAAGCTAAAAATTGACATGCTAGTTCACATATGTCACATGAGTGTTTCCACAAAGTTTTTTTGCACGAAAATCAATTGGCTCCAAATTATGACCCTCCAAATTGGGTCACTTAGGCAAATTTTTCAGGTGCACTTTTGAGTGTGTAAAGTCAAATTTTTTATATGGGCACTTCCAAATTTGTAAAATTTGAATGTCCCAACAGATTCGATGCATTTCCTTCGTACAAAAAATTGATTTAATGGTGGTTTGAGCAGTTAATGAGAGGGTTCTCTTTGAATATTTTCTTCATTGTCCCTTTTCCTTCTTTCCTTGTGTTCTTGGAGCACTTGTTACTTATAGTGTCACCACAAAATCACCTCATCTCATTCTGTTGATCAATAAAGCGTGGGGTATCACTACCACAATCATGTGATTCACTAGTAGTAACAGTGAGATTTCGTTGAGCTTACCAGACAGAATTTTCTATATAGCTTGTCACTCACTTTGCATGAGTACAACAAAACACAAAACTTCCTCAACACCAGCAGATGCAATCCCTTCCAGAGATACTATTCAATCATTTTACTAGTGGCAGGAGTACTTTAGGGGACTTTTGAGCAAAATTGTCTGCAGATATTTATTCCTCCCTTCAATATCTTTCTGATTGATATGTCCTCTTTCCTTTTCAGGTTTTTGGAGAGACTATGAACTACTTCACTTTGATACTCCAGAGTCCCTTTGAACTCTTTTGGTGCATAAATCGAGTATTGTCCCTTCGACCTTTTGTTGTCACTCTGATATATTGTTGTATCATGTCCGAGAGATGTTTTTTTGCTTCCTGAATGTTGAGATGTAATTATTCCGCAAGTTGTGCCAAAGTAATAGTATTTTGACACAATTAAAATATTATGTTCCTTGGTGGTATATGTCTCGGTTTATGGAAGAGATCCCAAAACATTCCCTTCCAATATGTCAAGGTCTCTTCGATAAGGTTTAAGTAGGATTGTCGAAAGGAAACTAAAACAAGTCTCCTTGATATGATGTACTCTCCTCAATAATGTTCACATTGTCTTACTTCATCGTTTCGTTGAAGGGACCCTAGACTGATTCCCACTGATTTAATGTAGTCTTCTTGATGTGTCGTCCTTCTCATATGGGTATGATGATGAATGTGAATTTGTAAAGATGATAACTATAGGGCGGGTAAATGGATTATTTTGAATGATAAAGTTTTAATGACATATTAGGTGATAGGATATTTGATGGGATAATGGATGTTTTGTGGGAATTTGAGGCCAATTTTATTAGTCCTAACAATATGCATGATATTTATGTTTATTTATATTTAAGTTTTGTAACTATCAAAGATCTATAAAGTTTAGCATTATTCCCCTCTCAAGATTAGTGTAGGAAGTTGTTCTGCTACCTTAGCTTCCTTACAAGTGGTATCAAAGCTTGATCACCTTTGGTTTCAATTGTGGGTTGTTGGGTTTTTTTTGAACTAATCCAAATTTGAGTGAGAGCTTGTGCAGAAGATACTTTGTGATCTTGTTGCAGGAATTTTCATATGGCAAGTTCATTAGGGTGAATAGAGTTGGATAAATTTTTTGGAAATAATTTTGAAATGTGGAAGCTAAAGATGGAGGATCTATTGATAGATCGAGATCTATGGGATGTTGTTGATGAGAATGTTTCAAGTCTTGTAGATCCTACTCAGGTTGCTCAATATGATGTTATGGATTGTAAAGCCAAGGGTTTAATTAGACTATGCTTGGCAGACTCTGTTTTAATCAATGTCCATGAGGAGACCTCTACACAGAAACTATGGAAGAAGCTTGGTGAGATGTATCAAGCCACATCTTTAGTGAATAATATTTTCTTGAGGAAGAAATTGTATTCCTTGAGAATGGAAGAGGGTGGAAAAATTAGAGACCACCTGGAAGCATTAAATATTTTGGTGGCTCAATTGGAATTAGTTGGTGTCAAAATGGATGAAGAGGAGAAATGCTAGATATTACTTTGTTCTTTGCCTGATTCATGGGATTCTCTTGTTATGGCTATTAGGAGTACTTCTGCTATTTTGAAGATCGAAGATGTGGTGAGTTCTTTGCTTTCTGAAGAGATGAGGAGGAATGTATCCATCACTACCAAGGAGGCTCTAAATTTTCATGGAAGACCTAAGGAAAAAGGAAAGAACAATGAGAAGCATGAAAAATCTAAGTCCAAATGGAGATCTAAATCTCATGGAAAGTCTAAAGTTATTTGTTGGAACTACGATAAGTTTGGGCATGTTCGTAAGGAATACAAAGAAGAAAATAAGAAGAAAAAGAAGAGATTTGATTCTGATTCTAAGTCTGAGAAGGAAGATGGTGATGCATTCTTTGTAGCTTTGGAAACTCGTGCAGGTAATGATGCGTGGTTTATTGACTCAAATGCATCTTTCAATATGACCTTTAATAGAGATTGGTTTTCTGAATATAAAGAATTTGATGGAGGTAAGGTGTACTTGGGTGATGATTCTTATTTAAATATTATTGGTCATGGTAAATTTAAAAGTAGGTTTCCTAATTGTAGAATAAAAAATGATTAATGGTGTGTTGCACATCCTTGGATTAGCATGAAATTTGTTATTTGTGAGCAAACTAATAGATGCAGGTGTGTAGGTAGTATTTTCTAGTGTAGGATGCAAGATGATCAGAGGTGCTATGGTGATTGCTAGAGGTATCAAATATAGCACATTGTATAAGCTTGATGCATTCACTATTGAGTGCAATAGTACTTCTGTGAAAAGCAAGTCTATAGAAGAAGTGAGGATTTTACCTTAAGTAGATGGTCAAAGCTTTTGGGTACCCTACAAAGAAAACTATGTTATGGCACTAGAGACTTGGCCACATTGGAGAAAAGGGTCTAAGGACCTTAAAAAAATAAAAACCTTGTTGAAGGTTTGTCTAATTGTAATCTTGAATTTGATTTATATGAGCATTGCATTTATGGAAAACAAAACCATGTTAAACTTTACTCAAGTTCTCATAAATCTTCTGGTGTATTGGATCTTATTCATTCTAATGTGTTTGGTCATGTAGATGTTCCTTCAATTGGTATATCCACATATATTATGTTTCATTTATTGATGATTACAGTAGAAGGACATGGGTATACTTTCTAAAGAGTAAATCTGAAGTTTTTAATCAATTTAAAGAATTTAAAGCAATGATTGAGTTGTAGACTGGAAAGAAAATAAAATCTTTGAGGACTAATAATGTCATTGAATTTTTCTCTAACGATTTTGATAGCTTCTGTAAAGATTGTGGTATTCATAGACAAAAGACAACTTTGTATTCTCCACAACATAACAAAGTTACAGAAAGAATGAATAGGCCATTGATGGAGAAGGCTAGGAGTATGTTGAGTGGTGTTGGCCTAGAACAAAGATTTTGGGATGAAGTTGTTGCCACTACTTGTTACTTGATTAACAAGTCTCCTACATCATCTCTTGTTGATAAGATGTCTTTAGATGCATGGTCATGTTGCAAGACTTCATTAAGACATCTTAGAGTTTTTGGTAGTGAGGCATATGCACATGTGCCAAAAGAGAAACGAAAAAAGTTGGAGAACAAGGCTGTGAAATGTATCTTCATCGGATATAATTATGGTGTGAAAGGATACAAGCTTTGGGATCCTATTGCACAAAAGGTAATATATAGTAGAAGTGTTATTTTTAGAGAAACTAAGCCTTCTATTAAATTGCAACCAGAACAAAGTAAACAGGAAGATGTGATTCAATTTCTTTCTAAACCTAAGAAAGTTGAATCGAGGCCCATGGATAGATAAGAAGTTGAGGAGATCTCATCTAGCTCTGAATCTTCAAAAGGGGAGGAAGAATCTCCAACTCAACTTGTTTGTAGGTCTACAAGGCATAGACAACCACCTAAAAGGTATTCACCTAATGATTGGAGATGTATTTTTGCTTTGAATACTAACATGGATGAACCCAAATCTATAGAAGAGGCATTAGGTATGATGCAAAATCCTGGAAGATTGTTATGAATGAAGAAATTGAATCTTTGAAAAAGAATGATACATGGGATCTTGTACCATTACCTCAAGGATAGAAACCTATTGGTTGCAAATGGGAGTTCAAGAAAAATATTGATTCAGATGGAGGTATTGATAAGTACAAAGCAAGGTTGGTTGTGAAATGTTACTCTCACGTTGAGGGTGTTGATTATGCTAAGATATTTTCTCCTATTGCAAAAATGACATACATTAGATTTTTGTTTTCTATTGCTACTGCTTATGATTTAGAGGTTGATAAAATGGATGTGAAAACTGCTTTCCTTCATGGTGACTTGGAGGAGGATATTTATATGACATAGCCAGAGCACTATGTGGTGAAAGGTAAAAGTAAGTTGGTTTGCAAATTGAAGAAATATTTGTATGGCTTAAAACAAAGTCCTAGGATGTGGTACCAGAAATTTGATGCATATGTGTTGAGTTTGGGATTTGAGCATTCTAAATTAGATTGTTGTGTTTATTATAAAATTGATGGTGATCATTTCATGTTTATTGCATTATATGTTGATGATATGTTATTTATTGGCAAAGGGAAATGTGTGATTTTAGAAATGAAATCTCAACTTGTTGCTAAATTTGAAATGAAATACCTTGGTGCAGCTAGACATATTCTTGGGATGGAAATTAAAAGAGAGAGTGAACAGAAAGCTATGGATTGGCCAAAGTAAGTAGGTCACTTCAATTTTTCAGAGATTCAACATGTAGGATTGTAGACCATTATGTGTTCCCCTTTTTGTTGGAACAAAGTTATCTATTTTAGATTGTCCAACATCTCCATCAAAGATGGAAGATATGAGTAGAGTGCCTTACCAAAGTACAATTGGAAGTTTGATGTATGCTATGGTTTGTACTAGACCAAACATTGCCCAAGCAATGGAAGTTCTTTCCAAATATATGTCTAATCTTGGTAGAGTTCATTGGGATGCAGTTAAAAGAGTCTTCAGATATTTGTGTGGTACCTCAGATTATTCCTTGTGTTATCATAGTAATACGAATGAAGATGAGATTTCCTTTGATATTCATGGTTATGTGGATTCAGACTAGGCAGGTGATATTGATAGCAGACAATCCACCAATGCTTATGTATTTACTTTATTCGGTAGTATAATTAGTTAGATGAGTAAGCGACAAGTTGTGGTTGCTTTGTCCACTACTGTAGTTGAGTAGATGGAAGCTACTCATGCTTGTAAAGAAACCATTTTGTTTAAAAGACTATTTTCATATATTGGAATAAAACAAGGTGTAGTTACAATTTATTGTGATAGTCAGAGTCCAATATGTCTAGCCAAGAACCCAACATTTCATTCTAGGACCAAGCACATTGATTTATAGTATCATTTTGTTTGAGATATGATCGAAGATGGCAGGGTGAATTTGGTTAAGGTAGAGACTTTGATGAATGTTGTTGATTATTTAACTAAGCCTGTGAGCACAGAGAAGTTCAGATGGTGTTTAAAGACTATGTTCCTTTTGGCCCCTAGCAATTAGGAGACAATGTTTACTCCCTCCCATTGCTCTTCCAAGGTGTTCGACAAATGGGAGATTTGTTGGGAAAATGTGTCTCAACCTTGCAATTATATAAATTTTATTGTTGATAAGATATATATATCCTAGTTACATCGATAGGTGTAATATATAATGAGAGCACAGGGTGGAGGGGAGGAGTGGGATGCGTGTAAACATTTTTTTGTTCTTTTTCAGAAAACTCCTAAATGGTCGACATACATTAAATAAATGATATGTTGTAAATCTAGACCATTAATTATTAGGTTTTAGATCTAATGGTGGATATTTTGTTGGTCTGTCTTGCCCTAGAAGGTAACCCTAATTTATGAGGGTGTTGTACTATGATTGTAGATGGCAATGTATTCTAAGAGTTTAATAGCAGTTGTGTTGTATCTTGATCACTGGTGGTGATACTCTTGTGAGAAGCTTGCTTTGCAAGTATATTGTAATCTTTTTTATTTCTAAATAATATATTGGGCAGCTTTTGGAGTGTGGGGTTTTTTTTCCCAAAAGGGTTTTCCCCACGTAAATCACTATGTTGTGGTATGCATGATATTTATGTTTATTTTTGTTTAAGTTTTGTAAATGTTAAAAGATATGTAAAGTTTGGCATTATTCTCCTCTTAAGATTAGTGTAGGAAGTTGTTCCGCTACCTTAGCTTCCTTACAATGACATGCTATATTAGCGAGTGTTTTTGATAGACTACAACCTGCAGACATTTTATGGAGACCATATATAGCACTGCAGCATTGGGCAAGTCACTGCAGCATTGGGCAAGTCAGACCCATCAAATGATGAGGATACAACGAGATCAGCTCTTCGTCGATCACCAAGTGCATATCATCATTTTTTTCTACTATGACATGGTGACCTAACAATTTAGTCGCATGCAAGTGGTTCCCATTTTACGACCTACTTACCTAAAATTAGCACGCAATGTTACTAGTTTTGAAGATGCACCTCAGCCCACCACCATGGAAACCACATTGAGTGACCCCGATGACAAGGAGTGAGACACAGTCCTCATGTCTAGAACTAATGATGTGGGTCTAATCCTAGCATATATGATATGGTGGAGCACCGCCCTTCCTACCCCTTTGTTTCTTGTAAACCATGCCACCAGTGACCTAAGGTCATGGGCACATAAAAGCAAGGAGTCTGAGGAGGAGGGAGACCATGACGACGACAATCATGATGGGGAGAAATTGATGCTAGTAGCAAGAGGTCAACAAGGGAAAAGGGAGGAGGCTTGTGATACCACCAAGGGGAGGCCCAAGTCTTGACCTTGTGTAGCACAAGAACTTTCTACTGTAACCGAAGTGTCGAGTGTTCATGATCACAAGGAGTCGAGTGGAGTTGTTGCTTCAATGCCCCGAGCACCACAAGTGACTTCAAGTATAGTCATAGTTACCACTTCCATGGATCTCCATTAGCGAGCCAGTGATCCAAGTGAGGTTTATATTTATGTTTTGACTGTTGATTGAGTAGAACACTAGATGTTGCATTTGATTTTGATTTTGATATATATTATGATATCTAATTCAATGCTTTTTATTTCTTTTTACAATTGACACACAAGGGTGGCTTGACTTTATAAGTTATACAGTAGCCAATGCGAGCCAGTTATAGACCACAATAGACCGTGAGATGACACATGGAGATATTTGATCCCATGGCAAATTGAGAGTCGCATATGAGGAGGCATTGGTGGAGCTCAGCTAAGTGACAGCTTAGAGAGATCAAGCATTGATAGATCTTTGGGCAGCAAGAGCAGCACTGTTGGTTTACAAATTTGTCACCTAACTTTATATTCTTACGCCCACGGAGATGTCAAATGTAACAACAGTTGAACTAATATAATGATATTTCATATTGATTCTCTACTTATTTTACAAGGTGGCAACTACCTTTTAAGATACACAATGAATAGAAATTTAGACTGCTTTTAACTAGAAAGTAAAGAAAGGTGTAGCTTTTAACTAGAAAGCTTTGAAAGGCATACTAATATCAAACTATAAACTAAAGCACAAAGACTTGAATCACTTCAGAACTAACAAATTTCTTTAACTGAACACAACCATTGCCATAAGTGCTCATTCAAAGATAAACATCTTATAGCAATGCAATCCATTAAACATCCACAACACCAACATAGATAACCATAGGCAAGATATTCAGAATAAACAGAATAAATCCATACACCACAACACAAAGATTATGCCTGTATGAATTTCATCATATGAGTTTCTATATTGAAAGATAACTGTAAAACAAACTTGAAAGCATAAGAGTTTTGCTCTAATGAGGAAAATCAAATTTTTTCCCAAAATATCCTAACTACATCGACCAAACCCATATTTAAAGCATAAACCAATTACCTATGGTAATAGTTTTTTGAAGACAACTGCACCCAAAAATTAAAATAGTCTTTAACTTAAAAGAACTAAAATTAAAGAAAGTATCATGAAATGCTAAAAATAACTATGCATCACTTTTCTGCTTCATCTTCCATAACCTCAACCGCTTCATGTTCTAGCACCTTTTCCTGTGCCCTCATCCTGGACCTGTAATCCCAATATCTGGTGACAATTGCAAATATATCCTTGCTTCCTAGCATTGTAGTAATTTGTAACCTAGTTCTCCATTTTCCCAACATCTCAAATCTTCTCTCCTCTCCAAATTTATAAGAATTCAGGTTGATCTACATTCTACTGAGTTTTGAGGACTCCCATGTCACTGTAGCAGGATCAGCTATTTCTTTATTGAATGTCTCTCTAAACTTCAGAGAGATCTATTTCATATCTAGAATCCTTTCATCAAATTCATCAGTAATTTCCACTCTCAAAATACAACAATCTTCTTTAATTTCCACCAACATTTCAAAATATTGATCAAGTGTTTTATTAATTTCCTTCACCAGATTATCATACATATTCAATTTCCATTCCAATGAATCGGACCAAGAAGGGTCTAGCTCCTTAGGATTAGTCACAATTTTCTCACCAATTAATAGTTTCTAATCCATAGAGATCAATTCTTTCATTTCCTGAGAAAGCACATAGAGACTAGTTTGATCTTTTCTGGCTTTGTTGAAGTTTTGTTAATAACTCCTTTCTCTTGTTAATAACTCGAGTGTAAAAGAGCACAAATTTATTAAGAAAGAAGATAGCCTCCTGAGATATTTTATCAATCCCCTCACTAGCAACTCTAGAATAGCTCAAATTCTTTTTAATTTATTGTATGGTGAGCACATCAATGCCCTCTACTTTAGAACTTGAGGCTTCATCATATGTAGGAGGAGTAGCCATGGAAGAAATAAAGTTACCCAAAGTGATGACTTGAGATTGCAGTTTTATATTTTCTTTCCTATGTTATTTCACCCTTTTAATCAAGACATTGACTGAATAATTGGCATGATACACATCACCTTCCAGTGTTGGAGGTCCCATGTCGACATGTGTGACTTTGTAGTCCACCTCCGTTATTTCATCTTCATTTAAGTCCTTCATAGGCTTAGCAATCTTTAACATTTGATTTCCAAAAGTAGCATCAGTCACCATCCTTGATATCCTCTTGGCTTTCTTAGGTTTTGAAGAGCTTTGAAGTAACTTTGCAACTGTATCCACTCCAACTACCATTGTAGGAATATGCTTTCTCTTCTTCTCCAGTGTTTTCTTCAGCCATCCTGGAGAGGCTACTACCAGACCAAAACTCTCATTTCCACTGATAGTTTTTCTAGGGGCACTAGGAGTGATGGGTGAATTTTCAACCGGAGAAGTAGGCACTTCAAACAGAGGAGGGAAGATATTATCTTCGACAATTTGTTGAAAGATAGTTTCAAATTCTGCAAGCACATATTTTTCTTGACTGGTCTTTTTCTTAGGGGTAGGAGAAAGCACACTGTCTTGTTCACAGATTGTCTTCAACTTGATTGTTTCTTCTGGCCTATCACCATCACCTCCTGACTAAGAATTTACACTAAAGGACCTAACAAATGGTTTCCCCGATGATACACTTGCACCAAATGCTTGTGTAGACCCCTGTTCATTCTTCTATGATGACTTAGGTTCCTGAACAGGAGCAACAGCTTGCCGCCATTTCCCATCCAACCAATCTTGAGTTCTTTTAAGCACTAGAGTAGCATGCACCCTCATATCTAAATTTAACTTTGGCTCCAATCGACCTTAAGGTGGGATTTATCAGGCAATTTTTCATATTCAGGATCTATGATCACTGAATCCTCAACTACATTTTCAGGAATTTGAAATGACAGACCGAAAGCCTATATTTGTTTTATAGTTAACCTCATATAATCTCTTCTCAAAACTTTGTTCTTATTGACACAAGCTTCCCATAAATATTTGATAGATGGGTGATGCCAATATAAGCTCCCTCCATAGAGATTTTGCTTCACAACACCCTTACAGTCAAAATTAGCTCTCACAAACAGATACTGAAGGTTATATTCTTTGAGGACTCCTTCAGCTCCCCTAGCCATTTGGTTTGTTTTGTACACAAAAGAAGGGGTCTTCAATGGGAAGACATACCCTTTTTTTCCCCATGTTTGTATACTTAATATTAACCATGGCCATTTTTCGGCAAACTTCCAAAAATATCAGTAAATCTTTAGGATACCGAGGTAATTTCAATGGGGCTTTCTCAAAACCCCCTATTCTCAGATAGGAAAATTTATCAAATTGGATATAAAAACTTCCAAAATTTGATACAAGAGAACTTGATTCAGGAGAAAGGTGCATTTCTGGGTTTCCATCTAGCTTCCTCACGGCCTCCATTAAAAATACATCATTAACACGACAAAAATCACCCATTCCAAATTGTTTAGTGAACTAAGGGAAGCATTTATACACAAGCATATCATAAGTTGGGGTTCCTTGCGGCTCCAACCCAGGCCAGAAAGACCTCTAACTAGCTACAATGTACGTCAGTCAAGAACACATACAGAAAGTAGTAGTCCTATGGAAATTAATTAATTGTTCATTCAAATGGAAGCAGATAACTTCAACCCAGTCAATGAAAATGTTCTCATCACAGATTATCAAGATAAATCAGCACATCCAATCTTCAAATGACTCAACTTGCGCATTTCCAACAACGCGGTGCAATAAAGCAATGGCATCTGCAATTTCTTCCTTGAAATGTATTCTTTTAAGTTTAGTCAGCAGTTGTGACTTACCTTTCCTTTTCAACTTCAACCAAGTTTTTCCCATGGAGTTCTTACACCAGTCTTCATTCGCTTTGAAAAATTCACTCACCACTGCAACAGACATGTCTTCTGCAGGTTCCCTTTCCACAATCCTTAATGCGTGGGAAACAACTTTAGGAGAAATTTATGCAATTACAATCCCGTCTGCAACTCTAATTTCCCATGTCTCCAGAATGTACCTTCTTGCACATGCACTTATCAAGTCCACACTCAACACAGCTTTTGGGAACCCTTCGACGTGAGCTAGCCTGCTCTCTGACAGTTTTACATCCAGCTCAAACTTCTCATTGCTCTCTAGGCGCGCCCAAAATTCTTCCAACTTAAAAGGTTTGAGCTCCATATCCCTCATGTTGAGCCAACAATTTCCAATTCCGGACTACATGAACTCCCAACACATAAAGAAACACACAAACACCTAGAAGAGTAGATTGCAGAAGAAAGAAATGCAGCTAAAAAACTTAGCAAAAATTCTACCACCTCAAGTTATGTCATCAACAAGACATGTGTTTAATGTTGCATTAATGCAGTGCTCTATTTGAATCCTTGGTAAAAGAAACCCAAAGATTTGTGCACTTTTGAAAACCCTTGACAAGTCATCTCCAGGTTGTCCCATACACATCTTTAAATGAATAGGTGACGCCTGGAAACATGCAGAATGAACAATATGTCGCCCTGTCGCGGAACATCAAAACTTTAGAACCAAAATTGGAGGTTATGAAGTTATGAAAACTCCCAACCCCGCAATAACACAAGATAGACCATTATACCAACACACTTGATGCTGAGAGGAAGACCAAGTCGGACTATTGGGTGGTTATAAAATTACGAACCTCGCGACAAGGTTAAAGAACATTAGGCGCCAATGACTTGGGTTATAAAACCTAAAGAATCTGAGACAAGAGGTTAGAAACTCAAAGAATCTCGTGACAAAGGTTAAAATGAGGGCAAGGACTCCAGGCTCGAATGAGATGAAGATTCAAAAGACTAAGAAAAATAAAGTTTCAAAAATTGCATAGTACATGATATACCCACGGGTAACAAGCACCAACACCCATAATTGACCATCCTCATGTGGTGGCCCTACATGCAGAGGCGGACAAGCTGCAAGTTGAGAGAGATCGATTGCAACAACAATACACATATGTGAGGGTGGAGGTGGCAAATCTCAAGGGTGAGGTCAACAACCTACAAGCATGGAGTGGGTTGAAGAGTCACTCACGGTCTAAAGCCTCACAACGACAATCATTTGTTGCTCAGCCACCAATAGGCTTCAAGAGATATCGTAGCCACAACCCTCTAAGGTGATGGAACCCTTGTATATCATTGTACCATTATGACACCACATTTTGTTATAGTGGTGATTTTTGTTGTACATCATGTATCGAGACATTTGTATATATATGAGCATTTTGATATTTTTCTCAACACTTGTATTATGAGATGGTTTATTTTATATGTTATTTGTGATCTAATTGAAAAAATGTGATGTATTGTTTAATTCAATGTAACAAATATCTAATTATATGTGGTAATTGACATGTATGGATTAATTAAATATAGTTATGATTTAATTAAACAACCAAATAAGATTCCTTAATAAATACAACAATTTTTAATTGATAATGTGTTATTAAATTAGATGAATCGTGTGATCTAATTAAACAAATAGTTAAAATTGCTTAAATACAACCATTGATCACCTAGTATACATTCATGTTGAATTAAATACACATATAGTCTAACTAAACAATGTAATCAAATTATTTAATTAAATCTAACAATGATCTAATTAACATGGTATACAGATTACTGAATTTTATGCTAACAAAAAGTAATTCACTGCTATGAAAACTACTTGCATAATTCAAGACGCGCACATGTTTGTCATGAACGAACCAATTCAGGGTGAATTTCCCTTTTTCACCTGGAGTAGCATTTACATTGTGTTGATTCTCATAGAGCACCAAGTCACCAACCGCGAACGAGCAATGAATGACACACTCATTGTAATTATCTTGAATATTCTTTTGATAAGCTTGGAGATATTTGAGAGCATGTATGCATTGTTCATCGAGTGTCTCAAGTTGTTGAAGTCATTCCTTGTAAGAAGTTTCATCTAGAATAACATTGAGAGAAATCTGCAATGAAGGAATCTCTAAATCTAAGGGCGTGATTATGTCAACTCCATACATGGGATTAGATGGGGTAGTACCCATAGCTATATGAAAACTCATTCGGTAAGCCCATAATGCATAAACTAGCACTTGCACCAGAAGGGGTGCAAGGGGTACGCCGATAGAAAAGTATAGTGAAGTATTAATGGGATTAGAGTGTAAATTAATAGTTGTACAATATTGTTTGTATTATATTAGAACAAGCAAAGATTAAATTTGACAATAGTAAATAGACATTATGAAAAAGATAATGGTTGTATAACCATTTGTTTGTCAAAGTAAAGAAGTAAACGTACAATTTGTTCAATATTTGGGTTGAATGTTGAAATTAGCTTAAAACATATTGTAAAATATATACAGTAAGCATAGAGAATAACTATAGTGTAAAATCTATACAATTTTGTATGAATTATATAGTAAATGTTACAATTTTCATTCTCCCAAATATATACATAATTATAACTATGTATCATGAGTTGGTAGTCCTGTCTTGGTTTATTTTGGATGGGACTTTCTTTGAGGATTTTAATTCCTCAGCATTATAGTCTTCATTGTTCACCATAGGATTTTCACGGAGAAGAAGACAACTTTCACGGACTTGAAACATTCCTGGCCTCACGCCTTAAAACATATTTTAACTTGCAAAAACTCTTGTCTAGAGCTCAAGAATCTAGTTGCTCTAAAACCCTGAAATTTTTATATCTACTTTTCGTTTATTGTGCATAGATTGAAGTAGAAGCTATAGGGAGATGGTTTTGGTTCGTCTCATTTTATTTTATTTTTGTTTTGGTAGGGTTTCTTTTTTCCTTGCAACTCTGCCCATTTATTCTCACCGGCATTGTTGACAACACAACACAATTTGTGCAGAATCTTGAGGTAAGTCACTTGCCAAGATTTCAATGAGCTTTTTTATGGAATTTGTGCATGGCCGGATATTTTTTTGTTGTGTTTTATTTCATTCTAAATCAATTATGTTGTTATTTGTTAAATGAAGGCATTGGTCTGATGTTTTATATATGGTTGTTTTCATATATGATATAATTGTAATACGTAAAATCAGGTAGATATTTATTTCTTATAAGTAAGGACATTCTGAACTGTAAAATGAATTTTATGTTTGGGGGTTTGGGGTTTCTTGGCTTGATTTTTACCAGAGGGGTTCAAAAAAAATTTTCACAGTTGCAAGGGTCCAAACTTCACTTGCAGACTTTAAAATCTTCATTATACATAAAAAGGAGAAGCCCAAAGATGAGTAAACCATGATCATCCTACAAGAATATTGTTCATTCGGAAACCATCGGTGAAGACCCACAACATGAAGGACCCACAGATTTAATACTTGAAAATAAACAGTAAGTTGGAAATTTTACAAGTTAAAAATAGAAATTTAAAAAAAAAAACAAGAAGAAAACCCAGCTGGACGTGAGACAGAATGGAACAGACTCATGATTGAATGTGTGGTGGGGGATCATAGATTACAGTTGATGTTGAATACACAGGCTTGCCCTCTATAAGCGTTGTAGATATCGCATGGTTAATAAGCTCGTGTCATCATCTAAATTATTCACAATCACCTAAAAGCACACAAAAAAAGAACAGAGTTCAGTTTTGGGAAAGAGAAATCTGAAACAGTAAAAAGCAGAGGAAAATGATTGCAAGAGTACTCCTGCGTAAAGTCTGGAAGGCCAATGGTATGATGAAGAATGCGATTGGTGCCATAGTCGTTCGTGTTGGGCCCCCCAACGATGCATATGACTGGAAGATTCTCGCTATAAGCCCCTACAATGGCGTTGATCACAGAGAGACTGCCAACAGTGAAGGTGACAACGTTGGCTCTCGCACCTTTGGAGCGCATAGCCATCTGCAGCATAGCCCACTTTGAACTCTTGCAACACCCCACCAAACAAACAATCTCCCTACAGTCGCCGATTCAATCAATAAATGAAGATGGAAATCTGATTCCATTTGGATTTGCATATTAAATGCCACTCAAAAATCTGATTTAGAAGATCTGCAAATTAAATGCAAGGAACGGACAACAAATTGTATGGCAGCCAACTGAAATTGTTTGACGGGAACGGTATCCGGCGATGCAAAGCTAACTTTATCCAAACGATACAAGGCACATTAAAAGTGAAAGTAGTTGTTGGTTAGAAAATAATAGATCAGTAGCATGATCAACATAGTTGCTGCAGAAGTATACAAATTTAGGGCTTACCCGAGATGGAAATCCGATTCCATTTGGATTTGCATATTAAATGCCACTCAAAAATATGATTTAGAAGATCTGCAAATTAAATGCAAGGAACGGACAACAAATTGTATGGCGGCCAACTAAAATTGTTTCACGGGAATGGTATCCGGCGATGCAAAGATAACTTTATCCAAACGATACAAGGCACATTAAAAGTGAAAGTAGTTGTTGGTTAGAAAATAATAGATCAGTAGCATGATCAACATAGTTGTTGCAGAAGTATACAAATTTAGAACATCCAGCTACATGCAATGAAGTTGTGTGTAAATGTACAAATATTAATGAGTATAATATGAAGATGGTAAGGAAAATAAAACAAATAAAGTTTATGCAGAGAAAGGTGAAATTCCATTGTGTCCCTATACTCATCATAATGAGAGAAGATGTAGTTGACACTCTTCCTTTTTTCTGATATTTGTGTATGGATTATTTTTCATTCTTAAATATTGATCAAAGGAAAATGGTGGATCTATCCTTAAGCCATTTATTGATTTCATTCTAGATATAGCTATAAAAGGTAAGCCTTGTCTTTCTTTTTTAGCTATTTCATAAATAAAATATAAACATTTTCTAGTAAAAGTTTTTTATGCTTAAAAAAAAAAATGAACTAGCAAAAACAAAAGAGAAACTCACTTTTACAAATTGAATTACGACTATTCATCAATCACTTTTAAAACTTAAAAATGTTCAGACTGTTAATTTAAAAGAAAACAATATTTCCATTCAAAAAATTTAAAAAATAAAATACGGTGTATAATTTTATTTTATGGGGGAAATCTCCAAGCGTTGACTTTTAATGGATTATTTAACCATGCCATCCACACACAAAATGCACTACATAGAGCGGAGTCCAAAAAAAATAGGTTAAAGGCTAAGTTACTAGATTCGCTCAGGAAGGCCCCGAGTTCGAGTTGGGTCTAGAATTCGGGTCCGGTCTGTGGAATTTTGCCTTGGGTCCATATTTTGGACTATGGGTTTGACTAGGGTTCGGACCCATGACTGTGGGTTCGAACAAGGTTCGAAAATTTTGAACCCAGTTCAAACCCGGGTTCTATTCTACGCCCAGGCATGTTTTTTCACTTTTTTTTCATTTTTTTAATACTTTTTTTACTCGTTTTTTACTTTTAATGACTTTTTTATTATTTCTAACCCTAATACTTGCCTCAAAAACATGAAATAGGTAAAGTGAAACTCATTTACCAATTTGTGAATGAGAAAAAAAAATTTTGCCTCCATTGTTGAACTTTCTCTTTTGCTTGCACAAGCTGGAATAGACTTGAAGGCTGATCATAGATTCTTCAAAGTTGATTGTTGTGCTATTCCTAAGCACTTGCAAGTTTCTATTCGTTGCTAAGAAGATTGTAGAGCAATATTTCTTCAAAAGAGGTAGGTTTTTTGAAGTTTTTTTATTATTATTTTTACATTTCTTTTACAAGTGAACTTCAACTCTTTTGTTTTGTTTTTTAGTTATTGTTTTGTTTTACTTTTCATTCCTCTAAATGTCTATAACACATGTTCAATTTTTTCATTTTTTTGAAATTAATTAAGTCCTTTGGTTTCAAATTCAATGAATCAATACCAAAATTTCAATATGTTGTGCCTTAGGTATTCACTATTCCGTATTACAATGGCAACCGGTACCTCCTCAGGCTCAATCCAATCTCGCTTCAAAATAAACCTAGCCTCTCCCCTTTGGAAATATGTAGAAATGGTTCAACAACTTTCAGGTGGTGGAGGATATGTTTGGATTTGTAGTCATTGCAATGTTCAATATTCGAGGTCATATAGTTGAGTAAAAGGGCACTTGTGTGGGATCCTTGAAACATGCATCAAAAATTGTCCAGGTGAAAACAACGATGGCATTCCAGAAGATATAGTGTTGAAATATATTGTTGAGCAAGAAAAGGCAGACCAAGAAACAACCAATGGTAAAACAAGCCATCCTTTGAAGAAAGGATCTCGATCCATGAAACCCCCTACACCACCTTCTTATTTTCCACCTACAGAAAGCCATCAATTTATGGACATCCCTCAAGAGAAAACCATGCCCTCTTCAAATAAAAAATCTAAGGGATCATTGGAAGCTTCATTTCAGAATGAGGCAAGAGAGATTGTTGATCAAGACATAGCAAGATGTTTCTATGCCAATGGATTGGCATTCAATGTTGTTTGTTAACCATATTGGCAAAAAATGGTGAAATCTATTAATGAGGCTCCAAAGGGGTATAAGGGCCTAGGTTTTGAGAAGGTGTGTTGCACCTTATTGGAGAAAGAGGTGAAACATGTAGCATACTCTTTGAAGCCCATAAGGGATTCGTGGATCGAAACAGGGGTGACCATAGTTTATGATGGATGGAAAGATGCAAGAAATCACCCATTGATCAATGTCATTATTGTGTCCCCTAAAGGGGCAATGTTTTTGAGAGCAGTGGATTGTGAAGGACAAGTGAAAGATGGTCCATTTATTGCTGACATCCTTTGCCAAGCTATTGAAGAAGTGGGCCATCAAAATGTTGTGCAAATTGTAACCGGCAATGCCAAATATTGTAGGGCTGTTGGGTTATTGGTTGAGGAGAAGTATCCACACATTTTTTTGAAACCTTGTGTTGTCCACTCCCTCAATCTAATGCTACAAAAAATTGGATCCAAAATTGAATGGATCAAACAGGTGTATGTCGAGGGTGAAGACATCCAAATGTTTGTCACCAACCACCATATGACGCAAGGAATAATTAGACAATTCTCAAAATTGGAGTTGTTGAAGGTAAGTTAATTCTTAATATTTTTGAATTTTTGAATTTTCTTTTAATTTTAAATTTTAAATTTTGATTTTGTATATATTTAAATTATATTTTAATTTTAATTTTGATTTTCAAACAGGTTGTCGAGACCTATTTTGCCTCCAACACAATTGTGTTGAGACGACTTATAAAGGTTCGTGAGGCACTATGTGCCATGGTAATCAACCCTAATTGGGTTGTATGGAGGCAATCTAGCAATGAAAGGGAAAATAGGATCAAGCAAAGGATCCTAGATGATGGTTGGTGGGATCGTGTTGAGTATCTCGTTAGTTTCATTGAGCCCATACTGAGCATGATCTGTTACATTGACTTGGATAGACCTTGTTTGGGTGAAGTATATGATGGTATCGACTTAATGATTGAGAAGATGAGATCCATCATCAATGCAAAAGAGGAAGATCCTGAAGAAAAATTCTTCAAAGAGCTACAAAAAATCATGGTTGATAGATGGAACAAAATGACCACTCCCTTGCATCTTCTCACTTTTGCATTGAGTCCCAAATATTATAGCCCTGAGATACTTTCTGCTTCATCAAGAGTTGCTCCATATAGGGATGGTGAAGTGGCCCAAGGGTACAAGGCAACAATTCGTAGAATCTTCACTGATCATGACCAACGTGATCGAGTGAGGGTTGAGTTTATGGCTTTTGCATGCTCTGGGAGTGTTGATCAGAATATGGATGCTCTTCGAGACAAGTGTGGGGTGGATGCTCATAGTTGGTGGTACTTCCATGGGCAAGAATACATGCACCTCCAACCTATTGCAATAAAAGTTTTATCCCAAGTAAGTTTTATAATTTATATTTGTAATTTTAAGTTTAATTAATAATTTTGTTTAGTTAAATTTTGTAACTCTTAACTATTTATTAATTTAATTTGGTCTTAATAGGTTGCTAGTTCATCCTCTTCTGAGAGGAATTGGAGCACATACTCCTTCATCCACTCAATAAAACGCAATAGGCTACATTCAAAAAAAGTTGAGGACTTGGTATATGTACATTCAAACTTGTGCAGGTCCTTACACACAAACATAGTTCCTACAAAGGAGACACAAGGAGGTGGGATATTGAGTCAGAGCAGCTTGACTTGGATGCTTCCACAAGTCACTTAGTTGCACTTGATATTGATGATGACTATCAGCCTAAAGCAACTACTAAACATGAGAGTGGTAGTGTCGATGCTAGTGGCAGTGCTTGTGCGAGCGCCACTAATGCTCTTTGTGGTTCTACACAAAATGTAGCATCTAATGTTGCTAATGATGCTACTTTATTTTATGACCCATATGATTCAATTTGACATTGTAAACACTTGACATTTTTATGTTTGAAATTTGAACTTTAATTTATAATTCTATATCATGACATTTGACTTTTGAGTATAAAGTAGTGGTGTATCTTTGCTATGTTATTTGACTATTAATATGGTGGTGTATTTTGAACTCAAATGCTGCTGCAATTATGTATATATTTTTGATTTTTATATGTTTTTATATTACCAAACCCAAAACGAACCCAACCTCAAAAAAAAAAAATTCCCAAACCGGCAAACCGGGTTCTCGAACCCGAACCCGAACCCAAAACCGAACTGGTAACTTAGGTTAAAGGATCTTAAGTAACACACAAAACACCAAATTATAACCATATACATAAAAGCCAACCTAATATATAAAATTTGTACACATTGAAAGTATTGAGTTGATTAATAATGTGCTCTTAAAATATTTCAAGGTAATATATTTGTGTTTTCATTGCTTTATTGCTTTATCTTGTCTTGTAATTGGCCATAGTTTTTTCTTCTTCCTAAGAATGGGATTTATTTCCATAGCATTGCTTTATTCGATAATCATGTTGGAGGACACGCGTTAGAGAAACATTTTAAAAAAAAGGTTGAGTATAGGGAGATTTACTATATTTATTTTTTATATGCACCACATTCCAGGTGGCTTCCAGGCTCAGTTATCATCACACAAATGTTTTCTAGCTTTCAATATAAAGGCCACCTGTTTCACGAATATCTCTATATAATTCAACACAACAAATGGGTTCTTTTGTAGTATGTTGTAGGTTTTTAGCTTATATTTGCCTACAGTTTCTGGTGTTTCTGTGTGTGAGTGAAGGCAAGATGGAGAAACCGTCATGGGACAGTAGAGACTTCGTGCTACTCCTAATCTGGTGTTTTAAAAACTCTGTTTCCGTGAAATGTTTGTTCTTGTCCGACGCTTGGTCAAAGCTGGCAATAAATGAAAACGATTTGGAGTACATGTTTCTGTAGGACGTTCTGAAAGAGGCCACGCAGAAGGGTTGGACGCCTATCACACCCAAGGAGACAGCTTATGCACCTATCAAGAAACCGTCAATTGTTCGTCATCAGACAGAGCTGAAAAGGACTGGGAGGCATTACATGCCTTGGGGGAAGTTCGTAGTGGAAATAAGAGAGTTCTACGCGGTAGGGGATTAAGGAACTGAAATTTAAATGGGCTAACATCTTATCTCATGATTGTTGTCCTATCAGTAATTAGAATTACCTAATAAAGGGCTAAGGAAATGAAATTTTGCCGTAGAAGCTTAAGTTGTTTATCTAGTGATGTAGAAAATAAGATATTCCCCAAAATGCAGTTTTGCACTCATTCATGTACATAGGTGTACAATTTGTGTAGAATCTAGAGGGTAAGTCACTTGCCATGGTTTCAGTGAGTTCTCTTTTTTTGGAAAATCTATATAGAGCTAGTTCATTTTTTGTGCCTGAAATTGTCTTTTGTTTTATCAATTCATTTATTTTCCTAGGAAACAGTAAAATAACAGTAAGAATACTTGGAATTTGCAAATTTGAAGAGCTTTCCAGATGTAGAAAATATGATGAGGCTATAATCCACTTCACAGAAAATACAAAGCCTTCGCTTTCTCGAGCAAACCCCTCCTCTGCTTGCAGAAGGTCACATGCTTGGCTGCCGCCTTCTCTATTTTCTTAATCTCAATTTTCGCACGTGCTATCTCAAAGCCAAGCGAAAACCCTAGAAAGACTCTCGGTCTGAAAATAATTAGACAATCGCAGCAGAGGAGAGTATACATGTCTTCTAAAGAATACAAGGCTAGAGGTTTACATAAAAAGTCGTGTTAAAAGCTCGGCGTTCACTTAAGGAGCTCCTATTTCTGAACGTGTATGGTGCAAAAAATTTCCACATAACAACGTACATTCCAAAGAGCTTGGAGTCCATGTGTCCCATTCTGTACAATAAAGTGATGGTAAGTTTTCGCCAAGCAATTCTTTAATGCTTCAATTAAAACTGTGCGATCCATGCTGATAGCTCATTCATATATTTAATGTAGGAGAGGAAAGCTGAGAGATTACGTGGGAAAGGGTTTATCTGTGAGCGCATTGCTTTTGAAATGGTTTGCAATGAATGAATGAATGCTTTTAATTACGTCCACGAGACCAGCCGGCCTATGGGACCCCAAAACAAAATTGAAACCACAATTTGATACAAACCGAGCATCCGCCGACCTCATCGAGTACTTATGTTTCCCTTTAACTCTTTGCTAATTTTGTTTCTTCTACTGTGTATTTTGATCAGGTAACCTGCCGTTTCAACGATCTTTTCCTCTTCGAACAAAGCCTCTAACGATTTGACTTTAAACAGATCCAAGTAACTGCACCTAATGTCCTCGTAAGCTTTACACTACATGACGTAGTGCCATTCTATTTCCACCAAACCCGAAGAGCAGAAACAACAAATCCTATCAGCCCATGCCTCCTTGGGTGTTGTCCATCTCCCCATTTCACATCTCAAACGATGAGAGCTAGTTCTTAGCTGGGCTATCAACATTTTAGCCTTCCACTCTATATCTGCCCCCACGTAATACTTTTGCCCGTGATCACAAGTGTGGTTAAAGTGCAAAACATAATATTCTCTTTTTCTACTAAGTTGTTTTGACCACAGGATTTGTTTGGCTTTCTCCTTCACAAACCTTTTAATTTCTACATTGGTGTTTGGACACTCTTGCATGCTTATCCCCCATTTTTCCATCCACTTGGTATTTTGCCTCATCCACGTGCTCTTCCTTCTAGTTAAGTTTTCTTCCACCACAATTTTGGGCCACTGGTGTTCCCCCATATTCTCAATTCTCTTCAAATAACCTAATAAATAAATTAATGCTGCCATTTCCATTGGGAAAGCCCCCGCTTCAGCTAGGACAATCTCACACTTAAAAGCCTTGTTTTCATTAATTGTCTGATTCCTTAAAAGCGCATGGGCGGCGGGCCATGAATCCGGCGAAAAAATATTTTGACAGAAGTCTTCACGGTAGTTGTTCTGACACGATTACGGACATGAGCTGTTTTTCGACGAAAAAGGATTGTATACAGGGGTGAGACAGGTTTTGAGTGAAAGTTCACTCAATATATAGCCTATCGGCTAAAAATTCAAGTGTCAATCCTTGCCACGTTTATTGACAGTCTTTCGAAGGATTTGCTCAATTTTTTATTAGAAGCTTCTAATTGACCATTTGATTTAGGATAATATGGCATGGAGAAGCAATGTTGGATGTGAAATTTCTCAAAGAACTTCTTTGCCTCTTTGTTCTTAAATGATAAACCATTATCAAAAATCAAAGTGTAAGGAAGACCAAATCGAAAAATGATATTATCAAGGATAAAGCGACAGATCACTTGGACGGTTGTGGATCGAAGTGGAACTACTTCATAAATATTTGATTATATCCGAAGAAACCATCTATAAAGGAAAGTAAAGCATGGCCAACAACGGAACCAACAATCATGTCTATGTTAAAAAGGACAATCAAAAATAAATTGTGTATCATTTACTTATTTCTTACAAGCAATGACTTTTAAAAACAACCCCTTTAGGGAACATTACATGATCAAGAGTCAATTTTTGGCATTCCTCCATCCATCGAAAACGATGCACACCTATAACTCAACCCACAAATTCCTAATTAACTTCAATAAATCTTTTAAAAATTCCACCCATGTTGCCAATAAGTGCTACACACCCCAAAACTTGACCCTTGCGCCCTTTTGGAGCCTTTTTAATATTGCTCACGACTTCTTCCCAATATGATGAATAAACAATGTTGAAAAACAAACCATTTACATAAATGCATCTTTTAACGTGTTGACTAGCAATCTCTCAAAATTCATTTTGAAATGTATTTTCCAATGGTCATTTTATCTTCTTGCGTGAAGCAAACTCTCTTTGATGTGTAGCCAAAAATTGTTGGCTCTCTACCACAACTTCAATAATAGATGGGGTCTTATTGCTTGAGATCCCTCCATTGCAAAAGGATGACATGTTCAACTAGCAATTGTTTCATCTGCTTGATCATGCTCTCTAATAAATTCCACCGCTTCAAATGTTTGGCACGAATCCAGCATTTTTGGATGGGCAAACTGTCACGCCAGCCACAAATGAACTTTCACCAATCTAACTATCATACATATGGCAACAGGTGAGTGAAATATATATAAAAAAGAAATACTAAAAGCCAAACAAGAAAGACTATAAGTAAAGAAAAATGAAAAAATCACAAATCTGTTTTCCAAAAACCCTCTGCAATATTTGGTAGCAAATGGGTTCTTGCGCATGCATAGGACTAGCAATCCAACTGCTTCGAAACTTGCAAAGATCAATCTTTAACTCTAATTGTGTAATAGTAATCAAGAATGAAAGCTTAGCAAATGTATTCGGTTTTTGTCTTTTGATTCAAAATGAGATAAAATAAATTTGCTTTAGTGTTTCAAATGGTTTAAAAAGCACTCGTAGATTAGGGCTCCTGGTTTTATATTTTTTAGTCAACATTAAATCAAAACATAAAGAAATAAAGAAAAGAAAAAATTAAAAAAAATTATTTCCGACGGATTCACCCACGTTCTGTGTGGATCCCACTAAACAGGCATTAATTCACCCAGTTTCGCCCTGCAACAGACCTAGTTGAATCCAGGTCCATTTATCAGAGCCCAAGACCTAGACCACATTTGAACCAGACCCAGTCCACGGGATTTTCAGCAACAAACCATTGACAAAGGATTGGAGCAATTAAATAATGCACTTTTTCCTCATGAACCATATGGATACATAAAAAGTGTCCTTCCATTTTCCCCCTCATCTGAATGCAATTTGTATTGATTTCCCTACAACCAAAAGTTAGTTTTCTTCTATTACTGGTGGAGTTCTCATCAAGGAAATGAAAAGGATACTAGCAAACAACAGTTATACCAAGAATAAAAACTTCTACCAGTCTAGAAAGAGTTGTGTCCAGGGTATTCTGATGTGAAAATAGTACAAGAGATTCCATGCGAAACTTTTGGAATCTCAAAGAAATCAAATATGAATGACACATTCTTCCACTTTTACAAAGAAGTTATATCAAAGTGGGACACTATGCATCAGTTATTATTGGTGGGCCTTTGAACCCCATTAATAAATAAAATATGAATAAATTGTATTCTTTCCTTATTGAATGTGTTATGTTACAACGAACTGGGGCACTTTGCATCTAGGAAGTCACGCAGCATTCGAGCAGGCCTTTGTCCTCCCATTAATTCTGCAAGTCTCTCCAAAGGAAGAAGAGCTAGCTCAGCTAAGCTTTTACAACCATCCATTAAAGATCTATAATTAGCATCAGTTACACCTGGAAGGCGCCTCAGAAACTCCACTGCTGTGGTGTTATAGTTCTCAGCTCTGAATTCAGTATACAAGTATGTTAATGCCATTTACTATACCAATGCTAATGACATAACAAATACGAATTTAGCTTCACCTTATATCTCCTTCAATCAGACCATCTTCGGTAGGAACACCAACACGCATGGCCGTACTCACATCAGGTTCATCTTGATTTGCTTTAAGTGAGGCAAATATTTCTGCAGTTGCATGCAAGCTACGAGACCACACAAGTCTGAGCCGGGGAAAATGCAGAACAAGCAGGGAAAGTTTTGATATGATA
The DNA here is from genome assembly GCA_007258455.2 of Sequoia sempervirens. Taxonomy (NCBI): domain Eukaryota; kingdom Viridiplantae; phylum Streptophyta; class Pinopsida; order Cupressales; family Cupressaceae; genus Sequoia; species Sequoia sempervirens. The sequence continues at coordinate 52,124,381 of VDFB02179234.1, forward strand.
TTGAATGGTGAAATATCCTCTCCAAGATCACTTGCAGACTGCAAGCAAAACATAAAAGAAAATGTATTTGTCAACCAGATAAGGAACTGAAAACTTTTAAGAAAATGCAGTACAATTATAGAATCAACTGTCTTTGAATTACCTGAAAATAAAAGCTTTTGTCTTGTGAGAACTCAATGAGTAGCACTGGTATGCGGTAGTAACGTGTCATTGTTTCAGCTTGATGGTAGAGGCGGCCAGAGGAAAAGCTATTGATAAGATCAGCAATGCTTTTTCTCTCAACACAAATATCCGGAGATAGAATGTAGTCACCCACCTCCAGGGTTACAGGAATAATTTTCATACCTTGTTGATGGAGGACACTTGGGAGACTACTCCTAAATTCACGCATATCAACTATAACCTGCACTTTAAAACATTTTCATTCCATTGGATGCAAGTTATTTTATTCACATACATGCAAATGATGTTGATATTGGATCTTGTTGACAAAGAAACACCACAAAAAAATTAAAATTAAATTAAAACATCTGTATGCAAATGATTTTGATATTGGATCTTGTTGACAAAGAAACATCCCAAAAAAATCTCAAAAAATATAACGAACCTGTATTTGTTTCTCTGGTGCCTTCCTTCCACCTGCCTTTCTGGTTAATGCATTTTGTGATACACCTGATATTGGTTCCATAGGTGCATTTGGACCTGGACATCTTCCATCCTGATACCCATAGACATAAAAGAGCAGAAAACATCAGTGCAAGATGAAATCTAAAAGAGGGCAAACAGATATTAAAATGAAACCAGTCAATCAGTCTTTAGATCAATTACTGGCAAGTAGAAATTTAATTTTCTTTGGCGGTCTCTTGCACATTATAGAGGTGAATACAGCTTATTCCATTACAAAAATTACTAATATGTTCAGAAAGACTCAGGGAGTTTAAACTTCCATAAACCTAGGGATTATTACTGTCCTTAACTACTTAGGCTTACCATTAGGTAAGAAATTGAGACTCCTGAAATTTACTTTAAAAAGCATTATACCCAGATCTTTTGAAATTTAATAACTTACTGAACAGGAAGCCTGATCAACCAACAACTATACAGAACACCTCAAATAATTGTTGCAAGGGTGTGTGCACCCAACATCTAAACAATGCACCTGTTATATACTTGTAACCGCACAATTACATTAATTTACCAATGTTTTGCATAATACATGGATGCATTGATGTGAGGTTTATACATAATGCAAATACACTCTATACCTTGCACACCCATGTCTCTGCAGTCCATATTGTCTGTATTCTTCTCAAACCCACACCAAGTAAACCCTATCTCAAAAAAGTGTCTCAAGGAATAGCAAGTTCTTTATTACAAAAGTGAACCACAAATTAATATCTGTACGGACTTAAGTTCCTTTAAACTACACAATACCATTTTTTGTATTGTTTTAATAGATAATTAATTTACTTTAAAGAAGACAACCAATCAAGAATGCATGCCATAATATTGATTTGCAACTCAATTGACGAAAGTGTATCTATGGGCATTTCCAGCATTCTTGAATGATTAGAAGCATATAAGAGAAAGGAGATGTGATCCTGCACCATTCAACAAAAGCACCTCCACAAATCCCTTCACTGGACATTACATTACAAAAATCATAGCAATCCTGTCACCAGTCCTTGTTGAAGACTATAAGACATAAACCTAATCATCAAACAATATGATCATTCATCCTCTTCTGCCAATCATGGGCAGCATCACAAGCTACTTCAATTTGTCACCTGCAAGACATAACTAGCTGTGGAGGGCCACTAAACCATCAGTCATAATAGCAAACCAGGCATTACAACGCATATACATTGATGTCAAATTGGGACTAAGTGCTCAAAATAATGTTGTTCATGTTATTATTAATCACTGTAAATGTAAATTAAATGCATGAAAGTGCAACGCAAAATTTAGCACCCAACAAAGACCTTTTGGATTTGCCACCCCACCAAAACCCCAATGGCACTCTTCCTTTCAGCCACCCTGAACTGCATATTGATGTCTACATAAGAAGAACCAACAAAAACTCTGCTCATTCATTTCATTTTATGTTCAACAGTCCATTGAGTCAACACAGTTTCAGAGAGATCCCAAGACTCATCAGCCCCTTATCAGGAGATGATCATTGATCATAGGCCTTTGTGGTACAACCTTACATGACAAGATATACCCAAAAATTATTCACCTGTAAAGCGGTATATGAGGAAGCATCCTGGCTACCACAAATAACAACTAGTTGCACTCACTCTGCCTATGTGCTCAGAGAAGTCCAGAAGGGACAGGAAAGGTGCCTATATTAGTCCACACATACTGTAGACACCTAGAATTGTCCTGTCATCAACTCCGATTATTTCTTCTATAATTGATCAAATACTTGGTTTTCGCCATATTATTAATTAAATAATATTTCGATTATTTAATTAATAATTACCTTATTATTCCGACTTCATTTCTCATTCAAAAACAATTAATTTCCCCTTCTAATTTGGGATCGCTATAGCTAATGATTGGTTTGGATCATATGTGAGCAGGATTTAATAATTTATCAATTTTACTCAATTGGGATATCATTTAAACGTAGAAAATTGAAATAGCAAAGCCTTTATTGAAATTTGGGATGTGTGATCCAAAGAATTTCTTTTGAATAACCCGGAAAAACAAAATTGTTCATAAATTTAAAAAGCAGCGAAAGATCACCCACTAAAAAGGTATATGTAGTATATTACAGGGAAAGCTTTATACAAATAATACATTCCAGGTCAAATAGTCACAATAAATAAATGGGAGATCTTTAATCTTGATTTCCACCACAGCATACTGCCAAAAACTTCTCAAATTTGTATAGGGAGGTCACTAAAACTTCAAAGCCTGTCAAACATATCATTTTAGCCACAGTGCATGAATGTCTTACTTGCAAATGACACATCTGATTATAGTATAACACACTCTCACTGTATATAATGACAATTATCATGCTCTATACTTTCAAGTTTCATCCATATGAAATTCATTGAAGCAGCCAAGGAAAATATTAATATGTTGGATAGAATTAGGCCACAGCCCTAATGATATTAGAAAGATGAGCTAACACAGTTGTATTCCTTCCTGTTATTTCAATGTGCTTTAACATTATATTGATGCAAGTGAACATTTTATTATTTAGAAATTAGAAATATAATAAAAATGAGTTTTACCAAGAAGTTATATCAGTGTGTCTTTTACAAACATAAAAAAGAATCCTGTCAAAAGAAGCCTCTAGATAGCAAATCATGATTTACAATGCCGATTGAAAAGATGAGTACTTTGATTGAAAATCTGACCTGGTCAACAGGAATCATCATCAGAGATTTCTGCCTGATTAGGGATTCAAATGCATTGTTCTCCTTTCGTATACTTGCTTCAAACTTTTGCTCTTCAGTGGAATTTTCATAAAACAAGAAGTACACTTTCAATGGTTTTCCAGGATTTTCTGCCTTGTAAACTTCAATCTCCCTGACAAATGCCATGTTTGGATCGTAAACTACAATATATGAAGGCTTTACAACATCTAGTATTTGCCGATCATTTTCAAGGGCATAATAATGTGCAAGAGGAACTGGCTTAGCAAAGTTGATTTCTGGATCATCACAATCTTTCCCTGCTTTTTTTGCATTCACATTTTCATTGGAGCCATCTAAAGCAACCTCGTCAATATTTTGGACACACTCTGAAGAAGTTCCCTTACTTTCCAATGTCCCTGTTGTACTTGTCGTATTTGCAAATTCAGATTCTTTAGACATCTCAACTTTGTTTCTTTCTTGCTTTCCTTGATCTTTCATTATTGATGCATGAATCTCCACTGTTGTAGCATTCCTCCCTCTCCCTCTTCCTCTCCCTCTTCCCCCTCTCCCTCCTCTCCCTCTCCCTTTCCCTTGGCCCTTTATTCCCTTGCCTGAAGAAAGATCATCTCCAACAGGGATCACCTCTTTGTCATGAACTGCAACCTGAGCAGCTGCAGCAAGTAAAGCATCCTGTTCTAGCATATATGTGCTGCTAGATTCGGAATTATCTCCAAGTCCCACAGGAATATTTCCATCCAAAATACCAAATCCTTTAGGTCCTTGATTTTTCTTTTTTTTATGTGTCCGTAATCCATGCAACTCTGACTTGCCTAGCAAATATTTTTCCCACTCCTCACGCATGAGCTGCAATGGCAATAAAAACAGATGCTTAGTTTTGTCTTTACAGTAATACCAACAACAATCCTAAATACTGACAACATAAACCTATTCAAGGGCGAGCCTAGGAAGGACAGAAACACCACTTCTCCATAAATTGAATGCTTATTTTTAATAAAAATGGCAATTTATACTAAAAGGGAAAAACAATTACAGAAGACCAAACCTTGGTTTGGACTTGATCCAAAGGCTGTGGCAAATCAGCTGCAAAAGATATGCAACATTGAAACAAACAGCAGCTATAAAACATTGCAAGCTACATTGTTACTAGAAGCAATGACTAACCTATCCTGCTTTCAAAAATATCCATACAATTTAAAAAAGCAGATGCCTGGTGAATAAGTGTATGCAATTGTTTCTCAACTAGAGCAACAAACTTACAAAGAACATACATTTGTAGACCAAAGAAACTGCCCATGTTTGACATTAGTCCTTACAAATCAGGGATTTTACTAATCTAAGAACCTCCAGAACTAGGCATCGGTGCCAGTCTCCACACCATCCCTGGGGGCATAAAAATCTTGTGCAAATACTTCAGACTCCTGGTCATCCATGGAAGCAGGAGCATTCACCTGATACATCCAGTTGGAACTGCAGTCCTGGGAATAGACCTATTTAGGGAAGTAATCTATTTTCCCTTAAGAATGAAAGCTTCCACAAAACTTTACATCATATAAACTCAGAGTTCCATGGACACAGATATGATATGACTATTTTTCAAGGTCCCCTACCACAGATACGGTATATATATTTATACACACCTGATAAGTAATATAGACTCTGTGCTACTATATTCCAAGATGTTTATGGATATAACTTCAACATTAAAAAAAATTTTAATATCAACAATTATAGATATTTAAATATTATTAGTTCCTGCCGCTAGGCAGGAAAACTATTGCATTCGCCCGGAATGCTTTTCTCGGGTAGCATCGGCCAATCACATTTCGGCATTTAACATATTACTTATTTTTTTGTATAGTTTGAATTTGGAGAGCTATTTTTTATATTGGAAAATTAGCATTTATCTATTTTTCTATTCGTCTGAGTAGCTTTATAAATCATTTTCGTTTTAAAAATTCGGGAAAATGCGAACGCATAAATTGATTAAATAAATTTAAGCAAAGGCATAGTTTATAAAACTGGCGGCTAGAGGTACGTAATCCATGAATGCAAATTAAATGCATTAAAAAAATCAGGAAAATGAGAACGCATAGATTGATTAAATTAATTTAAGAAAAGGCATAGTTTATAAAACTGGCGGGTAGAGGTACGTAATCCATGAATGCAAATTAAATGCATTAAATGGCATATGGCTGGAGGTGAAAGCGCTGGAATGGCTTGGTGGCCACGCATGGCCAGGGTACTTTGGTCATTTAATATAGATTTAAGCCACTTGCTATGCATCGCTATTACTTTGTGTATGTTGTTTTTTTGTTCTGCAGTGACTGAGCAGGAGATGTTGTAGTTGCAGAGTCCAGACCCAGAAACGAGTTACTTGAAGTGATAAGTAGTTATTTTTCTCAGTTTCTTTCCATTTTTTAATATTGATTAATGCATTGGATAATGAATTGCAAAGTTTTTGTTTCAGTTTGAAGCTTTGGCTGCTCATGTAAAGTGTTTGTTTCTGTTAATAAAAACTTCAAGCTTTGGGCACTCGGTCAGGCTTACTGTCACTATGAAAATCTTTGGCAGCATCTTTTGTGAGGTGGGTTTTTAATTTTTTTTTCCTTAGTTAATCACAGCCACAATTTTTTGTTTTCCAATTTCGTTAACAATTCTTTATTCTAGGTCATGGATTTTTGAGATTCCTTTTTTATATGTATATTGTTTACTCACCCTAATAGTATTATAGATGACTAATTTGTCGTCTTCGTTTCTCTTAGGGCTTCCATTTTCGCAAGTCTGGAGGACTCCGAGAGAATATTCTCCAACCTTATTGTGCAGGAGTCTGAGAATTGCAGTGTGTGGTCTAATAGGGGAAGCGTTAGGGTTTCTCTGAATTAATTTAAGGAGGTTGTGGAAGATCTGTCCGAGGCTATCAGGCTTGATTTCTTCTTTTTCTTTGTTGAAGGTTTTTCTCGGCCATGGCTACACGACTGCTTGCCAAAAAACTGGCAAACCAAGCACTATTACCATGTCTGAGAGGTGGTGACACAAGTTTACCATCTCAAGGCAGAAACTTCTCAACATCACTGTCAATAGAATAACCAGCAGATGCTAGTCTATGATTATATGTCAAATGGGAGTGTATGTAATCACTTGTATGGTAAGAATCTTTTATCATACGGTATTTAGATGTCCAGTATGCCGTTGTGAAGTGTGGTAGGATGCTATAAATTCTTATTTGTCCCTGCTAATACAGATTTTGATGGGAACTCTTATGGAAAATTAGACTTGAGACAACGCCTCTCTATTGCTTTGGATGCAGCTAAAGGTAAATGTCCATTGGAATAGACTAAGGAATGATTATTAGGGTTTGATGTAGCACTTTTTTCCTTTTAGTAAAAGAAAACTGAATTTGATCAGTTTTCTCATGAAAGTCATGTTAATTTTACTATGTAGATTTAATCTTTTGCCCTATTGAGTTGGACATGAAAAATAAGTTTGCATTTTCCTGAAGATATTTACAATTGTCAAATTTACAAAAAATATTTTATCTGGAATAATTGTTTAGTCTTGCATGAATTCAGGTATTGAGCACTTGCATGCACTGGCACCTCCTCTAGTTCACAAGGGCTTCAAAACCAGCAATATCCTTGTGAATGAGAACTACATTGCAAAGGTAACTGATTTTGGACTCTCTAGGCTGCTGGCTGGGATCTACGGTGCTGGTTCATCATCTCCAGTGGAAATTGGAAGTTTTAGATCCCATGATACAATGAAACAATAAACTAATAGTGAAATTTTAATAACACTCCATTTACTGAATCATAGTTTAACTACCGAAAAGAGAAAAAACTCATATCTGTGCTTCTGTCCACAAATTCATAAAATGGATCTGGTATTATAGGTATGTGTGTGAAAACCTAACATTATTTTAACTGCAAAGTCACCGGAATAAGGATATCTTATGATGGAGTTCGCCAATTCATACATCTCACCTAACTTACCAAAGACCTCTTCAGCTTTGACTCAAGTTGCGATAGGCGTGTTTTATTCCACCGAAATAAAACCCCAAGGAAAGCACAATAGCCTAAAAAAATTCAAATCTTAATAACCTAAAAAAAAACAACGATTGAAAGGTTCAGTTCACAAAATGCAGTTTCAAGATTTAATCAAAATGAAATGAGTTTTATAGACAAAATGCACAATTAAAAGATATTTGTTTACTTAAATTTATCTCAAGTTCAATTCCTTTGGTTTACAGTAAGAACTGTGAATATCATTTTTTTTTCCCATTTGTCATAAATTTATAATTTATCTGTCAACCAAGATTTTTGCGGGCTCTGGCAACTCCTGTTCAATCTGTAAGTTTTGAAAAACTCGGATTTTGTTATGTTATTCTTCAGAATTATTTATTCAATTCACTAATTTACTTTTTCTTCCATTTGCATGTCTGATTTAATATGTGATTTAATATGTGATCTTTACTCTGAAATACGGTGCCCCAGGTCATTCATCCTATTCATGATTACACACTTTACTTGGCTGCAGGGAAAGGAAAAAACTGAAGGAAGAATTTTGTAGTATCCAAAATATGTGTATATCTTTAATTAGTGTAGGAATTAAGAAAATGTGAGTCTTAGAGGTGAATTTTTTGCATTGCAAAGGTAGAGAGCCGTGGACATTTGAACAAAAGCTTGGGGAGGCAGTATTTATTGTAGTTAGATGCCCTCACCAATTCCAAAATCTAACGGTACATGTACCTGTGGTGAGGAAATGTATTTCTTTGTACTTCAAGTAGGAATTTAAAAGGTATAACCACTGTATTTGATGTGGTGCAATTTATCAGAGACAGAATAATTCATTAATTCTTTGTATGATTGGCAGAGAATTTTGTGGGGTGTTTCTAGCTCATCTCAAGGCTTATTCTGCAAACATTTCAATAGGCAGTGCTATTGAATCCAACATATTGCTTGATTTGATTTTCAATTTTCTATCACCCTATTCAGGAGTCGGCATAATTTGATCACCTTTATTTTTGTGGCCTAATGAGTGAACGCTGAATGCAATCTCATATGTGATAGGAAAACCAGTAGTGAAGGCTTAATAAAATTTTGTAAACTCAACGAGAATAGCATTTTGACTGGGTCATTTATAATCCAAGGTTATGCCTTGTAGCAATTGATATGTTATCTTTGGAAATACTTTCTACCGAGACATCAACAATAAGAATGTATTTATTTCCTTGGTTTTGGTGTATGATTCCCCTAGTTTGCAATAAGAATCGTAAAATTTTCTTTTTATTTATGGTAAGGCTTCTAATTACCCGAGTCTTTTGGTTAAACTTAATGTTTCTTTAATGGACTGTCGAGTTTTGTTTCTGGAAGCTGGTCTCTCTTATTTCAGTCCACTCACTAACTGTAGTCCAGATTTCCATGTCAATTATATTTTGTGTTGTGCTATAAAATTCTGTAAAGTTGCTATTTTCATTATGAGAATTGGCTATGCTTTGAAGAGTTAGGTGCAGTGTTAAGAAATGTTTTGAGTTCCACTCTGATAGTACTGTGGTAAGTTTCATTTGATCTGTTAGATGATGAGCAACCAAATTGTTACACTATTGTAACTTCTTCATATGATCTTCTTCTAAAAAGGTACATCTCCAATAAATGGAATATGGGACAGCATAAAGCAACGCAGCTAGTTACTTTTTAAGATTGTGATTTGCGGATGCGATGGCTGCCAGCGCTGTCTTTGCATATAGTGAATTGCAGAGGTCAGACCATCTTCAAAAGTTGAACTTGTTACATCCTTCTTCCTAACTTTATACATTTTTCATCATATTTCTTCACAATTTTCTTTGCGTAATTAAACTGGGTTTTGTATTTTAAAGACTAAAATGCGAAGGAACAGATGAGGCATGTGAATTGTTTGACTGAATGCCTAAAAGAAATGTGGTCTCATGGAATGCCACGATTACAGGATAAGAACAACTGCATGCATGGAAAACATGGAAGCAAAGACCAAGGAACTGAAACAATCTTACGATATCCCCCAAGGAAATATTATCTCATGAATTCATTGACTGCACAGTATTTTTTTGTGGAAGAGAGTAGAACTTACACAATGATGCAATTGGCAGGTGTGACGCGTATATCCTCATCCTCTGTGTTTCCAAAAAAAATCCGAGCTCTCCCCCGTCAGAGGCGTCCAGGATCCCCATCAGATGTTTAGTTAAAAACGCCTCAAGAACAACATTTATGCAAAGATGGAAGCATAGACGAGGCAGGTAGACTTCTACCTTATTCGCATGCAAAATGTGGAAGCCTGGATAGGACACGCGGACTTACTGAATGCATGGCCACGAATCCTTTTCAACACACGGAGGCCAAATAGCCATACTTTTCTAGGCTACCTCTATTTCCTTATAAGCCATGCACAAAAGCTTATTTTGAGAGATTAAATAGTATATTTATATGTTAAAATGGCCCACCATCCTTTTTAATTTTATATTTTGCCTAAGACCACAACTTTGAAAGCAATTAGGAATTTTTTAGATTTTTTTTTATTTTGTTTCTAAATAGCACACTAAGTAGTTGAGCACTCTAACTTCATGCTTCTCAAAATTCTACGTGAAAATTTCAAATCATTCTCAATTTTTTACAGTAGCTTACTTGACAAGTCTGCTGCTTATAACTAAGGTTTCATGACCACACCATCAAATATGATGCCACATCTGTATGCTTTTGACCTATGCTGCAAATAAAAGTAAGGAAGTTGAGTTTTAGGGCACAATAAATAATAGTTTAAACTCCCTTATTAGTTCTTGCCGCCAAGCAGGAAAACTATTGCATTCGCCCGGAATGCTTTTCTCGGGCAGCATCAACCAATCACATTTCGGCATTTAACATATTACTTATTTTTTTGTATAGTTTGAATTTGGAGAGCTATTTTTTATATTGGAAAATTAGCATTTATCTATTTTTCTATTCGTCCGAGTAGCTTTATAAATTATTTTCGTTTTCAAAATTCGGGAAAATGCGAACGCATAAATTGATTAAATAAATTTAAGCAAAGGCATAGCTTATAAAAGTTAAAACTGGCGGCTAGAGGTACGTAATCCATGAATGCAAATTAAATGCATTAAAAAAATCAGGAAAATGCGAACGCATAGATTGATTAAATTAATTTAAGAAAAGGCATAGTTATCTTTTGTGTTTGCTAGTCATGGATGAGTTGTCGCTTCACTTGTAACAATAGTTTATTGTGGATATTTACATTGACTCTCTTCCCCTATTCTAATATGAGTGCAATGTTTAGGGATGGACATGTGAAAGTGATCATCATTTGAATATGTACAGTTCTCATTTCTCTTAATAAATTATTTTGTGTTATATTTGCCATTGATTTCACTGTTATACATGATAAAGACACAAATGATGCTCGGATAAATAGCATTGAAACATATACACTACGATTAGCCCACAAGGAACAAAATTTGATTTTTTTTTTTTAAATATACACAATATGTCAATAATTCTTCACTAATATACATATATATTTCTATTTCTGTTTAATATTTTTAGAATCTTTCCCACCTTGTAAACTTAACCTATCCAATTGTTAGTAAAGATTTGTTCTTTACCAAAGGGCCAGTCTAATGATTTTGGGCTACATTTACTTAAAGGCTACAAAAACATCCATACTTTTTCCTTACGATATAGGAAACTTACCTCAAACTAAAATTCTATAATCTGTATACATACATATACATACACATAGCATGCCTAGAAGTAGAATAAGACCTTTTATCTACATTCAACATTTACATTCTATCCAACGTATTTTACATTGCTTGATATATGTTCCCCATACACTTTCCCCTTCAACTGAATGTTGTAAATATTTTATAATTTTTGGATTATACTAAAAAAGTTATACAGAATTGCAATACCAAGAATACAAATTAGAGAATATAAAGTTTCAAGAAATCTCCTTACAATAAAAACAAAGTCAAAACCATATAAGACATAACTTGATGCTGCCTACATATTTATCAGACAATTGCAACCTTGTGAATGTCTCATTGATCTAATTTAAACAAAACTAAAAGCAATACAAATTCTAAGTTTATTCATTACATTTTTCCCTTCTCTCCTCTAAATCTAAATGCTTTATGCTCTCCGGCAGGAACTCGACGCTTGCGTCACTTGTTTTTAAAGTATTATTTTAATAACAATTTTCACCATCAAAACCTATCTAAAGAATTAATGAAAAGAATAATTATTAAAAATTTAAAAGTATACCTTAAAATAAGATTACAGCATATTAAAATAAATAATAATTTATAAATCCTTTTTAAAGCTAAACTGAGACCTCCTTGGGTTTTGAGTTATAAAAATCTCCATGGCTTCATTTTTTTATAAGATAAATTTATTAAAAACAATATACATTGTTTGGTAGCAAAACCTATCTAAAGAAATATTAAAAAATAACAAATTATTAAAAATTTAAAAGTACAACCTAAAATATGACTATAGCATAGTAAAATAAATAATAATTAATAAATCATTTTTAAAGCTAAACTGAGAACTCCTTAGGTTTTGAGTTTTTTAGCTAGCTCTTGAGGTTTTGAGTTTTAAAAATCCCCATAGCTTTTTTTTAATAAAATAAATTTATTAAAAAGTAAAAACATTATACATTGCTTGGTAGCAAGCAATGAATCCTTAGCCGTAGCTAAAGATGCATTACTGTCAAGCCATATAGATTTTAAACAAAAACATAAATGGAAGAGGTTCAGGTGGGAATCAAAACAAAACATCTACCTCAAATGCTCAAAAAAATCGCTATTCACAAACTCCTGCTGCTCACAAACTAAGAATGTCTTTTTTGTGTGATTTTAGAAGCAACCAAGCTGCATATTTAAACGGATAAGGTTTTCTCAGTTCTTGACCATTAGGGTTTTTGCAGTATTTTTAATCTTATTTTTTATTTTTTGTTAGAATACAAAACCAAGAGCATAACCATCAAATGTGAATGAATTGAGCAAAGTGAAAAAAGACTAGTTTTAAAGATAAGGGTAGGTCTCGTACCCATGTCATATTGCATTTGTACCCATACCAAGAACATCAATACACATACTGAGACAGAAATTGTGTTAAATCTTGCAACTTTGGATAAATCAGATATAATCGAGTAGACTAATGTTTGTTATGTTTGTTGGAAGAATACTGCTTTGGTCTTTTATGTCGTGTGATCAAAGACACCAGCAGCAGAGTAACCTCATTTGGCAAAGAAGAACAACACTAATTCTAGACTGATCACCTATAACTAGCTAGTTAGAGATATAATCAAAGAAAGCTTCTACATTTTTTACATTAATATCCAATGTTGCATGGACACGGATACAGATTTGGCCATTTTTAAGACCCCCAATATGGATACAACTGGATGCTATGTTCACAAAAACACACATATATTTAACACAAATTTCTAAGTTATTAGAGGAGATTTTCATTACTTTAAAAATAAATAATTAAATATAAATCAAAATAATATTAATAGTTTAGTAAAGAATAAACAATTAAATATATATGAATAAATTTTATTTATATTCAAAGGATAATTTATTTTTTTTTAAATATCTAACATTTAAACAACATAATATAAATATATAATTATAAACAATTAACTTTCTTAAATCTATAAAAAATTAAGACACCAAAAAAAATGGTTTGCTGAAAGAGAAAACGTTAATTTGTCTTCCTCATTTGGTGTAGGTTTTTTTATACAAAACAAAAAAAATATTGCAGGATTGAAGTTTTTTAAGATTAAGTTTAGGAGGATTCACGTCAATTTTTTTGAAAATCAAATCATACAGTATCCAGCATGGTTGGAAAATCAAAGTTTTTAGGCATGTGCGGATACAGCATCTAACGTGTATCCGTGCCAAATCGGATACAGGGATATGCACGCCTGGGGAGGGGCAGGGGCGTATCCGGCTACTCTGTTAATATCCCAACTAATTATAATTTTGTCAACGGAATCATCAATGAGTTTATGTGTTTTAGATTATTCACTACCCAGTAAAGAAATATCTGAAGCTCTTAAAATTTAGTTTACTCCTTTGGGTATTAGGAACCAAAACATATGAAGCTTAACCAAAAAAAAAAAAAAAATGTGTTACTTTTGGTTTGAGACCAAGCCAGGATTCTTCAAGCGTGACAACTTGCAACTGTTTGCACAAACCTTTGTCAGGGGATATACCACTATTTTCGGGGCTTCCACCCTTATGTCTAACATTGCATTATATCTAATAAGTTTGTTGAAATAAGGTAGATTACATCTTCTATTTGAAAGCATAGAATCTTTTGATTACACAGCTATGAAGTTTAGTATGGCATGTAAGATTATATAAGTGAACAATATGCAATATATTTTCACAGTTTATTTAATAAAGCTTATGTGTTTTCATATTCATTACCAGTCATGTTGATCTAAACTGAAGGAGGAAGCTGATTGTAGTTGTTTGCCAATTTATCAAGCCTTCGTAAATTTTGTTTTCTACAAATTTTCATTTCCACCATTGAAAACATCCCTGGATACCTGTCCATATTTTGGACATATCTTTTAAATGACAAGTTTATTGAAGAGTATTTTTGGTGCCGGAAGAAGTTTGAATTGATATGCTGTAGCATGGGATTGGAAGAAACACAAAGGGATCAAAAACAGCTCAAAATTATACAGTGTGAATGGAAGTTTTTTGTTTCGCTATTTGACATGGAGTTTGAGACAACATTAATAAAGTTGGTTGGCAGACTTGTTAGGCAAAGATTTCTTAGTAGCAATTCTCATCAGATGCATGTAAGGAGTGAAGAGCAGAAGTGCATCCATTCATAATTCACTACAAAGGCACAACCGTATATATTATTCAAGGAAGGAGGATCAAGTGCCAAATACTCATTGCAAAGGAAGGATCTTAGTGATCAGTTGCTTACTATTGATAAACCAATAGATGATGAAGATATGTTAACTTTGGTCTTACAAACCTTGCCATCATCCTATGATGCATTTGGTCTTACATATTTTGCAGAAACGCAAGCACTCGCTTTGCAAAGGTATCAACAATTCTCTTGCAGCAAAGACGGGATCAATTGAAAATTTAAAGGCATCAACTTTAGACACAATAGAGAAGGCATATAATGCACTGATCAAGGGCAAAGGTAGGCACAACACTTGTAATCCATAGAGAGTGCAATACGTCCAAGAGGTCAAAATAAAAATGTTTTAGTTTTAATATAATGAGCCTAGACATTTGAAGAGATTATCAGAAAAGAAAGAGTAAGACAGCATGCCACTCACTATCAAAGCAAGATAATGTTGCTAAAAGTGTAAGGAACAAGAAGTGACAAAAAGATTTGTGCATCGCAAGATCAATTAGTTGAGTCAACAACCTAGTATTTTGATTTAGGTGCATCTAGAGTCTTTGACATGTCCAATTTCAACACAATAACTGGTCTATACTGAAATTTTTAAATGTGAATAGATTCCTGAACCACCATGATATTATATATTATTTATCTCCACAAACTAAGGTTGATTGATTGTTGAACCTTATTGTAGAGTGCAATTGATTGATGCTAATCCATTGAATCAGGCTAGGTCACTTTTGAGATCAGAGCCAATTGGGTGACATATATCTTGCTTAGTGTTTGTTTTGTTGAATATTTTGTCATTGATGTCAAAGGTTTGGTTTTAGCTTACCAAGTTTGTGAACATTGAATCGGTCCACATAAAGACATGGAAATATATTGCAGGACATGGTATTATATATGCTGAGTATGTATTAACTTCAACTGCAGTACTATATCAGCTTCTTTGTGCCTACTTATCAGCTGGTCGATGACCTTATGTGCTGAGTAATGCACCTTGGAATAGATTTGAAACTATTGGAGTATTTTGTGCGGACACCTCCTTGTCAACTCAAATGATACTCATATGAAATGCAAATAATATGGTCAACTATCTTATAATTGATTTCTGTTTCAGTGCCAAGCGGAATGTGAAAGGAGTCAAAGTTTAACATGCCAAGTCAGATTTACTTGTCAGTGCCAAATCAGTTTTGACTTGTCTAGGGTCGAGTCAAGCATTTGTGGGCGGCCTAATGCAAACGTTTCTGACGCAATTCAAAGGCACGATTCCTCTATTGTTGTTGACGGCTATTAGTGGGCAGCTCATCTATTTTGAGTTTCAGCTACAGGTAATTTCGTCTGAATTATGCCAGACAAAACTGAAGTGGGGGCTGATTGATTTTAGTCATCGTTGAAGTCCTATTTTCATATGGAAACTTATTAGTGCTCGCTGTGTGAATCTCTTGGATGTAGTTGTGTGTAGCGGGACAGCCAGCAATTAATACATTGTCTTAATTCTTTTTCTGGCTCTTAAAAACTACTTAATTGCATATTTTTATGGAGTCATGGCTGTGCTAAATGGTCTTCATGGCATTTCAGTAAGGCAGTTTTTTTATTCTTCAACAATTTATGATGAGTTTTCTTTTAAGCCGCTGTAGTTGAAGTGGCATAAAGAATGAATAGTGTGGATTCGTGAATGACTTGGTGTGTGAGATTGTCTTTCGTGGCCTCTCATTTTCATTGGATCTTTCTCTTCAGGATGTCACATATCCTTATTTTTTCCGTTTTGGGCTCTTATTCTTAATTTGCTCACAAATTAATGAAGACATGCTGCATTGATGGGTGCTTAGATTGCAGGTAGGTTCGTGAGGAATTACTTGTGATTTTCGTTCTTCATTTTAACGAGTTTTCTGAAGAGAGTATGTGTGATGCCATGGATGTTCAGAAGATTGGTTACTGATGAATATAATTACTGCCACATATAAGAATCTTCAGCTATTGCATAAAGATTGCTGAGTGAGAACTTCTTCTGTCTGATGAAGTTATTATCTTGGTTTATTCTCTGATGACGGGAGATGCATTTGTGTTCATTCCTCAATGAATGAGTTTGAGTTTGTGCGTGTGTGTGAGAAACAATAGTTGTGATCAGTCTCAAAAATCTATCGTTACCTCTCTTTCTGGTATGAGCTGTGGGCGTGAATGTCACTGAGATATGCTCTGTTTATGGATAGTTAATCTCAGGCCGTGCCATTATTTCTGATGTGAATGCTGTGCCAATTTTTCTGATGTGAAAGCCGTGAATGTGAGGGTGTGCCTCTATATGGAGCTTTAGACATTTGTAAAAGTTTGTGTGGTCTTATGTGTAAAGAAAAGTTACAGGTCTTCATTGAAACTAATACAGTGACCTTTCATTGGAGTTTGCTCAGTTAGTTGGAAATGAACACAGAAGTTAATCTCTAGTCTTCTGGATATAGCAAAATATGCAATTTTCTTGGTCACATGAAGAGGTCTGCAAAGAGTATGAACTTTAAACAGTATGCATGTACAATAAGCATAGTTCTGCCGTGGTTTTCTACCCGAAAGAGTTTTCCACGTGAAATCCGTGTTCATCTTGTCTTATGCTTACTCTTACCATTTTACTTTGCTGATTCTGATAGTTTTAAGTTTCAAAAGTTTAAAATACTGATTCACACCCCCGGCTTCCCCCCCCTCCCCCGGTATTTTCTGTGTGCTCTTCAAGTTTATCTCTCCTAGAGCAAATACTTTTTGATGATTTCCAAAGATTGTTGATAGAACAGAGCTGAAAATCCCTCCAGTCCCAAGGGTTTATCCATATTGAAAGAAAACATAATTCTTCAATTCTTCATCCTTTATTGACCTCAGTATTTCTTCATTTTCAGATTCACGCACTGCTCTTGGACAATTTTCTATGAGCCCTTTCTGGGCTACTGATTTTCTATGGCTAGTTTGCTTGTGTTAACAATTGTCTGAAAGCCTGTTGCATAAGCTGTAGTTTTCAGGGCTCTTCAAAAAATCCATTGGCAAGAATGCTCATCCTTGGGGAGTGCTAAAATGATGCTTATTCAATACATATTCCTCAAAGAAAAGTCGTGCTGGTATCTCCTTTGGTGATCCTATTTCTCTTGATCATTTCACAGGACCCATTTCTCTGATGTCCTTTTGTATTTGAGCTAGTCTTGTAGTTTCCTCTTGAACTAAGCAAAAAAGTTACCTAAAGACATTTTGATTCCACCCTTTCATCTGGAATTTTAATAATTTAGTTTGTTCACAAATTTTTACATTGGTTGACCTATGTTATTTTGAAACTCTGCCCATCACTGGGCAACATTGGCTTGAAATTCTCAATGAGTTAGCTACATACTTTCAAACCTGAATTCTGATTTTTCCTGCAGCTACTAAGGTATGATTTCTTGATCAGCAATCCAAGAGAGTAGAACCAGTGACCCATGCATTGATTAGGCCCCAGGGTACCAGCTGAGACTCATTGTGGTAAGAAAATTATTTGATCTGAAATTTCCAGTCATATAGTGTCTTCCCTTTTTATGATTTGTTCAGGTGAAATGTCCTTGAGTAAATCCCGTATCAATCATACCATTTCCCTCAATAAGACCTATTAAGACATCTGCAAACCTACTATTAAATCTCCACGTGCCTTTTTCTCCTTGGGAGATTTTATAAGCATTAAAATCTCCTGTCAAAATTATTTTCTGAATTACACTGGCTTTGACCCAATCTCTTAGCTGAACTAGAAAAACAATTTTAGTGTTTCCATAAGGAGCAGCATATATATTTACGATGCTGATTCATATGAATAAAAACAATAGACCGCTTCCCATGGTAATGAGGAATGGGAGTGGAGAGCATACCATGATAGGCCCCACTGAAGAGCCACCTTAGTGTATGCACAAAAATGGATATGCTTGCTTCCCCAGATCCCTGTGCATTTGATCCTTTGCAAGTTGCTGGCTCTTGTGGTTTAATGTAATTTGTCTTTAAGCAGGAGCTGTTTGTTAGGGACACCAGTCACTCAAGCATTTCCCAAGAGGATCTGTGTTATGTTGATTGTGTAGAGTCTGAGATGCTTGCCTCATGTCGTTTTATACAAAGTCAAGGGTTAGACATAATTGTCAGAGAATTGTCCTCGTGTACATATTCCATTTTGTTTCCTCAATCACCTCTGTGATTCAAATAGTTGTGCAACTTTGGAAAGAAGATGATTTCTGGAAAATTGATGACTTAACACATACAAACATAAATAAAATATTATTGTTTACAGGAATAAACATGAAAACCTAGACAGCCAGGCAAATATTTCTGTCACCTTTAAATGCTCTAGAAAAACACTAGGAACATTCCCCACATTTACCTAAAGACAACAAAAAGGTGGAGTAACAATGAAGTTTGCTCTATAAAACCAAAGAAGCAGAAATAACCAAAAACGTGTAATTAATCATGAAAATTGCAAAACACCATTGCTGGAGATTTTTCTCCCGACAGAATCGTATTTTCTCAAAATATTGTGGTAAACATTTGTTGACTGATTTCTTCCAGTCTACATGTGTTAAAGTTGTGTTTAAGTTGCACACTGATTTTCAACAATATTTTTAATCTGTTCTACTTTGCAATCAGCATTTTCCAATATTGCTTTTTCTTGTGTGCAACAGAACCAGCATCAGCAGAACACTAAGATCTAGCCCTGCAATTAGTAAATTATGGACTTGGATCCCACACATGCCGCAACCCTTAAACCATGCTTACGATAATGATAAGGTAATACATGTAGGACTTTCTCCTATTGGCCAAGTAGAGAGATGGGAAAAGTCCTTAGCCTATCCCAATATTACAGTTTACTCACTCAGTTGTTTTTAGAAGCCTGACTTTTATTTAAAATTTCAGCATAGTTAATAAGTCACCATTATAAATGTACATGAATTATGAATTTATAAGTTTTTTTCCTTTTTTTAATTGTAAATTATAAATATTTATATACTTTATTTTAAATAAATAAATAAAAACAAATTATGAAAATTTATAATTATCATATATTAGAAATATATATACAAAGTCAAACCCATACTCATACTTGAGGCCCCAAACCCATGCTTGTTCCTATATTAGGACTAGTAAATTATTTTTTGTTGTTTGTTTAAATTCATTTTACCTTGTTTGGAAACCTCTATTGGTGTTCGTCAATATTTAGGTTACTTGTTAGTTACATAGACTTTAGGCTCTTTGACATTGAAAAAATTTTGTGTGAAGCATAATCATGGGATTTTAATTTATTTAGGGTTTCATCGACTCCAAATGTTTTGTTTGTAGATTAAGTATAAGGGTTTGTAGATTATTTTTTTTTAAATGAATAAAAATTTGAAAACAATCAAATCTAAAAGTGTGAAAGTCAAGCATATTTTTGAAAGATTTGGAAGTCTTGGAGCTTGGTTAAAAACAATAAAATTATGAAAAATAACATGCCCCATGAAAGTTTGTGTGCTTTCAAAGGCTTTAATTTGGACTTGGTGGCAAGGGCTCCACCCCTTGACCCCACCTTATATCACAACAGGGAGCATGCCTAGGGTGCTACCCCCAGCCCCTAAAAGGGGCACTGCCCATCAACCCCACTAAGGGCACTACCCCCTAAACTCCATGAGAAACTACTTGTTGACCCCATTGGGGGCACTAACCTTAGACCCCTATAAGGGGCATTGCCCCTCGACCATGCTAGGGACTGCAACTCTAGATCCCTTGTCTTATTTTTATTTTCTCTCTATATTTCTATGCTATTAAAAATCCTTTAAATTAAAAAAATATAGGTTTTTCTCTCTTTTTTATGTTTTTCTACGTTTTTTGATAATCTGATTTTTTCTGATTTTTTTCTGATTTTTTGAAAAAATCTTATACTTTTGGCTTGCCAATTTTTTCCCCAAAAGATTTTTGCTGCTATACTATAAACTACAGAAGTAACAAACGATACTCTATGGACAGCTGAAAACCTAAGTTACCGGTTCGGTTTTGGGTTCGGGTTCGGGTTCGTGAACCCGGTTCGCCGGTTCAGGAAAAAAAAAATTTGGGTTTGGGTTCGTTTTGGGTTCGGTAATACAAAAACATATAAAAATCAGAAATATATACATATTTGCAGCAGTATTTAAGTTCAGAATACACCACCATATTAATAGTCAAATAACATAGTAAAAATACACCACCACTTTATACTCAAAAGTCAAATGTCATGATATAGAATTATAAATTAAAGTTCAAACTTCAAACATAAAAATTAAAAATGCCAAGTGTTTACAATGTCAATCTGAATCATACGGGTCATCAAAAAAAGCAGCATCATTAGCAACATTAGATGCTACATTTTGTGTAGAACCACAAAGAGCATTAGTGGCACTCGCACAAGCACTGCCACTAGCACTGACACTAGCACTCTCATGCTCAGTAGTTGCTTCAGGCTGATAGTCATCATCAATATCAAGTGCAGCTAAGTGACTTGTGGAAGCATCCAAGTCAAGCTGCTCTGGCTCAATATCCCACCTCCTTGTGTCTCCTTCTTTGTAGGAACTATGTTTGTGTGTAAGGAGGCGCAAGTTTGAATGCACATACACCAAGTCCTCAGCCTTTTTTGAATGTAGCCTATTGCGTTTTATTGAGTGGATGAAGGAGTATGTGCTCCAATTCCTCTCAGAAGAGGATGAACTAGCAACCTATTAAGACCAAATTAAATTAATAAATAGTTAAGAGTTACAAAAATTAACTAAACAAAATTATTAATTAAAATTTAAAATTAAAATTACAAATATAAATTATAAAACTTACTTGGGATAAAACTTTTATTGCAATAGGTTGGAGGTGCATGTATTCTTGCCCATGGAAGTACCACCAACTATGAGCAGCCACCCTACACTTGTCTCGAAGAGCATCCATATTCTGATCAACACTCCCAGAGCATGCAAAAGCCATAAACTCAGCCCTCACTCGATCACGTTGGTCACGATCACTGAAGATTCTACGAATTGCTGCCTTGTACCCTTGGGCCACTTCACCATCCCTATATGGAGCAACTCTTGATGAAGTAGAAAGTATCTCAGGGCTATAATATTTGGGACTCAATGCAAAAGCGAGAAGATGCAAGGGAGTGGTCATTTTGTTCCATCTATCAACCATGATTTCTTGTAGCTCTTTGAAGAATTTTTCTTCAGGATCTTCCTCTTTTGCATTGATGATGGATCTCATCTTCTCAATCATTGAGTCGATACCATCATATACCTCACCCAAACAAGGTCTATCCAAGTCAGTGTAACGGATCATGCTCAGTATGGGCTCGGTGAAACTGACGAGATACTCAACACGATCCCACCAACCATCATCTAGGATCCTTTGCTTGATCCTATTTGCCCTTTCATTGCTAGATTGCCTCCATACAACCCAATTAGGGCTGATTACCATGGCACATAGTGCCTCACGAACCTTTATAAGTCGTCTCAACACAATTGTGTTGGAGGCAAAATGGGTCTCGGCAACCTGTTTGAAAATCAAAATTAAAATTAAAATATAATTTAAATATACAAAATCAAAATTTAAAAATTAAAATTAAAAGAAAATTCAAAAATTTAAAAATATTGAGAATTAACTTACCTTCAACAACTCCAATTTAGAGAATTGTCTAAACATTCCTTGCGTCATATGGTGGTTGGTGACAAACATTTGGATGTCTTCGCCCTCCGCATACACCTGTTTGATCCATTCAATTTTGGATCCAATTTTTTGTAGCATTAGATTGAGGGAGTGGACAGCACAAGGTGTCCAAAAAATGTGTGGATACTTCTCCTCAACCAATAACCCAGCAGCCCTACAATTTTTGGCATTGTTGGTTACAACTTGCACAACATTTTGGTGGCCCACTTCTTCAATAGCTTGGCAAAGGATGTCAGCAATAAATGGACCATCTTTCACCTGTCCTTCACAATCCACTGCTCTCAAAAACATTGCCCCTTTAGGGGACACAGCAATAACATTGATCAATGGGCGATTTCTTGCATCTTTCCATCCATCAGAAACTATGGTCACCCCTGTTTCGATCCACGAATCCCTTATGGGCTTCAAAGAGTCCGCTACATGTTTCACCTCTTTCTCCAATAAGGTGCAACGCACCTTCTCAAAACCTGGGCCCTTATACCCCTTTGGAGCCTCATTAATAGATTTCACCATTTTTTGCCAATATGGTGAACGAACAATGTTGAATGCCAATCCATTGGCATAGACACATCTTGCTATGTCTTGATCAGCAATCTCTCTTGCCTCATTCTGAAATGAAGCTTCCAACGGTCCCTTAGATCTTTTATTTGATGAGGGCACGGTTTGCTCTTGAGGGATGTTCATAAATGGATGGCTTTCTGTAGGTGGAATATAAGTAGGTGGTGTAGGGGGTTTCGTGGATCGAGATCCTTTCTTCAAAGGATGGCTTGTTTTACCACCGGTTGTTTTTTGGTCTGCCTTTTCTTGCTCAGCAATATATTTCAACACTATATGTTCTGGAATGCCTGCGTTGTCTTCACCTGGACAATTTTTGATGCCTGATTCAGGGATCCCGCACAAGTGCCCTTTTACTCGACTGTATGAGCTCGAATATTGAACATTGCAATGACTACAAATCCAAATATATCCTCCACCACCTGGAAGTTGCTGAACCATTTCTACATATTTCCAAAGGGGAGAGGCTGGGTTTATTTTGAAACGAGAATGGATTGAGCCTGAGGAGGTACCGGTTGCCATTGTAATACGGAATAGTGAATACCTAAGGCACAACATATTGAAATTTTGGTATTGATTCATTGAATTTGAAACTAAAATCACTTAATTAATTTCAAAAAAATGAAAAAATTGAACATGTTGATGTGTTATAGACATTTAGAAGAATGAAAAGTAAAACAAAACAATAATTAAAAAGCAAAACAAAAGAGTTGAAGTTCACTTGTGAAAAAAAATGTAAAAAAAATAATAAAAAAACCTACCTCTTTTGAAGAAATCTTGCTCTACGATCTTCTTAGCAATGAATAGACACTTGCAAGTGCTTAGGAATAGGACAACAATCAACTTTGAACAATCTACGATCAGCCTTCAAGTCTATTCCAGCTTGTGCAAGCAAAAGAGTAAGTTCAGCAATGGAGGCAAAAAATCCTTTTTTCTCATTCACAAATTGGTAAAATGAGTTTCACTTTACCTATTTCATGTTTTTGAGGCAAGTATTAGGGTTAGAAAGAATAAAAAACTATTTAAAAGTCAAAAAAAAAGTCAAAAAAATATTAAAAATTTCAAAAAAACGTGTTAAAAATCGCGTTGGGCGCGAAATTCTGCCCGGGTTCGAACCGGGTTCGAAATTTTCGAACCCTGGCCGGACCCACAGTCAGGGGTCCGAACCCTGGCCGAACCCACAGGCCCATTTTCGGACCCACAGGCGAATTCGGGCGGACCGGACCCGAATTCCGGACCCGAACCGAACCCGGGGCCTATATAGGCGAATCCGGTAACATAGCTGAAAACAATAGTGAGTAATTTTCACAAATTAATGCTAAAGCAGCATTTTCTGACGCTCCTTGAAATTGTCATTAGACTAATCCTTACAAGCACAGTATTCATATATAGGGAATTTTGTAACAATTAATCTATTAGACCTATCAACATGGTCACCTGATAAATATGGTTTTTAAAATTAAATACATTTTGCTTTTTACAACTGCCATATAAAGAACTATGGCATCTGTTCCCAAGCCTTCCACAACCTTGGAGAACATAAGCCCTTCTGGTAACTGATCTGTCTCACTGGTACTAAAGCCTTTCAATCTGACTCCTACTGGTACATGTCTTGAACAGGCCAAGCCAGGAAAAGAAGGCCAGAATCATGGCCTCTTTAGGAGATTTTGCAGACAGTAAATGAAATAGGAACATTTGTAGATTCTGGCTGCCTGAATGCAGCAGAAGAGGCCTGTCATTGAATTAAACCAAGAGGAAATCGATCAAGAAGGGCCTGATTTGCAAATGTATTGGAAGGTTGATAAAGGAAAAGGGTCTGCACACTTGGGCTGCAGATGCATCAAAGGTAAAAGAATAAGTCAAAAATTTCCTGGTGCTACAGGGTGTTTCCTGTCTGTAAGTTGTCTTACAAAATGAAAGAGTGATGGTGCTTGAGTAGCTCCAGCTTCTTCATGATTCCCTCAATTCAAGGATATGACTTGACTCAAAATCTAACCATACTCCCTGCAAACAGTGAATGAAATGGGAACATTTGGTAGAAATCTGGCTGCATGAATGCAGCAGATGAGCCCTGTCAGTGAATTTAACCAAGAGGAAATAGATCCAGAAAGTGAAGATTCTCCAAGAAGGGCCTGATTTGCGAATGAACCGAAAGGTTGATAAAGGAAAAGGATCTGCAGGTTCGGGCTGCAGATGCATCAAAGTTAAAAGAATAAGTAAAATTCGTCCAGGTGCTATGTGGTGTTTCCTGTCTGTCATTATCTTGCAAAATGAAAGAACAATGGTGCTTGAGTAGTGTTGTGACCTTTTCACACATCGCCCCATTGCAAATGGGGACCCTTCGTTTTTTTTGCTTTTTGGTTTTGCCTTGGCGTTGCAACTGCTTATCACCAGTCTTTTTGCAATGAGGAGTTTGAGTTTTGAACGGTCACGCGAGTCAGTTGGAGAAATTGAGCCTAGATCACTATGCAAGCGTCATCACCATGCTTAGAAGACCCGAGAGACGAAGATCGACTGTCGTTTCGGTTGATTCTGACATCTCCTACCTTTTAGGGTTTTTCACTCCGAACCCCCTATTTTTTAGCACCTACTTTTTTGGCACTTTTGAGCAATTCTGAGATCCCTATTTTTTAGGGTCTATTTTTAGAAAGTTGCTACTTTTTGGAAAATTTCTATTTTTAGAAAGCTTCTATATTTGGGAAGGTCTCGAGTTTCGAAAATCCACTCAGAAGTTCGAAAAGATCAACGAAACTCTCAGAAAATCAATTTGAAAATTTTTGAATTCATGGTGAAATTCTGGAAAATCACAGAAAAAGTTAAAAAAATCTGGAAAAATCGTTCAAAAATCACAGAAAACTGAAAAAATCAGTCAACAAATCTGGAAATTCATCAAGAAATCTGAGCAGATCATGGATAAAATCTGGATAATCATGGTGAATTCGCCTAAGTTTGGATTCATGGAGTCCAACCAGCATGGAGAAGGGAGAAGTTAGTGTCAGGAAGCTTCAGCTAGGCATTGTGAATGGCAGAAACAAGAAGAAACTCCACCCAGCCTTATGAAATGGCCTGAAATCTGGTGAAGTCCGCCCTCCAATGGCTAGCCATAGAGCCAAGTCCGCCTTGGGCTAAGTGGAAAATGGCAACAAGATGTATAAAGTCCGCCTTGGCTAAAAGTGAAATGGCAACCAATCTAATGAAGTCCGCCTTGGCTAAAAAGTGAAATGGCAACAAATCTGAGCAAGTCCGCCTTTGGAAATGGCTTGAGAATGACTGAAGTCCGCCATATAAAGGAGATTGAATGACAAACCAAAAGCTAAAGTCCGCCCTAGACATAAGGTGAAGTGGCAAGGAAACAAGGCAAGTCCGCCTTGAACATAAGAAAGTGGCAATAAAAGTAGCCAAGTCCGCCCTTGAACAAAATGAAAAGTGGCTTGAGAAGAGGTAAAGTCGGCCCTAGGAAGTGGCATGGAGATGTATGAAGTCCGCTCCAAGGAAAATAGCTCAACATTTAGTGAAATCCGCCTAGTCCATGAGGTGTTGGCATGAGAGAATGGAAAGAAATTAAGTGGCCTAAGCAACTAGCAAGTCTGCCATACTTAGAGGAGTAAGAAAATTAAAATTTTTTTGCCTAAGTATGGACGTTGAAAATATTTAAAATATGCTTGGCCTTAAAAAATTCGCCATACTTGGAGAAATATTTTTCTAAGTCCAAGATTTATTTTCGCCTGAGATTTGGGAAGATAAAAAATTGTGGCCAAATAAAATTGGACGAAAGAAAATTATGGCCAAATAAAATTGGACGAAAGAAAATTATGGCCAAATGAAATTGGATGGAAAGAAAATTATGGCCAAATGAAATTGGACGGAAGAAAGTTATGGCCAAATAAAATTGGACGAAAGAAAGTTATGACCAAATAAAATTGGACGAAAGAAAATTATGGCCAAATAAAATTGGACGGAAGAAAGTTATGGCCAAATAAAATTGGACGAAAGAAAGTTATGGCAAAATAAATTTGGGAAGGAAAATTTGCCTAAGGCAATGGCAAGAACTTCTTGAAGTCTGCCTTACATCTGAAATGGAAGTCTCCAAAGTCCGCCATAAGGAATGGTGAGAATGTCCGGACAAGAGGAAAGTCCTACCTTGGCACTTAGAAAAGAGACAAAGCACATGCAAAGTCCGCCATGGAAAAATGTCCACCAAGTTCAACTTGTAGAGAGAGAGTATGGCAAACAATGAGAAGTCCGAATTTAGGAGAGAGAAAATGAAAATCTTCATCCAACATTGGGTTTGATGAATAATTTTCCCATGGCTAAGTTTAAAAAATAAAATAAAAATAAAATCAAATAAATTAGCCATTTTGGAGAAAATTAAAAGCCTGAAAATGAAATTAGGAGAGAGAAAATCTAAAGTTATTTATTTTGTTTCTTGCAGGCGGATGACTACACAAGGCGAAGGAGAAAATGGCAAAGAAAGTGTAAAGTCCGACTTGAAGGGAGATGAAAGAAAACTTGGGGAGTCCACCCTTGCACATCGCAAGACCAACGGGAAGTCCGCCAAGAATTTGGCATCATGAAGACAATGGCAGGCACATCGTCAAGTACATCCGACTTACACAAGCCAAATTCAAAATTGAAGACAAATCGACCGGCGAAGTTTATTTGAGCACAAAAATGGCCAAAATCTTGAAGGTATTACAAAGTAGCCAAATTTTGGCTAAGTATGGAAATTCTCCACAGAGAAAATGCCAATTTCCTCCATTGTGGCGAAGGCACAGGGGAGTTCCTCTCCAAATTCAAGGCACTTGAAGAAATTCCAAAGCAATCTGAAAAGAAAGACTTAATAACTTCAAGTCTAAACAGGTGCTCCAAGGCGAGGTGAGAAGAAGAAGCCAAAGTAATCCAAGATCAAAGTGCAAAGGACAGAATCATTGGCAGGAAAAAATATTCTAAGGCAAGGACATGGAAAAAGAACAAAGTAACCAAGGAGGACATCCAACCTACTGAAGTGGCGCCTCGACCAATCAAATCATTCCAAATCAACATGCAACAACTTTCTATTTTATTTGTTGGTTCATATTTGGTAAAAAGGACAAGTGTCCTCAAATGTAATTTTCTCATTGGTCAAGGAGTAGTTAGTTGTAACAAACCCTAATTAGGGTTTCATTTTGTAATCTCGGTCGTTGATCCTGAATTAATCTTGGCCATTGAATTGTAATTGGGGAGCCTATAAATTGAGCTCAACCCCTCATTTGTAAAGCATGGGAGCATGTTGCAAAACATGTTGAGATAAGCAATTGTTGTAAGACTGCCAAAGTAATAAGTAATGCATGCATTGTTCTGATGGTGATTACTTCTCTTATTTTGGAGTTGTTATGGTTCTTATCCCTCATCGTAGTTTAGATTTATTTCATGTATGTTAGATGAATGCAAGATTTGATAAGTATTGATTTATGGTGAAACTTTTTGCTCATACTTTCTTTGAATGGATGATTTTCATTCAATGCGTAAAGTTAGCCTGAGCTTATTTTGTGGATGCTTAACTTCATCGGATAATTATTGTTCGATTTGATGGTAGTTATTCATGACGTGAAAATCATAAGCACATTCCCTTGAAGATTGCACCCTTTTGTGTAGTTGTCGTTGAGCGTGGCGAAGCAAAGCGTGGTTATTGGTTCCACCAAGTCAATACCGTCTCTTGAATTCTTAGGAGTAGATTAGAACTTCTAAACCCTTATCTCCTTTTTTAGTTTGTTTGATCCATGACCCAAACAATAGAGCTTCATTGTCTAGACCTTCATTGTGAATTGAACAAGCCTAGCATAAGTCCCCTTGTCATAACCAGCAAATCACATCAAACCACAGAGCTCATCCGCATTCATCTTAAACATTGGAATTACCATATGATCTTTCTTGCAGTCTTAGCATACGAGGTAGTTTTTCAAGAGGGAATGGAGCGTCTTTGACACTTTATTCTAGAATGTTTGTTGTGTCATAAAACACGCATCAACAAGTAGCTCCAGCCTCTTCATGATTCCCTGGATTCAAGGATATGACTTGACTCAAAATCTAACCACACTCCCTGTCCTTATAGTCATCTTCAATCTTCTGATCCATTTCAAGAAAGACTTCATACTAGCAAGCATGGAAATTCAATTAGTAAGGTTGTTTATATTGGATCAGAAATTTTATATCAGCGTTCTCCAAGGACATGTCCCCAAGACCTAGCTAACGATCCGGAACATTTTGGGGATGTGGGGCCATGGATGGAATATTCATTCCTCCTCTCCTTCCCCCACTGCCTCCTATCTGGAACTTAAGTACATGTAATGGACATCCACTTTTTTTGGCTGATAAAGGGGTCACCTTAGCATCCATGGGTCAGCCAGGGGATATCATGACATCCATTCATCATCCTAGGGACATTAGGGTATCCCCCAGGTCAAACCCTTTAAAAACAGCAAATAATAAATTAAAATACAGTGCAATTAAAAAAAAGGCATTCTAAAACAACCAAAGCCCTAAAAGAAGGGCCTGCCGAGGCTCCCTAACCCAAAAAGATTTTAAAACAAATGCCTGTTAATGTTTTACAATCACCAAAATAGAAAATGACAAGAAGAGGAAGAGGAAAGGAGAGGAAGACAAAGAGGCAAAGGAAGGGTCTTCCTGCAAAACTCGGTTTGTACATTACTATATTGACTGAACTTATTTTATTTGTTTCCCTTTGCAACTGCAAAACTCAAAGCTTGTTTTAATTTTCATTTATTTTTCAAAGGTGGTTGCTAAGTTAATCTGATTTTTTGACATATTGAATGATTGAACCATTAAAGAATGATTTTTTCGTTGTCTAGTGATTCAATGTGTTTTTTTCAGTTTTTTGAATTTTAAATGATAAAATGAAATAAAAAATTTCTTTGTCATTCCCTGCTAGGTTAAGAAATCAGACTTATAAAATCGCTATGTTAAGGAAATAAATAAGCAGCGCTCCTAGCAAGGGGATGATTAGGATTAAAAAGGAATGTCATTTGCAGGTTCCAATAAGACATGCAATCGAAAAATAATAATAATAAATCAAGTTTCAAGGCAGCACTTAATTAGGAAGGGGTGTGACTCTTGCAAGGCAATGTTTTTACGAAGAGGTGTGACTCTCTCAAGAAGAGGATATAAAGGGAATTTCCAAGCAATAAATGGAAAGGAAATATAATAATATTCCAAGAAAGGGATAGAAAGTTGGGAACAGCAAGCAAGAAACATAAGATATATATATATATATATATATATATATTGGAACTGAATATTATTTTGAAAGAAGTTTAAAGAATAATCTTAGGATATAAATTAGGAATAGCTGTATATATATTATTGTAGAAATCAAGTTATTACAGCTACTTGTATGTTAATCCATTGATTTTCATAATGATATTTTATTAGCAATTAATATAGCAAATTCCTTTAGCAATCTATTTTGAATTTATAGAAGAGTCTTGCAAATAGGGAGGCCGTTCAGCCTTCCAAGTCATGAGAGCTGAAGAACTAGAAATTCTTTATATCAAACACGCCACCCTGAGATGGATGAACTAGAGGTTCTGCCATATTTGTGGGCCGAGAGGCCGAATGGATCCAAAATCCATTTCCATGCTCTTGGGCTTGGTTGAAGAGGGCAGCCTTCATGCGTCTTATCAAGCATACCACCCCGAGATTGATGAACTAGAGGTTCTGCCATACTCTTGGGCCAGGAGGCAGAATGGACCAGAAATCCACTTCCATGCTCTTGGGCTTGATTGAGGAGGACAGCCAGCCTCCAAAGTGGACTGAGGGATGGAATGGAACTAAAATTCTTCCATGCTCTCGCAATACAAGGGCAACCACCCTTGAGATTGTGGTTTGCAAGGATGACTATAGGAATATGCCTTGGAATAATTATTAATGATATTAAGATATTTTGGATTCAAATATTAATGATGCCATGAACTATGGATCTATCATCTAAATATTATGATGTTTTAGCTAATGATGTATTGATGTCAATATTATATGTTTTATGTATGAATTTGAATATTACTGTAAAGTTGATACTTATTATTACTAATATCAGTTTTTAGTGATTATTATTGTTTTGTGGGCCTAAAATTAGGAATTTTCCAAAAGGGGGCATTACACTCTTTTTTTGCAATCATGCTTTAAAAATGTAGATAAAAAAGGGTTAAAATATGTTGTTTTGTTTTAAGCATTTGTCCTATGTGCTGGTTTTTTTGGCAATTGGACTTTTAAAAATGAATTTCTAATGGGCTGAACATGTTAACAGTTTTTTAGTAATATTGCTGTTTTTTGGTTTATATTGCTGGTTTGTTTTGCAGTGCCAACATGAGTAACAATGATGAGTAGTACAAGGTAATGGAGGAAACAGGTAGCGCAAATGAGGAGATTGTAGGAAAAAGGGAAAAGGCAATGCAAACTGAAAGTTCAGTTGTAAGTGCCAACTGCAAAGAAGCTTGATTGCCCTTCAGGGATGTTGGCCTGATGGGCCAAAGGGCCATTTAACAAAAATATTCCTTTGTGATAATTTGCCACTGTCATTGATATTAAAAAAATATAGAATTCAAGGGGGAATCAGCATTGGAAGCACATTATTGGCTCTCTTGATTAGAAGAGAAAAACTACTAAAGTGAATGCATAATTACTTTGCAACACTGGAAAAGGATTTGGGATTCATGGGGAACTCACACTTAATCAAAAGGTTGAATACACCAAATTGTTTTAGAAAGATTATTTCACTCCATCTGCACCAATTCCTTCCTCTAGGATATCCACGCAGATTTCTAATTCCACACTTCCTACAGTGCCATCTTTTGAGGCAAGTGGATAAGAGCCTAAGGCGAAAAGAAAGGTTATGGATTTAGCTTTGAATCCAATACAGGCATGTTTAATGCACAAGCTCTCAAGACAAGGCAAACAATGCCATTGGCAAACTCTTCTTTACTAATGGCTTTCCATTCCATGTTGCTCACTATCCTTATTTCAAGGGGTCTAAGACTAAGGTAGCCAATGTGCCTCTTGGGAAGACAAAATTGAGGATCACCATCTTGGACAAAAAGTATTGTAAGGAAAATTTATTGATGGTGAAGATCAAAGATGCGTGTATCTCTCGTGGCTGCAAGATCATCACGGATGGGAGGACGGATATTAGGCAATACCTTCTCATCAATAACATGGTTTCATGCAAGCATGTAAGGCAAATTTATTGATGGTGAAGACCAAAGATGCATGTATCTCTCATGGCTGCAAGATCATGATGGATGGGTGGACAAATATTAGGCAATACCTCCTCATCAATATTATGGTTTCATGCAAGGATGGGCCTTATTTCCATAGGGCAATTGTCTACTCAAGAAAATGCTTGCTGCACGGTTTCATTTTCATTTACTGAGAGATGTCATTGTGGAGGTTGGTCCTTCCAATGTAGTGCAAGTAGTAATTCATGAACCATACATGTGTTGAGCAACAAGCAAATTGTTAAGGGCCCACCTACAAGCACATGTACTAGATTCCTTGTCATGTGTATGCCATGAACAATGTATTCAAGGGCATTACCAAAATTGAGTGGATTAAGAAGGTTGTGGCAGGTGCAAGGGAGGTGTACATTTGCAACTACCACACCTCCTTGTCAGTATTTTGTTCATTTTTGAGGAAGGAGTTCCTCAAACAAGTTGAGAATTGATTTGCTTCATACTTCATTCTATTGTGAGGATGCATGGTTGTAGAGCTCTTCCAACTTATGATCATGACATAGGAGTGGACTAAATGGGGAATGTCCACGAGCAGTAGGGGAAGACAGCAAAAAGGGTCACGATCAGTGATGTGTTTTGGTCAGATGTGAGATACATCACAACTATCATATCCTCCATTTTCACAATCATCAAATATGGGGATTCTAACAATTCAAGTCTCTGAACAAGTGAATTGTTAGCACACTTGGCAAAATAAAGACTTCCATTCATGAGATAGACCCCATCCTAGAGTTCTGTGACAAGCATGTCCAGACCATTTTTCAATAGAAATGAAAGAAGTTGAACACCCCGTTACACATGGCTGTATGCAGTGAATCCAAAATGGCACGTAAAAATGACAATGGAATTGTCCCCAGTGATGACAATATACTGAAGAGAGGACTCATGAAGACCTTCAAGAAAATGTACAATCCAAAAAAAGCGTCAAAAAACAAAATAGAGTGGATCAAATTTACTAAACCCAATGGCTGTAAGAATTTAGCATGGATAGATAGGACCACTTTGGCACAAGAGAAACCAAATAGTTGGTGGTGACTACATGGGCATCAAGGATTGTTGCATACATTTGCCATTCACCTCCTCTAGCAAATTTCTGGTTCCTCTAATGCTGAGAGAAATTGGTTGATATATAGATTCATCCACTCTGTTAAGAGGAACAAACTTACTTCTTGGAGAGTAGAGAAGCTTGTTGCTATACTCATGCTTTGTGTCTCATTGATTAGAAAACACTTCAATACAGAGAGAATCCAACAGCATAGTGGGACATAGAGCTTGAGGAGCTTACACAAATTAATGAGGAGCAGGATGTGCATACAGTTCAGGTTCCATTGCAAAAGGCAACTGAGTCCAATAACAACGATAAGGACCATTTTCTGAGAAATCAAATAAATGCCTCTGATTTCTGAGCTTGTTCCTCAATGTAGCTTATGTAAAATGCATGATGCAGCATTTCTTTTTTTTTGGCATCTCTCCATTTAAATCACGTTTCATACTCTGTCTTTGATTATCAGTCTATCAGATAGATTATAGAATCAATACATATCATTGTAATTTTTATAATTTTGGGATTTTTAGTTTGTTAAAGTTATTTTTAGTATTTTTTAAATTTATTTGCATATTATTTTAACAACCCATCCTCAAACTCAAAGAAACACTGCTTTAAGTAGTAAACACATTTTTTGGCCTGTGTGCATGCATCTAGATTTGAGGAAACCGTTCAGAAATCTGATATACTTTAAATCCTCGAGAGTTTGAAACAGGTGATTCATCTGCTGAGAAGAACCTCCATCCCCTCCAAAACAACAGCACTGAAGAAATTGTCAATCAACATCACTGTTTTAAGTAGGAAGCACATTTTTTCTGCTTGTGTGCATGCAGCTAGATTTGAGGAAGCCATTACCAAATCTGATATACCTTAAATCTTCAAAAGTTTGAAACAGAAGGTGATTCACCTGCTTAGGAGGAACCTCCATCCCCTCCAAAACAACAGGATGAGGAAATTGTTAATCAACATTACTGCTAATATTATTTTCATTCAAAAGTTAGTTTATTCCACAATCATTACTTTTCTAAAAGCTGTCCTTGGAACATGTGTACATGCTAAAAAATTGACCCTACTCCATGAAGTCTTTGCATTAATGTCTAATTACTAAAGCAAAATCAAAACTCATCTCATTGAATGTCCAAATTTTGCAAGTTAACAGTGCCACATCATAACCGAAATTAGAAGCATAACTCTTGTGTACCTTCTGTGGTCCCTTATAAATACAATCTTGGAGCTGCATGCATGAGCGCTCATCTTTACATGCTACTAGAACTGCACCACCACCATCATCCCATGCATCTTGAGAAGAATCTAAACCTGCTTCAGACACTTTCCGCTTCTTTCTTTCTTCTTCTATCTCCTCCAAAACTTCCTGTCAATCAAACCTCAAAAGATTATATTGGGTTTTAGATTGTCAGCGGACTTTCATTTCTCAACTGAACAATAGAATAAATTAATGAAACAATGTTCATTTGAAGTATCCATCTATTTGTAATGTCCTAATGTACTAGGATTTAGCACAGAGAACAAGGCAATAAACAGGAAAGTCCTCCATTAAATAACACAAAAAATATGCAAGTGTCATTTAGTTGAGCCTTTCCACGTGCCTGATTACAATTAAGTTGAAATCATGTGCAATCAAAAGTAACAAAACTCTCAGAAAGCAGCAAATAAGTTCTATTAAATGAAGAGCCTTATTTAGTGGGTTACGTTGCATCTTTCAAATGTTGTTCTCTTCCCATCAACACCTTACAGCTCACAAAATTCATTACTGAGACTAAAAATGAAGAGCCTTATTCAGTGGGTTACGTTGCATCTTTCAAATGTTCTCTTCCCATCAATATCTTACAGCTCACAAAGATGTGCAACTGCATTTATAAAATATTAAATTGTTTACAAAGTTTTATGTTCGGGCTAATTTAGAAGATCTCTGCTTTATAATACATAGCTTTGTTTATAATGTTTTCTCTAGGATTTACCTGTTTGGATTCTTTTGGTAGATTTTTAAAATGGTCAAGTTCTATCCCTTTTGACCTTCGATTGCAGTAATGTTTTTAGCACTCCTAATTAGCCATTCTGACCTGATGTACTTAATAAAGGTCTGTCGACCCACTTTTGTCATTCCCATATAGATATGAATATAATTGTTTTTATATTTATTCCTTCTTTCTTTATGTGTACCATCTTGTTTATGTTTCAAATGCATGTAATTGTCTAATGGTTACATTGAAAATCGCATTGCATTAGACTACAAACATAACCAAGACAAATAAATATTTCAGACATCATATAAAAAGCAAAGATAACAGACAATTTTTGGGTTACAGTCAACCAGATGGCAATTTGGCATATTAGATCCCCTTGTACGAGCTCATAGAGGATTTCTTTCCATTTACCTTATATATGTAAAAAAATTACACCCCTAGGTATCAACTTCATGACCAAGCTAGGGAGACTGGACCATGCCAACCCACCTACACCTATACAGGCAATTTTGGCACAAACTAATTCTCTTTCTACAAGGCATGCCTATAATTGGCATTAACATGAAAATGACAACAATTTTTAACTTACACCATCCAATTTTCACACTTCTTCATATGTTATTTTTTCTCATAAACTTCCCGCATTCTCTACATTTCGTAGTTATAATGCAATATATTTAAAGTAGGGTTCAACTACAACTACCCCATTAGTTAAGACATGCACCTAAACAAATTATTAAATTTGCCTTACTAGGTTTGCTCCAATGTTAAAATTATTTTCAAATTTAGGTTTGTATTGAACTTCACAGATCACTAATTGTAGATAAAGGCTGAATGGGTTTAAGACAATGAAGCATTTGACATGATCCAAGGAATCTCAAACCTGTTTCTGAAACAGTGGATACTCATTTCCCCATCACAGGTTCTCATTTCTAATTCAGTTACTTGCCATCTGCTGCTGCTTTCCTGTTTTCTACTGTTTCATTAGATATATACACCAAATTTGTTAAGTTCCCCAAGCCTGGCTGTCCCCCTTTCCAATAGATTTTTCTACTATTCAATTCCACTTCTGGGTACAGCAAAAATATGATCCAAGACAACTATGAAATGATGTTAGGTCAACTGAGCTATAAAGAAAGATATCCTTTT
This sequence comes from Sequoia sempervirens, assembly GCA_007258455.2. Classification (NCBI taxonomy): domain Eukaryota; kingdom Viridiplantae; phylum Streptophyta; class Pinopsida; order Cupressales; family Cupressaceae; genus Sequoia; species Sequoia sempervirens. Next base: position 52,160,399 of record VDFB02179234.1, read on the forward strand.
TCACAGAATTTGTTTCCAAATCCTGGAGCAATATTGATATAATTTTAACAACCATAAATTAGTAATGATCACGCATAGCAACAAAAATTATTTGGGGAAAAAATCGGCAAACCAAAAGTATAAGATTTTTTGAAAAAATCAGGAAAAAATCGTGAAAATTTTGGATTTAAAAAAAAAAACGTAAAAATTGTAGAACAAAAGATAAAAACTATTTTATTTGAAATTGAAAGGCATTTCCATATCATAGAGATATGGAGAGCAAATAAAATAAAGAGTTTAACTAGTGAATTGTAGAAAATAGAGTTTTGTAGTTTATATTTGTATCGCTGATTACATTCATTGCATTGCACATCTTTCAAACTCAAAGCATTACTTCACATTGCATAACTAATAACTAGATGCTGATAGACGACAAAATTTCAATTACAATATAGCTTTTTACAAAGTCAACCTAAGCAGTTATACAATTATTTCATTGCATAACTAATAACTAGGAGCAGCTGCCAATTGCAATAGCTTGTCATGGCATTCCATGAGACCACATTTCTTCGAGGCATTTTTTCAAACAGTTCACTGCTTTGTCTATGCTACAACATTTTTCATACATGCCTACCAAAGCATTTTATCAAACAGTTCACCGCCTTGCTGCTATGGCTAAAAGCTTAAAACAGGTGCTTTCAAACAAGCCATGGATGCTTGGAAAAAATCTATCAAAGCATATAGTAAGCAATAGCATAGACAAGTCAGTGAACTGTTTGAAAAAATGCCTCAAAGAAGTGTGGTCTCATGGTGATGGAATGCCATGATGAATGCCTATGGCGATGGATTGTCATGGCATTCCATCACCATGAGAACACATTTCTTTGAGGCATCTTTTCAAACAGTTCACTGCCTTGTCTATGGTACAACATTTCTCATACATATCTACCAAAGCATTTTATCAAACAGTTCACTGCCTTGCTGCTATGGCTAAAAGCCTAAAACAAGTGTTTTTGAACAAGTTATGGATGCTTGGAAAAAATCTATCAAAGCATAATAGTAAGCAATAGCATAGACAAGGCAGTGAACTGTTTGAAAAAATGCCTCAAAGAAATGTGGTCTCATGGTGATGGAATGCCATAGACAAGGCAGTGAACTGTTTGAAGAATGCCATGGCATTCCATCACCATGAGACCACATTTCTTTGAGGCATTTTTTCAAACAGTTCACTGCCTTGCTGCTATGGCTAAAAGCTTCAAACAGGTGCTTTCGAACAAGCTATGGATGCTTGGAAAAAATCTATCAAAGCATAAAATAGTAAGCAACAAGCTATGGTCTCATCGTTTTTTTTCGCGTGAAAATAGCACAATTTTATTCACGTTTTTTTGGCGATTTTGCAGTTTTAAATGGGAAAAAATCGTTGACCAAAAGGTCAAAGATTTTTTCAAAAAACTGGGGAAAAAATGGTCCAGCCTGCAGATTTTTTAAAAATCATGATTAATCAGGTTTTTTTGCAGATTTCTGTTTCTATGAGTATGAAAATGCCTAGGCAAGCTACAAAAATGAAACACTTCATCTCAAAATTAAAGGAAGCACCAACACCCAACTGAAAATTAGAACAAGTTTAATATAAAATTATTTATGATTTAAATGGAATAGCAATATTCTGAGTTTTGACCTAGAAACTTGATGAAGTAAATGAAGAGTCTCTTCAACTTATATCACCCATCAATTTGTTAGAAATTAAATTTACAGACACATCTAAACCAATACACTAACTGCTTTGTTGTTGGAAGAAAGAGTGCAGGTTGGTGATTCAAATGTAACATGGTTGTTTTTCACATGAGGCTCAATAAGTAATATTAAAAAATAATAATAATAAATTATTTTACTAATAGTGGTACAGATATACAAGAGACTATGCCAGCCAGAGATTGCATGTCTGATTTGCATAGATTTTTCACAGTTAATCAGAAAAGCTTGAAAGTCCTATGTATCTGACTAACACTCTTGTAAAAACTGTAATACAAGGAGTGTTAGCAATGAGCATCATGTACAGAGTTAACACACAAAAGGGCCAGTCACAGAAAGGCAGAACAATGCTGTTTGCAACAAGTAAAGACTTGCTACTGAAGACCGGAGCAATTACAAGCCAGTGTCACACAATATCTTAGTTTACCAAGGATGAGACCGACACCAATCTTTACAGGAGAACTGGCAAGGTAGTTATTAAGTTGCTGAATGCCAGCTTCCTTGGAAAATTGCAGGCCCAGCTTGAGTACTTGAGCTTCAGCAACATTATTGGACACATTATCTAAACCAACCAAGTATATGAACATTAATTTTCCATCATCCAGAAGAGCTCCACCATTTCCAGTACTCCCAGGGTTGGATTTAGAGGCCCCACCAAAGTAAAGTGTGACACCTTCAGTTTGATTGTTTGAGTTGACATTGTTTCTTTTCTTGGCCTTTTTCTTGATTTGAGGGCAATGGGGAGCTGTACCTTTGAGGAAAGCAATAGCATTTGAGGTTGTAACTGCCCTAAGGCTCTTTTTTTCTTTAAAATTAGAGTCATTACAGGTCTTGCAAAGACTCCAGATGATGTATCATGGAATCATATCTTTAATAGGTGAAATCTAGGTTGTTTCAATATGAAGATCATAGAAATAGTGGTAAATATTAAAGGTTTTTTGCAGGGAGTCTGGGGTTGAGACATTTGGAAATGTCTTTGAAAGGATGTGTTTCCAAACCACCCTAGCATACTTGCAAGTGATAACTGATAGTAAGATGCTCACAGATTTTTCTAAGCATAGGACCAGCAAAGTTTCTCTTTTGGAGATTGTTAAAGGTTAACTAATGATTATGTATAAGAAGCCAATATAAGAAATTCACCTTCAAGATAGCACTTCTGTTCCAAATACATCTCCAATTAGAGAGGGGAGAGATCTCGCCACTCAATTAGTAAGCTCCATTTCCCTTAATCTTACAACAAATAAGATGACCATCAGCATGGGGATCAAGGAGAACCCATCCTTCAAGGGAGTTGGAGGAATTCATCCGATCCTCATTCAAGTGAGCAGGAATGTTTATATCAGCATAGCTTTTTACTTTTGAGATCTCATTGAAATCGATGATTTGGAACAAGAGGTCTGTTATGTTCGGGCCAGGCTTTCAATTGTTCTGAGTCATTTGTGTTAAGCATTGTCTGGATGTAATGTCTCCGACTAATTTTTTATTTTTATTTTTAAATATTTGATGATGAAAATGCAAACCCTCACACTTTTTGATCACCCAGATCTTGATATGAGCAAGGTGAGAGCATACAGTGATCAGTACACTAGCTTCTGGCAGCAAGCCGCACAAATCTAAATGCATGCAATTACAAACACTGAAGGATATGGTATGCAGATCTGGCAGCTAAGCCTTCCAGACTCCAATCAATTACAATATCAATATGGATTCTAGTGGAGAATCGCACAGATTACAAAATATATCTGATTTAAACCTCACAACTTCTAATTCAAAATCTATAGAAAAGTAAGAAAACCCTTGTAAAATGTATATCCACTGCAACTGATAATAATCATTGAAAACAGCAATTACTGAGCTAATATTATCACAAACCCTGAGACATTCTTCATACCAAACTCATGCTGGAAATTCAAACTAAATAATAGCAGTAAACCATATGATACTAACCAGCTGTACGGAAGCACAAAAAATATGGCAGACCCTAAAACAGAACTCAGGATATACTGCAGCAGCTAGTACTTTGATTAGCATCCACAATGATATGAATAACAGCTATTAAATTCTTCAGCTTCCAAACACGTGTAATGCTGACATGGAGATGACTCAGCACATAGAAAGAAGTACAGCAGTCCACCACTAACATAGGATATGTACAGCAATCCCAGCAACAGACTTGCACCAGCTTTTAAACTTTGGACTTAGCCAAAAGACATGGTATGTCACGTTCTCTGCTCATTTTAACTGCTGCAACTACTTTGCAAAGTAGTATGGCAGCTAATATTACCTCTGAATGCTATGGTCCAAGGAATTTATCTGCTACTGATTACTCTTAACTGGCTGCTATAGAATATTCTCCAAAAGCTGTGATTTCCACATAACCCATCTGTGATCACCATTTTGAAAAACCATGGTGGCAAAATAGATGAATTCAACAGCGCTGAAGGAATGGAGCGGCTCCCTTATTGGCACAGTCTACAGTCAAAGTCTAGAAACAAATAACAAGAACCGCCTGCGTCAGACTATGTCAAAGATTGTCTTGGAATGTTACAGCACCCAACCGCAATCATAAGGAATGTCAAGACTTCCATACAATTCCTTTAGTTAATCTCCTAACATAGCATTTGGCATAGTATTTTCCTTTAGTGGAAAACTAGGAGGAGTTAATAGGGTTCAGCTGCAATTAAACTAGCTGCAGCTATATTGACTATGGGAGTAATTATAACTATGTTGCCAGTTCTGGTTCAGATCCTGGTTTGGGTTCGTGGATTCAGTTCGTGGATCTGGCAAACAATTTTGGGGGTTTGAGTTTGTTTTGGTTCATCCATACAAAAAACATGTATATATATAATATAATAATAAAATTAATTATTAATTTTATAAATATTTATGTAACAATATATAAATATAAATAGTAATAAATATAATATTATAAATATTAATAATAATAATATATTAAATATTATAATAATAATAATAAATATAATATTATAATATTATAAATATAAATAATAATAAATATAATATATAAATATATAAATATTAATAATAAAATATAATATGATGATATATAAATATTAATAACTTAATTAAATATAATAATAATATTATTATATTTATTAATAATATAATATTATAATTTTTAATATAAATATTAAAATTAGTAATTGGAATGCCCTTCAATCGAGATAAGAAGATGATCGTGATCGGATGAATTTTCATTGAGTAACCTACTTGTAGATGATGCCTCACTGAAACAAAAGGGAGGGACAAGGATTGTTTGTGGTGGATGGTCAAGTCCCTATTCATAGTAGGGCAAGCACAGTGGATTTCTTCTCTACCTTTTGTGAGCCACTTTGAGATACATCTTCCACCAACGATGGTAGGCGATGCCACTACAAAACCAAGCCTTCAAAAATAGAACTAACCCTTAACCCTTCAAAAACAAACCTAACGCTTTAGAACAATTGAAGCCAAAAAAAAAAAAAAAAATTGTCTTCATATATGCCAAAAATTTCTAATAGATCCTCGCCACACTAAAACAAACCTCAAATCTAGTTTGAACCCACCTGAATTTGGTGGCTTGGCCCACAAATCCAGTAACATAGAATTATAATCCTTATACTTTCTCTTCACAAAGTTCAATAACAGTAATGAAATGAGGTACAATTGGGATTATTAATAACATGAACAACAAACAATATTTATGACTTCAAAAGTCACATTATACAAATCCAAATACTAAAAACCTTCTATAAAAACCTCCTCTACCACACAAATTGCTGAAATATCTGAAGCACTCACATACATTGAAAACATGAAGGGGAATACTTAATTAAACACACTTAGCTGAAATGCAAAAATCCTGAACTGAAATTGGAAAACCACAAGCCAACAAAAATCTGGAAATCCTTCTATTTTCGACACAACTCTTGAAATCCTCAATATGCTCTTGAAATAATCTTTCCACATAAATGCAATCACTAGATGGAATTGCATAAGATGGATATGAAGGTTTTTGTCCCCAAATCCAATCCAGAAACTAAGTGAGCTTTTGTCCTCAATTTTTGATACGAAGAGGGTTTTCGTCCTTTGGCCAAAAGAAGAAACATCAAGTGCTCAAACTTCAATAAAGGGGTTTTTTGGCAACAAACAATGGATGATTTTCCTCAAGCCCAGCTCCTTTTATAATCACAAGTTTACTATTTTTAGCCTCCTCAAAAAGTCCCTAGAATTTCTTTTTCTTTTTAATTTAATATTTCAATTTGCCCCCTTGTTCTAGCGACACTTTTGACATCATTTTAGGCCCCTCTTTTAAAAGCATTTTATAATACCTCTTTTAGGTACTTTAAAATTTAATAATGAAATATAAATTGCCTTTTTATTAACATAAAGTTACTTTTTGGGCAACTTAAATTAAATTATTAAATTATTTTCTCAACTCAAAAGGGGGACGTAACACTGGAAGTGGTACTTTTGACAAAGAAGTTTACCCACCATTTGTCTAGGTGGGAGGCAATTCTCCATGCAAGCTTTCAAGCCAATGCCACTTGATGTTCTTGCAGGCTTCTAAATCCCAAATCAACTTCCTTTTTGGGCCTTATGACTTTGTCCCATTTATAAGATGGGAAGTATAACTTTAGGCCCAATAATAATATTCAATTGTTAGACAGTGAGGGCAGCCAGAATAGAGTTAATTAGGAGGACTCTAGCAGGAGGGTCGAGCCAAGTGTTAGACGAACTGCTAATTCTGGATGTCATCTTGCTTATAACCTTCTCCTAGTGATGAGCTTTGGGACAAGTGAAGGAGATTTGAGACTTCAAGATAAGTGAAAGTTTCTTCTTTACTTGCCTCAAAACCAAGAACTCTCGAAATTTCAGCAGCAGCTTGATTGACAGGGTAAGAAAAGTAAATAGTATATTCAGGGGTATTGATCTTGCTTCCCATTTGACTCAACAAATTCATTAAGAACTTTAGTAAATCACCTACCAATCTGCAGAGAAGCTCTTCAAAAGAGATTGGTGTCATCACCAAATAGAGCATAATTGAGCTATTTACTGTCATGTCCCCAATTTGCAACCTCTTTCCAGTTGGTGGGAAAAAGAGCATTTTTAAACGCTAATTTGAAAATAATATTAAAATAATAATAATCTTTAAGTTAAATAAATAATAATAATTATATTTAAAAATAATATTAAATAATAATAAATAATACTATTAAATATAAATTTAAATTATTGAATAAATAATATTTAAATTTAATAAACTCTCTGGCCGACCTTTGGAAGGCAAGTATTTAAGGCATCCTCGGCTTTGTTCATGAGCATCAAATGAAGACATTGAAAGTGACCGCGTAGCCGGTCTCAGCCTGGTAGGACGTAGTCTGTGCCAGTGGTTCGGTGTCGCCATTCCTTAATTTTGCATCCATCGATTTTCGTCACTGTGTGGAGTCGAGCGACATAGCTGGGCAAGTTCCTGTTCAGGATGCGAGTAGAAGCTATCAACGGAAGAGGATTCACATTCACCGCGCCATTATAGAGACATCCTTCATATCATTCAAGCCCGGGATTTTTCAGATCCCAATATCCATTCTTGTGTGAAGAGTCGGGATCCAACATTGAGAACCAACGCGACACTAGAGGCTACCGTGCACAACAATTTGTTTCTGGTTCCTGAAATATAGAATTTGAACGTCGGCGCCATAGTCGCAACACACAGCAAGCTCGACATCATAGCGCGACACTGTCGGGAGTCCATATTCTACAGCGCCATCACTTGGGCGGGCGTCGGGACTTACATTGCACATCATTAGCACTGTCAGCGTCATTCCAGATTTGTACTAGACAACCCAAGAATCGGATCGAGACATCAGACATCACATTCTCAACCTGGGCGCTACTATCATTCCTGTGGGTTTGTAAGTGTAGAATTTTGGATAGCTATATTAACTGGTGTAATCTTCCCTTGTATTCATCATGAATCAACAGGTCATAATGCTGAGCCTTGTAATTCTAACTGTGAACATTCTGTGAGCGAATGCTATATTGTTTGGTACAATCAATCGGTTATATGTTCTCTGTACTAATAACAAGTGTGGTGTGAGTGGTGATTTCTGTAATTCGGGTTTAATCTGCGATCAGTGTTTTCTGTGTGGTGAATTTTTGTTTAATTGCACCCATCTGAACTAGCTGCTCAGCGTTCATTCAATACATTGTGTGAGCTCTATAGTGTATTTCCAGTTTCGAATATATATGTACATCAGTCCCGTGTGATGTGGCTAATAATAGCGATCTGAGCAATCACATTTCAGTGCATTTTTCCTGTGTTGTTTTATTGCATTGGGAGTCGGCATTTTACATTTAAATCCCTGGAAAGCAGGGCTGCCAAATAATGTGTTTTGCTGCCTTCTTTATTCCAGCATTCTGCCCAAGAGTGCCGCAGTTCTGCTACATAAAAAATGGAGAAAGAGGACAGTCATGTCTAATTCCTCTCAAAATTTGAGGAATCTGGTGAGACTGCCATTAACAAAGGGTGCAATCCAAGGGCTGTTAATACAAGCTTTAATCAAACCAACAATATTTCACCAAATCCAAATTTTCTTAATGTTTGAAGAAGTGCTTCATGGTTTAATCTGTCAAAAGCAGTTGCCATATCTAGTTTGATGGCCACAACATTCTTTTTCGCCTGTTTATTGTAGTGAATAGCCTCTTGAAAAAGGATAATACCTTCAAATATGAGCTTATGTGAAACAAAACTTGTTTGCTGCTCATATACTAGTTTAGAAATTAACATCTCCTTCCTTCTATAAATCGATTTGGTGATAACTTTGCAAGAAGTATTTCATAAAGATATGGGTACATACCTGTCTATACTAATTACCTAACGCTCCTTTGGGATTAGACCCAAAAAGAGGAGTTGATACCCCCGTGAATTCTTAGATGCTTGCAAATCATCCACCAATTTTAGCAGATCCACGTTAATAATTTCACACAACTCTTGACAAAAGTTTATATTAAATCCATCAGGTCCAACACCCTTGTCTAGTTTCTTCCTGAAAACCACACAATTCAATTTCTCCATACTAACTTTTTTGCTGCATTCTTGATTTTACTCCTAGGTCACAATAGCTGGGATGTTAGCCAGAAGGTTATTGAGTGACCTCGTTTGTCTATGTCCTCCTCTTTATAAAGATGCTTGAAATGATTGAAAACTTGACTTTAAATATCTTGAATAGATTCAAATATTTTTCCCTAAGGACCATGAAATTTAGTGAGAGTGTTGAATATTCTACACTATTGAGCTTTCTTATATGCAGGAGGGCAGCTTCCAGGAAATTGGATCCTTGGTCCAGCTGCTTGTTCATAAGAGTGTTTCTTGTTTCCAGCTTGTTACCTGGTCAAGATCGAACAACCATGTCATTCTTGATTTAAGTCTCCATTTTTGTTAAACAGGTGCAGGACAACCGAGAGGGGGGGCAAGGGCGAATCAGTTGTCACAAAATTCAAACTTAAGACTTCAACACTTATCAATTCCACAACCACACTATTCTGTTATTAAGTAAGAGCATGTAACACAAATAACAGAAAATCAACACAATGAACACCAGATTTTTATGTGGAAAAACCACGGTGAGGGTTAACTCACAATATAAAAGGATTATAAAACTGAATACAAAGGCTCACTGCCCAGAAGAGGACTCACTGTCCAAGTACAAAAGCTCACTGCCTACAGATACAAGAGAGAACAAAAGATCCACCACAACAATTAACACACATCCGCAGCTTTGAATAAGGATTGCAGAAACCTTTAGCTCACTGCCTTCAGGAATCCAACACAATAAAGAATTGTTGTCTCAACTCACTTACACACACACTTCTGCTCTTCTGATTTGTGGCTCACTTTCGTCGCTTTACATCACACTGTCATACAACTCTTCACAATTCGACTTGCTTTTATACCATCCTCAACCTTAGAAACTTTCTCCAAGGTCAACCACAAATACCTCATTTCATAAATTCAAATTAGGTTGGCAACTCAACATTCCCACGGTGGAAAGGAATAACAGTGGACCAATAAAACATTTTTCAAGATTAAAAATAATATCTCGAATCAACCACATGCTTCCTTAATTAAATTTTATTCTTCGAATGAAGTGTAAACACCAGGTCGGCCAAACCTAATGAAAACACAAATGAACATTGATGTACATGCTTCCCAACAAGAAGATGACACGCGGACTCCACAACACACTTCATTATGCACGAGAATACATCTCAGATTTTTGCAAATACATCTGTGGCAAATGCAATATGCTTCAAACTCTGAACACCTTTCACCAGTCCATCTGAACTGTGCAAACTCATACTGAAACACTGAAACATGACTTCCAGATCACCAAACTTCAACCTTCTTTGCCAAAACCCAAAGAATACCATCTCAAGAAATATCCCAAATCTGCAAGATTTGAAACGAAACAGTGGAAGACTGCAGAGCAGAAACATTTCTCTCAGTCCACAGAAGATCAACTGTGCCAGAACAATTCACACATCGGTGAACGTAACTTCCACATACCATCAAACCAGAAGCTAAAACTCAGGATATATCACCACAAGATCACCTTTATCAAACCTTCAAATCCGCACAAGCATAGGATCAACACAGGAGAAATGTGGAGCACATACCGGAGCACATTTTGAACACATTCATCACTCTGACTTCTCTTCTTTATTAATTTTGTCAAAAGCACTTGGAAACTCATGAACACAACACATCTGCAACGACATAAAGATAGCTCCATGTACTCATAGCATCCCAGCTATACATGTACAATCTGCAACATACTGAACTGTGTTGACATCAATGACAACACCACCAAAACTTGCTCATACTTGCAACACACTTAACCTCCTCCTTAGGCAGATATGACAGCAGTTCAACGATGTAACCTTGTTTTTTTAAGTAATTCATTTGTTGGCCCTTGCTCCTCAATTTGGGTTTGGATGATCTCAATCTGTTGTCTGAGTCAAGATCTTACTGCTGATCTAGTGTGTTTTATTTGTTTACCCAACAATGTCTTCAAAAGCTGTGAGATGGTGCATCAAGCCAAGCATTGGTGACTGTCTCATAAAAAAAAAAAATCTTTTAGCCACCAAATAGGAGTATTTGAAGGGAATGGGCACCCAATTAGCTTGGTAACAAAAATTTAACACAATGAGCTTATGATTAGAAGTAAGATTTGGGAACATTTCCATGTAAGCAAGGGGGAAAGATTCCAAAAGTCTTCCTGAAACCAGAAACCTGTCAAGCCCAGTGGCAATATATGCAACTACTGCTCTCGTTTGTCCAAATATACTTACCTTTCTTGAGTTTAAGATCTTTCAAGTCTTGGGCTAACATTAGATCTTCAACCCCTTCTCTCTCTCTATCCCTCACAATTAATCCTCGTCTCTTTTCATTTTCATCAAGCACAATGTTGAAATCTCCCCCAATTATCCAATTGACAAGGTTGTGAAGATTGGTGTCATCTTGTAAGGAAAAGTCAGTATTCCCTCTTATCAGCTGAATGATTAAGGCAATAATATTGGTTAAATTAAACTGGAAGTTAGAAGATTGATCCCTTGAGATAGTCCTAATCAAATTTAGATTTAGGACTAAACCTGCAAGAGAGAGTTCAAACTTCCAAGAAGTAATTAAGCCTTTTAAAGCTTTTGGAGGAGACTACCAATCTGGTGTTGTTGGGCCATAGTTTACTCATAATCTTTACTGCTTCACAACTATCTATCTTTGTCTCTTGCATAAGTAAGATATCTGGCTTTTATTGGCTAAGAGATATTTAAAACTAATATTTTTGGTTATGTCTCCCATACCTCTTGGATTCCAAGAGACTATTTTCATTGCTTAACTCATTGTAAGCAACTTGCAAGAGAAATAAAGACAATGCACACAAATATACACAGAAAAGAGAGCAATGGAATGCTTTATATTATCTTCAAAACACCACTTTGAGGGGGCAACCTCCCAATGGAGCATACACTCCAATTACAAATATGCAAAATACCTTCCACTTGGGAAGATTACAATATAGTCTTGCTAGAAACAACTTACTACTATCCCATGCATGTGGGATAAATATTTTTATTCTAATCTACCATATGGGCAACTTACAAACCATATGCACCCAATATAATACTAACTAATAACTAATACCTATAATAGAATGGGGGTTCATAACATTGCCTCCCCCTTCAAAAAGCTTTGTCCTCAAAGCTTGAAATAAGGAAATTCGGAGAGAATGTTGGTTGGCTCCCATGTGGCATCTTCAAGCTAAAGACCATTCCATTGAATTAAAAGCTCCTAAATGGAACAAGTGCAAATTAGTTTGGTGTGTTTGTCTAATTATTGGATCCAACTTACAATCCACCTTGTCAAGCAAGAATGTCTACTTATAAGGTTGTAGACATAAAAATACCCACTCACCAACTACAAAGGTGTGTTTTATCTGATGTTGATCCACGTGTTTCTTGCAATTATATGCCTACACCAAATTGTCTTCAAGACCCTAAGAATTTCCTCCTATTTGGCAAGAGAACTCTCAAAAGAAATTTATTGTGGAAGAACCAAATAAGGCAAGGGATGAATAGAGAGCCTAGTATGGGGTCATTTGGAGGCATCGTGACAAGTGGTATTGCACAACCATTCAACTAGAGGCAACCACTTGGCTCATTGCCCTTGTTGCTCAGATATAAACAATGTAGATAGGTCTCAAGGCATTTTTTGACAACCTAAATTTAGCCATTGATCTAAGGGTGAGAGGCTGAACTCGTTTAATTGAGTGTCTTTTAACCTAAACAGTTCCTACAAAAAGTTGTTGGTGAAAGAAAGATCGCTATCACTAATGGAGCAAGGGACTAAGGTCAAGAAATGTTGAGCTGGAATAGTGATTATGTAAGGGTAAGGCAAGGCACAAAAATGAGCATGCTTAGTCAACTAGTCAACAACAATCAAAATGATATGTTTACCACCCAACTTTGGAACCCCAACAACGAAGTCCATAGAAATATCTGCCCATGCCATGTCAAGAATAGTAGGGGGTTGTAGAGACACTACAATTTGATGGTTTCTCCTTTCTTCTGTTGACATTTTACCACAAAGCATCCTGCTTGACATACTCACATGTCTTCAAAAAACTTGAGTGACTTGCAATAGGGAAGGAATAGAGTTCCTTGAGAAACTAAAGCTTGAGCAAGGAGTTGGGACATAAATAAATGAGATCATGATATTTCAGCACTTTTCCCTGCCATTGAACCCTGGCACAATTGAGGATCATGTTCCAGCTAATGGATGATAACCTAAATGTTTGGATTAGCTGCCCATTCATAATGAATATCTTCCATACAAGTAGGTACTAACACTAAAGAGAAAGTGATTCCTCTTCATATTCACATAAGAGTGCATCCACACACACATTTTTGTTGTTTGGGGGAGGACACCTTACCATGTTCCAACTAATGGATGATAACCTAAATGTTTGGATTAGCTGCCCATTCTTGACTAATATCTTCCATAAAGTGAGTACTAACACTAAAAGAGAAAATAAGGTAGCTTCCTCTTCATATTTGTGTGGCAACATATCCACCACCACATTTACTCCGCCCTTCTTATACAGGATCTCACAATCATAACCTTGCATTTGGTCACACACTTTTGTTGTTCAAGGGAGGGCACCCTTTGTTGCAAGAAATATTTCAAGCTATGATGATCAGTTTTGATTTTGAATTTTGGCCCAAGAGGTAAGGATGCCATTTCTAAACAACATGGAATATAGCTATCATTTCTTTTTCATATGTGGATTTAGTTGGATTGTACCTTGTTAATTGCTTGCTAGTGAAGGCCAATGGCCAACCTTCTTGCATTACACGACACCCATATTTGTGCCCAATGCATCACATTCAAGAACAAAGGGTCTACGAAAATCCAGCATGGACAACACTAGAGTTAAACTCATAAAGGCTTTGAGTGCAAGGAATGCCAAATCTGCCTCTTCCATCCAAACAAAGCTATTATTTTCCAATAATGCTTTCAAAGGCCCAACAATTTTACCATAGTTGCAGATAAACTTCCAATAATACCCTATCAAGCCTAAGAAACCCTACAATTTTTTTATGGATTTGAGTGTAAGTCACTTCTACATTTCTTCAATCTTCTTGGGATCAGCATGTACTCCCTCCTAGAAAATAATGAGGTCAAGATGTTCCGCCTATTGGACTCCAAAGGCACACTTATAGTGTTTGGCAAAAAGACATTGATCCTTTAAAATCTTGAGAGCCATCTCCCCATGTCTTAGATGATCAACCCAAGTGGGACTATAAATTAGAATGTCATCAAAGAAGACCAAGATGAATTTGCAGAGGTAACCTTGGAACACCTTATTTATTAGATCTTGAAAGGAAGGAGCATTAGTTAAGCCAAAGGGTAATACCAAGAATTCATAATGACCTTCATGAGTCCAAAAGGCCATCTTGGGAATATCTCCTCCTTCACACAAATTTGGAGATAGCTAATGCAAAGATTCAATTTTGTTAAAAAATTGCCCTAGAAGGTTTATCCAACAAGTTTTTGAAAGTCAAGGCAAATTTGCTATCCACCATCTTTCTCAGGAGCCATAAGCACAAGGGATGAATAAGGATTGGTAGTGGGTAGGATGGCACTTGCCTCTTATAGCTATTTAGTATTTAATCATCTAGTCAATTTCATCCTTTTGTTCGAAAGGATATCTATAGGCCTAATATTTGGAGGTTGATTGCCAAGAATGCGAGGAATGATATGGTCATGGGGCCACAGGGGAGGCAACCTTTTGGGGTCCTCAGGCACTTGATAATATTGATTCAATACAACTTGCATATCAAATGGAGGAGAATAGTGAAAGGAAGGTTAAGCCTCAATAGAGTGGAATTGTGCTATAATGTTAGAATGCCACCTTTTTAACAACTTCTCCATGCAATGAGAATTGACTGTTTGAGCATCACTAGCCTTCAAACCTTGCAAGGAATATTCCTTTCTTGTGTGACTAAATTTACTCCATTGCTAGGAGTAGTTAAAAGTGAGTGACCCTAATGTTTGCATCCATTGTACTCATACTACAACAATACCTCCCAAGGAAAGAGCATGCATATCAATGGTCAATTGATATTCTCTTATAGTGAGTTTTAAAATACAACACTCGACACCACATGACATGGTATTCCCATTGGCCACCATAATCTAGAAATTGTTGCAAGGATGGTCATAGCGATGGAGTTGGTCAACAAGTTTCTTGCTAATGAATTTATGCATGCTACCACCATCAATTAGGATCACCACCCTTTAGCATTTAATTAGCCAATGACTTTAAGAGTTTGGGGGAAGAGAATCGGATAAGAGCAAAGACAAAAATGTGAGTGTTCTCAATGGGCAAACTTTCAAGCAAATCAATCTCTTCTTCCTCTTCTAAAGATTCCTCTGTCATCAGGTGCCCCAATAGAATCAATGAGATTCAATCATTGTCCCCTACATTTATGACTTTTTGCCACTTTTGATCACACTGAAACAAATTCCTTTCTTTACCAATTCTTCTTTGGGTAATCTATGAATAGTGATGGGTTTATTGCCTAGATTTTTCATGTCTCTATTATGCCTGAAGGGCGAAGAAGAGGATCCTAAAGCTTTTTTTTTTGTTGCATGTCATCCCCTACTATGTGGGTTAAACCAAGAGCATCCCAAAATGTGGCCAGTTTGAACATTTGGACCTTAGTTCGAATATCTACCTTGAGACCACTAGTAAAACAACTTTTGAAATTCTTCATCAAAGCCATTTTACTAATTTGCTAATTTCTCAAACTATGTTTGGTATTCCCAAAAAATGGGCCTAGCACAATTTTGTGAGGGCTCCTAGAAAGTCTTCATATGCACTTGGACCAAACTAGTTTCTGACTTCCTTACAAGAGTTTGCATAAGTGAAACGATTGACATTTTTCCAACCATTGAATGGCTTCATTCACTAGCTGGAAAAAAGTGGTGTAATTATTTATTTATTGCACCTTATATTAAGTTTTTAGGTAATTAGGTAAATTATATTTATTTACTTATGTAAATTAGGAAATAGTTGAGCACATGTATCACCTCCTCGATTGATGAGTGCACATGCCACCTCTACCTCATTCAAACTCCTTGACTAACAATATAGGTGCCACCTCTCCCTCATCAAGTTGAGTCTACTTGACACCACAACTCCTGCACGTAGAGTTGATCCTCCAAATCACTAAGGTTTTCTGTGACACTTGTCATCTTGACTTGTGCATCCCAAAGCCTATATATGTAGTCATTTCCTTTGTTTTATCATCTAGAAGTACATATATTAGAATTTTGTCATTTTTTCTTTTAAATGTTATTGAATTTATGTTGTCATTATTCTATTTTGATTTTAGGGAGATTTAATTTTGTCATTCTTTGTTATTAAATCTAACAAAAAGCAATAGAGAGCTTTTGGGAAGCTGGAATTTGATGGTCTACAACATAGAAGAATAAACCGCCAAAAACACACAATTAATCGCCAAAATCGTGAATCGCCATACTTGACGATTTTTCCCTTGAAAAAATTGCACTTTCAAACAAAATTGTGGCCAACATTTATTGACCAATTTTTTTCATTTACACACATTTAAACCATGTTAAATCACATTTAAATCACGCTACACGATTTTTTGCAATTTTATCCGTTTTCCCACGATTTTCTTTGCCAAACATCCACAAATGACAAAACATTTCGTAAGGATAGAGATATCAAAAGAGGGATTAGAGGCAAGAAAAGAAGGGAGGGTGATCAAGTAACCTGTCTCCTTGATTACTTGCCAACCTATCAAAATAGGGCCAATTCAAAAGCATTGGGCCCGAATTCCTCCATCAATTATGGAAACGTTAAGCTAAACGAAAAGGAAATAAAAAATCTATTACCACATCATTTTTTATAAACCCTACCACATCAAAGAAAATATAAATTTATAAATATTTACAAAAATTTATTCTTTAATAAATTTTATAAATTATAAATATTTATATATCTTAACATATTTTATAAATCATAGTTGGAAAACTCGGACTCGCCGCGGACTCGGCAGCCCAAAATATGACTCGGACTCGGGGACTCGGCACGGACTCGGGAAAAGACTCGGCAAGGACTCGGCAAAAAAAAAAACCGTAGTTTTACAAAAAAACAAGAACAAATTAATGCATTTAGAGAACATAAGAGCCTAATTTGATTATCAAACACTTATAATTCAAAGATTACACATGTCATATGATCATCAAACACTCAATAATTGAAATTTCATCATTCATATTCATCAAATACTCATAGTTTCAATGTAGAACAGCATCATAAATTTATAAATGTTTACATATAATCATGTCAAAAAGAGGAAAACATTAACAACCACATATAATCTACATCTTCCTTTTTCCCCTCCCAATGGTACTCAATTTTGGAGGCCTAGAACTAGAAGGTGCCCGTGCTATAGTATCCAAACGAGGACTAGGAGATCGAGAAGGGGAAACATGATATTCGAATGTGTCTTCATCGTCCTCCATGGCATCCAATCTTGCTGCTTCTTCTTCTGCTGCTGCTCTCTCTAATTCAGCAAGATCCTCATCAGTAAGGAAGACATCAGCCTCATCATTTTGTTCATCAATAGTCCATTCACCATATGGATCAATGTCATCCAAGTCGATGGACTCATGTGAAACACCCTCCACCTTTCTAGTTCGAAGGCGAAGGTTGTATCGAACAAAAACTAAATCATTTAGGCGCTGCTGAGTCAACCTATTCCTCTTCTTTGTGTGAATGTTCTCAAATAAACTCCAATTCCGTTCACACCCAGAAGCACTGCATGGCTGTGACAAGACACGTATGGCTAGCTTTTGAAGATTTGGTGTGCTAGCACCATAGTTCTCCCACCATAGATCTACAAAAACATGTTTAAAAAATATAAGTATTAAGAAATAAGAATAAAGTAAAGTTTAAAACTTTAAACAATCTATATGTAAGAATCAAGTTTCTAATTTCATTTTTTACCTGGTTGTTGTTTTCCTCTCCTTTCAATTGCTTGTTGGGAGGAAAAGAGTCTCCCCTCTGCACCTTTGTAGACCTTGAATAGATAAAAGAAAAAGTAAATCAAATATAGAAAATTCATAGATAGTCAAGGCTCAACATTGCAAATTCATAAATAAGATGTAACAAATCTCACCTCCAACTCATCAAGCACTTTATCTCTCAGCTCAGGATCAGGCACCATCCTATCAATGCATATGACAAGACCTTCCATGACCTCCTCATCCGCCTTAAATGTGTCCGAGAAGTAGAACTTCGGATTCAAGAAGTAGGCAAAGGCATGGATCGGCTGGTGGAGTTGGTGTGTCCATCTCCGATCAATGATGCGCCATATGATTTCATATTTCTTTTTGTTTCCGCCATAGTAACGTGATATGGCCTCTTTGGCCCTATCCATGGCCTCATAGATGAACCCCATTGGCATGCCATCTCCATCCACCATACGAAGAACCCTCACCAAAGGTTCTGTCACCTAAAAAAATGAAAACAAATGTTAAATCATAACAAAATTAACCCCTCAAAAAAAAAAACAGCAAATAGATTATCATGTATAATTTATTTTTGTGTGATTGCTACTTACCCCCATCAACTCCTCTCCATTTTTGATGAATGTCTCATCAAAAACTATGGCAACAATCCTCTCCCCTTCAGGTCTATTGGAAAATGAGGACTCCTTCCAAGCATCAGACACGAACATTTGTTTGAGATGATTAATGGCACCAAGAATGCTTTGCAATGTGAGGAAGTGGCTAGCAAATCGTGTCACTCCAGGTCGCACAAGGTCCTTGCCATTTGTAAATTTCCTCATCAAAGAAAGCACCCAAGTATGGTTGTAGATAAATTTTGTAACACTTTTTGCATCTTCAACCACACTTTTGACCCATGAAATCTTCCCAATGTCCTCTAGCAATAGGTCTAAGGAATGTGCAGCACATGGAGACCATGCAATTGTGGGATACCTCTCCATAAGTAGTCTACCTGCAGCTACATATGCAGCTGCGTTGTCCGTGATGATTTGGACAACATTATCAACTCCAACCTCCTGGACCACCCCATCTAATAGATTGCATAAAGTCTCAGCATTTTTAACTTCATGGGAGGCATCTATTGATTTTAGAAACACCAATCCACCATTAGAGGCCACTAAAAAGTTAAGGAGAGTTCTATTTCGTCCATCTGTCCACCCATCAGATAAAATGCTGCAACCTTTTCTTCGCCAAAATTTTTTTTGCTCATCAACCACAAACCGTGTATTCTTTACGGCTTCCTCTAGCAATGGCCCACTCAAATCTTTAGATGATGGGGTCTTAAACCCCTTTCCTGCAACTGTAAGGGCATTCACCAAACCTTCCCAATATGGGCTGTTTGCAACATTGAAAGGTAGATTATTGTAATACCAAAAGTTTGCAGCAGCCATCCTAGCTTCTTGATGCTTTTCTTTATTCCAACCTGTACCTTCAAGTGAAGGTTGTGCTCCTGGAACATTACGTGGAACAAAATAATTTGGTCCTGATGAAGGACCCTGACTAGCAGTAGAAAAAGAACCATCAGGACTCTCCCCAAAAGATGAATGTGGAGCACGGAAGCTTGGACTTGCAACACCATGGGGCTTAGAGGGTGCAGATTGGGATTGAGATCCACTCATCGCTGATGTTAGGGCATCTTTTGTTTTTTGTCTTTCCTCTTTCTTAAGCTCATATTCAGCAAGAAGGGCCTTCATCTCTCTAATGATCTCAGGAGTGGTATTCTTGCATCCCTCCACATTTTGCCAGGGATTCTAGCAAGGTGGTATTTTAATCTGTTTATTCCTCCTGTCATCCATTTGTTGCATTCATGACATGTCAATTCACCTTTTTTATTTCCTGGAATTGCATACTTCCATGCAGGGTCTTTTTTTACTCCCTTTGGATTTGAAGACGACATTGCTGTTTCAAGTTCAAAATGAAAAGAAAAATCAGCTAGGGTTTGCAAAAAAACAGCAAATAAATGTGATTCAAAATTTCAAAGTTTCAAACATTTGCAAAAGAAAAAAGATGCAAAACCAAGCTAGAAAGTAGAAACAATAAGAATTAGGCTATTAAGGAAAAGAGAAAAAAATTTGGCAGCATTTCCCCTTATTTTTCTTGATTTTTTAAATTTTGAATGCAAAAAAATTGAAGAAAACAAACAAAAAGCAGTGTTAGATCACTTACCTTGCTCGATTTTGGCCTTTTTGGTTCGTTCTCCCTTCTATCAATCCCACAGCAACTTGCAGACCTGGTTTTCAAGAGTGACAGTCAAAAAATGAAAGAAAAGAGCAAAAAAATCATGGGTTTTAACCCGTTTTTGAGACTGCAGAAAGGAGAGTCGCCCCCGGATCGTCTCTCCAAAGACTCGAGACTGTGGGGCTGTAGGGACTCGCGAGTCCGCGGCGAACCGAGTATATATATATATATATATATACATATATACATATATGTAAATTATAAATATTTTTAATATATATATATTTACAAATTATGAAGTTATATTTTTAATTTTATAAAATATTATTGTTTTTCTTTATAAGGGAATCATTAAAATTAAAGTTGTTTAATTTAAATATATAATTAATTTATTAAAATTAATTTAATGATATTTTTAATTATAAATTTAAATATTTTCTAATTAATTAATTTTGATATAATTAATATAATGATATAATTTTAATAATATTACTAATAAATATATATTAAAAATTAATATATGAATTTGTAAGGCCCCAAACTCATACTCGTTCTCATACGAGGACTAGCAACTTATTTTTTCTTTGTTTAAAGTCATTTTACCTTGTTTAGGAACTTCTAGTGTCATTCGTCAATATTCATTTTTTAGGTTAATTATTAGCTATATAGAGTTTAGTCTCTATGCCATTAAATAAATTGCATGTGAAGTAAATCATGGAATTTAAATTTGTTTAGGGTTTCATCAACTCTGGATGTTTTGTTTGTAGGTTAAGTGTTAGGATTTTAGGATCTTTTATGTTTCTAATAGTATAATTGAAAGCCATAATGATTTTATTATATTAATATTATATAATTATTAAATAAAAAATTTACAACATTCAAATCTAAAAGTGTGAAAAGTCGAGATTTATTGAAAGGTTTGGGAGAGTCTTGGAGATTGGTT
Source organism: Sequoia sempervirens (assembly GCA_007258455.2). Classification (NCBI taxonomy): domain Eukaryota; kingdom Viridiplantae; phylum Streptophyta; class Pinopsida; order Cupressales; family Cupressaceae; genus Sequoia; species Sequoia sempervirens. The sequence continues at coordinate 52,181,416 of VDFB02179234.1, forward strand.
AAAAGCGATAAAATTATGAAAATAAGCATACCCCATGAAGGTGTGTGTGCTTTCAAAGGCTTTAAATTGGGCTTGGTGGCGAGAACTTTGCCCCTCAACCCTACCCAATATCACGATAGGGAGCATGTAAGGGGTGTTGCTCCCGAACACTATGAGGGGCACTACCCCTCAACTCTACTAGGAGCACTACCCCCAAACCCCTATGAGGAGCACCACCTCTCAAGGCATTGTGCTCAAGCCTCAAACCCTTATAAGAGGCATTGCCCCACGACCATGCTAGCTATTCCCACCTTAGATTCTTGACTTCACTTTTATTTTCACTATATCTCTATGCTTTTAAAATGCCTTGAAATTAAAGAATAGTAGATTTTTCTCTTCTTCTTTTTGACATTTTTTAATTTTTTGATAATACAATATTTTCCCAAAAAAAATCAATGTTTTTAAAAAATGTAATACTTTTGGTTTGCCAATTTTTTCCCCAAAATGTTTTTGCTGCTATTGTTGCTATGGTCTACAAAATATTGCTCTACTCTATATAGCCAGCTAGTAGGGTCTTTACCATCATTTTGGAAAGTCTATTTTAGATGGGCATTGGAGCCTCCATTGACTCTAGGGATTGGAAAAGTCCTCTGTGTCAAGAATGTTGACCACTATTGGCCTATCAATGACAAACATATAGATGGAATTTAGGGCTCCAACCTATCTCCTAGATCAACTAGCATATCAATTTGATCTAGCTTGGAGAGGCATGCATCCCAATCAAATTGTTGTGGTAAGACCCTATCATTGACGAATTCTAGAGAGAGCTCCAATTGGTGTGATAAGGATTTGCAACTAGATTAGTTGAATTGTTCCCAAATTGAGAGAGGAACTTGCAAAACTTGTGGATTGTTTAGGACCCAAACCTACTACAATAACTCAAAAATTTATAACTTGGAGATTCACTTCTACTTTATGAACAATTTGGAGTACTATTGCGCTAGTGTAAGATCATAAAACTACTCAATTGTCTTGAATTATGACTGCCAATGCCCAAATTTGACTACACAAAGTAAGGTATAGGAAGTAAAGCTTCTATAAGGTGTGTTTGGTATGTGAGCTCCCAAATATACTAATCTTGTTTGTAAATATTGTCGGCCCAATACTTCAAAGCACCAACTACGAGGATAAACCATTCCATAGCTCACTATCCCATCTCTAAGGTATGGCACAAATAACTTCCCAAGTCTAATTGCTTACCAATGGACTATAGATTTTAGATTGCCAAAGGCTAACTCGGGTTAGGTTTTGAAATAAATCTTGTGGGATCTTCCAATATTCTTGAGGGTATGTGGAACATCATGGCCATATATAAAGGTTGTCTGAGGCTAAGATATTCAAGTCAAAGCACTCCTGACTTCATCAAACCATTTATTGGGGAATCTAGCTTAGCCAAAAACCACTCTTCTAAGAATACTTGAAAACCCCTAGCACAAGGTTTCTACCCTAAAATATTATTTTAAACTACTTGAAAGCGGAAAAACAATTGGCCGAATCTAAAGCAAGATATTTAGTGCCATTACTTTTGTAACCACTTTTTGATGTCCAAGATCCCAAGAGAGGTGAGAGCATACAAAGGAAACCACAAAAAACCCTAAACTCGTAATGTTGTTGTAGAAAACAGCCTTGTTAAGAACTCTGATACCACTTGTAAGGAACCCACAACAGAAATAAAGACAACGCATAAAGATATACACAAAGAAGAGAGCAACAAGATGCTTTGTATTATATTCATAGCACCACTTTGAGGGGTCAACCTCCCAATAGAGCATACACTTCGATTACAAATATTCAAGATACCTTCTACTTGGGGAAAAAAATATTACAATATAAAGAGTATTGCTAAAGACAACTACTACTATCCCACGCACATGAGATAATTACTTTTATTCTAATTTTCCATATGGGCGATTTACATAGCACATGCATCCAATAACAAAATGGGGGTTTATAGCATTTAATTTTGTTAAGCTTTGAGGGAAAAATCAAGGGTCACTTGCCTCCCTTTCAATTCCTTCCTTTGAGCAAACTTATATGTTTTTATTTCTCCATCTAGCTTTCTAGTTGGTTTTTGGAGATGTTGGTATTTCATTTTCTTCTATAACTTTTTCTTCTTCTACAATGGACATGTGCCTTTCTTCAATCTAGAGTTTTGATTTTTGATTGCCCTCGTGCATTTTTTTCCCTACAAGCTCTTCCTCCACTACCTATTCATTCACATCTTCTGAATTTGGATTTCCTTCTTCCTCCATATCAAGGACATTAAATGGATTCGAAAAGGAAGGCTTAGGATTGCTTATATTGTTCCTTCAACAAACATGAAACTTTCAATTTATACTCTTGCTCTTTGTTATCCTTGAAATTTTGTGAGTAGTTGCTTTGAAAGTGTCCATGCTCATGGTAATGGTTGGATTTGAATGGGATTTGTCATAATCGAGCTTTTGAGTGAATATAAAGTCATTCATTTTAAGGTTGATGGTTTCTAGGATGCTCTTGAGAAGATCAGCATCCACATAGATACAAGCTACAAAGAAATTATTCTCCTTTGGTTCAGCCCAAGTCTTGAAGGTTCCAATCACATTACCTATTGCTTTCAAGGCAAATTCGTGCTATATATGGAGAGGAAGAAAAGGAAGCCTCATCCAAACTGGGACTTTCAAGCAGGGTTTTCTTCAAGGGGATGAAAGTTTGGCATCTAGTTATTTAAGGATAACCCACAAGGACCAAGAAGCCATGGGCTGCTATTCAAATCAGGTTTTTGTCTCCCTTTGAAGTGAATGTAGCAACAAGAAATCCCTTCCACACATAGCAATCTCAATGCTCAAGTGTACTTGTCGCCTCCATTTTTTATCAACCTGGTTCTGAAGAGTTTTAGGGAAAGAACAAACTCTAGTAAACTTTCCCACCACGGCTAACTCTGTTAAATTTATGAGAATTTATGTTGATTGATCATGAGGCATATCCATAGTGGGAACCTCTTCCCATCTCTTCACAATTCTAAGACCTTCCATTTCTTTAAATGGTTTTTTGTTTGCCACTGCTTCAAAGACTCTCTGTTTCAGAAGAGCTTAGAGCAATTTTGGGAGAGAATATATTTGGAGGAAGAACAGGTTGTATTAGAAGCCCACTTATGCTAGGACAGATTTTATCCATGGCGAACTTGATCATCTTCATGCCAATTTTACCTAGGCAGACTTCATGGTTGTTATGTGACTTTTCTTTCTAGTTGGGCAGATTTTGCTGTTGTTTGGACATCTTCATGTCACGTTTGTTTTAGGTTGGACTTTGGCAATGTCATGCCAAAGCATGGCGGACTTGGAACATCCTTTGCCATCTCCCCTTGATTTCTTCTTGGCAGATTTTAGCATGGTTTAGTCATTTTGCTTCATGCTAGGGTGGAGTTGGAGTGCTCTTGGACAAGGCGGAGTTCATGGTTGCTTGGACATTGCAAGGGCAGACTTCATGAGTCCTTGGACATTGCAAGGGGAAGTTTGAGTGCTCTTGGACAAGGCGGAGTTTGACCTTCTTGTGCCATGCCACTTTCTTTGTTCTAGGGCGGACTTTGCCAACCCCATGCCATTCCCTACCTTGGGCGGACTTTAGGCTCAACAAGCCATGCTTGGGCGGACTTTAAGCTTACCTTGCCAAGTGTGGGCAGACTTTGAGCTTTGCAAGCCAAGTGTGGGCAGACTTTGTAGATTAGTAGGCCATGTTCTTCAAACCATGGCGAACTTGTGGATGGCCTAGATATTGCCTTGCCTAACACTTGGATGAATTTCTTGCTCAACCCTTCACGTTTACCTAGAACATCTAGAACAAAACCTCCCCTGGAGATTTTCCCTTGCTTTTTATACTTTGAGACACAAATTTTTGATTTTGAAGATAGGAATGTTGTTGCCATGACCTGAGGGACCCAATCCTAGGTCAACTTTCAAAAAAGCTGAAAAAAGCAAAAAGCAGGCCAAAAAAGCTGCTTCCCGGATTGGTCCCAAAGTGCCAAAAATCAAAAAGCAAAAAAAAAGCAGAATCCCACAAAAATAGGAAGGTGTCAGAATTGACCCTAAGCAATGGTGTTTTTCGTCCTCCGGGCCTTCTGAGCACTTTGACGATGTCCAGACACTATTCTGAGCCTGAATTCCCTATTTGACTCGGATGATTTCTCAAAACCCTAACTCCAAACTCTCAAAGAAATGGACTTATGAAATTGCAACGCTAAGACAAAACCTCTAAAAAGCAAACTACTGGGGGTCCCCATTTGCAAAGGGCGAGTGTGAAATAGGTCACAACACCTAGCTACCCCTTCAAAATCAAATGCATAGAACTTAGTGTGTTAATATTGTGTTAATAATGCACTTTTTTCTTATTTCAAGAGCTTCGATGTAATATATACATTAAATACACATTAAACTGTGATTCTAATGATTCCTTGCATGCCTACCTAGTTAAACAATGATCAATGTCAAACTGTCATCAAGTACTCAATTTTTACAAGTCCAAGCAATTAGTTTGGTTTCAAATTCAAAACATCAACAGAAAGAATACAGCAAATTTGAATAAAACCAAAAACTGTAAAATCAATCAACTTGTTATAGGCAGTAACCCAGGCGTGATCAGCAACAATTTAGCTGTGTCTTCAAAGCTCACTATCAACTTTCAAGAAAAATGACTGAGCTAACCAACCACAAAAAAATTAGATCAAGGCAAAAAGAAGTTACAAAGTGAATAAGTATATCATCAGAAGTAGAACAATGAAAGATTTCAGTCAAGATATTAATGCATAACAAAATAATATGGAGAATGGATCTATAAAAGCCAGGTCTACAACTCAACATCAAATCAATTACTTTGTTATAGGCAGTATAAGGCACAATCAGTAACAGTTTAGCTATGTGTCTTCATAGTTCCCTATCAAGGCATAGGACTGAGCTAACAAGCCATAACACATCAGATCAAGGCAAAAAGGTGTTACAACGCAAAGAAGGATATCGTCAGAAGTCAGACCAATGAAAGATTCAGTCAAGATCTCAATGCATAACAAAAAAATATGGAGAATAGGATCTATGGAAGCAAGGTCTACACTAATTGCATATTAATACCCTCTCAAACAAAAGCATGTGCAATTTACACCAAAAAAGAGAAAAATAGGCATCAAAGCTCTCAAAATGATCATTGATTACTATTAATCAATATGATTAAATCAAACATTGAACAAGTATCATTTGTAGTTAAAATTGAATTGAAATTTACAAGTGAAGTAAATCATGGTTAAGACATGTCAGTATCTCTTTATAGAATCAAGTTAATGATAGAGAATCATTTGTCATGATATGTTAGCCCAAATATTAGTGCTTGTGTCATGTACTAAGGAAATGATCCAAGTCATGATGTGGGTCCTGATGCGGATCACGATCACCCTGCCCTTAGTAGTAATAGGGAAAATAAGGCAATAACAGAATATGGTGGCATATTAATTGAAATATAGAAACATATTTTTCCTAGTTTAGAAGGTTGAAATTGAGCTTTCTAGTAAGGTATAGAGTTGGTAGTCCTCAAGTTTGCAATGTCTAAAACTTGTTTTGTGGATCCCAAGTGAGGGTTATGTCCCCCCTCCTCATTGTTACTATCTTACTATTATATTATTATTTAAGATGCAGTAAGTTGGAGTCTTAAAGTATTGCAGGTGAAAGCATAAGAGTAATTCCAAAGATATGCCACTCCTTAAATAAATTGTGACGTTTTGTTTTAGGCCATTATAATGCCAGGTTCCATGTCTCCTTCATTTTTCTTTGCAGATTCTCCTTTGAAAAGTATAATTTCTTCAGCATGGCTTTAACCACATTATTTACTGCATTTGTAGCCTGAACTAAATCGATTCAGACTTGCATCTTCAGATATATTCAGTGTTACAAGAATTATATTCTTGCTTACATTTCTCTTCTTCATGTTTCTGCTGCTTTCTAGACCACAGCATATGGCATACAGAATTTAAATGTTATCATTTCTTGTCTTTTATGTGCATGGAGATGAATACCACATCAGATGTCATCTGTTATAGCCTGAAGGGACCTTTGGTGCAAAAGGAAAAAATGAACAACATGTTTGAGCTACCAAGGAAACATTATTTCCCACGTTACTATTAGTTTTTTGTGAAAAGTCACTTTTCACTCAAAAATTTAATCCTATCATCTTCTCACCCAAATAGACAAACTAATCTTCGTGTAAGACTTTACATATAGTTTTTTAATGACCTGTTTGTGCTAACTCATGCACTATACTCTTCTAATACACAACTGAGCTTTCCAATGTCTGGAAAAGTAATATCAGATTGCGTCACAGACTTAACCATCAAATAGTGTACCTGCAACTTTGGAACATGTTATATTCCGTGTTGGTTCAAAGAGATCTGATTGCTAAATGTAATGCATTCCTTGGTAGGATTTAAAAAAGCTTGTATGATTATTCCACCTGGTGCAAATTACATGAATCAATCATAATCAATTTTGTTTCACAAATGTGTGAAGACTTCTCGTGGTTATTTTCAACAATTAAAAATAAATATGTATACCATTCCTCTACAGCTTATTAACAGCTTACTTGGAGGCCAACTACCACCATATCAATTGCATGGTATATTAAATGCATATTGCAGTAATCAATTCAGTCATGAAGAGCATGATATTCACAATTACCAAGATGATCAATAGGATTCAGCCAGCAGCAAAGATCAAAAAGTACTTTACTGAACTCTATATACTATGGAGATGATTTTCTCTTGGATATGGTTTCACAATAAAATTTCTGCTGACATCTTTTTTTATCACATTATTGTAAGTTAAGCGTGTTACACATTTTTCAGAGGTTGTATTGGCCATAGTTTGAAAAGATCTGATATTCAAATGTGTAAGGACAATGCTGATTGCACATAAAAATATTTATCAGGTTAGAATAATGTTTAAAATTTTCTATACTGCTCTCTTGCTGCAGATGATGTGTCAGTAAGGAATTTTGTCACTATATTCTAAACAACAATTTGATTATTTACTGTTTCTTCAAAATCTATTAAATATTAAATTGATACTTTTTAGTTAGGATGGTAACCCATTAAGGCATACAACGGCTACTTCTAAATTTAATAAATAATAAGTCAAATATTAAATTGATACTTTTTAGTTTTAGGATGGTAACCCATTAAGGCATACAACGGCTACTTCTAAATTTAATAAATAATAAGTCAATTCCTTTTTAGGATGGTAACTCTTCAAGATGTACGGGGAGAGATGGTCATCACTTTCAAATTTCCAAGAAATCCAGAAATGGCTAACTAAATCTAGAGCTTCAATTGTGGGGTGGACAAAAGGAGATGATGAATCATGGAGGGGCCATCATTTTTGTTTCAACTTAGAAAAATTTATAATCAAGATAAAATGATGGAATCTCCTCCACAACATATATGATATAACATATAATTATCACATCCATGATCAAATAGTGGCATTAAACAAAAAAAATAACAGTCCTAATACATAGCCAACATTATTACAAATATAAGGAAAAAATTAATACACTGAATATAAAACAAGATAAATTAAATTAGAGAAAGAGCAAAATGAATTAAATTGAAGATAAAATTAACCAAAATTATTTTGAAGTCTGCAGTTCTGTACAGCTTTAAATTAGAAAATGATATGTCCAACTCTTATTGTTGTCAGTGTTCTTTTTACATAGGATTCTAGCATACCGATTTGGTCACAAAAAATAGTTTAAAATCGATTTTCAAGTTATCATGGCAAGGCAACATATTGGCATAAAAAAAGTCTATGACTATTCTTAATGAATGAGTACTTAATATCAAGCACACAGAAAAGTGGACCTTAGATCTTTAAAAGTCGAGCTGTTATTTCATAATAATTTGTTGAAAGCTTAATTGTAGGGGAAGGACTCACTCACTCGCAACACCTTCCATTTGGGCATTTCCTCTCCAACAACCTCTAGCTCAACACCCAAGGCCTCTTTTGACAAATCATTTGAAGTTTCTCCACTCCTGTCCGAAGTCGATGCTTCAGTTGCTATAGAAGCACAAGGAAAAGAGTACCTTGCTGTCAGAAAAGATGGTTTGAACTCTATGAACCATTAAATTGCAGTTGCAATATTTATCCACATGTCATAAAATCCTATACAACAATGGCCACTATGGCCATCAATTAACAAACATAAACGCAGTGTGTTAAGAATCGCCAACAACATGGCGCATGATCAAATACCAGAGGTAAACACATCAAATAACATTTCACCTTGGATACACAATACAACAGGAGACCTAATACTAGACTTACCAGATCTCACAAAATCAGAAGAAATTGCCATGTCTAATATTGGTCAATTATAGAAGATAATTGATCTCAATATCTAAACTTATCATATCACTGCCTAACAGATTCCAGTGTTATGGTAGTTGGAGTTCAAATCCCCACACAGTGGATGAGATGACAGAAGTGACAGCGTTCAAGCTTACCCCATGCTGGAAGATTTTCCCATACTCTCCCCCAAGATTTATCAAGCAATAAAAAAAATTGCAATTTCTATAAATAAGACTTAGAATCTTGGGAAATTTGAAAAATAATTCTAACATTTAAGCAAAATTTATAAAATAGGAATATATTTCCAGATCAAGATTTGCCAAATTTTCTGAACTTCTGTTTATGTTTCCTTAAATTATTTGCTTGAGGTGTAGATGTATCAGCAAGACCTGGTCTACTCACAAGCTTGGTCAGGGTTAGGTAATGTAAAAAGGTTCTCTTGTTACAACAAGGAGTACATCAAGCACCAAGTTTGTATGATGGCTAGCCCAAGACCTAAAAGATCTCCTTTACCTACTACCTAAAAAAATCCATGTACAGAACATTTTACTTGTACCCAACCTATAGCATCAGCCAAGCAAGGACTAAAGGTTCTTACCCTTGTTTTCTTTTATGTCATTCACATTTATTTTTCTGCGCTTGCTTGCATCTCCCCTTACTCTGCTGACGCCCTTAATCAAACCATTTGCAGACCCTAGCTTAACACCATCAGATCTAACGACCTGATAAACACGTTTTTTTGCTAACTCAAATATTCGATGGCTAGGGTTAGCAAAAATCCAAACTGATCTCACACCCTCTGAAACCCTCAATGCATCCAAATACTTCAAGTAAGTCACAGCATCATACCTAACCAAATAATCAGCCAGTTTCCTCAATGTCTTCAGGTCCCCGACCAGCTGCTTTGTTTTCTTCCCTATAATATGCCAAATTGGATCCAGTTGTTGGCGCACAATCTCATCAAAAGACTTGAAAAGTCCGCTTTCTACTGTCAAATCCTCCACATCAACTTTATTAGTCTTCCTAAGCTCCTTCAAGCAAGCATCCATGACCTCAATTATTGCAGATTGGATTCCAGACATCAAAGAGGTCTGTGGCATTCGAACATCAATAACCTCAGGAGGGTCCTTCTCCAGTATATCAGATACAAAAACCTGAAACCAGAAAAAAAGAAAATGTTAGTGGCTAATAACTACCAATTTGCTTTCTTTATTAATAATATTTTTTTATCAAAAAAGTTAATTCTTTGAAATTCAACATTTACCACAATGTGTTGTTACTCAGTGATTACAGATCATTACACTGCATAAATATTATTGCATTGCAAAATATATATATACTAAAAAATTAGAGATTAAAACACATTTAAAGGTTGTTTTCTTCTTCCTTGAAAGGAAAGGAAAGACTCTTTTAAGGTTCACAATGCCTTGTTCTTCTCACATCTAAGTGCGCTTAGACTATAGGGTAACATTCAGCACGAGACCATCACACACACCTAACCACATAAATTTTGCTTTATCTATGTTTTGGGTGTCTTTTTTACATAAGCTGCAGTAATGGAATATTGATTTGTTACTCTTCTATCCATTTCATTAAAAACCAAATCGCACATCAAGAAGCTCAACCAACAAGGCCATAAACTAAACTTTGAGCCTGTTTATTTTTGGGAAAAGATGTTCAATAATGCTTACAATGTAAATTAATATTTATTTTGGTGCACCTAGGAAATCTAGGGATACATGCATCACATGAGTTAGACATTCTTGGACACTTTGTATGTTTTTTATTAGATAAGCAGGGTTTTGAAAGGGCCCTGACCCTTGTACAAGGAGAAAGATAGAGCAATAAGCACAGCCTGACAACAAAGGACAACCAAACAGAACAGCGACAAGACTACAGGAAACAGAGCATTACAAAGCAAGGGACACCGCCATAACTACAGAAAACAAAGCATGAAACACCACCCGACCAGCACTAAGTCACGGTGGTTTAAAAAATTGTTCCATGGATTTTTGCTGTAATGTAATACAAGGATTCTTTTCCACAAAACTTTTCTTCTTTTTTTACAAGGAGAGGAAAACAGATCACTTACAGAACCAACTTCCAACCCCAAAGTTACAATAGAGGAGACCAACATCAGGGAGGAGGAAATTCCTTTAAATGCTTCATTCTGAAACTCCATGGGGGGAGTAGTGTAATCCTGCACAACAGCTGGAATCTTTGCCTTCTTCTTCCAAACAAAGTGTTGTTTCTTATAATTCAAGCAAGTAATGGAGGCATGACTCATTTTACCACAAGAATGGCAAATAACCGAGGAGTCATCATAATCAATCTGCTGCACCCACTTACCAAATTTAGAAGATAAGGTAATCTTAGTGGGAAGAACAAGATTATTCTCCACAAACACACACAATCTGGTAAACAGCAAGCACTTCATGGATTTGGTGACCTTATCAGTAGTACAGTATTGCCCAAAAGAGTTAGCAATGCTCATAAAAATCTTTTCATTCCAAAACTCTAAAGGCAGCTAACTGGCAAACAAACCCAAATAGGAAACTTGAAAATGTCTATCAATGGGTTGAAACCAGGGAACTACTTCTTGAGACAAAGGCCATTTGAGCCAAGAAACTAGGGGCCATTTAAAAGAACCCTTGAACAGTCTTCCTCACAGGGAAAAGAAAAAAGAAAGCAACCATTCAACATAGTAGCTACCTCAACACATCCATTAATCTTCCAAGCCTGAAGGACCTATCTTCAGACAACATCGATATTGGGGCAATTGCCACTGAATCTCCCAACCAATGAGCTCTTAAGCCACTCCAGAGACTCAAAAAGGAGAGAATCAGGAATGTCAATTTGAATCTGGCCATCCTCCATAACATCTATGGAGCTTCCATCTGAAACTTTGCAGTCAAAACCATCCTGCAGGTTAGACGTGCCACCCACTTCCTTAGCACACAGCTCATCCAACACCCTAGGGTTTGGATCTGGGATAGTAGAGGAAGAAACAACAGCCACAGGAGCACCAGTGCTCTCAACCCTGCAATCCTTCCACTCACAAAGACCAATAGGGAGCGAAGGAGAAACAACAAGAATCCCAACAAGAGGAGGGGAAACAACACCTTCCTCACCAAAAGAAGGGAGAAGAAAACCTTTCTTGAGACCCTTAAACGGAGCATTTTTAAGGGGATACTCCACAAATCTCGCAGCCACACTCTTTTGAGCCTTCAACCACACCTCAAGAAGGATATCAAGAAGAAACTCATCCTCCTCAACAAACCCTTCACTGTCCCAAGCATCAGCAAGAGGAGAACCATCAACAAGATCTCCATTTTCAGAGAAAAGAAAATCTTCCTCATTCTATTCATGTGCCCACAATTCAATTTCCAAGGAGACAGGGGCATCTTTAGCAAATTCAAAAAATGCACCATCACTAGCAAAAACATCTACAATAGAAGAGCACCCCTCCTCCACCCCCGACCATCCCTAAAAGGACAAACAGGGAGCCCACCTTCAAATCCCCCCCACCAGCTCTGTAGGTTGACCATCGACAGGGTCCTAAAAAGGACAAATAACCAAAACCGCCGCCATCGCACAACTGCACAGAATCCTCGACAACCCCCACCGTTGAAATCTCCACAGCAACCAACAAAGGAGCCTCCAAAGCAGACACATCTACATCTAGATAGGATTTCAAAAATCCTCTCCCGCTCCTCTTCTCACTCGTCATTTTAAGACTATGACACTTTGTATGTTGTATGTAAGATTGGGATAAATATTTAATGTGGATTGCACATTAAGAAAATATTTAATATTGGAAAAAGCTTAGTAACAATTTAAAAAACTTAAAACCTGATACCAAAAAGTAAATTAAAGGGATATGGTTTTGTAAGCTCATAATTCAAAGGCACATGGCTTATGTAATACCATTTGGTAGTTTTGTGCAAACTTGTTTCTGTAAAAGCAAGCACATGAGTAGTTGTGTAACCTTTGGCTTGTTGACTAGGGTTGGATTGAGCATCTCTTGTAAGTTGCATACATGAGTAGAGAAAGCCTAGATTAGGAAGTGTGGTTACATGATTCTCATTTGCTTGTTCACATGCAATCCAATTAAGGAGCTTGATGTTTCAAAAGTATTGCATGGAGACTCTACAAGTGTATGGTTATCTTTGTTAATGAGATAATACATTGAGTGTGTGAGTGTTTTTGAAGGCTGGGTTTTTCCCTTTTGAGGGGTTTTTGGTCCATAGTAATGTGTGTAGGAAAGAATAATCACATCTCTATAATCAGAATATATCATAAACGGGTTGACCAAAGAGGATCACCCTCTAGCAACATGGCATACTACTAAAACTTTATTTTGTTGAATATATGGTAGGCTCCCTTTACCCTATATGTGTATGCCATATGATTGATATATATATATATATATATATATGGCATGCATATATATGTATATATAATGGCGCACGCACACCACACATACATGTGTGTGTGGGTGTGGGTGGATGCCACACACACACACACACATGAAAAATAAGAAGTCAAATATTTTTAATGGTATCCCTCTTTTCTTGCTGAGAAAGCAAACATCTTATCAGACATTAATGTTTTTAACTTCCAAAACCAACAACCTTCAATATTTGGCATTTTTTCTGTCCATGCATTGATTCTTTTCAATGATTTTTTTTACTTTTCTTTTTTAGGGTTTTTACTTTTTATGTGTGATTTGGTACTACTTTAAGATGGATATATACATCACTCAGATGTGATGGTCATATGACCATAATTATGCATGTGTACTGTAAAATAGAACCAAAACTCATTTTTGGAAGACTGTATCAGATAAAAGGAGAAATTTTAGGCAGGCATTCTTAAGAATTAAAGTTATATATCTGGCCCGTGATGTTTCCTACTTTAACCATAAATTGCCCTAGCATTTGTAGGGCAACACTGAATGGAAAACAGTTATGAAAAATTTACCTAGCAAACAATATATGGAGCGCGGTCCAACAGTTTTGAGAAATGCATGACTTTGACTCGAGACTGAGTTACAACTATATTGCAGCTCCTTCCTAGTATCACTCTTTAGTCATCAACAATACTGGCATATGGTTGATTGTGAATTTTATAATATTATTCTGCTTGGCAATACATGAGAATCACATTTATTCAAAGAAACACATATCAAATATTTACAGATTTTTAATTTGCTGAGTCGTCCCGAGTTTTCACTGTGCTTTCTACCACGTCCAAGTCAAAATCTCAAATGTGCTCAACCAGTCTGTGTTGAACAGGAATCTCAATGCTGTGGTTTAAAAAGAAATCTTGACACGAACATATATTTTCAAATTATCATGAAGAAATTGAAATTTTAATATTGATATGTAATCAAACCCTAGACTTTAAACAAAATTTAATATGTGTACTCCTTAACATGTTACCTACCTGAAATCTCGGCCAAAGATGCAGTTTCCTGACAAACAAGCACTTCATAATACGCTCCGTCTTGGAAAAACCCGCAATCATGGACTGGGGTCTATCGGAAAAAGCCCTAACATAACCCTTCTTATTGCCAAATCTGTAGAGACGCACTATGAAGGCTTCTGTGCATGTTTCCGTCAATCTGTGGGCGTTGACAAGAATGAGACCTGCGACTCTGCTGAGCGGCACCTTTTCGTTGAGCAAGTCGACAATGAGAATGCGCGACGTGATGAAGAAAACTCCGCCCTGGGAATAACATTCAACTCTGTCTTGAGACGAATATTGACTGTCTATATCAATGGGCGCCGCCAGGCGGAGGTCATTTGCGAGGGCTCTGCGCTGGGAGTCGGAGGCGGACAGTATGAAAAGGATGCCGTCTGAATGAGAGTGTAGTCGTATGAGAGAGGCGATGAGTTTGTTGAGGCCGAGACCCGAACCCAACACCACCAGCCCGCCGTTGTCATCTTGAAGGAGCTCTCCGATTATATGCTCGTGGAAGGGCAGCATAGGAAGAGTGGGCTGATTTTGAAACAGGCGCATCTGTAATGTGTGCGGGTAGAATTTGGCTCCGCCCGATTACAAATCGCAGTGGGGTTGCTGCGACCAGGTCCTCGCCAATACTACGCTACTTCGCTGAATCCAAGGGCCGCGTGTCATCTTAGAGGGGATTCCTAAAAATTTCTTAACGCGCCAAAATTTACCGAACTCTGAAATATTTGGCACTTCGAGGTTTTTTTTCAAATTTTGATGCCTTCCATTTGAGGCCGGATTTTGGACGCGCGGTTTGAAAGTCTTCTAGTCAATAGTAGGAGATCCGTAATGGTCACTTTGTCATGGAATGCACAGTTTATGAAGACATCCTCAAACAATATGCAAATAGTTTGTGTATGGATGATATGCAGCAGTTATTTGAGGAGGATAAGATCAACCAGACGGCCAGCCTTCTGGTCAAAATCAATAGTAGGAGATCTGATTTGGAAAAGCAATGAAAGAAAATTAAGTTGTGTCTTGGTCCCATAGACTGTTTAGTCTTCTAAACGTCATTAAAATCTTTCATTCATTCATTCTTTGTAAACTTTTTTTGAAATGAACTGTTCTTAGGTAGTGAATTTTGATGAAAGAAGTTTGCAATTTTGATCAGTTTTATCTCTTCAAATAAGGTGTTTAAATTGTCAAATTTTCAAGATATCTTCATATCTATAGTTGGTATCAATATTACTCTTTAAATTTCTATCTAATTAGTAAGTAGATTTATGTGGGGCCACTGTGAGTTAAAATATTTTTTTATTATTTGGAGTTGTGAGCATTTACTTATGATGTATTTATATAAGTTACAACTTTTTAATTTTTTAAAAATATAAAAAACAATTAGATTAAAATATATGTATTAAGATATTATTATCCATCTCTTATGCATCATAATATAATTGGTTGTTTCTTTGATGTAACTTATCAAAATAGTTTTTATTTTATTTTTTAAGTATAAACATAAGGATTGGTATTCTATAAGTAATGGGTAAAAGTCAAAAAAAAATAGAGATTGCTTACTACACTACACCATAAGGACTATTAGTGTGTGGGTGGCTATTAGGTCCTCTCTTCTATCTACTAACATTTGTACTAAATAACAAAGAAATATGAAACGCCACTTTAAGTATTCATTTTAAATATTGTTTACATTTGACCATTTCACTTGAAATTGAGATAAAAAGTTTTGGCATAAATTTATGTAAGGGAACAACAAGTTATAAATATAATAACATAATTGTCTCATATAGTTTAGTGCTTATTTTAAGAGAATGGCCAAATATAATTTCATATCAATAAATGGTTGTGTTAAGTTGGGCTCATTCACCTACCCCTTGTTTATCTTTATTTGTACATATTCTCATGCATTTATTTGCACTCTACGTATTTCTACATTTTTTTATACACGAACCACCTTTTGTAGCCCTATATCTAAATAGTTATTCCTTGAACAAGTTTTAATGTTTTGTTACTTTAGGTCATTCATATAGCCATAAGATTCATTTCGCAATCATAGATTTGACCTCCAAATTTCTAAAATTTGAGTTTAAATTTAGTTGATTCCCACCCATTTCACTAGCCATTATGGAATGACTAAACACATATTTGCATGATTTATTATTATGTATCTATATTTAAAGGTGTGTATGTTAGATTTATGCAATCAAATTAAAAACAAAAACACACAATTGATAGAACTTTAAACTAAAGAAAGCTGAAATGTAATTGAAATAAAACAGAAATTTCTTCAGAAGCGTTCCATCTTTCTCTATATCCAGAGATTTATTCGAAGCTGCTGCTCTCAAATTGTGTAAGCTCAGCTTCTCCAAATGGTTGTCTGCAGAATGAGTATGCAAAGGAAATTCTATCCTAGATGCTAGTGAAAGTGAAAATACTGACGGATATGGACAGGGGCTGTGAATTATGCACAGGGGTTGTAAATGGAGTATGTTATGATATGAAATGGATATGCCATGATTCTAGACTATGTTATGCTGCTTGAATACTATGAATGCTAAAAGGCTTATGCAAATTGACTATAATTTTCCTACTGAAAGCTTCTATATGATTTGAAGTACCCAGCAGTTTTATTTATAGTTTTTCTCAGGAAAAAATCATGGCTGGCAAGGATCAACGGCTGTGAAGTTGTCTGGTAGAATTGAAAGGTGAGAGATGGAGAGGTTGAGAAGAAGATGGAAGAGGTTGAGATGTTGGAGAGAATGATGGATTCCTGTCTTCAACCCACGGGAACAAGCCTGCACAGAAACAGAGGAATTTAATTTTCTATTTTGGTAGTTTGTTTCACGGGTGTTGAAGATAATCCCCAAATTAATTAAATAAATAAATTTATTTAATTTCATTTATTGAATTTCATTTTTATTTTTGCACTATGGAAGATTTAATTAAATATTTTGAAATATTTAATTGTAATGTGACTTTAGAAGAATTAATTAAATATTTAGAAATATTTAATTATGAATAGATATTAGAAGATTTTAATTAAATATTTTAGAATATTTAATTATGAATGATATTAGAAGATTTTAATTAAATATTTTAGAATATTTAATTATGAATGATATTTAGAGGATTTATTTAGAAAAGAGGAATATTTAATCTTTATTTGAATAAAATATTCAAGCCAAGGATAATTAATATAAATAAATCATAAAGTTTATTTAATTAATTAAGAAATGAATAAGAAAAGATGATTGAAATGAAAGAATGAACAAATATAAATAAATTATTTAAATTTATTTATACGTAGATGGAATTTAGAGATTTAATTAAATATTAAAAATATTTAATTAATTACCAGACAATGCGATGTGACCATTTTTAGGTGTATACATTTTGCCCCTCTTTGAAGTGATGTGTTTCACACATTGCTTCAAAGAATTTTGAAATTTGCCCCAGATGTTAACTATCGAATATTGATAGGTATATGCCCCCTCGAACGATGAATTGATAAGATTTTGATTTTTGTACTTTTGTATTTTTTTTTTTTGAATTTTATGATTTTTTATGATTTTTAAGATATCGATTCATCGTTCGAAAATGATGATATGAAGAAAATGACTTGAAAAGATGTAAGATGAAAATTGATGACCAAAATTGCCCCTGCGATGTTAAAATGTGATAAAATGCCCCAATTTTGCCATTATATAGGTTAAAAATGTCATTTTCCATGTCATTTTCCATTTTAACCTAGTAAAATTTGCAAATTTTGAGCTCTGGTGAGATAATTATGGCACTTCCGATTCACCAGCACCGTTACGAACGCATCCGACGACATCAGCGGCCAGCCCACTACGGACCCCCGGTATGTACCCCGCGAAACTCCTGTGTTTTGAAAATTTTTCGTTTGAAGCATGCTTTTCAATGTTTAAGTTATGAAATATTGTGTTCTAGCGCCCTTAAGGTTTTTCGTAGCGCTCTTAACAATTTTTGTAGCATATATAATCGTGTAGCGCATATGATAGATTCTGTATCGCTCTTAATATTTTCTGTAGTGCATTTGATCCTGTAGCGCCCTTGATTAGTTATGTAGCGCCCATAATATTGTAGCGCCTATGATGTTTTCTGTAGCGCCCTTGATTGACTATTGTTGTGAGTGATAAATTTGTTCCCAAAGTTGTTGGAAAACAAATAAGAACTGATAGATTTGCTTTTAAAGTTGTTAAAAACAAACATGATTATGATTATATGCCTTCCATGATGATGAAAAACAAATAGTTTTGATTGATGTGTTTATTTCTAAAGTTGTTAAAAATAAACATGATGTTGATTATCTGCTTTCCATGAAAATGAAAAACAAATAGTTTGATATTTAGATTTGATTGATAAATCATGATGATTGGATATTGATTTTGCTTTGTCATGATATGTCAACAGGAGAGATTGGGTGTATTGCAGTCACGAGAGACATTTCTGAGTACATGGACATTGATTCCACAGTTGTTACAGTCAGACCGGGATGTGATTGAGGCCTGTGGATTGAGGTCATTGCTTGATATGCCTGAGGTTCGCCTCAACAGGGCTTTATTGACAACACTTGTTGAGCGGTGGCATAGTGACACCAACACATTTTATTTACCGACCGGAGAGATTACAGTGACTCTTAAGGACATATATCGCATCCTGAGGATCCCAGTGATGGGGGAGATAGTGGTTTTTGATAGCCGAGAGGTTGGAGGCACTGATGCTTTGAGGAGGATTTTTCGAGATGATCAGATTGTCGGATACTTCATCCCATGGGGTGAGATGACAGATACATATCCACCTTTACCATATGTACTTGCAGGATTCATTGGAGGTGTGTTGTGCCCCGACCATAGGTCGAAGGGGTTCGCGATCGGATGGGGTCGTGTGCTAGAGAGTATGGTGATGCAGGGGACACGGTATGCATGGGGGACATGCATGCTTGCACACTTGTATGATGAGTTACATCATATTGTTTATGGTAGAGGGCGGAGTTTTGATGTTGGTTGCTCATTATTACAGATATGGGCATGAGAGCACTTTGTTGTTTTGCGACCATTAATTCAAGGACAGCGACCAGTTGGTCGATCGTATAGATGGAGATATGCCGACATTATTGCTCAGCTGAGACTGGGCAAACTAGATCATTGGCAACGTCTCTTGGATGGTCTAGATACAGTATGCTGGCGGCCATATTTAGATTGTGAGGCATGGCCAGAGGATGCGAGGGAGATGCCCTGTGTGTGTACATCCAAATTTTTGATTGGGCGTACTCCATGGATCATTGAGAGATTTCTTGTTGGACGAGTATGTCGGTAGTTTGGACGGATTCAGGGTATGCCTGTGGGTTCTGCCATTTATGCACGGCGACAGCCAGAGCTTGCAGTATGGGGTCCACAGATTTCCTATGAGACAGCAGTGGCAGAGTTCACCAGTTTAGGAGCGATGATGTGGGATTACCGAGTTGATGTTCTCGATGCAGGGACGACACCAGAGTACAACCAGTATATCCTAGAGCATCCTACACCACATATGTTTGATCCTGATGAGCCTATTGCTCTTGTTGCTGCATAAAGACGACGACAAAGAGATTCAGCTTTAGAGGGTGACGATTCAGAGGGCAGTGATGATGATGAGAGTGGAGGAGATGATGACTCAGAGGGAGATGATGGTGGTGATGGTAGGGGTGGTGATAGGGGTGGCAGGAGAGGTGGCAGAGGTGGCAGAGGTGGTAGAGGTGGACCACGGATGAGACACACAAATCCATCTCCTTTAGTAGATCCAGCAGTATCAGGTCAAATATCCTCTCTACAGAGTACAGTACAGAGTTTACAGACTCAGCTAGCACAGGCACAGGCCTTGATTACATAGTTACATGGACAGTTGACTTCAGTTACTGCTGAGAGGGATACAGCCAAACAGCGGAGTGAGCAGGCCATTGCTTTAGCAGATAGTCTACAGAGAATAGCAGCTAGCACCCTACCTGGTGATATGATGAGAGAGGTGACTAGAGCCACCCGGGAGGCCGAGTTTTACAGGACCAGATATCATGATGTTGTTCCAGCTGAGCAGAGGGAGAGTTATACTCAGTCACGGTCTACTCATAGTCACTCTCGTACTACCAGTAAAGGTGTCACACAGCCATTACCTCTAGGAGGACCGTCAGGGACAGGCGGAGCAGGTCCATCAGGGGCAGGTGGTACAGGTCCTAGACTAGCTCCATCAGAGGATAGCACTGCCTAGTGTATTGTAGATGATGTTTTTGTGATACTCTTTTGAGACATTTGTATACACCCTGAGATGATCTCATTTTTTATGATGTTATATCATGTGTAATTGACATCCTTGTACATTTTGACATCCATTTTTGAGATATGAAATGCAGTGATGATTTGTGATGAGATAAATGTGTCTATTTTCTATATGCATGATATGTTTTGATATAATGGTTTCCCTATGTTTATGATGTATATGTATGCATGATTTATGAGATGAATGAAAATCTATTAATGCATGATTTTATGAATACAATGGGTGATACATTTTATACATGTTTATGAATGTTTATGTATGCATGCTATATTTTTATGATTTTCTGATGCAAATATGTATGAAATGATGTATGGAATGTTGTTTTTTGAATGTCAAAACATACTCAGTCATGTATACGAAAAGATATGAACCATTTGATACTTTGCCAGCTTTTTTTTGAGAAATCTATGAATGCAAAATGCAGATTCTAACATGAATGCAATCTATACTAACCATGCAGGACATCCATACAATATTGCCATTTAGAGAACTTATTTGTGCTTTTTGTATCATCATAGAGCATTGAAATGTTGAAAGTTAATACAAGCATCAAAGGGTATGTTAGCACCAGTGATGACCTGAGTATTACTTTCATGATTTTTGATATAGCAAGTTAATACAAGCATCTAGGTATAATTAAACCGAGATGACCTGAGTATTGCTTGCATAAACAGACAAGAGTTAACCCGTTTCCCATGCAAATTCTGAAATGTCATCAATGATCCGTAATAGAGCATGTCTCATGACCAATTTGCATAGTACTAAAGATTTCCTCGCAAATAGCAGACAAATAAAAATCATACTCCTTCCTTGCTTTTCTAGTTCAGTACATCATTGAATTGCTCTAGAGATATGATAGAAAAATCAAAACAACCATTCAAATTTTGCTTAAAGTATTTCAAACATTTATTCAGATTAAGATCATCCAATTTGGTTATCATTGATGTTCTCGTTTTGACATTTGTTTGGAACATGTTGTTTTGATGTCCATTGGCATTGAATAAGCATGTTGCAGTTGATTTGATGCATCAATGTTTGTTATATTTTGACAAACCGTCGTGTGTCTGTTTGCGATGTTCGAAAAACTTGTTATCCCTCTCTTGTTCAATCTATATTTCAGCTTTTGCCCCTAGTGTAAACACAACCTAAAGATGAAAGATATGTACAAATTTCATCAAGCCATGATGAAACATAAGTATCCCACTATATGATATGGATATAAAAGACATGTACAGATGGACGATGCCTAAAGTGAATGCAAGACATAAGATAATGGATAGAGGAGCCTATTTTAATCACAAGTAGCGCCTGTTTGCCAGGTTTTCACCACTTGTTTTTATTGCACCTTTTTCAGGATTTTTCTGATTTTTTTTAATTTATTTTTTTAGGACTTTTTCTAAAAAAAAATTTATAATTTTTTCGTGACTTTTATGATTTTTTTTTTTGATTTTTTAGGACTTTTTATGATTTTTTTTGGATTTTTTCAGGACTTTTTATGATTTTTTTTGGATTTTTTCAAGACTTGACGATTCAGACATAGAATTTCTTCAAATGAATGCTATTGATCGACTTTTCAAACAAATCCCCTTCTGACGTGGATAACTGATATGCACCAGAACCATATGCTGCAATGATGACAAATGGACCAAGCCAGTTTGGTTCAAATTTCCCTTTCTTTTCTCTGTCTTGCTGATTATGTGAATTTTCTCTCAAGACTAAGTCACCTACTTGAAATGCCTGTGGTTTAACTCTGTGATTATAACTACGAGACATAACTTGTTGATAACCCTTCAAATGGTCAGCTGCATGTTGACGTCTTTCATCTAACAATTCTAACTCTTGGAGGCGAGATACTCTGTAGTCTTCATTATTTATCAATCCCTTGAGTGAGACCTGAAGCGAAGGTATTTCAACTTCTAGTGGTAAGATTGCTTCTGCTCCATAGACCAAGGCATATGGTGTAGCTCCTGTTGGTGTGCGAATGCTGGTTTTGTATGCCCACAAAGCTGGATTTAATTGGACAAGCCAATCACGACTGACATCATTTACTGTCTTCTTCAAGATCTTCAAGATTGTTTTGTTGGAAGCTTCTGCTTGACCATTACCCTGTGGATAGTAAGGTGTAGAGAACCTATGTTGGATGTGAAATCTTTCACAAAGTTCATCCACATCTTGATTCTTGAAAGGCCTTCCATTATCAGTGATGATAGAATTAGGAATTCCATATCGACAAATAATGTAATTCAGGATAAATGAAGATATTTGTTTACCAGTCACTGTTGTCAAAGGAACAGCTTCAATCCACTTTGTAAAATACTTTGTAGCTGTAATGATGAATTTATGACCATTTGATGATGAAGGATAAATTTTACCAACAAGATCTAGTCCCCACTGAGAAAAAGGCCATGTCGGAGTGAAAGGTTGCAATTCCTGTGCAGGTGCATGAATTAGATTCCCATGGATCTGGCATTTAGAACACTTCTCGACAAAAGTAAAAGAATCTTTCTCCATGGTAGGCCAATAGTATCCCATTCTGATAAGTTTCTTGGCTAAGGTCAAACCACTTGAATGAGTTCCACAAATACCACCATGAACCTCTTGTAAGGCTTTTTTCAGATTCATCACGTTTAAGACATCTAAGGAGTGTACCATCAAGACAACGTCGGTAAAGGATATTAGCAATTAAGGTATAACGGGATGATTGGTGAATGAAATTCCTTTTTTGGTTGCGAGATAAATCCGGAGGTAAGATGTTATCTTTCAAATAGGTATAGGTCTTGCCATATAAAGGTGAATCAGAACCAATTAAATGATATATGACTTGGGTCTCAGGATTATCATAGGCGGGGAAAAACAATTGTTCCACCAAGAATTCATACTTAGTTTGATCTTCTGATAGTTGTAATAAGGAAGCAATGGTAGCCATTACATCTGCAGCTTTATTATCAATCC
This sequence comes from Sequoia sempervirens, assembly GCA_007258455.2. Lineage (NCBI taxonomy): Eukaryota > Viridiplantae > Streptophyta > Pinopsida > Cupressales > Cupressaceae > Sequoia > Sequoia sempervirens. The sequence goes on from VDFB02179234.1 coordinate 52,204,569, forward strand.
TTGATATTTTTGAAAACTTGATTGACACAAAATACTTCTTATAATCATCCACCATGTTTTTGTAAGGTAGCAACTTATCATCTTTAGTTTGATAGTCATCATTAATTTGATTAATGACAAGTTGTGAATCACCATAGACCTGGAGCTCTGTAATCTGCCATTCCAATGCTATTTTCAATCCTATGAGCAATGCCTCATATTCATCTATGTTATTTGTGCAAGGAAACATCAATCAATATGATCGTGAAATGGTATGTCCTTCAGGGGTAACAAAAAGAATCCCTGCCCCCGAGCCATATTGTGTATAAGATCCATCAAAGTATAATGTCCATGATTTCTGAATTGTTGATGTGAAGACATCTACATCAGGAGACTCAATGTGCATTGGATCTTCTTCTTGTAAAGGTGCTTCAGCCAACTGATCTGTGATGACATGTCCTTTAATAGCTTTTCGATCTACATAGTGAATGTCAAACTCACTTAAGATCATTACCCATTTTGCAAGTCTTCCTGTTAAAGTAGCTCTACTTAGTAGGTATTTTAATGGATCAATCTTGGTTATCAGCTTAACTGTATGAGCCAACATATAGTGTCACAACTTTTGAGAAGCAAACACCACTGCAAGACAAGCTTTTTCTATGAAACTGTAGTTTAATTCATGACTTATTAGAGTTATGTTGATATAGTATATGACCCTTTCTTTTCCTGTAGAATCTTCTTGTGCTAGCAATGCTCCCAAGGATACTTCTATTGCTGAAATATAGAGTATGAGTGGCTTTCCTAGAATAGGTGGGATTAAAACTGGTGGGTGCATAAGATATTGCTTGATCTGATTGAATGCTGCTTCACATTTGTCTTCCATTTGAATGGGACATTCTTATGCAATAAATACGTAAATGGAAAGCTTTTGTCTGCCAGTTGAGCTATAAACCTTCTGATGCACTATAATTGCCCTTGCAATGATCGAAGCTGACTAATATTTCGTGGTGGCGGCATGTCCATTATAGCTTGTACTTTTTCTGGATCAACCTCTATGCCCTTTTTTGAAACAATGTATCCTAGGAGTTTTCCAGATGTAACACCGAAGACACATTTCTTTGGATTTAAACGAACATTGAACTTCTCCATTCTGGTAAAGATTTTTGACAAGATTTGTAGATGTTCTTCTCGTGTGTGAGATTTGGCAAGTAAATCATCAACATAGTCTTCCATGAATGTGTGCATCATGTCATGAAAAATGGTTGTCATTGCTCTTTGATAAGTAGCTCCGACATTCTTTAACCCAAATGGCATTACATTCCAGCAATAGGTACCCCAAGGGCACGTGAACGATGTTTTATCTTGATCCTCTGGTACAATCTTTATCTGGTTGTATCCTGAAAATCCATCCATTAATGAATACATTACATGACCAACAGTTAAATCAACAATCATATCTATGTTGGGCAAAGGAAAGTCATCTTTGGGACAAGCCTTATTCAAATCTCTGAAATCTGTACAAACTCTGATCCTTCCATCTGGCTTTGAAACAGGTACAATATTGGAAATCCATTCTGCATAGTCAATAGTTCAAATGAATCCAACATCCAAAAGTTTCTTTAATTCCTCTTTGACCAATAATGCAACATGTGGATGCATTTTTCTGAGCTTTTGCTTCACAGGTTTTGCCCCTGCCTTGATAGATAAATGATGCATTATCAGATTAGGATCTAACCCTAGCATATCAACATATGACCAAGCAAAGTTAATTTGATTCTCTTTCAAGAATTCCATGAATTTCAGGACTTCTTCAACTGTTAATGATGTTGCAATTTGCAAAAATTTTGGCTGCTCTGCTGTACTTATTGTAGACACGTCAAATTGACATAATGCATTCAACTAGGTCATATTCATCCATTCGACAAATAAATCAAGTTCATTTATCAATCTCCTAAAGTCATCAGTTTAAATCAAATAAATCAAACTTGATCCTATCATCTCTTTGATTAAATAAATCAATCATTTATTTAATTAAATCTCATATCATCATTCATCTCCCTTTGATTTGATTTAAATCCCTAAATCAAGTCAAAGTGGTCAAAGCATCCTAATCATCATCTATTTTAATCTAACCCTGATTAAAGGCTAATCCCATCCCACTTGCATTTTCTAGATTTGGCCACTTGCACATGAAATTGCATTTAATTGATTTATCAAAAATCTTTATTTTCAACTTGGCATAAAGGGAGAATATTCTCCAAGTTTGAATTTCCCCCCAAGTGGATATGTACACCCAACAGAGCATTTATGAGGCCTTACATGTCTCTTACATGTCCCCTTCCAAAGTCAAACTCAGCATTCATTGCTCAAATTCAAATTCAAATTCTCCCTCTCATGGGCACTCTTCCCAAATCTTGCACATCCATTGACCACTCATCACTTGACAAGTGGCCTTATCTTATTGGCTTGATCTTTATCCCACATTGGTCCCTCTTCAACATTCAGCATTTTGAAAATCTATAAATAGAGGCTTCATCTTGAGCAAATCCTTCACAATCATCCACAAAAATCTGATACAAGGTTAATCTCTTCATTTGAGAATTGATCTTGTCCACACCATCTTCATCATTTGCAACATTTAGCTTATCTAAAGGGATTGGGAAAGGGTCACTAGCACATGTGACACCAATCCAACATGGAATAAGTGTTTATCTTGCTTTTAAAATGTCTTCTTGATGCTGTTTTTGTTACTTGTGGCATTTCTTTAGCATAGATATTCTATTTCATGGAGGTATTTGCAGATTTGTGTGTTTAGACTAACATTTCTAGTGAGTATTTGAAGTCGTCTTACATGCAGATTTAGGGTACTTCATCTTGGCGCTAGAAGGAAGGCCTCCTAAGAGTTTTTACATATATGTGTTGGTTATCTTCGTCTAATATTATATCCATGTCAAACACTGTTTCATTTGAAAACTTGTTCCATTTTTTATTAGAAATCTGCTAATAAGAAATCTTTTGTTATAAGGAGGAAGATGCTGGCTGTGGTTATAAAACTTAGAAATTTTGTCAAATTTTCAGGCAGTTTGAATCGTTCAATATGAACTAAATCTTTGGTATATATATCTCTTTGTCTTGGAGTTTTACGCATGCTAATCTTGTAGGAACGCATTAAGTCTTGAATTGCAACGACCCTCTATTGTTGATTAGCACATATTTGTGCCATCTGGACAGTCATAAACTTTAGCTAATCCATGTGCATATCTCATGTCAGTTGGGTTTCTGCGTGTTGTGTTTACCATTCCCAAAAATCTCTTCTTGGCTGTCATTCTTCAAGTATCAATGGCGCTTTCTTGGACTTCTACACATAGCTATGCCGTATCAATTAGAATCAGTACGATAGCATGAAAGTTGTTTTTCTTTCTTTTTAACTAGCATTTTAGCCGCTGACAAGGAAGGCCGTAGCACCAGGCAATGGAACACAACTTTACACCTACCATATATAACTACATCTATTATGAAAATCTTTGTTCTTTTTGAATGATATTGAGGAAATGTCTATATCTATTTTGTGCGCAGCACAGGGGACGCTGGAAAGGTTGTAGACTTCAGTTTTATACCTGCAAATGCATTTGCTTAAAAGTTTCTAAAGCCTTGTCTATACAAGGTAGATCCAGGTAGTTCCCGAAAATCATGGTCCCTGCTTCTGTCTCTTGGAGGAGGCTATTTGTCTTGGCTATTCGTGTGTCATCATTCCTAACTTGTGACGTTAAAAGGCATTCTTTAAAATAGTCCGCGTACTGTCACTTAATGAGCATTTGCAGCTTGTTTCAAGTTCACGTTTTGTTTTTTTCTTTGAAGCCTGTGGTCGCCTTGTTACCAGTTTCTTGCCCCGTTTTTCTCACACATCCCGCGCACAAGTAGCAGTGAAGTTAGTCATTGGCAGTTAAAATCTGTGTCTGCCAGTAATTAGTCGGTGTCTTGCGTATATCTCTTACTGCGCTATCTTTTAGATATTTGCTACTGTACTGACTTTTCTTATTCTATCATCCATAATTACCATAGAATCTTACATGCTAATGTATATTGTTGTATTGAATATGCGTTGAATATTGTTTACATGAATAGTAATGGGATAAATGCCTTGCAGTTGGTCGGTTGCATAGTTCTCTAGGCACGTCAGCTATTTGTACTGGACTCAAATGGGTCTCAACTAACCCAATTCGAATATGCTCCAAGGTTGGAACAAGATGTTGATGCACTGCACCCACCACTGTCAGAGAGCTGACAGGAACCCGCGTGGATGATGTGGCTTTATCCGATAGTACTATTGTTTTGTAACCTTCACAAATTGAAATACTGGCTTCTAAGCATATTTTGTCTAAAATCTCTTGCAATCCTTTGGTTCCATGTTCTTTAGGAAAGCTCGCCAAAGTGGAGACGTAGAAGATTGGAGGGTGTGATTTATGTGGCAAAAGACGTGGGGGAACTCCAGTACCCGCAATTTGAAAGATCCTCAATGAGGAGTATGGTATTTGGATGGGAGTACGCTGGTTTCTAAAATCTTATCAACGAATCTATTTTGTATCTACGTTGCACAAACTGAGATGACATTGGTCAGAGATTTTGCTGTTGCTCGCCAGATTGGAAAATAGGTGAAATCTGCATTTACTCCTCCAAAATTAGATTGATGGGATCTTTGTTTGGTGCATTAAAAATCCTTTTTAAATATGCAAGGGCACGAGGAGGTTGCAGCGATTGGTTTGTGAGCAATAATTCCAGCTGCTTTTATGAGTCTTTACAGTGTAATCAGAGTTAGTGTGGAAAAAAGAGTGAGTTTAAAATGACAAAGAGCTGCGCGGTATTCCAATGATCTAATATTGACGACCAAATAACAAACGCGTTGTTTTCTTCAAGCAATCTCCATAAATTTTCATTTATTTACAACTACAACATCTGACAAACATAGTCTTTTGTCTACTGGGTGGTCAACGTTCATACCTTGTTCCACCGTGCTATTATTTACTTTGAACAACGTCCTTCACCTACCTATTTGCATTCATTATGTTGCATTTCCTCACTACAGGTTGATGTCATTTAATGCATCCATTTTGGAAAGACTAATTTGTAGGAATTAGTTTCGAGCAGCTATAGCCTGGCAACTTAAAGTTTTGTTGATCACAGGTAAATCTTGTGGCAATCCAATGTTTCTGACATGTTTACTTCTTGCAGATGAATCTTTAAAATCACTGATAAGATAATCTTGAAAGACAGATTTTTTTATTGAAGGCAGCGACGGTGGGTTAGTGGTTTGTATTATTTACCTTTGAATTGTTCACACTATTGAAATAACAACAATTATTGCAATGCTAGATCTTGAACATAAGGGATTGCAATCTCACATTTCCATTTTATTGCCTTGCATTATCTTTTAAAAAAATATTGTTTCTTGGGGATTCATCAAATCTGATTTTTAAGTTATAAGCATTGCTTGTTTTTCAAAATTTTACATGATGGATAATTTCTTTGTGATAATCTCATCTCTAAGGTTCTACTTTTTTATGGAATAGGTACCAAAAGCGAACAAAGGCAAGTGAACAAGGTACAAGAAAAGCGAAAAGTCAACAAGGAGGAGGCTAGCAAACGAAGACGAAAGGAGGATTTTTTTTGAAAACACAATGTGTTTTTTAACACTTAAAGTGTTGATCAACACTATTTCACGAACTTGTTTATCTTTTCGTTTTAGAACACTAATTTTCATTTGGGTCTAAAACGAACAATTTGATTTTCATTGCAAAAGACTTAAAATGAATCTTAGGACAAACTTACTAGAGTTCGTTTTGGGTTAAAAATTGAACAAGCAATCTTCATATTTCATTTGGTGCTTAAAACGAACTCACCATTGCTTTGAAGGATATAAAACGAACAAGTGTTTAAATTGTGTGACTTTGTCTTTTGAGTGCGTATCCTCTCCCCTTGCGCTTCGTGCGATCTAGGGTGCAAGAGAAACACTCAAAATACATTTTATTGCTTTGAAACACTTCGATTTGGGCTTAAAAATTGAACATCTTGTGCGAGTGTGAGTAGGGGCATTTTCACATTCTCTTTCTTTGTGCCATCAAAGATTGATCGAGTTACTTGTGTCTTTGCTTGCTTTTGTTTATCTTAGAGGGCCTGCCTTGGGGAAAAGTACTCACCCAAGCGACGACTCAACCGGTAACACTCTAAAGCCAAGAGTATTTCCAGCCGGGATATAAATGAGGGTTTTGGTTAAATGCCATAATCACACGGTTGGCTCCGACAAGATGGATCCGAAAGGGGACTCTTGCCGTATGGGTCAATCTCCACGAACGGAAAGTCCTTACTAGAACCCATGTGTTAGAATTTGCCAAAATCCTTAATCTATTTGTTGGTGCAAGAACGGTCGTTCTGAAGCCACCCCACCTCTTACGGTCTTCTAGTAGAGATGGAAAACACACCATGGGAGTTTCATGGGTATTGATGCTTGGTGCCTCGATTGACGTTAATGAGTGGTGGAGGCCAGTGGGGTCAAGCATCTAACCATCCGCTAGAGATAAGCGTAGCTGGACTTGTCCAAGTGGGAATCCAACAAATATAGTCTTACACATCCATAGGGCTTGTAATTATTCTTTGTTTGAAAACATAGTGTGTATTTGAAAACATTTTGCAAACAAACATTCAACATGATTCTCAAAATTTCAAACCCTCTTGAAGACAAATATCATTGACTCAATCCATATGTTACTACTTTCCCTGCGGATTCACGTTCGTAGAGGTTCCTAAGCATTGGATTATACCTCAATTTGTCTTCTTGAGTAAACAATAGGAAAACCCTTGCCTTAAGTTCATTGAATTTCCACATAAAATATCTTGTGGGGTTTAAAGAAATTAAGACATTGGACATATTAGTTTGAAACTTTAATCAAAGAGAGTGTTTTTGGTAAAATAAATCCATTAAACAAAGATAAGAAAAATGAACTTTCATATGTGTTGAAAACTCTAAATCCCAAAAGCACAAATCATTGATTAGAAATCCAAAATGTTTAAATCATTCCTTGGTTACAAAGGTCTTTAGGAAGCATATGCATGCTCTTCAATACCTAGGTCTTGGAAAACAAAGTGGTCTTTTTAGGTTTATCTAGGGATCAAAACAAATCAAACCTCTTTCATCCATCTTTCAAAACATCAAAATCCATCTCACAAATCATCTTTTGAAAAACCTTGAAATCATCCTTGAAATGCTAGGCTTTATGACAAAATCAAGCAAACACCAAAATCATTGAGACCAAGTCCTTGAAAACATTTATCAAAACACCTTTGGCTAGGAATGTGTAAATGCATCCTTTTGCATATCCTTAGTCAAAGACATCCAAATCATCTTGTCTAGCTTAGTGTATGTAGATGAATCCTTCTCCATATACTTAGTGAAACAATCATCTTGTTTGGGTAGGTGTGGGTAGATGCATCCTTCTCCTCACACATATCCAAATCATCATCCTTTGAACACAACTATCCTTTAGATCATTATCAAACATCTTAGGGTCTTTTTGTTCAAAATCCAAATCAAACTCAAATCAAGATCAAGGACAAAATCTCAAAATCCAAAAAATCAAACCAATCAAAAATCCAAAGTCCTAGCATTTCATTCAAGATTTATCAAAAGCAAAAAACATCCATAACATCCATCTTTAAACATCACCATCATATCATCATCACATTTGATCCTAAAAGGCATCCTAAAAATTTCACTTTGGGACATAAAATAGAGATTAATCCAAAGAATCAAGAGATTCATCTCCCACATTCTCGATCCTTGTTTTATGGTCCAAACTAGATCTCAATACAAGAAGAGTATGGAAGCCAACAAAGAAACATTTGCTTCAAGCAATCTTAAACAAACCAACGCAGAAATGAATCGAGAAGAATCAAGCAATCCATTGACCCTCTCATCATCGCAAAATCCGCAAGAAGAAAACCAAGGGGAGGACCCTACCTTTGGAATGTCTCATGAAGAAATAGCTGAAATACTCCTAAATCCGGATAATCATCGAATGATCAATGTCATGATGAGACTCAACCCTTCGTTATATATGATTGAACTAGCAAAACAAGGGGCCAAGTTGCCTTCGGATTTTGATGTAAGTACCATAGTGGAGACATCATTTCCATCAATCTCATCCACCCCCATCACACCCATCATCACATCCAACACGATTCCAAATCCGCCACCACTACCACCAAAACCAAATGCGGCAAGACAATATGACATTGCGCTAAAAGCTCACCAGGCCTACCAAAAGGCCATCCAACAATATCTAGCCAAGCAACAAGCACGACGAGCTCGAAAAGTGCAACAATCCTCTCAAGCTGCCCAAGCCTCTCAAGCTACCCAACCAACACGAGCACAAACACAAAAGATGACAACTATTGAAAACAAGGATCAAGATCAATCCATCACTGAGCACACGTTTACTTCATCCAATGATCAAATCGACATATGTCAAGAGTCACTTTTGAATCACGATCAAAATCTACCAACAAAACTCGACAATGAGCCAATTCAAGAAATATCAACATCACTTGACTCTATGGTCGAAGACATTCACAATCCCTCCACTGCAATTATCGAAAACAATGATCAAAACCTCTCCATCGAGGAGCACATTGAGGATGTATCTACACAATCCAATGATCAACTCATGATACATCAAGAACCACTCTTTAGTGATCTATTTCAAGGAGTGTTAGGACTATTTGATCCAATTGACATAATGCATGATCCATCGACCTATGATCATGTTGAAAATGTCTCTACATCGCCTTACGAGTTAGAGGACATATCTCAAGAATTTATTCCAAAGCAAGATCAAAATCGTTCACTAAGGTCTAGCAATGGTCATTTTCAAAATATGTTGATCCCCTTTGACCTCATGGTTACAGATGCTGAAGGAACCTTGAACTTGACCATGCCTAATGTCGACATCCAAAAGTCCTTTGTAAGAAATCCATCCTTTGAAGCTGCCCCATGTCAAGAACTTGATCCAAAGCATGTCGAAAGCAACTCCAAAATCATTCAAGATCAAGAATTTGTATCTTCAAGATACTACAATAATCTGATGGACACTCTCCTATCTATGCAAGATGATCATGTCCATACTCCTCCATCTACCCATGAGATGCTTTCTTTGGATGGACACGTAGATGATCTTCATCTAAAACAAGATCTTGCTACACAAAAAGAGCAGATTACTAATTCCTATAATCAAACAGAGTGGTCAACATCAGGATCGAATATGTCCCAAAGTCAGATTGAGGACATCATGAATAAAGATATCGAACATTATCCACTCAAGGAAACAAGTTAGATAAAACATCCAGAGTCAGCAGAGCAACAAATGGAAATAATGTCACCTACGGTGGTCATTTATCAGAGAGTGCATTCTATACAAGAGATCTCAGAACAAGCAGAATCAAAGCATGAAGTTGCTACTACCACCATACTGGGGGCAACTATGTCTCAAGCAAATGTCAACATAGGGAGCACGAAGAATCCTTATGGTGAAACCATTGCCAATACTACAACCAGCCACACCATGAATCTTCATCCACCTATCATCCCATCCATGAATTGGGACCAACGTCAAAAGAAAGATTTGAATCAAAGTACGAAGAAAGTTATCAAAGCAAAAGAAGATGATAAGCATAATGGACAAATCAAATACAAATGGATACCAAAGAATACAAAGAAAAATCATCCCTATCAAACTCCATTAGTCAAAGAAACTATTGGGCAAGATCAAAAAGGGAAAAGTATCCATCAAGAATGTCCACAAAAGCAAAACAAGCTTTTCAAGCGACGTACAAAGTATATCAAGCAGTTGGTCCTAATTCCACGCACACTTCCGTATCCACCCATCATTGCTCATCTTCCCAAGTTTGGAGAGTCAAAGGTTCCAAACTGTCAACCAATCCATCTCTTATCCCTAAACACACTCCATCCATGCCTCCACACATAATATCCAATTCTTACATTGACCGTGTATTGGCAACGACCCTTCATCATAAGGATTCTGAAGGCAATCTATTGCGATGTACGCACAAAGACAGAGTTAACTCCGGTATCAATGAAGCAGATCAGAAATCTCAAAAGTTGCATTCAAGTGCACGTATCTTAGCAAAGCAGCTCCTTCAGGCAGGATATTGATGGTACATTATGACAGGGGCATCTGCATCAATGACACCTTGCGATTCAGCATGAGCTTCAAATCTTTTGAAAAAAAATAAAAAATAAAAAATAAAAAAAATAAAAAAAGCAAAAAATCCAAAAAAATCAGAAAAAGGATTGAAAACAGTAAAGATAAAAATCGTCCTCTAGTGAAAACCGCATGGGCGGCGCTTTGGGCAAGACCATGATGAAAACCTGGCAAACAGGCGTCATGTGTGGAATCGAGCATCTACGTGTGCCAGTTTAGATGAAAGCATCTCATCCCATCCGTAATAAATTGAGCATTCCATCCATCTTATCCATAATAAATCCACGCATCCATGAACCATTTATCCAATCCATTCGCATGTATCTGCATCCATAGTCTGAGTCATCTTGATCTTGACAAAATTTTGGGGCACGCTTTACGCTTGCTTATGGTAAACATCTTGACATGGTTCATTTTCATTAATCCTATCCTATGCAGCATTATCTGAGCCATGAAACATTATCCAAATGAGCATTCGTTATCCGAACACCTTATCTTATCGCAAGATAATCCTTGGAATCCTTTTGCATGCTTACCTTATCCATCCATCCATACACTTATCCGAGCATCTCATTCCATACATTGCTAGACACTGGGGGCAGATATTGGCATCTTGCTTCAAGAATAAATCTTGATATGTATCCTCCAACTTATGTGGTGATCCAAACATTGGCAAACATGAAATAAAATTGGTCAAAGCATTTGTATCACTAGCCCATGACACATTTTGACGAGAAGACATTCCTTATCAGTCTTCATCTTTCATCAAACATCAATCGATATCAGTCGCATCTAAGTTGCACATCAAATGTCACATCAAATCATCCAAACATCTTTTGTTCGAAACCAAGCTTCATCAAACATGATCAATCAAATCCAATCAAAAAGTCATCATCTTGGGATATCCTTGTGTTGCTTAACACTATCCTTGCATTGTCGTGTATCCTCGACAATGTTATCATTATCAATCCTGATCAATCCAGTCCTTGCATTGTTGTGTATCCTCAACAATGTTATCATCATCAATCCCATCAAATCCTTGTGTTGCATAACACTATCATTGCATTGTTGTGTATCCTCAACAATGTTATCATCATCATCAATCCATCGATCTGATCAATCCACCTTAGCTTGGTTTTCAACAAAATCCCAAACAAAGCACTAATATCATTACACATCCATATCCAAATCGTCAAAATCATGGGAAAAATCCAAAAACATCCAAAACATATCAAAAATCCAAAAAACACTCAAAAACGAAAACATCAAAACATTGAACCAAACTATTCTCGAAGCTTAACGTAGGGGGCTAATCTCTCATCAGCGAGACACAAAATCCAAAACATCCAAAATCACACAAAATCCAAAACATTCAAAACATCAAAATCCAAAACATTCAAAAGCATCAAAATCCAAAACATTAAAAAAAAAACACAAAATAAAACATCCATAAAATCTCATAAAACCCCAAAACATGGGAAAATCTCAAAAACACCAAAACAAATTCAAAACATTGCAAAAACTCCAAAAACATCCAAATATTTGAAAAATCCACCCATCCCATTTCGCTTTCACTCGAAATAATCAATCATCCATAATAAACTGATCATCACCTTCATCCTTTGGCAACACAAACAGAAACAATCATAACAGTCAGCAAATGCAAGCTTCAATCAGTAAAATCAAAAGCAAACAACAAACCTCTAAAACAAAATCAAACTCTTGATCAGTCGCAAACATGTCAGTCAACCTTATATCAATAGCCTATCAATCAACTTATCAAACCATCATCATCCTGTACAATGCATGTCCTAGGATATATCGTTCTGACAATGGGCATCATTTATGGATATCACCTTGGATCCTTATCCTATCAAAACACATCCCTTTGCGAAGGTATGAAGAACATTGGCTTGTTTGTGTACTTGATCTTTTCTTTTGATTTATCTTATTGCTTTCACAAGGACCTCGATGATATCCGAACAAAGGATTTAGAGAGATAGGAATGGGGCAACGATCATTATCTTTTGTGCTGTGCTTGTACGTTGGACGTGTAATAACTAATAATTACTTTAACGGTTGGGTAAGCCCTGAGGGTTTTGTATGTCAAGTGTGAACAAGAATACTCCTATTTGCTTGTTGAGTCAAAGTCCATCACACTAGGTACAACGCCATCCTGGTCCTTCATACCTTGATGCATCGTACTTAGGCGTGTTATCAAACATAAAGTAAGTGACCCTTTGAAAATCCCAATCCTTGATAAGCAAATCATCATCATTTATCATCATCATCATCTCTAATAAAGTTTTGACCAATCATGGACTTGTTGGATCCTCTTGTCATCATCTCATTTCCACGCTAACACAAACCATTAGCATGCATCCATCATGCATCCATTATGCATTCATCTTGCATCCACAAACCATTAGTAGTCTGCATATCATCTCATACAACATATCATCATCATAATATAGATCTGTTAGTCTCAGCATACCACATATCATCCATATCATACATAATAGGAAACATCGATCATTTCACATGCATTTCATTTGCATCATCATCATAATATAGATCTGTTAGTCTAAGCATCTGCATAAATCATCCATTGCATAATCATAGCATATCACATCATCCATGTCATCCATCATCACATCATATCACCATTTAAGTTGTTTAGGATAATATAGATTTGTTATTCTAAGCATCTTGAAATCATCTCATTTGCATCGTCATCCATAACCATCCATTTTGAACCTCTTTATCGCGAGATCGACCCTCAAATCGAATCTTTTCACTCGATCTCTCGAGGGGGCAATGTACCAGTGTACGTCTTTCCGCTGGGGCATCCGAAAAATCAGAATTCTTTTGATTTTGATCGCGGAAAGTTATTCTTTGAACCAATGCAACAAGTACATTGCTTCAAAGAGGGGCAAAATGTAGACACATCAAATTGACATAATGCATTCAACTATGTCATATTCATCCATTCGGCAAATAAATCAAGTTCATTTATCAATCTCCTAAAGTCATCAGTTTAAATCAAATAAATCAAACTTGATCCTATCATCTCTTTGATTAAATAAATCAATCATTTATTTAATTAAATCTCATATCATCATTCATCTCCCTTTGATTTGATTTAAATCCCTAAATCAAGTCAAAGTGGTCAAAGCATCCTAATCATCATCTATTTTAATCTAACCCTGATTAAAGGCTAATCCCATCCCACTTGCATTTTCTAGATTTGGCCACTTGCACATGAAATTGCATTTAATTGATTTATCAAAAATCTTTATTTTCAACTTGGCATAAAGGGAGAATATTCTCCAAGTTTGAATTTCCCCCCAAGTGGATATGTACACCCAACAGAGCATTTATGAGGCCTTACATGTCTCTTACATGTCCCCTTCCAAAGTCAAACTCAGCATTCATTGCTCAAATTCAAATTCAAATTCTCCCTCTCATGGGCACTCTTCCCAAATCTTGCACATCCATTGACCACTCATCACTTGACAAGTGGCCTTATCTTATTGGCTTGATCTTTATCCCACATTGGTCCCTCTTCAACATTCAGCATTTTGAAAATCTATAAAAGAGAGGCTTCATCTCTTATCAAATCCTTCACAATCATCCACAAAAATCTGATACAAGGTTAATCTCTTCATTTGAGAATTGATCTTGTCCACACCATCTTCATCATTTGCAACATTTAGCTTATCTAAAGGGATTGGGAAAGGGTCACTAGCACATGTGACACCAATCCAACATGGAATAAGTGTTTATCTTGCTTTTAAAATGTCTTCTTGATGCTGTTTTTGTTACTTGTGGCATTTCTTTAGCATAGATATTCTATTTCATGGAGGTATTTGCAGATTGGTGTGTTTAGACTAACATTTCTAATGAGTATTTGAAGTGGTCTTACATGCATATTTAGGGTACTTCACTTATATTGATTGATTTTGTTGGTTTGATCAAAATAGAAGATCTTTCATGATAATGCTTGGGAAGAGTGTCAAGTTTCTCATCCTTTAGTGCCTCAGAAAGGTTTTCATTGTCGGATTCACTCTTTATTTTTCTCTTGTTGTGATCTATCACTGCCATTTTTTGGTTTTCACCAATAGATCCATCTTTTATTTCATTTATTTTGTAGCTAAGAGACTTGACACCCTCATCAAAATCATGAGTATGAAATTCTTGGATGAAACAATTGTTTTCTTCATTAGAGGAACAAAGGAAATTTATAATGTCCTCATCATCATGGAATGTAGGGATATGGATAAGTGCGTCAATGTCCCAATCAATAAGTTCTGGATAAACTAAAGGCATGGGATCATTAGGTTGGGTAAGGTCTTGAATTGTCAAAGTCATGATGTGGTTATCATCTTCATGGTAGACAAGGTCTATGATGGTATTCTCCTGTTGATCATCAATCGCGTTAGAATCTGAATCGTCCTCACTTGAGTCATGATCACTTTGTAAAACATAATCAAGTGGAGGCCTTGAACCTTCTCCTTGAATGAGAACAGGTGCATATTTATGTATGGTATCAACTTGTTTGTCTCTCCAAAATTCATCATTATAAATGGTGTCCCATTCATATTCATTAGAATCAGCATCTGAACTATTCTGCAATTGGAAAACTGATTCATGAGGTTTATCTGACATTGATCCTGCTTCATGAGTTGATTGTGCTTGCTGTGAAGTAGAGTCTTCTTTATCTTTACCATATCCAAGTCCTATTTTATCACTTGAATGCTTTGAAATAGGTTGAATTGGTTCCACGATTCCTTCTCTTCTTTTTCCTATAGGACCATTTCCTTCATAGCTCATTTTCTGCATGATAGCGTATCCCTTACCATATTGTTCTGTAGGTAACTTAATGTGCAAGAGAGAGTCATCTTCATCTTTTTATAACCAATTTAGGATGTCCCTATCTTCAACTTCTTCTTCAGTAGTATTAGCTCTAATGAATTTTCCTTCAAACTTTGTGATTGGCACAAAAGCTTGGGATGTAGAGGTTGTTGCAATATTTTGTTTTGATAAGGTTGGCTGGCCATGTGACCTTGGAGAAGGAGGTAAGGTAGAAATAGATAGTGAATATTCACCTACTCCTTTATCTTTAAAATTTAGCTTAGTGTCAAGATTCTTTGTTAATTCTTGCAATTGGCCTTGTAGATTGAAAGAAGAAATAGCAAGAGCCTCCCTATTGTGTGGCACGAAAGCATCTTGAGTTGCTCGAAGATTTGAACAAGTTTGGGTACTATTGTAATCAGCTTGTATAGTTATTTCCTATCCATCGTATGGAAACTTGATGCATTGATGATACGTTGATGGCACTGCTTGCATATCATGAATCCATGGACGACCCAAAAGTATGTTATAGGAAAGATCCCGATCTAGAACCTGACAAAATGTGTTCTTTACAATAGGTCCCACTCTGATAGGCAGCAATATTAATCCCTTAGAAGCTCTTTCTTCATCATCATATGCTTTGATAGTTATTTTCCTTCGTGGATCAATAGCATTTTCTAAAATTCCCAAGGCATTTATTAACTTTAAGGTACAAATATTCAAACCGGCTCCTCCATCTATTAAGACATGTCTAATTCGGTGTTTATGGATCATGACTTCAAGATAGAGCGATGAATTATGTGGATGTGTCATAGAGGCATCATCTTTATTGAAAAATGAAAGACAATTGGGGGAAGACAAATGTCCCACCATGGCTTGAAATTTGTTTACATCCAAATCAATGTCGACAGTTGTGTTTACGAGAGCTTCTTCTAAAATATTCTTGTGTATGGGGGATATTTTAAGAAGTTCAAGGATGGAGATTTGAGCTGATGTTTTTCTCAATTGATCAACCAGATTATATTGACTTGGAGAGGAAATAGTTGTTTTAGATGAACTTCCTTTTAGGACAACCTTTGCTTGTCCTCTCGTGGTCACATTAACCTGTTGATATTCTTGTTTTCCCTTGATTTTGATAACATTAACCCGTTGATCATCAACATAGATGTGACGGATTACATTGTCTTCAACATTATGTATGCTTTTTGCTTTTGCATCTGATGTTTCCCCCTTTTGATAGTTTGGTAAAGGATCTTTGAATGCTTGATGATCATCATTGGTATGATGTCCTTCAATTGTAATAGTGTCATTGTCAATTAAATCTTGTACTAGATTTTTCAAAGCTTGACAATTATTCATTCTATGACCTTTACATTGATGATAATTGCAATAATACGAGTCATTCCATGATGGTGGTTTGACTTGTGGCTCATAATCTCTTTGTGGTGGTAAGGTGATAACCTTATTATCAAGAAGCTCCTTGAGAGCAGACTCAAGAGATTGACCCAAGGCGGTAAAATTCTGTCGATTTGAAAAGAATGGAGGTCTGGACAGATTTGATGTTTGGGTATTGCCAAGATTGTTATTGAAATTACCACAATTTTGATTGGTATTTTGACTGGTCATGGTCTCTTGCTTGGAGGTTTGTCCTTGTTGATTGTTGTTTCCTTGTTGATTTGTATTTCCTTGTTGATTGGTTCGTGGAGCACTTGATAGATTAAAGACAGATGGTCTTGTTCGTAGATTATTTGCATCCACTATACCATCATTGACAACATTTTTATTTCTATTCCAAAACCTTGTTTTATCATTGTTGTTTTGGTTTGATGTACTTGGATTATCAAGTTTTATCACTCCTCGTTTAACCAAGGCCCCTTCAATTGTGATTGCATTTTCAATCAATTTTTCAAAGTTATGAGGACAATGAAGATTAAGCCTATAACTTAATTCTGGATCTAGGCTATTGATGAAGATATCCATCTTTTCCTTTTCAGGAATAGGACGGGAATATCGTGCAAATAACCTTCTCCACCTTTGCAAGAACGTAGTGAAGGGTTCTCCTACTTTTTGTTTCACTTTACAAAGATCAAGCATTGTTATCTGGTGTTGAATGTTGTAGGCATATTGTGTGATAAACTGATTTATCAACTCCTCAAAAGTTTTGATGGGTGGAGTGATCTTTGAAAGCCACTCCATGGATTGCACACCTAGACTTCGTGGAAATAATCGCATTAAGTAGGTATCGTCATAGGCGAATTTCTGTAAGGGCACTAAAGTCAGTAGGAGGAGTTTCAGGATTCTGCTTAATCCCTTCTATGTCAAAATTGTGAGGTAACTTAGCTCCTTGATTAGCTAATGAAAGAAAATATCTTTCTTTGTTTCGTTCTAAAATCCTTTCCATAAGAGTATGGAATTGAGGATCTTGTTCTGCTTCTTGAAGCTTTTCTTCTGTTAATTCGTCAAGATTAAATGTATCATCTTCTTTTTCAGTATGGTCACCCATTTTGCTTGTAGTGGTTTCTCCCTCATCTTTTTCCATGTGTTTTTGAGATCTCATGAAGACAGGCATAAGTTTTGTTCCAAATTCTTACTCACTTTTGATCAAAAGAATGTGAAATAGTGCAATTATGTGATAGATATGAAAGTCAAGATAGAATGAAGATTCTATGACTTGAAAAGTTTCTAACCTTTAGCTTGTGTTGTTCCCTAAGTGAAAGGATGAAAATCTTGTTGGAGGGAATTTAAGCAAAAGATCAAGAAAAAGATGTTTTTGCACTTTATAAAGTTTGATCCTAGTTTTGTAAAAGGAGGGATTTAGTGATTACTGCTTAATGTGATCTGAGTTCTCTATTGCAAAATTTGATTTGGATGAGTAGAATATTCAATTGTAGGTTGGGGAATATAACTGAAACGAATGCGTTGACTATGGTTATGCCTTTGAGAAAGGGCTCTTCTTTGAAAATAAGCTTGTGAGTACAAAGGTTCTATAGCATAATCATCAGAAAGACCTCTAACACAATCATGATACCTATGAAGAAAGGTTCTATATTTAAGTAAAACTTTTCGTCTTTGATACAAAAAATCGTTGCTTCTTCAATAGTTTCTTGTGGTTAAGGGGTTTCTTTGGCTTTTTAATCCTTTTGAAAATGGATTTCTTTACAAACGTTGTGGATTTCCAATCTCGTAACATGAGAGTAATCAATGTGATAGTGAGTGTTGGATGATCTTATCTAAATTAGTGTATTGAAAACACATCAAACAAGTTGTAGAATAGTTGTCTTAAGTCCTATGCTAAACATCAAGTGTGTGATCAAAATGTTATTCAAAAATTGTTTTAACAGGTTTTACACATGATAAGCATTTCAAACAGACTCACTCTTAATTCTCAAGTAGGTCATTATAGTAATTAACAACCCACATCTTAAAACTACGTCGACTCACACAGCCGTGTCACCCCCGAAAGGGCGCCTGTGTTTTTGTCTTTTCCAGGTGCGTACTCAGAGTGACGAAAGTGGATACCGGATCCCCTAAGCAAACAATCCTTGGCAGTTATATGGTGAGTATCTTGGGGGTAGATTCTTCCCTCCCCTGCACTGTGATTAATATGATGTTCAGAAACTGACTTGGTAGGATACTACACTAAGTTCTTAGTAAGGGTTTTCGTTCAGTGCGGCAAATGATAAACTCCCTCGAGAGACCTCCCTACCTTTAGAAAAAAGACTTTGGAGATGGTTATCAATGCACACTATCGTCGAATGGGATTTTCATCAACCATCCGCTTTTGATTAAAGTGGGTTGGAAAACTTGGCTTTAGTTGTTCCCACTTAGGTCGTTCCCGTAGGGTGAGTACTTTTTCCCACTACGGCAGGCCTTCTAAAAGGTGTTAATAAAACTATAAAATGCATAAAGTAAAATAGGTGAGTTTGGCATTTTGATCACCCAGTTAAGGGGAGAGCATAGGCCTAACACCAAAAACAAAGAAAACAAAGGTTTATTTTAAGCCCAAAATACAAATTTTCTATGCTAAGTGAAGATTTTGCTTCACACAAACACGAAATTTCTTTTTAGCCCAAAATGAAATATGAAGTGTCTACCCTAGGATTGCTTCACTTTAAGTTGTGTCTACCTTAGGATTGGTTCATTTTAAATTGTGTCTACCCTAGGATTAATTCATTTTAATTTAAAGTGTCTACCCTAGGATTGGTTCATTCCATTTTACAATTTATTAATTGTCCGCGGTTGTGTCGGATTCAGTTAAACCATATTTATATTACAAATTACAGCTTACTAGTTTTCTAAAATTGCGCTATAACAGTTCTCACGGGCGCTACAGGATTCATCATAGGCGCTGCAAAAATCCTTAAGAGCGCTGCAAAAATCTTTATATGCGCTGCAGGATTTCTTGAGGGCGCTGCAGGATTGGGTAAGAGCAATGCAAGAATTCTCACGGGCGCTGCAGGAACTCTCAAATGTGTTGAACTGGGTATACACTTTCTGAACCATGTTTCTTGCGCTAATCCGCTATTTTTGGCCATAACATGTCAAAGAAACCTGCAAAAAGATGTGAAAAACAGGGGCAAGAGTCCCACCGTGGTCGCCAAAAATGTGTATGTTAGATTTATGCAATCAAATTGAAAACAAAAACACACAATTGATAGAACTTTAAACTAAAGAAAGTTGAAATGTAATTGAAATAAAACAGAAATTTCTTCAGAAGCGTTCCATCTTTCTCTATCTCCAGAGATTTGTTCGAAGCTGCTGCTCTCAGATTGTGTAAGCTCAGCTTCTCCAAATGGATGTCTGCAGAATGAGTATGCAAAGGAAATTCTATCCTAGATGCTAGTGAAAGTGAAAATACTGACGGATATGGACAGCGGCTGTGAATTATGCACATGGGCTGTAAATGGAGTATGCTATGATATGAAATAGATATGCCATGATTCTATACTATGTTATGCTGCTTGAATACTATGAATGCTAAAAGGCTTATGCAAATTGACTATAATTTTCCTACTGAAAGCTTCTATATGATTTGAAGTACCCGACAGTTTTATTTATAGTTTTTCTCAGGCAAAAATCCTGGCTAGCAAGGATCAACGGCTATGAAGTTGTCTGGTAGAATTGAAAGGTGAGAGATGGAGAGGTTGAGAAGAAGATGGAAGAGGTTGAGAGGTTGGAGAGAAGGATGGATTCCTGTCTTCAACCCACGGGAACAAGCCTGCATAGAAACAGAGGAATCTAATTTTCTGTTTTGGCAGTTTATTTCACGGGTGTTGAAGATAATCCCCAAATTAATTAAATAAATAAATTTATTTAATTTCATTTATTGAATTTCATTTTTTATTTTTGCACTATGGAAGATTTAATTAAATATTTTGAAATATTTAATTGTAATGTGACTTTAGAAGAATTAATTAAATATTTAGAAATATTTAATTATGAATAGATATTAGAAGATTTTAATTAAATATTTTAGAATATTTAATTATGAATGATATTAAAAGATTTTAATTAAATATTTTAGAATATTTAATTATGAATGATATTTAGAGGATTTATTTAGAAAAGAGGAATATTTAATCTTTATTTGAATAAAATATTCAAGCCAAGATTATTGATAATTAATATAAATAAATCATAATGTTTATTTAATTAATTAAGAAATGAATAAGAAAAGATGATTGAAATGAAAGAATGAACAAATATAAATAAATTATTTAAATTTATTTATACGTAGATGGAATTCGGAGATTTAATTAAATATTAAAAATATTTAATTAATTACCAGACAATGCGATGTGACCATTTTTAGGTGTATACAAAAGGTATTCAATGGCATTTTTTTCATATCCTCTCATCCTAGAGCATTCAAGGAGCAATTCTTTGAATAGTTTGGTTTAATGCGCTAAAAAAAAATAACATCTATATAACTATACTGACATATTTGCATGACTGGCTTTGGGAAAGTACGTGAAAATGGGCCTGAACCAAAAGGAGGTTTTAAGTGGGCACCTTTTTTTAAATCAAGAAAAACTAATCTTCGATGAGATATTGAAGATAGTTACATTCAAAATTTGAAGACGTGACAAGAACAAGAGTCATAGTGCTCTAAATCTAATTTCTAAACTACTAATTTATTTTGAAAATAGTGGAGATTAAGGGGTTCAAATAGAGGGAGCACACAAAGTGCTCTTATTTTCATCAAAAAATATAACATAGCATTTAGTGTTCTCCTCAAAATGCTAACTTTTTTTAGTATTTTAAAAGTCTCTTTTTTGAAAAATTAGCTAACATCATGTAGTTTATACCTAATTTTTCTAATAATTTTTTAATGAATATATGATATTTTACTAATTTTCAAAGTGGACACATCCTAAAAAACAAAAAAATTAAACATGCTCTCCCCTAAATTTTTTTAAAAATAATTGGAAATCATTTTTTAATTTGCATAGAATAGAATATAGTTTTTAAAAATGTAATTTATTTTAAATGTTGATGAGCAGGCAAAAATGAAACCAAAAATACCATAAATAGGTTTTCGATAAAAAATAGACACTAGCAAAAGAAATTAAAGATCAAAATCTTAACATATTTGAAATATAAAAAAAAATACAAGGTTAGATAGCTAGGAGAGAGCTTGATGTTATTATGGTGCTTTTTTAACTCAACATCAAAAGATGTGCAAACCTAATAGAGAGCATGCTTGAGATTTGGATGTTTTTCTATGTTTTACAAAAAATATGTCTTTGGGCATTGACATGCAAGTCCAATCCTTTGGGTTGGATGCCCAAAGCAAGTCTAACCCTAAGTGCCAGTGGTTTCCAAGTAAAGTTATAATGTGCTAGCATTGTGAGAAAAAAAAGTCTAAATCACATTATTTTAAATTGTTATTTATATTTTACAAGTCATTTTTTATTTTTATTTGAGGGTGCTAACCCAAACCCGCACTAGTGGGCTCTAAAATCTATTGTCACCCCCTAGACCCCTTGGCAATATAAGTGGAGAGGAAAGCCCTCTCCCCCACACCCCACTAAGAACTAGAATCTAAGCACAATTGTAATAAACAAAAAGATAAGTAGACTAGATACTACCAACACCTCTCCCTCTTCCTCTCTCCTTCCATTTATCTCTCTATATATTCATCTATCCACCTCTCCTCTCTCTCTTTATCTTTCCCTCTTCATCTTTTTCTATATATATCTTCATTTCTCACTTTATCTTTGCATACCTTTCTGTCTCTATCTCTACATACCTCTCCCTCTCTCTCCCTCTCTCCCTCTTCTTCTTCCTAGACCTCTATATCTATATATATATATATATATGCTTCTCTATTTATCTCCCCTATCTCTATCTCTCACTCTCTTTATCTCTATCTCCTTAAATCTTCATCTATTTCTACCCTTATACCTCTCCCTCTCTTTGCCTCTCTCTATATATCACTCCCTATATCTCTCTATAGATCTATCTTTCTCATTCTCGCCCTCTCTCTTTGTCTCTCCCTCTTTCTATCTCTATTTCTCCCTCTCCTTCCTCTCTCCCTTCATCTCTCCCTCTCTCTTCATCTTTGTATATTTATCTATCCATCTCTCCTCTCTCACTCTTTATCACAAAAAGTCAAGCATTAACACCAACTAAAATAGGGTATGCCTCGACACAATGAAACAAGACATATGAAAAACACATGGATGAAAACAACAAAAGATCTAAATCACACATTATCTTTTAATGAGAATGTAGAGTGTATAGAAACACTTCTTGGGAAGCAACAACAACTAGGATAGTATATATTATTGAATTATAACCTCAAAAGCAATGCTTGAGGTATGTCCCATTGACTGGGATGAGAATAACTTCATTGTCCAAATTTGAAATATTGAATGCATTAGCTTCTTTGCATTTGGTGTTGAGATAAGGACCACTACATATGACATCAAACTTTTCAACCTCGACTCTATCTACATCCCACCTTAGCACCAAGTCTCCCTCTTTGAACATTATGTTGACAATTCTCTTATCAAAATTCCTTTTGACCTATGATTGTTGATTCTCTAGGGTATGCATGGCCTTGTTTCTAATATCCCCTGACTCTATTAATTTAGCTAACCTCGCTATCATTGTATCATTTTCTAACATCTCTAAATACTACACTAACTCGAGATAAGGCAACTCTAGTGATAATATAAGTCTTGCTTCTCGAAACATAGAAAAAGGTTATCCCAAAGCTTAAATGCTTAGAATAATAGGATTCAAGGCCTTTCTCTAAGGTTTCAAATTAAGATGAAGATCAACAAGGTGTATAGATTGACTTTCAACCATGAAGGTGAGCCAATCGGACCTAGATCTCCATCTTATTGAGGAGTGGAATGGATTAGAATTGATTTACTATGATTGACCTAATTAGACTATGTGCCCTAATGTGAAAATTGCAAAATACTGACAATTGATAAACTAAAATAGTGAACTATAGGAAAATCTGGGAAGTGCAGAGGACTATGTATTGCCCAAAAAAGTTGATGGAGGTTTGAATAGGAGGATAGAGTCACCCAAGGGCGTCTGAGTCCTTGTATGCCTCTCCTTCTTTGTTTGTTCAGTCCTTTGATAACAGATCAGAGATCTCCATTTCTACTTGCAAAGTTCTTAGAACGCTGTCAGATTATTTGTAAGTGAGTTTTCATGAGTTGACAAGGTGTAGGGCTTCAATTACAACAATGAACAACTTTTATTCAAAATTCCTTCAATCTTCTTTAGGCATGAAACCTACACTTTCAAAGAGAAGGAAAGGGTTGTGCCATTTAGGGGCTTTCCTTAGTCAAACCCCATGTTAGCGTTTCCATATCCACAATGGCAATGTCAATGATGAAAAGGATAAATGATAGGAAGGAATGATGAAATCACAAAGTGTTGTAGCTCACCAACCCTCAATGGCTTCCTTGAAGGACTGAAGTCATGTACATCACCTCAAGGTCTTAGATCTTCCTTTCTTGAATGCTTGAAATTGCTTGGAGCCATACAACAAGGGTTAGCCTTCATAAGCAATGATAACATAAACATACATGAACTCACATAGGATTTGACATGATGCTTGGATCTTGAATTTTTGTAATAAAGCTCTGAAATGTTGCTCTTAACAATAATGCTTGATCATAAATTCTCCAACTTGCTAGATAATTTCACTTAATATTTTAAATGATGCAATAACTAGGTATTTATAAGCATTGAACTCTAATTTCTTGAAAAATAAATCCTAATAGCCAACATTTGCAATTTAAATTTTAAATTTTAAAATGTTGACACTGACATATTCAAAATTGGTCCCCGGTAAAATAGGAGGACCCATACACCCTAGGATGTATGGGTCTTGGCCCTATTTTCTAGGACATTAAGTGTCGATGACAAAATATCAATTGGATGTATTTGTTCAATGCTTGCAGTTTCTTGGAAAATAGTACAAATGGGCTATAGAATGCATAATTTAGGAAATTAGGGACCCAATTAGGCTCAATAATTTAGGGGGACAAAACATAGTGTGAAATTGTCAAGGGTGACAATTTACAACAGTATATTTAGCCCCCACTTTAGTGAGAGTATGAACTTACGCTTAGACTCACACTAAAGTAGAAAAATATATGTCCAGAGGGGTCTAATTGTCCAAATTTTGAAGAGATAGGATGACAGTGAATCTAGGGGGGTGATCAAGCCCCCAAGATTCAAAATCCTATGGAAAGACAACATAAGCATAAAGGAACACACATGTATGAAATGCAACAAGACAACATACACAAACATACATATCAGAAAACACAAAGCATACATGATAAAAACACATCGCATGAAGGAACATAAAGATGATGATGAAATGACAACAAACATGAAGAAGACACACAAAAGACATACAACCAACACACTGGTTAGTACTAAAAGGGATTCGAGTCGGTAAGGCAAAGGGACCTCGGTCTTAAATTGTCTCAAATACCAAATATCATCCATCAAATAAAAGAATACTCCCATGAGGATTAGCAAGTTATGCTATGCCACATCACTCATGATCCACATGGATCTACTGGCTAGATAGTTGTGTTATGCTAGATGTCCATGCAATATGATGGGTTCCATAAGGTTAGCAAGGTGTGTTATGCTAAACACTTATGAAACACATGGCTCCATTGGCAAGCAAGTTGTGTCATGCTAGGTGGCCATGTTAAAGGGGGTACTCAAGTTCCTGACCCAACAAGCCCCATTATTTTGAATCCATGAACTATCTTGTAAAATCTCACTTCAGGGAGCGCATAAAACTCACCTCAAGAGGTGCATAAAGTTTAATGTCACAGGGAAAAATAAAACACACCTCAAGGGGTGCATAAAGTTTAAAGTCATGAGGGCGAACAAAACTCGCCTCGGGGGGTGAATAAATGATAATAGGATAAGGATAAAAACTCAAATTGTGTTGTAACAACACCACCATAAAAGGTGATTTACAAAAATAAAGGGGATTTTGTTCAATACATGAAGGGTCACGCCTTAGGGAATATCACACATGACATCACCACCAACAGAGGACTAGTCGTGGAATAAAAGACTCACACCTTAGGGAATACTAGCCATAGCATTACCACCAAGGGGAATGTTATATGCAAAGAGAGGTCACACACTTAGAGGACATCAAGCCCAATATCACCACAAAGGAGACATTTTACATAAAGAAAGAAGGCCACAATTTGATTGACAAGGTCACACTTCCTGGGAGATGTATGTTATCATCACTAAGAAGGGACCATTATTTATGCAAACAATGAACAAGGGACTATATGCCCCCCTTAACATTTTAGTGTAGTTGATACACTAACATTTTAAGGAGATAGAAAGGGATCCCTTGCTAGAAGCAATGCACCTAACATAAGGCTGCCTAACCCCTTGCCAACCGAATGTAGGGACAAAGGTGAGACAAGATGAATGATGACATGCTGCTCTTCGCAAAAATAAAATATGATTGCATAAATCCAAGTTTATACCCCCATGCATAGTAGTGAGCATTGTGTGATACTACAACTACTACATGGCAAGGAGCAACAACTATTGTTATTTGTCTCTTTTATGATTAAGTGAAGGTCCTTTTGATGTTTTTTGTTATTTTTGAAGGATAATAGCCAATACCTCTTGTTGTTTCTTACATGTTAGGCTCTATGGGGACATAGATTCCTTGTTTTTTTACACCACATCCTTTTCCATTATAGCCAAGTTATCTTTAAAGTTCATAACCTCTTACATAAATGGCTTTCAAATATTTAGAATAAGGTAATATTTCATAAACACTTTCATCATATGTGGATGTGTAATTTATGTTTCCCTCTTTGTTAGAAGTTGTAGATTCAAATGCTTTTGATGATTCAGTGAAAGATTGTGTTGATAGCATTGCAACTTCTTTTTCTTTTCCTAATTTTGATTGTGTAATCTTGTATTCCCCATGAATGTAGGTGTGAAATCTAGCGATCCCCAATCATCATCCAATAAATTTATCATTGATGAAAGATAATCAGGATCATCATCGATTTATAAAGGTTCCACTTTTGTAGTTGGTGTCAATGTGCTAAGAGGATTCATCATTCCTATTTCAGTTTGTAAACAATTTGCAGACTTAAGATCATTTTATCATGTAAACCTTATTGTTGCGAGTGTATTTCATTAAACGATGAAGCATTGAAGGCACTCCTTTTATTTCATGAATCCACAATCTACCCAAAAGAAGATTGTATGAAAGATCATGGGGCATGACATGGATGGGATTTTGAAACACAACCTTACCAACTTTGACAGGTAATGTTATTACACCAAGTGGCTGTCTTCCCATGTTATCAAAACCACAGATAGACAAATCAACTAGTTGAATTTTATTCTTGTCCACTCCAATTCTATCTAAAACATTAACACTATAAATATTAATCCTTGAACCATTGTCAATAAGGGAACAATAATCCTAACCTTGTTAATAACAACCAATGTCATCAAAGCATCATTTTGTTTTTGTGTTTCCAAAGGAGGTAATTCACTTTGATGAAAAACAATATCCATATTACCCATATTTATACCCTCAATTAAGGTTGCTACATCATTTAGTTGCACACTGGAAGGAATAACAACTTTTTGCAAAGCATTTTGAAGCATAACATGATAAATGGGTGATGTTTGAATCAAATCCCATAAGGGTATCTTAGCAAGAGTGTTACGAAGTTGCTCCATAAGATCATACTTTTTCCACCACATTGAGGTAAGCGAGGGGCACTAAGTAAAATAGATTGTGGGAGTGCGATCGATGAAGGAAGGCTTGTGTTTGTCTTGGTTTCTTGTTATTCCTTGTGTTATATGTATGAGTAACTATGTGATAATTTGGTTGTTGCGACACATGATTACTAGTAAGTTATTTTGCAAAGTTTAGGATATGGCCATGAGGTTTAGGAAGTCCTACAATAAGAGGTGACTTAGGAGGTCCAATAATTAGAAGACTTTTGGAGGTCTAATAATCAAAGGAGGTCTAATAGTCAATTATGCACTCATAACCTCAACGAATTTGACTTCTTGTTGATGATCTTATATCGAGGGGGGGTCTATTGTCACCTTACTATATTTTGAAAGAAATGTATCAATG
This sequence comes from Sequoia sempervirens, assembly GCA_007258455.2. Lineage (NCBI taxonomy): Eukaryota > Viridiplantae > Streptophyta > Pinopsida > Cupressales > Cupressaceae > Sequoia > Sequoia sempervirens. The sequence continues at coordinate 52,232,313 of VDFB02179234.1, forward strand.
ATTTCATCTTCTTGCACCATAATGTCTTCCCAAGTAGGAGAAGTATTGGTAGAAAAACAAACAAGATTCTCATGACGCTCAATGATTGGATCCTCTAACACCAAGATGCCTTTTTCACAATTAGGAGAGGTATCGAGAGAAGAACCATCATGATTTCATGATTGTCCATGATTGCATCCTCTTGCACCAAAACATTCTCACAAGTAGGAGAGATGTTGGGAGATGGATGAAGATTAGGAAAAGTTATATGAAGAAAAGTGTCAACGATTCCATTCTCTTGCACAAAGATACTCTCACAATTAGGGGAGATATTGGGAGAGTGACTAACATGCTTTTCAATGATTTCATTTCATTTCCTTAGATTGTACTCATAAGTAGGGAGATTATAATTATACAAGCCATGGGTTACCATATCAAAACCATATCTTTGAAAAGGAAACATGTTGCTACTTGCCTTATTTATCAAATAAACAAAATTGAAAAACAAACATCATATTTGGAAAAAGGACATTAAGAGAGCTTTGTCATACAAATTTAAGACAAAAATAGCAAGATAGAGGTGCCCAAATAGGACAAAGGCGGCCAAGGGCATCTATGTCCTAGAAAGGGTTTCTGAAATTTCAAAGTTTGACTGTGTAAGGCATTACTGAAGGATTTTGGGTCTGTTTGCAAACAAGTTTAGCAATGAATATTTCTCTAGATTTTGTTGAATTTATGCCAATTGTGATGAAAAATGCAAGTGTGCAATAATGTGGAAGATGTTTTGACAATTTTGAATGCAATTTTCACATCTAAAATGCAATAATTGACTAATTCTAAGTTGCCAAAATATGAAAAATGATGATTTTGATGAAATTTTGAAATCAAACCATGCAATGTTTTTCACTTTTTGAACTCTATGGAAGATTCCTAAATATAATGAATTAAAAATTCTAATTTAGAGATTTGTAAGCATAAACAAATTGAAGACACAAAGACAAAGATGTATGAAAAAGTTTGTTGATGCAAGTGTAGGAGGACATAGGCACCCAAGGGCATCTCAGTCCTTGACAGGGTGCCTGAAAACTAAAAAATTGAATGTTTACTAAATTGTCTAAGTGCTCTATTTCTGTGTGCAAATATGTCCACAATTGAGTATATTTCCAGAATTTCCTCAATTTAAGATAATATGACTCAAATGTAAATATCTAACAATAAATGACAATTGTGAATGAAATTTTGAATGTAGATATGACCTAAATAACTAAAATAAACTAGGTAATGCAACCTATGATGCAATATGTGGTGCAATTTTTTTGAATTTTAATGCTTTTATGGTGTAAAAATGAAACCCTAAATGATAAATGCAATGCAATGCAAGACCTAGATATAGGGTTTGAAATTTTAGAAGGTATACGATGCTAATACGTTGGGTTCACCAAAATGAAACATAGAAAAAGGTGATCCTAAATCTTAAATACTTAGAACAATAGGATTCAAGGCCTTTCTCTAGGGTTTCATTAAGATGGAGATCAACAAGGTGTATAGATTGACTTTCAACCATGAAGGTGAGCCAATCAGACATGGATCTCCATCCTATTGAGGAGTGGAATGGATTAGAATTGATTGAATATGATTGGCCTTATTAGACTATGTGTTCTAATGTGAAAATTGCAAGATACTAACAATTGATAAACTGAAATAGTGAATTGCAGATAGATCTGGGAAGTGCATAGGATTGTGTACCTTCTTAAAAAAATTGATGTCAGTTTGAATAGGAGGAAAAAGTTACCCAAGGGTGTTTGAGTCCTTGTATGCATCTCCTACTCTATTTTTGTAGTCCTCTAATGACAAATATGAGATCTTCATTTTCGCTTTCAGAGTTGTTAGAACACTATTGAATAATTTTGTAAGTGAATTTTTTGTGAGTTAACAAGGTGTAGGGCTTGAATTGCAGCAATGAAAAAATTGTCTTCAAACTTCCTTCAATCTTCTTGAAGCCTAAAACCTACACATTCAAAGAGAAGGAAAGGGTTGTGCCATTTAGGGGCTTGCCTCCGTCAAACCTCATGTTAGTGTTTCCACTTCCATAATTGCAATGTTAATGATGAAAAGGATAAATGATAAGAAGGAATGATAAAATCACAAAGTGCCACAACACCACCCTTCAATGGCTTCCCTGAAGGATTGAAGTCATACACATCACCTAAAGGTCTTAGATCTTGCTTAGAGACCTACAACAAGGGTTAGCCTTCACAAACAATGATAACATAAACACACATGAACTCACATAGGGTTTGACACGATGCTTTAAATTGCTTAGAGACCTACAAGGGTTAGCTTTCACAAACAATGATAACATAAACACACATGAACTCACATAGGATTTGACATGATGCTTAGATCTTGAATTGCTACAATAAAGCTCTAAAATGTTTCTCTTGACATTAATGCTTGATCATAAATTCTCCAACTTGCTAGATAATTTCACTTAGATTTCAAATGATGTAATAACTAGGTATTTATAGGCATTTCTCTAATCTCCTAAAATATTAAATCTTGGTAGCTAACATTTGCAATTTGAATTTTGAACGTTAAAATGCCAACACTGAGATATTCAAAATTGGTCCCTAGCAAAATAGGGGGATCGATACACCCTATGGTGTATAGGTCCTGCCCCTATTTTCTAGGACATTAAGTATTAGGGGAAAAATAGCAATTGGATGCATTTGTTCAAAGCTTTCAGTTTCTTAGAAAATGGTACAAATGGGCTATATAATGCATAATTTAGGAAATTAGGGACCCAATTAGGCTCAATAATTTAGGGGAGACAAAACATAGTGTGAAATTTTCAAAGGTGACAATTTACGACAGTACACTTACCATAAACCAACATGAAAGGGGAGTTACCAATAGCCCTCTTTGGAGTGATTCTATCATCCCAAAGGGTTTTCATGAGTTTGTTAGACCAAGACCTTTGATTTTATTCAATGGTCCTTTTAATCATTTTGATTGGGTTTTTGTTGGTGGACCCAACTAATCCATTACCCAGAGGGAAGTAATTTGACAAATTCTTCATATATATACCATGCTTAACTGCCTAACCACTTATTTGGGTGCCAACAAAAGCCTTGGAATTATTAGAGATGATGGTGGAAGGGACACTAAATATGATCATAATTCCATCTAGGAATTCCATAATTGAAGCCTCAATAGCATCTATTAGTTTTGTAGCCTCTTTCCACCTAGTGAAATAGTTTGTAGCTATCACGATTGATTGGTGAACAACATTAGATGGTGGATTTATCATGCTAATAAAATCCAACTCCCAATGTGCAAATGATTGGCCTATTTGGATGGGATGAAGAGGGAGAGTAGCTAATCTTTGCTTTTGGAAAAAGAAAGCACATTTTTACAATTATTCACCCATTTATAAGATCATTAAATAAGGTTGTCCAATAATAACCAACCCTCATTACCTTAATAGCAATGGTCCTTGCAAAGAAATGGCCCCCTAATGAGCCATCATGGAATTCTTCTAGTATACTGTTGACTTGATCTTTCCTAATGTATCTTAGAAACACTCCATTTAGGTATTTTTTGAATAATATGCGGGGATGGATTGTAGCCTGAAGTATCTTTTTTGTCCCATCTAGACCTAGAGGGTACCTATGTTCCTACAAAAATGTAGTCATGTTATGCACCTAGTTGTTTTGAGCATCACCGGTAGTTGGTTGGTCATCTTGTAGCATAAGGTTAGCCTTTATAAGAGTCTCAAAGGATTATACAAGTTGCTCACATAATCCTTTTTCCCTTACAAGATTGGTTATCTTGATGTTCACATCATCTTGCATGAATTTTGTGATCCATCGAGCCCTTTTCTCATTGACATCCCTACTTCAAAGGAGCTCCTTGACACTAGTGTAAGGGACCATTAGCTAGATCTTATTGTTGGAAAGCATATGCTTATTTTTTCAAGGCTTTGAAAATAGTAAGGACTTTCTAAATTCCACATAGATACACTTGGGCTCATAGTCCTTAAGCCCTTCACTAAAGAAGGTGATGGGTTACTCCAAATTGTCATTGTTTAGCTATGTTAGGACAACTGATATGCTTGCTTCTCTTCCAAAGGTGTATCAAAGGAATTCCTTTTTCATATTATGGGTTGGAAAGTGTAGGAGCCTGAGTAATTGATTACTTAATAGCCTCAAAACTAGCCTTCCCTTCTTTTGTCCAATTGAATGCCATAGTTTTTTAGCATAGATGTGAGAGGCTTTACCATAGTGGCAAGATTGGGGATGAAGCATTGCAATCCCTTCTTGTGACTAGGGAGGGGAATGTATAAAATATCCTCCACCATTTCTAGATCAATGGTAATGCCCTCATTTGGAAACTATGTGTCCAAGTAGTTTCCCTTGATCTATGGCAAACATACATTTTCTTGGATTTAAGGATATGCCATATTCTCTACACTTTTTGAAGACTTGCTCAAGATGGTCAAAGTGATCACCAACATGCTTTGAAAAAATAGTGATATCATCCAGGTAGATCAACACAAACTCTACCAGCACCCCCTTGAAAGCCATGGCCATTACTCTCTGAAAGGTTGCACCAACTTTTGTTCAGCCCAAAGGGCATTTTACTATATGCATAGGTATCTCACTTAATAGTGAACACTATTTTGTACTAGTCTAACTCTTGGATGAAAAATTGGTTATATTATGAATATCCTTCCAAGAAGTAAAACCTTTTTGAGTCGCTTACCTTTTGTAGGATTTGTTGCATAAAAGGGAGGGGATAATGGTCTTTAAGGGAGGTCCTATTAAGGTATTTTAAATCTATGCACAATTTGGTCTCCCTATTCTTTTCTTCATATGAACCAATTTTTCCACCTAAGAAGTGTGTTTGATTAGGAAAATGATCTTGGCTTTTGCCAATTTGGTCAACTATTTTCTCAGGAAAGGTTCAATCTTGGGGTTGATAGGCCTATTCTTTTGACTAATGGTTTTTACATTGGGATCTAATTTGACAATGTGCTAGGCCAAACTAGGGTCAAATCCTTTTAGGTTCTCATAGTTCCATACAACCACATCATCATAGTAATGACGAAGCTTAATAATGGTTTTTTGTTTAGACTTGAAACATATATTTCCCAATTTTAATAACTTGTCTTCTGCTACAATGATTGGCTTGTATTCACCCCCTTTTACAACCAAATTCATATTTTTATTTCTCAATTGGTCATTTGAGTTGAAAATTCCTTCTAGAGTGATGAGACCCTTTAGTAACTTTTTGTTGCTTAGCTACATGACTTGATCTTTGTATTAGTCTTACAACTATAGTATAGAAAATTGTATACCTTCACAATTTCACACTGTGTTTGGGTCCCTTAATTTATTGGACTTAATTAAGCTTCTAATTTTCCAAATTATGCATTCCAAAGCCTTATTCTTACCGTTTTTTGAAAGGAGAACCCACAATAAAAATAAATGCATTTAATAATTAAATTGCCTTAGATCATGTGTGTCCTGGAAATATAGGTTAGGACCCATTTGCCCATGGGTGAATGGGCCCCCTTTGTGAGCCAGGACCTAAATTAAAATATGTTTTTGGTGGCATTTTAATGATTAAAATTCAAATTTTAAGTGGGCTTTTGGTATCTATTTTTTGATAAATTGGATAAACACCTATAAATACATAGCCATTTGATCATTTGAAATCTAACAAGAAGCAAGAGGTGAAATTCAAGAGCAAATATTATTGTCAAGAGCATTCAAGAGAAGCATTATCAGTCATTTATATTAGTGTTACCATCAATTTTTAACCCCTCTTTAAAAGGTTCCTTCTAAAGTACGTATAAATAAAAAGGAGGTGCTTGTCGGTGTTTGGCTAAGTTTTAAAATCGTGATGGTTTTTGACTTGTTTCTCAAACTTATGTGTTTGGCTGAAAATAATTAGTTTAAATATTATAAATCCATATGTGGGTCCCAAAGATTGTGGGAACGCCTTAAGTAAGGGAGGTAGAGAATGTTAGCAAAATTACGTTGAGTTTTAAAACCTTTATCAGTCCTGACAAGGTTTTCAAAACTCACCTTTTCTCGATATCACTATTAATCAAGTTACAATAATCTTCTCAAGTGTTTCACATAAAGGTAACGATAAAATTAAAAGATGAAGTTCATTCATAAGGGCGACATGTAAGTGGGTTTATTCAACCTTGGTGGACTCTGACAGTTTTTCAAAACCTTTTTTTAGATGCATTTACCAGTATATTTGAGGGCTCAAATATAGTCATTTTTGAGGAAGAAATTACATGAAACAAGGATGCTCACAAGAAAATATAGTTTCCATACATATTTCCCATAAGTAAACAAAAGAAATTGCAGGCACTTGAAATAAAAAATAAAGATCTCCATGTTGCAAAGTAATCGAAAAACCAAAAAAAAATAAAAAAAAAATATATATATATATTATATATATATCTACAAAATTTTGTGTTACATTGCCAAAAAGGTGATTTCATAGTAGGGGTCTTTAGACCCATAGGGTAAATACGATGATATGAATGACCTCAATCACCTCCTGCATTCACTCAATCTATGCAGGGGAGAAAACATTTTCATTATACTCCATATAATGAGTGAATGTCTCCATACTGTTGCTTTCAAGGCTAACATGCATTAGAGTTACAGTTTGGCCGACCCTTTCATTTCACAACGCACAGGTGATGCATATAGCATCACCAATCAAGCCCACACGAGGTTGAACAAAAGCCCTCTCAGTGCATCTTCCATATTCTGCAGGAACTGTGGACTGACCAGATGCTCAACAGCCCACAAAGCCCATCTGAATAAGTCCAAAAGTGTGTATGATGTTATACAAGAAACACTCGAGTAGGGTGGCATTATGGACGTGCACTTGCACCAGGAAGTGCTCATTGATCACCTTACGAATACTTCTTCTTCCACATCACTGCGGATGATGAAGAATTCCTTCAACTAATCTTGCACTAGCCTACGAACAACACCACATTCAATGCCTTCTACAACTATGAATTCACTCTCCACAACTATCTCATTCGACAAGCTCGACATGCTTGAAGATGTAACTAACATTGTGCATAATGAATGGGATGGATTGGATTTATAAAATGACAGGGGCAAAATGACAAAGCTTTGTTTGAAGAAATAAATGTCAAAGTACACATAAATTGCTTCGACTTAATTAATTCAAGTGTGGAAATGTGATGGAGATCTTGTTAATTAGATTCAAGCAACCCTCAACATTTAAGGAGCTACATGGAATGATCTAGGTAGCATATCAACATTCATGGAGAAATGAAGGTGGCGATCATTTCACATGAAGTAAGCCACATGGCTTGCTTATACCAAGTGATGGTTCATCCTTTTGTATTTTCAATCAAGAAAAGGGATGCAATCGTAACCATCCCCAAAAATAGTAATTAGTGCACCGAATTTGTCATAATTTGACAAGATTAATTGATTTTCAATTGACTTTATTCGACTGTGTAGTAGTTAATAACCAATAAGTTGTTTCAAGAAACCTTAACTATTACAAGTCGAGAATGTTTAAATATGTTATCTTTTGGATTTGCAAGGGTCTAACATTTTGATCCCCCTTGCACTTTAATGCATGAGTGAGTCGATCTTAATAAAGGATCAAATTTTGTAGTTTCAATTCATTTTCTATGAATGGTTATTGTATTTGTGTAGTAATTGTAGATTAAATATTATTGTTTGTAAAAAAGTCTTTGAGATTTGATAGGCATTTGAACATTCCTTTCCTTTGAGAATGTGTTGTTATGTGGCATTTGATTTACTTTATTTACAATGAATGATTGGAATTGTGTTGAGTCGAGTCAACAAACATTGATAGTTTGATCTTTGAGTCATGATATTAACTATTTTTCAGTCATTTCATTTTAGCAGTAGTTAGTTTCAACATTGCTTTTCGCACTTGTATCATGGCTATGAGTAGGTGTTAGCTTACCTTTCCCACTTTCTAGTAAAAAACATACCCCATGTTTATATATTCTAGAAAATACAAAATTGTATCAGAAAAGGGAGTTGTACCTCAATTAAAATTCAGAGAAAGATCACCAATGCAATGGTGATCTCTCCAACTGTTGTGAACTGATTTTGTCCTTCTTGGGCATTATAGAGTAATTTTGTGTTCATTTTGGAAAAGAACAAATCTGTTCACTAACAGATTTTTGGCGATATCACTGGAGATCGAATGGAGGAACAATTTTTGTTAGAATATTTGGTTTATTGTGAAATTTTATTGAGTTGTCATTATATGATGAACAGATATGGTGTTACCACATGAAGGCATCTTTCCTGTGCTATAGCCAAGGCTAGATTTGGTTACATTAGAACAAGAAGACATCATCTCCCAACTAAATACACTCACGTGGAGGTACAAAAGAAGCGTGACATAATATATGCATGTAAGTTTGGTGCTTGAAGAAGAAGAGCTTGCACAACACCTGCCAAGACCGATGGTAGAAAGGTTCTCAAGAATTGAAATTGTTCATTATCCTAATCCGCCACCTTGACCTAACCAGAACCAAAACCCACCACTAGCTCTAAGAGCACCTCCACAAAAGTGATCAAACTTAAAATCATCTCTACCGAGATTGGCGACTCTATTTTAAATGAACCCATTCATCCTAGTTGCAATTTATCTTGATGGCCTCTTCATCATCTCAATTGTAAGGTCCAGAAGTCTCATTTACTAATTAAAAACATTAGTTTCCAAAATAATTTAATAGATAAAATAATTATAAAAAGATGTAGAATAAGAGAAATTATTAAATTACTTTCATCACTACATTCAAGTAACATACATCAATAGATCAAAGTATATCAAAATAAGGTCGCGCTTTCATTAGATTTACCCATGCAGGCTTTCACAAGAATTATCATCTCAACAAAACATGTAAACTCAAATACTGTAATCCAAAATTTAGGAAATAACAAGATCACAAATGCATCCACAAAGAATCCATAACACAAAGATTTCATAAGTGGAAAACCCTCTTAGGGATGAAAAACTACAAGTAAAAATGCCTTACTGGCTTAATGAAATGCCTCATTGGCAGAGCCTTACTGGCTACAAATTCTCAATGTTATAAGATGCCTCACTGGCAATGATCACACTGTCTCATTGACATGACCATCCATTCCATATTTCTGGGTATCATGAATATCACCCATAACAAGGAGCATAAGGAAGTTCTTTTACAAATTACATAAGTCCACAAGCAACTCTATCAAGTTTCACCAATGCATCATCATTCTTGCATATGAAATTAAGATAATGCCAATCTATCATGAACTGCTCCCAAGTATTTGCATGAAAGACCATTCCACCTCCAATGACCTCTCAAATACCATACAAGTACATTGAAAACCATAAGCCAATCACATAAAGCTTCATGAAAGTAATCCTAGGCCTACTACAAAGCACACATGCCTATGCAACAAGAATGCTTACTTCTAAACTCATTAATACATAGAGGCTTCAACAGTAAGAGGATAAAACTATAAAAGAGTTAAGAAGGTATACATATACAAGCTAGTGAATTTGTAATAAGTATATAATCTTTTACGAATAAATCTCAAGATTAACTAAGTGAGGGAATTCCTAATTCCTCCGTACGAACATGATAATCCATAATGCATGAGAAAAGTGTCATCACTGAAACTAAACTTTAACAAAGTAAGGTATGATTCAAAACTTATCTTTTATGTATGGTACAACATCCACAATATCATTTAACTAAAATCTACTAAGTATACAAATTAATGTCTAATTGTTTCCATAATCTATTTTACCCATTGCTTTGAAAGAGATAACGTCACTTTGCTTGCTAACGTAAAAGTAAATAAATACAAGATTTAATTCTTTTCTAGAAGTAATTCTCTTCCCAAAAGTTATTCTATGACATAATCATTAATTTTAAAGACAAAACTCACCCATTCCTTTTACTCACTATATATAGATATATCTACCATTACTAGTTTCCATAATATAATCTTATAAATCAAGTTCCCATACCAATTACTCTTTTGAACTTCTCTTAACAACTTTGTAAGAAACACCATACTATTAGAAAATATTAATCCAAGCATAAATATTTTGAAGGGAAAGATCTTTTGCATATTCAATTAACCCAAATATTAGCATAAGTCAATTAAATATAGATTTAATATGAACTTGTTAAAAATGCATCCCTTATCTATTCATTCTTAGTACAAAATGATTGAATGGGTTTTCTTTCCAAGTGCAAAAATATGAAGCAGTTAGTCATCCACTAAACAAGTTAGTAACAAAATAATACCATCTAATTATGTAGACCAAAAAAAGAGAAGAGAAATGAACAACTTATGGTTCCATGTTTTTAAGTAGTGCAGGTTGTAATAATTTCATATACAAGTTAGATTAATAATTAGAAATTAGTCATAGTTGTGTTTAAGGTTCTATTCTGATGAACAAGGAATGACATCTAGTTTTGGAGCTATTGATTTGGAAATTTTGGTTTTATCAGTTTCATAAGTATATTCCCATGACCGAAGCAACTAGAGCAAGAGTGTGCGAGTAGATTCTCTTACGCTAATATATATCCGTCAGGGAGGCAAATTGACAAGAGAAATTATGGACCATGAGGAAGAAGACTCTTAAAAAAAGGAAGATTCTCCTTGGAGTTTGTTCATTAAGTTGTGCAGTGACGGTAATAGCATTGCCCAATCTAAAGAACAAGCGTAACAAAAAATAGAGTTGGATGATGAAGACATTCATTTCCAAGCTAACAATTGCATTGGAGATGCCGACGACACACAAGACAAAATAAGAGCCACTCAAAAGCTAGAGAAGTAATATTTCCATGGCATCACAATGATCTTGCAGTTGAAGCTAGAAAATTAGCTTGCCCAACTTGAGACATATTTAATTATGTCCGGAGTATAAATTATTCCTTTTGCACATTAAAGCTTAGTAATTATGCACTAAATTATGGGATTGTAATGTTTATTCATTGATTTTGAAGAAATTGCCATAGACAAATAGATGGGAGGATTTTAAGAAACAAACAAAAAAAAGATTTATCATGTTTGCTATGAAGAGGAATGCACAATTAAATGATAATAGTTTACAAAGGGAACAACAAAGCATAAGGGTACACTACCGACTTTGAGAGGCAATAAATTCATTTGGAATTTGAGCATATAAGACTTAGACCTGTTGGTGAAGAACCTTGAAAGTCTTGATACCAAGGAGACAGTCTTAATGGTTGAAGTCCATTGTTGAAGCATGTGTCTAAGCATGTTGCAACGATATGGATAAGAAAGGCTCATAATTGTCATCTGATACAAATCAACAAGTTGCTCCAAAGCCAAAAGGGAAAGGCGAATTAAAAAGTAAGAGATTTGCAACCATTTTTGTAAACAATACAAATGCTTAAAAATCATTGTGGATATTTTTATATCGATGGTTATATTAGGATAACTACTAGAAGCTCCACTTAAAATTAGATCCAGTGAAACAAAGCCTCTATCCTTGGTTCATGCCAATAAATAATAGACTCTTCTCTTGCATTATCATATACTGTTCATAAACAAAAGGAACGACATTAGGCAGCTATTGACAATGATTAAACATGCCTTCTAATATTCAATGCCTTGTCTATGGACAACTATCGTTTAGTTTATCATATAGATCCTAAAGCTATGAATTCTATTAAGGATAAGCATCTACAGGCCGAAATCTGAAGGAGCAACATAAAGGGCGATTAAGGTTGTTGCAGCTAAGAGATACCATCAGGCTTAGTCTATATGAGGCCCATGACCCCCCCTTAAGGAGGGTGTGTTTCCTATGGAGGGAGTTACCTCCACATGGTAGTCATCCTCTGAGAGAATGCGCAGATGGGAGGGCTATGCCTTCACAAAAAAATTTAAAAAATTCTTCCTACTATAATTTAAATCATAATTTTCTCCATTTGGTGATTCAAATCAACAATGCATCAAGACTAAAAAAAGATAGTGATACTATAATTATAATTACAAATGTATATTTATATATATTGACATTTTGGTTAAATACAAATGTCTATATATTTATATGCATATCTATTGCAAGGAGAATAAGCCAAAATAATTAGGGCAATACAGTCTGGTCACATAATATACTACAGAGGTTATATACGTTTGCACACTAAATACATAGTTTCCCAGAGATAAACAATTGGGGTTTTTTAAAATGAATGAATTCAATCTTTCCTCAACGATCATTTATCTACGCATTTTGATATTGAAGGAATTGGGGAAAGAATTTGGAAACTTGGTATTCGTTTTCAACTTGAGTATCCTCTTCTTCTTCTTCTTGCCACCGTTTAGTTTACTGTGCTTCAGAAAAACCCTCTTCCCAGCATTCAGTTTTCAGTTATCTTTTTGCATAGCAAATCAAGAAAGTTTTTGAAAAACAATTGTGTTTTCGTTCCTAATTTTTCCTTCTTTTAAAGTTTTCTTTCTTTTAGTTTTTCCCCAAAAACCTAATCTTGAAAATAATAAATAAATAAAGTTTATTTCATGCACAATATTTATCCCAATAAATATTAATAAAGAATGCCTATTTTAATTTCAGAAATAATAGATAAGCCATTTTGATTTGCAATTGATATATTTATTCAAATAAACAATAACGAAATACTACTTACTTGCACAATAAATAATTTTCCTAAATAACAAGGTATTTTCATTTAATTGTAATTAAATTTATTATTCTAAATAAAAAACATTATTGAAGAATGAGTTTTCTAATTAAAATATAATTAATTCCCTTTTGTTTCATTATGAATTAAATTATAAATTAATTTAACCAAACATTATAAAATTATGAATAATAAAAATAGGGGTCGTGACATCGACCTTGGGGAACCATCTTTCGTCCCTTAGCATTGCCAAGTTATATGTAATATCCCTTGAGAATCTGACCTTGTTTTGCTGATATGAACTTCAAGGAATATTGTCAAACAGTTGTCTTGTAACTTTTGTACTTGTTGATTGTAGTTTCTTTTTGATATTTTTAAATATGCATTCAATGAACTCAAATGAACATGTACCAAAGTCTGAAACTAATTAAGGATGCAAGGTAACATTCTTTTTGGCTTTTTCAATTAAGATAGATGACTGAGAATGCATGTAACTGATACCTACAACCAATAAGCATTTCTACAAACACTTGGCATGCATACTAGTGTTTCCATATGAACCGAAATGGAAAATGACATTAATGCAAACATTTGCCATGCAAACTATTGGACTAAAATGAATGCTACAACAATGACATTTTATCAAACATTTAGCGTGCATCCCATCTAAGCGATGAATACCTACAACAAGAAGGTTATTATGTCAAACACTTAGCAATCCCAAACTCCTCTATTGTTGATAGGAAATTGATTACAATGTTGATATGATATGCAATACAATGTTGCAACTACTTGACAGAAAACCAACCCCTACAACAATGTGATAATTTGACAAATAGTTGGCATACCAACTCCAACTTCTTATATTTTCAATTTGATTACAATCTTGACTGATTTACAATGATAGAGAAGATGGACTCCCATGTGCTACTTATAATGCAATGATGTTGATAAGACTACAACTGAAATAAAATGCAAACAAAGTGAACCTAGAAAATGGACGATCCTTGAATTCAATGCTGATAAGACCTTCTTCTATTTGCAACACTCCAAACTAACAATATTTCTTGACCTTCCCTTGCCTCCAATGTGCTAAAATCTGGTCTGTATAGGCTACGAATTGACTGAAGGGACTCAATGATTTTTTTTATGATTTTCTCTTCCCAAATCGATGAGTAAAGGCTACAACCATAGTCTTAAGCATGCTATGATTATTCTTGACTGAAAATTCACAATTTTCTTGTGATAAAATATGAATATTCTTTGCCAAAATTGTCCTCAATAATGCAACTGAAATCTAGAAATGTTCTTCAATTTTATCTCCAAATCGTACTCCAAATTTGGCAAGTGTATAAGTCTGAAATATTCTCCTTTCAATGATGATTACAGTAATACAACAACTACCCAATCAACTCAGTTAGGGAAATAATACAACATCTATTGCACCTATCATTTCTCTTCAATTAAGCACCTGTAGAAACCCTGGATGGATTTTTCAACTCCAGTTAGGGTTGATCTTTCACAATTGAACCTGGTACCTTAGAGTTTTCAAATCCTCAGGCAAATGCAAGCATTCAAGCTTATACCACGTAGGTATGAATAGAATATAAGTAAAATCCAAGTGTGCCCAAATAACTAGCAATGAGCTTCTTATATACTTTTTCTAACCCATCTCTAAGAAGATTCTAGAATATATTTTTATTTTATTCTTTAAGTGACTTTTTGATATATCATTTTATTATAGTCACTTTATTAAATTAATTATAATAAATTTACCTTTGAGATATTATTTTATTAAGATAATTTTATTAAATAATTAATGTAATACTCCACTTTAATTTAATTAAAATAATCAATTAGTCATCCTTATGAAATATCAATATTTGGACAACTTAATTAATTAATTTAATTTAATTACTCTACCTCCAAATCGAGGACATGACAGTCCTCCCTTCCCAAAGATTGCTTTCCCTCAAGCAAATCCACATCTGCCAAACCATCCAATTGCCACAGTACCTGAAGCCCGAAATGGAGAATCACCTGCATGTGTCCACCAACCACCTAGATCCCAAGTGATCCTGAGAAGAACTCCAACCAACATCCTCTGAATATAGCTGAAGTTCCTATCACTATGAAGTTCTATCCATTTGTGAGGCAAACTATCCAACAAGAGAACTCCTGGATCCCAAACCTGTATATCTGCCCCACCATGCCAACTCCAAGTACTGCAATAATAATCCTCATGCATCCAATCTCTCCAAAAAAAATCTCCACCGGGATCACATGAATAAACTGGAAGTTTGTCCATCTCAACACCAATGGACTTTCGTTGTGCCACTCTAATACCCCTTAGAGTCCAAGTCTCGAACTCCTGCTATTGGAAACACCCAATTGGAGAACTCTTGAAGTGAGAGACCTCTCAAACTTGGACTCATCATCAATATTTCCTCTAACACCAAGGTGATAATCCCAAATCCATCTATCCACCTTAACTGTTGTTGCCTTCAAAGTAGTACTGTCAACACTCAATGAAGTATGAGGTAGAACACATGGTATAGCTGGAATACACCAACCCTTCAGTTGAAAAATCTTATCAACCTCATCACAAACATTAGAACAATGTGCATTTTCATATTCATCCTTTCTTTGAATAAAGAGTCTTCGAATGTTATCTATCCCTTTTTGCCTTGCTATGTTGATGAGATTGATCTTTTCTTTGACTTCCTGACGATGTTGTATTGCATTGGTAGCCACTAATTTAGCCCCTTTGTATTTTTGCATCCATTCTTCATTAATCTTTTTAGACTTCTTTACCTCTTCCATGCCAAAATATACAAAATCAGTCCTCTTATGCTTGATATTTTCATCTCTATCAATTGGTGTAGGGCTACCATCAATGGGTGATGTCATATCATTGAATTTATCATGATCAAAAGCTCCTATCTCATGAGAATGATGGGACATAATGTTGATGTCTTCAAACAAATCAGTAATGACATCATGCCATTGTATAGTATCTTCCTTGTCATGTGAAGCCAAATCACTCGTGGTTGTTCCACTAAGTGAATGATCAACATTCCCATCCATCTTTATGTCTTCATGTAGCTGCTCTAATGTAGTTGGTTTGACTTCAACCACCTCGTTCTCTTCTTCAATATTGAAGTCATCATGAAGTGTCATGTGCTCAACATCTTTCTCTATGCAAATATGATTTTTTCTCTCCTTAGGACCAATTGTAGGTTGATCACTAGCTGCTAAAAAAGCATCATGGAGACTTTTAGATGTGTTTCCATACAAGGTAACATTCTTTTTGGCTTTTTCAATTAAGATAGATGATTGAAAATGCATGTAACTGATACCTACAACCAATAAGCATTTATACAAACAGTTGGCATGCATACTAGTGTTTCCATATGAACTGAAATGGAAAATGACATTAATGTAAACATTTTCCATGCAAACTATTGGACTGAAATGAATGCTACAACAATGACATTTTATCAAACATTTAGCATGCATCCCATCTAAGTGACGAATACCTACAACAAAAAGGTTATTATGTCAAACACTTAGCAATCCCAAACTCCTCTATTGTTGATAGGAAATTGATTACAATGTTGAAATGATATGCAATACAATGTTGCAACTACTTGACAGAAAACCAACCCCTACAACAATGTGAAAATTTGATAAATAGTTGGCATACCAACTCCAACTCCTTATATTTTCAATCTAATTACAATCTTGACTGATTTACAATGATAGAGAAGATGGACTCCCATGTGCTACTTATAATGCAATGATGTTGATAAGACTACAACTGAAATGAAATGCAAACAAAGTGAACCTGGAAAATGCATGATCCTTGACTTCAATGCTGATAAAACCTTCTTCTATATGTAGTACTCCAAACTAACTATATTCCCTAACCTTCCTTGCCTCCAATGTGCTAAAATCTGGTCTGTACAGGCTGCGAATTGACTGAAGGGACTCAATAATTTTTATTTTTTTTCTCTTCCCAAATTGATGAGTAAAGGATACAACCATAGTCTTAAGTATGCTGTGATTATTCTTGACTGAAAATTCATAATTTTCTTGCAATAAAATCTGAATATTCTCTACCAAAATCATCCTTAATAATGCAACTAAAATTTGGAAATGTTCTTCAATCTTATCTCCAAATCGTACTCCTCCAAATTTGGCAAATGTATAAGTCTAAAATATTCTCCTTTCAATGATGATTACAGTAATACGACAACTACCCAATCAATTCAGTTAGGGAAATAATACAACAACTATTGCACCTATTAATTCTCTTAACAATGGCTCTGATACCACTATAATATCCCTCACCCAAATTGACTGAAAATGGTTGCCTTGTACTTGAGGAATTTTGTCAAACAATTGTCTTGCAAGGTCTAAGTTTGTTGTCTTGAGTTTATGTTTGTCTTGATTGGTTTTTGTGATGCAATAATGCTTGAAATTGATATGAGAGATATTATTCTAAGTGTTGTAAATGAAAGTAATGCAATTCTAACACTAAATGCAGCCTTTCAATGCAATTACATGACTGTATCAACAAGTGAGTACCTCTAGAAATTATCACAAACACTTGTCATACAAAGTATATATCCAATGAACATTGACATAATGACAAGCAATTATCATGCAACCTTATTTCTCCCTAATCAATATATATGATGGTCTAGTTACAATGCAATTCTAAGACTCTTGGCTTACAAAATGATATCAAATGTATGACAACCCTACTATGATTATGTACCTACAACAATGATCTCTATGATGACATATACTATGCAAAATACATCAAAGAACTTGATATAATCATGACAATGAAGCTGAGATGAATGGTAGCTTGTCACACAATGAATATCCACCAAGAAGTGATGAAGTCGACCCTCTAAGAGTTTTGCCCCTATTATGATCTGTAACCTTTGATATAAAATTATAGTAGCTCCAAACCTCTCTCAAAATGCATAAAAACCATTGCCATACCCTCCAAAATGGTGTGCTCCAAGTCTAATATGAAATTGATGCCAAATGTGCCTTGTATGAGCAAAGTCGTGGTCCTCTACTAGCCACCAAAATACTGAAAATGCAAATCAAATAATGTGCAATGCAAAATCATCCTTGGTAGGAAAAATCGATGATGACTCCAACTGAAATCAATCCTCCAATGCAAACCCCCAATCGATCTCCACAAAATTGGCCCTTGGCCACTAAATTTTGAGCACAATGTGAAAGACTGAAATATCCTCCACTCTTATCTAGCTAGGGTTGATATTGCACAACTGAAACCGATACCTTAGAGTCTTCAAACCCTCAGGCAATGAAAGCATTCAAGCTCTCTTTCTACCACACAGGTATGTAAGAAGTAATAAAATCCAAGTGTGCCTAAATGACTAGCAATGAGCTTCTTATATACTTTTTCTAACCCATCTCCAAGAAGCTTCTAGAATATTTTATTATTTTATTCTTTAAGTGAATTTTTGATATATCATTTTATTATAGTCACTTTATTAAATTAATTATAATAAAGTTACCTTTGAGATGCTATTTTATTAAGATAACTTTATTAAATAATTAATTTAATACTCCACTTTAATTTAATTAAAATAATCAATTAGTCATCCTTATGAAATATCAATATTTGGACAACTTAATTAATTAATTTAATTTAATTACTCTGCCTCCAAATCGGGGACATGACATTATACCTCGCTTCCTGAAGGATTTAGGGAACATCTCCTTGTGTTTATTGGAGAACACGCACAGGACCCTGAAGACCAATGATATGCCTTTGTTACTTCATGTGCTTCCATTGACGTTGTCGAAGAAAATGTAGTCATTTTCCTTTTTGTTGCCTCTTTGGAGGGCTAAGTAGAAAAATGGTTCATGCAACTTACAAAGGGAAGCATTATGAATTGGAGTGCTCTCAAAGACAATTTTCTTGAGATATTTAAGATTGTGGTCAATATAATAGCCTGCTTGAGGTTTCTTTTTGACATCCAAAGGAATGTAAATGAAAGTGTTAAAAAATTTTATTGAAAGATTCACTAGGATTTTGAATTAGATTCCACATTCTAGTAGGCCCAATGAAAACAATGTAGTTGCCACCCTTATGCACACTTTGCCTCTGAGAATTCATTTTGTCTTGAGGAGAAGAGATATATCTAGCTTTGAAGCAATGAATATTGAAGCCATAAGAATTGAAGAAGAATTGGAGAGACACAGTGAGTTGAGTGGTGGGATTGTTTCCATCTTGAATCTCCTCCCAAGGGAGGTTATTAATATTTTAAGTAACGATGAATCACCTCAAGGTGATCTTTTGAATCTGAATTCTCCACAACTATCAAGGTTTTCTATAACTCACATAGTTGAAGATGCAAGCGAAGTTGAACTATCAGGACCAGAGAATGAGGATTCTAACGATTTAGATGGTGATGATGAGTTTTATGATTGCGATAGCATGTGTCCTAAAATCGCCATTCGAAGAAACACAAATTGGTCTCTCATCCCTAATGCTGCTCAAGGGAAAATGGAGATTCATGAGAGTGATTTCTTGGAGCTCAACATTATGCCAATTCTTGCTCTAGAAATTGGAAAGGAGAAAGAAGAATTTTCTTTGAAAAGAAATACTCATCAAGGATAAATAAAAAGGAAAGTTTGTGTTGACAAGGAAAACACAATTGAATTTTTGAAAGTTCACAAAGACTTGCAACTCCCGACAAAGGTTATGTTCATGTGTAAGCTAAAGGGTGATGTTAATGATTTTGGGAATGTATGTAACTACTATGTCCTGGCAGAGTTTATTTTGACTGACAGAAGGTTTCATCAGCTGTACGATGCATGTGTAGTTTTGTCCTCATTACTCAAATGACTACTCTTAAAGTTGAGGTGATTGGAAAAATGAAAAAAGAGAGGACTTGGGATCTTTTCATTCAATGGCTTATTCAAACATTCAAAGGAGGAGTGACAACATCTCCTTACCATGTAAGTATTTTCACTTTCTAGTTTAGGTTTCTGAAGATGCTTTTGGGATGTGGTCATGTTGGTCTTAAACGTCGGGGGTCATATTTTTCTCAACCCATTAACGACTATGTATTATAGTTTCCTTTCCTTACCATTGCTGGTAGGGGTCTCCTACCATTGTAAATAGTTTTCTTTCCCTTCAAGTTTTGGTGTGTGGCCCCACTTTTTTGTGTTCAATCCTTTTTTTTCTTTGAATCTCGACTCTATTGCCCAATGCTTAAGAAATTGGTAGTTCTAAATTTTAATGTCTGGGTTCATGTCTTCGTCCTTAGCAATCCTTGTCCCTAGTCAGAGCTAGTTGTTACCATCAATTTTTAACCCCTCTTTAAAAATTTCCTTCTAAAGTACATATAAATAAAAGGGGGTGCTTTTAGGGGTTTTGCTAAGTTTTAAAACTGTGACGGTTTCTGACTTTTTTCTCAAACTTATGTGTTTGGTAAAAAATCATTAGTTTAAAGATTGCAAATCCATCTGTGGGACCCAAAGATTGTGGGAATGTCTTAAGTAAGCAAGGCGAAGAACATTCATGGAATTACATTTATTTTAAAACCTTTGTCGATCTCGATAGGGTTTTCAAAACTCACCTTCTCTCAATATCATATTTGATTAAGTTACAACAATCTTCTCAAGCATTTCACATAAAGGTAATGGGAAAATTAAAAGATGAAGTTCATTCATAAGGGAAAAATGTAAGTGAGTTTCTTCAACCTTGGTGGACTCTGATAGTTTTTCAGAACCTTTTTAGATGCATTTACTAGTATATTTGAGGGCTCAAATATATTCATTTATGAGGAAGAAATTACATGAAACAAGGCTACTCACAAGAAAATACAATTTCCATACATATTTCCCATATGTAAACAAAAGAAGTTGCAGACACTTGGAATAAAACAAATAAAGATCTCCATGATGCAGAGTAATCGAAAAACCAAAAAGATATATATATATATATATATATATATATATATATATATATATATATATCAACAAATTTTGTATTACACTTTCAAAAAGGTGATTTCATAGTAGGGGTCTTTAGACACATAGGGTAAATACGATGATATGAATGGCCTCAATCACCTCCCGCATTCGCTCAATCTGTACAAGGGAGAAAATATTTTCATTATACTCTACATAATGAGTGAATGTCTCCATGTTGTTGCTTTCAAGGCCAACATGGATCAGAGTTACAGTTTTGCCGACCCTTTCATTTCACAACACACAAGAGATGCAAATAGTGTCACCAATCAAGCCCATGTGAGGGTGAATGGAAATACCTCTCAGCGTATCTTCCACATTTTTCAAGAACCGTGGAAGGACCAGATGCTCAAGAGCTTGCAAAGCCCATCTGAATAGTACAAAAGTGTGTATGATTTTATACAAATGTCAAGTAGGGTGGCATTATGAACATGCACTTGCGTCAGGAAGTGCTCACCGATCACCTTATGGATGACTTCTTCTTCCACATCGTTGTGGATGATGAAGACTTCCTTCAGCTGATCTTGCACTAGCCTATGAACAACACCACATTCAACACCTTCTACAACTATGAAGTCGCTCTCCATAACTATCTCATTCGACGAGCTCGACACGCTTGAAGATGTAACTAGAACATTGTGCAAAATGAATGGGATGGATTAGATTTATAAAATGATAGGGACAAAATGGTGGATCTTTTTTTGAAGCAATAAATGTCAAATTACACACAAATTGCTTCAACTTAATTAATTCAAGTGTGGCAATGTGATGGAGATCTTGTTAATTGGATTCAAGCATCCCTCAACATTTAAGGAGCTGCACGAAATGATCTAGGTGGCATATCAATAGTCATGGATAAATCAAGGTGGCGATTATTTCACATGAAGTAAGCCACATGACTTGCTTATATCAAGCAATGGTTCATCCTCCTGTCTTGTCAATTGAGAAACATGATGCAATCATAACCATCCACAAAAATAGCAATTAATGTAGGGAATTTGTCATAATTTGACAAGATTAATCGATTTCTAACCGACTTTATTCAACTATGTAGTAGTTAACAACCAAGAAGGCATTTCAAGAAACCTTAACCATTACAAGTTGAGAATGTTTAAATATGCTATCTTTTGGATTTGCAAGGGTTTGACATTTTGACCCCCCTTGCACTTTGATGCATGAGTGAGAATCAATCTTAATAAAGGATCAAATTTTGCAGTTTCAATTCATTTTTTGTGAATGGTTATTGTCTTTGTGCAGTGATTATAGATTAAATATTAATATTTGTGAAAAAGTCTTTGAGATTTGGCAAGAATTTGAACATTTCTTTCCCTTGAGAATTTGTTGTTCTATGACATTTGATTTACTTTATTTATAATGAATGATTAGAATTGTGCTAAGTCGAGTCAATAAACGTTGATAGTCTGATCTTAGAGTCATGATATTAACTATTTTCCAGTCCTTTCATTTCAACAGTAGTTAGTTTCAACACTTCTTTCTGCACTTGTATCATGACTACGAGCAGGTGTTAGATTACCTTTCCTACTTTCTGGTAAAAAGCATACCCAATGTTTATATATTCCAAAAAATACAAAATTGTATCAAAAGAGGAAGTTGTACCTCAATTAAAATTCAAAGGAATATCACCAATGTAATGGTGATCTCTCCAACTGTTGTGAGCTTATTTCATCCTTCTTGGGAATTATAAAGTCAGTTTGTGTTCATTTTGGAAGTGGACAAATCTGTTCACTAACAAATTTTTGGCGATTCTACTGGAGATCGAATGGAGGAATAGTTTTTGTTAGAATTTCTAGTTTATCATGATATTTTATTGAGTTGCCATTGTATGATGAGTAGAGACAGTGTTACCACATGAAGGCATCTTTCCCATGTTGTAGCTAGGGCTAGATTTGGTTACATCAGAACAAGAAGACATCATCTCTCAAATAAACACACTCACGTGGAAGTACAAAAGAAGCACAACAAAATATATGCATGTAAGTTTGGTGCTTAAAGAAGAAGAATAGCTTGCACAATGATCGCCAAGACCAGTGGTAGAAAGGTTCCCGAGAATTAAAATTGTTCATTATCCTAATCTTCCACCTTAACCTAATTGGAACAAAAACCCACCACCAGCTCGAAGAGTTCCACCACAAAATTGATTGAACTTAAAATTATGTCTATCGTGATTGGCGACTCTACTTTAAAAGAACCCATTCATCCTAGTTGCAATTTATCTTGATGGCTCTTCATCATCCCAACCTTGGGGAATCATCTTTGGTCCCTTAGCATTGACAAGTTATACCCCACTTCTTGAAGGATTTATGGACCATCTTCCTATGTTTACTGGAGAACACACATAGGACCCTAAAGACCACCTATATGCCTTTGTTACTTCATGTGCTTCCATCGGTGTTGTTGAGGAAAATGTAGTTATTCGCCTTTTTGTTGCCTCCTTGGAGGGTCGAGTAGCAGATGGTTCATGCAACTTAGAGAGGGAAGAATTACAAATTGGAGTGCTCTCAAAGACAATTTTCTTGAGATATTTAAGATTGTGGTCAATATAAGAGCCCGCTTGAGGATTCTTTTTGACATCCAAATGAATGAAAATGAAAGTGTTAGAATTTTTATTGATAGATTCACTAGTATTTTGAATCAGATTCCATGTTCCAATAGGCCTAATGAAAACAATCTAGTAGCCACCCTTATGCATGCTTTGCCTCTAGAATTTCATTTTTTCCTGAGGAGAAGAGGCATATCCAGCTTTGAAGCAATGAAATTGAAGCCGTAAGAATTGAAGAAGAATTGGAGAGACACTGTGAGTTGGGCAGTGGGATTGTTTCCATTTGGAATCTCCTTCTAAGGGAGGTTCTTAATATTTCAAGTAATGATGAATCACCTCAAGGTGATATTTTGAATCTAACTCCTCCATAATTGCCAAGGTTTTCTATGACTCACATAGCTGAAGATGCAAGCGAAGTTGGATTATTAGGACCAAAGAACGAGGATTTTGACGATTCATATGGTGATGAAGAGTTTTATGATCATCATAGCACGTGTTCTAAAATTTCCATTCAAAGAAACACATATTGGTAATTCATCCCTGATGCTGCTCAAGGGAAAATGTAGATTCATGAGAGTGATTTCTTGGAGCCCAATGTCATGCCAATTCCTACTCTAGAAATTGGAAAAGAGAAAGAAGAATTTTCTTGAGAGAGAAATACTCATCAAGGACAAATATAAAGTAAAGTGTGTGTTGATAGGGACAAAACAAATGAATTTTTAGAAGTTCACAAAGACTTGCAACTCCTGAAAAAGGTTATGTTCATCTGTAAGCTAAAGGGTGAAGTTAATGATTTCGGGAATGTATGTAACTTCCATGTCCTGACAGAGTTTATTTTGACTGACGAAACAACTGCGCTTAATTAGGAGAATGAGATATTATGTTTCATTAGCTGTATGATGCCTGGGTAGTTTTGTCCTCATTACTTAAATGACTACTCTTAAAGTCGAGGTGACTGGTGAAACATAAAAAGTGAGGACCTAGGATCTTTTCATTCAATGGCTTATTCAAACATTCAAAGGAGGAGTGACAACATTTCCTTACCATATAAGTTTTTTCACTTTCCAGTTCAGGTTTTTGAAGATGCTTTTGGGATCTAGTCATTTTGGTCTTAAACGTTAGGGGTCATATTTTTCTCAACCCGTTAACGACTATGTATGATAGTTTCCTTTCCTTACCATTGTTGGTAGGGGTCTCCTACCATTGTAAATAGTTTTCTTTCCCTTCAATTTTTGGTGTGTGGCCCCATTTTTGTTGTGTCTGATCCTTTTTTTTCTTTGAATCTTGACTCTGTTTCCCAATGGTTAAGAAACTGGTAGTTCTGAATTTCAAAGTTTGGGTTCATGTCTTCATCCTTAGTAGTCCTTGTCCCCAGTCAGAGCCAGCTGTTACCATCAATTTTTAACCCCTATTTAAAAAGTTCCTTATAAAGTACGTATAAATAAAAAGGGGGTGCTTGTTGGGGTTTGGATAAGTTTTAAAACCGTGATGGTTTCTGACTTGTTTCTTGAACTTATGTGTTTGGCTGAAAATCATTAGTTTAAAGATTGTAAATCCGTTTGTGGGACCCAAAGATTGTGGGAATGGCTTAAGTAATCAAGGCGAAGAACGTTAGTAGAATTACATTGAGGTTTAAAACCTTTATTGATCCTGACAAGGTTTTCAAAACTCACCTTTTCCCAATATCATTATTGATTAAGTTATGACAATCTTCTCAAACGTTTCACATAGAGGTAATAGGAAAATTGAAAGACGAAGTTCATTCACAAGGGTGACATGTAAGCAGGTTTCTTCAACCTTGGCGAACTTTGATAGTTTTTAGAACCTTTTCAAATGCATTTACTATTATATTTGAGGACTCAAATGTATTCATTTCTGAGGAAGAAATTATATGAAACAAAACTCCTCACAAGAAAATACAGTTTCCATACATATTTCCCATAAGTAACCAAATTGGAATAAAACAAATAAAGATCTCTATGATGCAGAGTAATCAAAAAACCAAAAAGATATATATATATATATACGACAAAATTTTGTATTACATTGCCAAAAAGGTGATTTCATAGTAGGGGTCTTTAGACACATAGGATAAATACGATGATATGAATGGCCTCAATCACCTCCTGCATTCGCTCAATCTATGCAAGGGAGAAAATATTTTCATTATATTCCACATGATGAGTGAATGCCTCCATGTTGTTGCTTTCAAGTTCAACATGCATCAGAGTTATAGCTTGTCTGACCATTTCATTTCGTAGCGCACAGGAGATGTAAATAACATCACCAATTAGGTCCATGCAAGGGTGAATGAAAATCCCTCTCAACGCATCTTCCACATTCTACAAGAACCATGGACAGACCAAATGCTCAACAACCCACAAAGCCCATATGAATAGTTGAGAAGTGTGTATGATGTTATACAGGAAATGCTCGAGCAGGGTGGCATTATGAACATGCACTTGCACCAAAAAGTGCTCACCAATCACCTTACAATTGAATTCTTCTTTCAAATCACTATGGATAATGAAGACTTCCTTCATCTAATCCTACACTAGCCTACAAACAACACCACATTCAACTCCTTCTACAACTATGAAGTTGCTCTCCACAACTATCTCATTCAATGAGCTTGACATGCTTGAAGATGTAACTAACATTGTGTAGAATGAATGCGATAAATTGGATTTATAAAATGATAGGGGAAAAATGGTGGAGCTTTGTTTGAAGTAATAAATGTCAAAGTACACACAAATTTATTCAACTTAATTAACTCAATTGTGGTGATGTGATGGAGATCTTATTAATTGGATTCAAGCATCCCTCAGCATTTAAGGAGTTGCACGAAATGATTTAGGTGGCATATCAATAGTCATGGAGAAATTATGGTGGCGATCATTTTGTATGAAGTAAGCCATGTGGCTTGCTTATATCAAGCGATGGTTCATCCTCCTATCTTGTCAATCGGGAAATGAGATGCAATCATAACCATCCCCAAAAATAGCAATTAATTCAAGAAATTTTTCATAATCTAACAAGATTAATTGGTTTTCAACCAACTTTATTCGATTGTGTAGTAGTTAACAACTAAGAAGACATTTTAAGAAACCTTAACCATTACAAGTTGAGAATGTTTAAATATGTTATCTTTTGGCTTTGCAAAGGTGATATTTTGACCCCCCTTGCACTTTGATGCATGAGTGAGAATCGATCTTAATAAAGGATCAAATTTTGAAGTTTCAATTTATTTTTTGTGAATGCTTATTGTCTTTGTGCAGTGATTATAGATTAAATGTTAATGTTTGTGAAAAATTCTTTGAGCTTTGACAAGAATTTGAACATTCCTTTCCTTTGAGTTCATGCATTGTTCTGTGGCATTTGATTTACTTTATTTATAATGAATGATTGGAATTGTGTTGAGTCAAGTCAGCAAATGTTGATAGTCTGATATTTGAGTCATGATATTAACTGTTTACTAGTCCTTTCATTTCAATAATAGTTAGTTTCAACATTGCTTTCTGCACTTGTATCATGGCTATGAGTAGGTGTTAACTTACCTTTCCTACTTTCTAGTAAAAAGCATACCCTGTGTTTATATATTCCAGAAAATACAAAATTGTATCATAAGAGGGAGTTGTACCTTAATTAAAATTTAGAGGAAGATCACCAATGCAATGGTGATCTCTCTAACTATTGTGAGCTGATTTCGTCCTTCTTGGGTGTTATAGAGTCATTTTGTGTTCATTTGGAAAAGGACAAATGTGTTCACTAACGAGTAGGAATCAAGATCCTAACATCATGTCAAAGTTTGTGTGTTCATGTTGTCTTGCTAAGGCTAACAAGTGTTGTAGGTCTTCATACATCCAAGCAAATTAGGAAATCAAGATCCAATTCCCTTGAAGTGATGTGTATGTATCCAGTCCTTCAAGGAAGCAATTGAAGGGTAGTGACTTACAACAATACAATTGTTCATTCATCACTTCCTTCCTTTCCATTCAAGGTTTTTATTATTGAAATTTCCATTGTGAAAGTGGAAACACTATTGACGAGGTTTGACTGAGACAAGCCCCTAAAATGGCCCAACATTTTCTCCCCCTTTGAATGTGCAAGTTACTAGTTGAAGAAGGATAGAAGAGATCTTGAAGAACAATTTTGTATTATTGCATTTTTTGTCATCATTCTTGTTAACCTACATAAACTAATTTGTAGAATTTATTTCTAACATTTTGACAAGTTTGTAAGTGGAAAAAAGCATATTAGATCTAGCACTAGAGGATTATAAAAAGTGGTTTTGGAAGAGCTAACAAGGACCCATTCACCTAGGGGATAATTAGTCCTTCTGCACATGTCAGAATGAACTTTTGGTGATAGGTACATGCCCTATGATATCTCCCAGATCTACCTAAAAAGTGTTGTCATAGTCTGCTTATCTTCGGGAATCTGTATTTTACATATTAGGTCATATAGTTTCATTAGTTCAATCATTTTAAATCATTCTTAATTATCCTAAGACCCAAAAGAATCCACCAACCCAGGTTTGAGTAAGGTTTAAAGTCAATCTCTTGGCTTTGTGGTTAGTAATTATAATGAAAATTTTGGAGAGGCCCCTTGAATCCTACGTTTTTTGCATTAAGGCCTAAGATAAACTTTTCCCCACATTTTCAACAACATAGACTGATTTCTAATAGAAAACTCTACTTCATTTCACAAGAAGTTGACTATTTGTTGGTTATTTCAAAGACTTACCAATTTGCTTGGTTGTTTGGGATAGTAGGCCTCACCAAGGATAACTTTAAGAAACCCCCCTAAGAAAACGTATAAAAACCTGGTGAGTCTTGCATCATTTCTAAAAAAATAATAATTCTGTTGGTGCATTTTTATTTTTTTGGGGAAATAAATTTTAATTCTATTGGAAGTTTTTTTAATTACTATAAGTTTGTAGAAAATCCTGGTGAATTATAGTTTTATTGAAACCAATAAAGTAGTTTCATTGGCAAACTAAACCTATATTCAAACTAATAAAATACTTTCGTTGGTGAATTAAACATGTTTTCAAACCAATAAAATATTTTTGTGGTGAATTAAACATGTATTAAAATGAATAAAATATTTTTGTTGGTGAATTAAATTGTATTCAAACCAATAAAATATTTTCATGGGCGTATAAAACCTATAATCAAACAAATAACATATTTTCGTTGGTGAATTAAACCTATATTCAAACTAACAAAATATTTTTCTTGGAAAATTAAACTTGTATGCAAATAAAAATCATAGTGCACGGATGGAAAAAATATCAAATGCTAAATTATAATGATTACTTAACGAATTTATAGGTTTTGATAAGAAGTGAGCAACATTTATTATGAGTTGATATTGATAATGATTAAGGTACAACAAGCCATTCAATTCTCATATATTTTCAATGCTTTGAAGTACTCTTCCTAAAACTAGATATCAGTCCAAATAAAATTTGTAATGGCTCTCTCATGTGCTAATGAAGTGTGATTGCAGTAATTGGCTCACCTTTCAATTTTCTACCCTTAATTACATACATTTCCCAATGTGAATTTAATTATTCATTTGAAAAAATTAAATCTCATTTAGAAATTATAATAATTTTTTTCCACTTCTTAGAAAAGAACCATAACTTGAGGTATGATAACATGATGAAGATCCTTGATTAGATTATGCAATATCTTTTGCATTAAATGTTTTAACTATTGGCTCACGCTTCACCATAGTGGGATGTATAACCAAATTTTTCTTTAAATTTAGCTGAAATTACTGATGAAGTTCATCATAATATTGATTAAAGCTCTGGTTCAAAAATTGATATGGAACTAGATACACCAATTTTTCTAACTAGTCCTCGAAGTCAATCAACTTTCCTAGGAACAATTACTAGTCATCGACTTATCAATATTTTTAATATATACACCTGATAGAATAGAGTTGCTATCAGGATGGTGTTGGGCTACAAATTTGTAGAATTTGTGGATAGATATTGGGTGAACATAGATATTTCTTCACAATTTGTATCTTTTTTACCAAACATTGGAGTTTTGCAGGTTGGTGTGTTGCCCCTAATGAATCTTATGGTTCAAAAGGATTATCTAGGAGGCCTAGGGGATGTTTTGGATACTGCATGTATTGGAGTGGAAATCCCTACACTAAGGGATATTCTATTCTTATTAAGTGAAGGATCCCTTATAGTTTGGCATTCTTTGTGTCAAATTTCCATAATGTCTCTTTAGTGGAACATTGTCAGATAGCTACTGTAGGATATGATTTTCTCAAGAATGAAGTTTTACAACATGATTAGGAAGAGCAAGGAATGAAGAAATTTTATGTGATTTTGATAAATGTATGTGAATATTTCCTTCTACTAGTAGCAAGATTCTGTAACTTCTGTGTGTACATTTTGCAAGTGCGTTTATAGGTACTATCACTTTGATAATATAAATGTCGACACGTATATTTTGGATCACACTTTGAGAAAAATGATGCATGAATTTTTTCCTTACCACATTTTAAAATTTGATTATGGAGAACGACCAATTTAACTTAAACCTACACCTCAACTAACCTACTAATGTACAATATTTACAAGAAATTGAATTATGATGACTAATACCAACAATTTCAAGCACAAAACTATTTTTTATTTTAAATAATATTTTAGTATAGTTAATAGTTCTTAGTTTGTAAATTTCATCTTTATATTCTAAAATGTATGTAATGGTTTAAAAATTATGATATTTGTTACAATAGTCATCTACCATAGCATTCCTGATTCCACTCCCTCTTCTTAAGAGGAATCATCTAGAAAGAAGAAGTTTAAATGTGCATATTGTAAAAGGCTAGCACATGATGAGAATAGATGTTATAATAAGAAGATTGATGAAATCATACACCTTCAAAATAATAACATATAGTTTCCCTCATCAGTGTCTTCTTCTTCTTCAACATCTCAATTGACAACACCATCATCTTCTCAATTAGAGAATGCAGGATCTACAACTAGGCTACACACAATGAAAGGACAAGCACTCTTGGCATCTATAAGTCTTGAATCTAATATATGGCTTCTTGATTCAGGGGCATCTCATCATATGGCATATTTAATGGATATGTTCTCTTCTTTTGAGTCTTGTAATTCACCTCATATTTTGACAGGTAACAATACATATATGAAGGTAAGTGGGAAGGGTTCTATTGACATGGGAAGGAAACTTTAATGATTTACTTTGTGTTCCTTATTTTTCCAGTAATCTCCTTTCTATTTATCAAATTACCTATGATGGTCAAGGTAAAATAGTTGAGTTCACTCTTGATAGAGTGTACATAAGGCACTTGGAGACTAGGGATATTGTTGCTATTGGGGTGGTTGATCATTCATCTTGTTTGTATTCCTTTATACATTTTTCTTTAGAATAAGATAATGTTCCTTTAAATACATATAACACTCCAATCGAGTATGAATCATGTTTTTGAGGATAAATTTGGTCATCTAAACCTTGGTATTCTAGAGACTAGTGTTGAGCTTCCTACTCCATCTCCTGCTTCTTCAGCCATTTGTGCTTCTATTCAATAGGATTATCATAATTTTTTAGATCTTGCTTTGTGGGATGAATATTTGACAGCTATTTCTAACTTGTCTGTGGAGTCTCATACTACAGATTTGGAGGATAGACTTGAGGGGTTTTCTCTCCTCTTTGATGATAGTTTCAACACAATTGTTATTCCATATTCTTTGTCTTTGGAGATTGACATTCACAAGTATTTTTATTCTCTTGATTTGTCATATTTATTGGTTGATTTTGACCATGATTATGTTGTGACTGTAGAGGGGGACCAACCACACCAAGGCTCAAAGTCAGAAAGAGCCGAGAGCAAAAGGTTGCCCTAGTCTACCTCAAGTTGTACAAGCGTTTTAGCTCAAGGATATAGAATGAAGAGCACTCTCAAGTGATTTTGTCACTCTACTAACTTGAGAGTCTTGATGGGGCTAAACGATTAGGCTTTTGGAACACAAAATATACCTCAAAAATCTCTCTACTAGAGGATAGTAGCACAAGTCAGGGATGACAGTGCAATGCACTGGCATCTCACAAGGGTGTCGACATCCGTATAGACAAAACTATAAAAGTACAGTAAAGAATGTCAAAAATCTACTAACAGCTTAACAATTGAGGTTTGAATGCTAACTAAAATGATAACTAACAGAATAAGCAAAATAACTAGAAAGATGATATAAAAGTGATAGAAAGCAAAGGTGGTGAAATTGAACTTGTAGCTCAGAGAAAAACACACGAGAGAGTTAAGCAATTCAAATCTAATCTATTCAAACCATACTAACAAATTCTCAAAGCTAGATAATCGAGCACAAAAGAAAGCTAAGAACAACATGCATAAAAGAAACTATTTTACCAAACATGCGATCAATTCTGTTGAATAACCTCCATTACTCTTCTCCATTTCGTCTGTGTAGCGTACTTGCCCTCAGATTTTTAGTATTTGTGTGCAAGCATAGCCTAAGTGTTGTGATAATGACGATACGTCGAAGATTTAAGATAATTGCTCCAGAAGTCATATGATTTTGAGAGAGAGATTGGAATGATGAAGGACAAATCAATTTATAGAAAATTGATCATTCAAATGACAGGCCATAATTGAAAGATCAACAAATGGTTGAGATCAAAATATTAGACATGCATTCTGATAACTGTTAGTAGTGACATGAGTAATACAAATTAGAAATAGAAATAAAGATTAAATAAATGATTTAATCTTCGAGTTAGGTATTCGAAAATAGAAGAATAGTCTTTGCATGACAAAGAAAAAGATGGATTAAAGCAACTCTCTGTTTGAATACACACACAAGATTTAATTAATTAAATAAAGATATTTAATTAATACGCATGTACACAGAAATGAGTTAGAACTAGATGATTGAATGATATGACAAAGAGTTTATTCATGCAAACAACTCAAACATTAAATTAGGAGTTAACTGACTGATTTAAATAGATCTCGAGTTGAGTCAAAGCGAATACTTAGATAACTTACACAATTTTCTAAATATAGAGGAATGCGTTAAAATATAATTTATGAATTAAATAATTCATTTAATTCAAGATTTGATATTTGAAGAATAATTAAACAAATAAAATTTATTTAACTAAGTGATGAAGGGATTAAATGAATAATTAAATAAATAAAGAATTTATTTAATTATAGTTGACATATGATAAAGGGTAAATTAAATAAGAATTTATTTAATTTGACAAGAAGGATAAAGTTAATTAGTAACATAATTAAATAAAAAGTGTTTATTTAATTAATTAGATAGAATAAAGAAAATGTGAATCAATTAAATAATTAAGATTATTTAATTAATAGAAGAATAAATGTTAAGGTAAAATAATTAAATAAATAGATTTATTTAATTAATAAAGAAATGAAGAACTTTAGAGAACAATTAAATAATTGACATTATTTAATCATGACCATGGAAATACAAATTATGAAGAATATTGAAGTTGTAGGCTTAAACCAGATTTCGGTGTCTACATTTTCCCCTCTTTGATACAATGTCATTTCGGCGTTGTGTCAAAGAAAATCAATCAAAAATATGCCCCGATGTAAAACAGGTGAAAAATATGCCTCAACAAAATTAGGATGAGTAAGGATGACGAGGAGGTAGTGGTATGCCCCCTCGAGAGGACAAGCGGGTTCAAAGAACATGAGTGTGATCTTGAAATCGATGAGAGAACTAGAAGATGAAGGACAAAAGGATAGAGGAAAATAGATAAGGGTGGTGAAGATGCATAAAAGAAAAAATGTTAGTGCAAAAAGAAAGATTAATAAATAATAAAAGAAATGAGATGGATGTTAGTATTAGCAATGTTCGATGTTTCTCTGTATCAATAAAGGCGTTCCACTTTATCATCATTGGGCGGGACTAATACAAATGGAGAAAAACACCATGATATGACATAGATCAAGGTGTGCAAGGTCATCCACTTGCTAACAATAGATAGTCGCAGACAAGGATTGTCATAACCATACTAAGGGAACAATTTCCCCAATCTTTTTGTCAAGATAAACCACAGACAACAAAAAAAATATTAAAAGACGGGTCATGAGATGCCATCACTCCTCTAAATCCTTCATGGGACATCCTTGAGGAAACTAGTAACATGACTCAAAATCAAATTTAAAAGAGAGTTGACAGACAACAATCAAAGAAAACAAATTTATGATACATCGTTGCTTCTCTAAATCCTTCATGGGACATCCTTGAGAAAGCTAGTAATAGGATTCCAATCATAAATTCAAAGGAAATGATAAGATAAATAAGCCATAAAGTCAAAGCCAGTAAAATATTTGCCAAAATTTAATCTGGTTTGTTTGATTTGTTTTGATTGATAAAGCCTGATTTTAGGAGATACACATACTGGATAAGACTGAGTCTGGTTTCGATGTTATGACTATCTGTATAAGGCATGAGAAAGCTTAGTTTCAAAAAGACATGTATCGTATAAGATGTCGAGTCTAATTTCATTGATGTGATAACCTGTGTAAGGCTACGTTGATTGGTCTAACACTGTTTGTATTTAGGAAGGACTCATCCTATATAAGACATAAGTTGATTGTTTTGATACTATTTGTTTTCAGGAAGGACACATCTTGTAGCAGACATAGATTGTTATGTTGATATCGATATTCAGGAAGGACTCATCCTGAATAAGACACAAGTTGATTGTTTTGATGATGTCTATTTCTAGGAAGGACACATTTTGTAACATACATTAGTTGATCTGTTTTGGTTGTTGCTTTGGAATTTTGTTTGATTTGGCTTAGAGACATTGCTGACTTGTTCACCAGATTGATGCATGACTTGATATGACATGTTGACAATTGACTGTGTGACAACAAACCATAAAGGACTGACCTAGTACGGCTCAGGGGATGATTGCTTGATGGCCTTGCCTATGTTATACACGCAGAGACCTCGTAGTTTGACTTGACTTTGACTAACAAGACTGACTATAATAAGCTTGATTTGTATGAAGATAACAAACATGTATGGTAGTGCATGTGATGAACCCTAATGGACTGACCTAGTGCAGCCTCGGGGGCTCATCGCTTGATGGCCTTGCCTACGTTATACACACAGAGACCTCGTAGTTCGACACGACCAATGACCTTGTCATATAGACAATGAATTGAATCATGATTTTATACAAACAAACCTAAAAGGACTGACCTAATGCCTCGTGGGAACATCGGCAGATGGTCTTGCCTACGTCTAGTGACAGAGGCAACGTAGTTCGACAAATGACACAGACTGACAAGTGCGACTGAATCTGACTCAATTTTTTGGATTTTGGACATGTTTTGAATTTTTATTTTTTTTGTCTTTTTGAAGTTTTATGATGTTTTTGTATTTTATCAGGACATTTTGTGATTTTTTTGGATTTTCTTTTAGGACATTTTGTGACAAATGCATGTGAATGATGCCTATAAGCAAGCGAACAAGCATGCACAAGAATCCAAGGACAACTATGATCTTGCCCCTAGTCAAGCTGAAAACTAATTGACAGGTGATGAGGATGGTGACGATGTTGTTTGATGTGGGAAGGACATATCCCGAAACACTGTGAGGATGATGATAATGTGACTAAAGGATCAAGGTTAGCAAAAAGGCTAGAAACAAAGCTAAGGAATGTTTTGAATGATGCACTAGGATGTATAGCAAGATTGTATGGATTGGGCTTATTGCATTAGGAATGACTTTTCAGGATTGGATGGGATGATGGAAGATCCTTAGACCATTGAAAAGGGAAAAACCAAGGCATGCGATAGGTATGTCATATAAAGATAACTCATTTTGAAAAATGCTATGAAGGCTATGACATGATATTTCATGGATAGTGTATGACCAAAGGATAGACATGTCAAGAGTTTTTCCAAAGCATTATTTATGTTTTTACCCCAGCCCTTATCAAGATCAAACTAGGTGGGAAAATGGATGTGAATGGTAGGGCTAAGATGGATAGATGGAAATGTCATAATAATTGTCATACAAAGTGTATGGGAGATGAGACAACTTGCCCCCAAGTGTAATAGTCCACATAGATAATTTCTTACACATGACACCTGTTTGCCAGGTTTTCATCATGGTACTTATCCAAAGTGCCATAAGAATGGTTTTCACTATTGGACGAAATTATTCTCTTGACTCTTTTTTTTGTTGGTGTCACCAAGATGCTTGTTTGCCAGGTTTTCATCAAAGTGACAATTTTTTTATTTTTTTTTTGTATTTTTGCATTTTTTGGATGGCCTCGATGCTTTAGATGATCACTGATTGTGTTGCATCCATTGATGGTGTTGATGTAGAGACTGGTACCATGATATGCCAATAATGACCTTGATGAAGTAGTTGCCTTGTCAGGATCATAACACTTGCATATAATTGATTGATGTCATTGTGATCCTTGTTGACACTTGAGTTGGCCTTATCAAAATACGCACATCACGATAGAGTGCCATGAGAGTCCTTACAATAAAGAGTTGCTGCCAAGATGCGACGGATTTGTGACGTAGGATTTTTAGACTTTAGGCGAGATGTAGGATTATGACAGATGATGGTAAACGTGTTTGGAAATTTAGATGTAGGAATTTTTATTTGCCAAACTTGGGGTGATGGATGATGGAGACTAGGTTTCAGATTGGGATAATGTTTGGAACCATGACTTTTACATGCCTTGTATGATGACCATTTTGAAGGGGGTGGACATTTATTATATGTGGGAGTCCTCTTTTCTTGTGGCTCAATATTTTGAGTGACTTTTACTTTTGAACTATTTTCTTCGCTTGATCCATTTTTCTTTGGGATCCATTTTAACTTTATTTGTCCACTTGGATTTTTGATTGATTCAATGGCCTTTGACATTTGATTTTGAACTTTGAATTTGTAGAACTTTTGTTTTTGTTGGTTCCAAATGGAAGGTTTATTCATGTTGGAATGACAATTTATGGTATGGATGGAAGGAGTGTTGGCAACAACCTTATGGTAAGAACTACTCATGGCCTCCATTTTGATGTTTGTATCAGATAAAGTTTCCCCCAATATCGAGAAGATACCATTAACATCATTAGATTTGCTTACTGAAGGATAACCAAGACCTTGATGTCTAGGATTTTCCTGAAACTGTACTGGTTCTAGAATTCCTTGCTCATGTATGCCTAGTCCTTTTCCTTGATACCGCATGCTCTGACAGATTTTGTTTGTGATGGGGTATTTTTTGTTTTGAAAGCAAGATGCTAACCCATCACTATGCATGTGGAAACTGTTACTTGGAATCTTCTCCTCTACAAGAAAGCCTTATTTGATAAAAGTGGATGATCCTAGTTGATAGGATGTCTTAGCTTCATTGACATGTTGGATATATTTGGTGTGATTTTGTGACATATCAGATTCAGAGGATTCTACTGGTGCTTCCAAGTCGATGTCAAAACTATCTTTATGGTCATTGTCATAGAGTCCAATGAACTCAGCTATAACTTGATCATTTGCAAATATGTCTAGAGTAGGAGACTCTTGTTCTAGAGGAATATCATCTATGTGTTCAAAGGAGGCAAGTGTCTCATTTTGGGAAATGGATGTGTTTTGTACTTGGATAGGGTCATCTTCAAATTTTTGATCATGAATGGAATAAAGGTCAAGGAGAGGATCATTTTGGACTCCTTGCTCAATAGTAGTGTCTTGATCAAAGATGGGTTTATCTTGAATGATATGGTTGGGAATGAAATCTTGATCAAGGATAGGTGTACTTTGGATGGCATGATTATCTAGAAGGACTTCTTTCATGGACTTAAAGATAGGGTCGTGGGATAGACTACTTTGATCTTGACATGAAGGTGAAGCCATGAAGTCATGCTTTGGACTTTCCATTTGACATGTATCCTCAAGTTTAGTAGATGGGATGTGACTTTGGAGACCATGAATAGATGTATTTTCATGACGAGATGTAGATTGAGATGGAGTGGCTTGGAAGGGATTAGTGGATGAAGGACTAGGATAGGACATGGAGGCTTGGAAGGGATTAGTGGACGAAGGACCATGATAGGATGTGGAGGCTTGGAAGGGATTAGTGGAAGGTTGGTTTCCCTTGTCAAGGTTAGGATAGGTATGACTAATAGATGTTTGTAGTGGATTAATGGAAAAGATTATGTCAAGTGACTCTTGATAGTGAGGGCAGATGGGTAAATGACTAGGACTTATGTATTTTTGGTAGGAAGGGTATGTAGCTAGTTGACCATGGATTGACGTTGGTTGGAATTTGGATTGGATAAATTATCTTTTGAAGTCTATGGCTTGTTGGAATTGACCATTATGGAGTAACTGGTATTCAACTTGACTAGCAAGCATATCAAGGTAAATTGCAAACATGGTGGTGAGGTTATGATGAAATGTGATATGAGTTCTAAGGTATGACAATGCAAAGAGTGACTTAAGTCTAAGGTATGCAACCTAAGCTATGTTTTTGGGATTTTCTGAATATAAAGGATGAATGTATGCAACTATTTTTTGGTATTTTATATGCGAATAAGGTATGTCTAGGATGACACTAGTATAGGATGACAGTATCTAAATATGCAAAGGTCTAAACAAGCTTCTAAGGTAATCAATTTTGCGAACCTGAGATGAGGTTACCAACTACCTAAAGTCTAACCAAAGTGTCAATTTAGTTATGTCAAGGAACCAATGTAGGACTAGGATCAAAGATAAGTTGAGTTTCCTAACTAGACTGATGAGCTAGGATGACTCTCTATAGGAAAAAGGATATGATGATAGGACTAGGTTCAATGAAAAGTTTCGTTGATGCTATGATTTTTCTAGAGTGTAGAAAGTGGACCTATTGTAAAGTTTGTAAAAAATGACTTTCCTAAGAGTTTGATCTAAAGGTAATATGTAGTCTAAGATGAAAAACCAGAATTAGGATGACTATAGTAATGACTAAATGATACCTAAAAGATGCAAAATTGAGCAAATCATGTCAGGTTTCTATCCCAGGACTGCTATGACAAGATAAATGAAAGACTGGTATGACTGTGTCGACTGAACTGTGATCGTAAATTATGGTTTTCTAATAATCAGGCAGATGCGTTGCAGAGTTTCACAGATGCGGTTATGTTTCATAGTTGTGGGTTTCTGGTAATCAGTTGCAAGTTTCTGGTAAAATTCAGTGTCTGTGTCGGATAGATGCGGTGTAGTTTCTAACAGATGCGACTCATATTGGCAATTGTGACTCAGACTGTAATAGATGCAATTTTCCTAAACTCTGTGCACTGGTAAAAGTTCTGCGACAGTGGCAAATGCGTCGTTCTAGACAACAGTTGAGGATCACCTTGTCAGATGCATCACAAAATATCACAAGTGCGGTTTCCTAAGATAGATGCAGTTTTCGACAGAACAAATGTGAGCTAATTATGCAGATGCGACTCTACTAAATAGATGTGACTCGACAGAACAATTGTGACTCTTTGGTGAACAGTTGTGACTTTGTTTATAGTTGCGCATTTTTTGTGAATAGAAATATAAAACTGAAGCTATTTTTCATGATCAATTCTGGAAAACAAAAAAAATCATAAGACAAAGTGTTTTCAATTTGATTTTGGACTCAAAGAATGTTTAATTTGACAACATACAAGCACATCCTAGGTTGTGTAAGATAGTATTTACTGAGTTCTCACTTGGGTTTCCCCAGCTACGCTTATTCAAGGCAAATGATTAGTAGCTTGACCCCTCAGGCTCCCCTCCATGACTCATTAACGTCATTCAGGGCAGCCAAGCTACAGTACCCATGAACATCCCATGGCATACTTTCATCTCTAGACATGAACCATAAGAATATGAGATGGCTTCACAGGTCCGACATGTTGCACCAGTAAATAGAAGGATTTTGGACACTACAAACAAAGGTGTTTAATTCGGGCATTTCATTTGTAGGGCATGATCCATGCAGTGGGAGTCCCCTTTCGAATCCATCTCGTCGGAACCATATGCGTGATTCTTGGGCTTTCCCCAAGAATCCACTTTTATATACCGGTTGGAAGTCCCTCGGGTTCAGGGTGCTACCGGTCTGAGTCGTCCTGAGGTGAGTACTTTTTCCCGCCAGGACACGCCCAAGTTCTAGAGTTAGTAACTGATTCTCTTACACCCAAGATCGCACGAATGTGCAAGGGGATAGGATACTTCAATATACCGAATTGTGAGGGTAATTACACAATTATGCTTTCACACCAAACACAGTAGACACTTGTCAATTTTAATCCAAATGAAAGATTTGCTACACTACCAAACAATCTGTTTCAAAAATTTAACTAGGGTCTTTGACATGCATTCTGCAGAAAGATTCATTAGTAGTTTGATATTGGCCTTTGATTATCGATCTGCAAAAACTTCGTTAACTCCTCAAGACACACGCTAAAAATAGAAGATTAGCGAAAATAAAAACACGAAAGGAAACTGTAAATTGAAAGTCTAAACCTAAAAATATACTAGTCGGATGCGACATTTTCTCTATCAAATGCATCGCGGTATTTTACCAGTCAGTTGTAGCTCAGAAAATGACAGATGTGTGATTATTTTCCAGATGTGTCATTTATGATCTTAGATGCGGTCAAGAAGGTCAATTGCATCATTTTTGATATCAGATGCGGTCTAGTATTTCAATTATGTCATTTCGTCAAGCAGATGCGTCTCCGAATGTCAATGGCTGCGTTTTGTCAAACATATGCATCATTCCGTACAAAACCTGCAAAAATTGAATAAAATTCTATGAATACATGAAGATGGTGTCTTCACGTCGGGTTCACCAAATGTAGCTCAGAGAAAAACACATGAGAGAGTTAAGCAATTCAAATCTAATTTATTCAAACCATACTAACAAATCCTCAAAGCTAGATAATCAGGCACAAAAGAAAGCTAAGAACAACATGCATAAAAGAAACTATTTTACCAAACATGCGATCAATTCTGTTGAATAACCTCCATTACTCTTCTCCATTTCGTCTGTGTAGCGTACTTGCCCTCAGATTTTTAGTATTTGTGTGCAAGCATAGCCTAATTGTTGTGATAATGATGAGACATTGAAGATTTAAGATAATTGCTATAGAAGTCATATGATTTCGAGAGAGAGATTGGAATGATGAAGGACAGATCAATTTATAGAAAATTGATCATTCAAATGACAGGCTAGGATCGAAAGATCAATGAACGGTTGAGATCAAAAGATTAGACATGCATTCTGATAATTGTTAGTAGTGACATGAGTGATACAAATTAGAAATAGAAATAAAGATTAAATAAATGATTTAATCTTCAAGTTAGGTATTCAAAAACAAAAGAATAGTCTTTGCATGACAAAGATAAAGATGGATTAAAACAACTCTTTGTTTGAATACATGCACAAGATTTAATTAATTAAATAAAGATATTTAATTAATACACGTGTACACGCAAACCAGTTAGAACTAGATGACTGAATGATATGACAAAGAGTTTATTCATGCAAGCAACTGAAACATTAAATCAGGAGTTAACTGACCGATTTAAATAGATCTCGAGTTGAGTCAAAGCGAATACTTAGATAACTTACACAATTTTCTAAATATAGAGGAATGTGTTAAAATGGAATTTATGAATTAAATAATTCATTTAATTCAAGATTTGATATTTGAAGAATAATTAAATAAATAAAATTTATTTAACTAAGTGATGAATGGATTAAATGAAGAATTAAATAAATAAAGAATTTATTTAATTATAGTTGACATATGATAAAGGGTAAATTAAATAAGAATTTATTTAATTTGACAAGAAGGATAAAGTTAATTAGTAACATAATTAAATAAAAAGTGTTTATTTAATTAATCAGATAGAATAAAGAAAATGTGAATCAATTAAATATTAAGATTATTTAATTAATAGAAGAATAAATGTTAAGGTAAATTAATTAAATAAATAGATTTATTTAATTAATAAAGAAATGAAGAACTTTAGAGAACAATTAAATAATTGACATTATTTAATCATGACCATGGAAATACGAATTATGAAGAATATTGAAGTCGCAAGCTTAAACCAGATTTTGGTGTCTACAGAACTCACGAAGGGTCCAGTTTGCTAGCAAGCTCCACATGAATGTGTACCTACACATAGCCATGAGAGGAAAATTTTTGGGGCTGTGTAGGGGTTTGCCGTAATCAAACCTCCACTTTAGTGTTTCCACCTCCACAGATAGCTAGATAGAGAGATAGATAGAAATATGATAAAGGAAATGATGCTAAAATGAAAACAAAACCAAGCACTACTAGAGACACTATTCTACTCAAATCCAACAATAAAGTAATACGAAAGCATTACCACCCTCGACCAAAGGCACTCAAGGTCAATGAGAGAGGAATGCAAGCCTACATCAATGGTAGAGTTGACGTAGCCACAACAATGCCAAAAATAGTCTCACAAGAAACCAAGTTGCAAATTTTGTGGTAGATGCGAAGAATGTTGTGATTGTTGGAATCATGGAGCTAGTGGTGCAACAAGTAGCAAAATTATGGAGCAAGAATTGCCAAGAATGTGAAGTAAGATCCAACAAGCGTGTAGAAACATGAAGAAGATCAAGAATTGCTAAAGAGATGAAGTGAAAGTGAAAGATAGGCATTTGAAGAAGGTTTGGGAGGGAAAGAGCCATTCAAAGGTCGATAGGAAGGCGTAAGGGCATAGGTGTAAGGGCGTAGGGCGTAGATTCCAAATGTAGGAATCCTATCAGGATGGTAGTACGTCACGCGCGTGTCCCTAACAGAAATTCCCCCATCGACACTAAAAAGAAGTGCCAAGTGGATGGGGTGTGAAATGAGGACATGTAATTATTTGGTCGGATAATATTTTTCTAAGGTGGAGGGTGTAAAAGAGGAATTCACAAGAGGGGTGAAAATTCACTCCTATACTTTTTCCCCCACTTTTAGCGAACATGAGTGTCAATGAGTGTTCAATAAAGTAGATCAAAAGAGTTTAGAAACCTATACCTAAACCATTGAGGAAGTAGACCGCAATCTGGAAAACTCAAAAGCGCAGGGTAGGAAAATGGCTCCTTAGGTACTCTCTCTTGAGGAGGATTGAACAAAGTACATCGAAGGCCCACAGACCAATGATGGATAACTCCTGGAGGATGCAAGTGCTTCACAGGTCCTCAGACCTGCAAAGAAGGTGCCCTTAGGTACTCTCTCATGAAGAAGCCTACTGTGAGGGGACTCTGTAGAGTCATATTAGAAAGTAGCTTCACAAGTGCACCTACAAAGCAACATGTTAATTTGTAGACAAAACATGTTAGAAAACAAAAGTAGCCACACAAGCAAGCAAGCAAGTAGATAGTCACACAGATAGTCAAAAATTGAAGGAAGAGCTTTCAAAGGGGTCCCTTGGGAACCTTCAAAAGAAAATGGGTCCACTCAAGGGAATCTCATTTTGAAAGTTTTTTCAATAAAATATGCACCCTTTGTCAGATTTACAAAATTAGACTATCTGTTGAAACATGGAAACTCTTTTCAGATGTGGGTGATCTTCTGTGAAAAGAGAATCTCTAGAGTGAGCTGGTTCTCCGAATAATGGATCCTATTCTAAGTAATTTTTCAGGAAAAAAGATAGAGAATAACCGCAATTAAAACCTATGACTAATAGATGATTCACTAGATTTATGAAAATTTAGACCTTATACTCACAACAGTTTCCCTATCACAATAGCCCTCACAATCTCAGTAGCACATGTTTTCATCAGTGATTTGCACGAAGATTTAAAAGAACTAAATACAACATGCAACCTGAAAGCATGTAATTCTGAACAAATATTCACAACAACAAGACATGCAAGGATTCAAATATGAAACACAAAGACATCAGATTTCAATCACAAAACTAAGGCCAAAAAAATGATAAGAAGAACTCTGCTGCTTTATTGAAACTGAAAGAGTGTATCTATCTAAACTAAGTACAAAAAGTTTACAAGCTCTCAGAAAGTGTATTAGAGCAAAAACAATAATCTGGACCCCAAAAGAAAAACTAAGTTTTCTTCAAGATATATCTCCCCAAAACCCTAATCCGAGCTCAAAAAGAAAATCTCAAGAAAAGGTATCAACACTGCCCAATAAGCTTGCACAAAAGCGAAAAAAACACACTTTTTGCATGCACATACTGTTAGACCTCTAAAAATAGGCCAAATCTACTTTGAACGCAAATAAAACACCTTATCTCTCCAGTAGGAATCTCAAATCTGACCAAGGAAATATCTCTCACAAATCTGCTAAAAATAGCAAAGAGATAAAACAACTTGTTTT
The DNA here is from genome assembly GCA_007258455.2 of Sequoia sempervirens. Lineage (NCBI taxonomy): Eukaryota > Viridiplantae > Streptophyta > Pinopsida > Cupressales > Cupressaceae > Sequoia > Sequoia sempervirens. The sequence continues at coordinate 52,276,022 of VDFB02179234.1, forward strand.
ATCCTTGCTTTATATAGCTTGCAGATCTTAATATACTTTCACAATCTGATCTATTTTTTGCAACTAAAGATTTTGGAAATCTTTTGCAAAACAATAATAAGCTTATCTCCCCAATTACAATATCTGATTTTTCTTATAAAAAATCATAAAAATAATTAAAACCCTCTATTACATATTTAATTGTTTTTCTTTAAAAAACAATTTAAAAATAAAGTGCCTAAAATATGAAATTTAATCTAAGGCATATCTCTCCAAGATTTAATTGATTTTCTTGAAAATCAATTACAAAAAATAACTAAGGCTCTCATTCATATTTTAATTGATCTTCTCAAAATCAATTAAGAAACCTAAGGCATTGGACATTCTTCATTCTCCACTAAGGCAAAGGCATAAATGTTAATATTTAAATCACAAGCCCTAGATACTTAACCAAAACCTAAAATCATTGAAGCCAATACTTACAAAGTCTTATGAATTTTCCTAAAGCTCGACCTAGGCATATGCAAATAAATGAAGACTTAAACAAAGTTGACCTAGGGCATGTCAGAATTCGGCCCCTCATGGTATTAAGCTTCAAATTTTAATTTCAAAATGCAAAAAAAAGACCCTAAGTTTGAATTAGGGCAAGTAGAACAAAGACAAAGGGGAAACCCTAATCCTCTATCATTTCGTACTTTTCAACTTTGAAAGTTTGGGTCTGCCTGGGAAGAGATACCGCCACCATGAAAGCTTGACTTTGTAGCTTGGGAATGCCTTGGAAGCTTCAGATTTTAACTTCAAATGATCGATTCTTCACTGTTGTTCATGGTAAGTTGTCTTCATAGTATTTTGTGGCTTTTCCCATCGTTTTGAAGGGAAAGAACTTCTAAGGCTGCAGCCTATGCATATATTACCTCTGATTTTTCCTTGTATTTCATTTCTCTGTGCTTGCCTTGTCTCTTGTTGGCCGCCATGGGAGAGCTCAACCCTTATTCTTGAGAGCTCTTAAGAGCTTGGCCATAGCTTCTCTATTCTTCTACGGGCATCACAAGGTAAGCTTCACTCTCTCTATTATTCTTTCTAGTCGAACCAAAGCTTTAGAAGCTTATATGCAAAGAAATAATTGTTGTTTCTTTACAAACAAAATGCAGAACAAGTACTAGCCACGCCATGAATATGTGATTCTAGGTTTCTTCTATGAATTTCTCACTGTACCTCACATCCTTTATCTTCAGATTTTGATTTAAATACAACAAACTCGAAATGGTTTCCATACTTTTAGTGGTTTTGTAATTGAGATCTGATCCTCCATTTGGTCATGCCATGAAAGCACAAATGGTGCTTGTAATCTGCATTTTGATGTAAAACCCTTACATGGGTGACTTCTGATTCTGAAAGGAAACCTTTATTTGTCTTCCTGTTGAAAACCCCATGTGGGTTTAGCTGAAAATTGTAAGAACTTCATTATGATAAGAAACCCTAATATGGGTATTTAAGAAAATGGAAAAACTCTTTGTCTCTGGAATACATTTACTCATCTTTTCATTTTGAATTCGAAACCTCCTATGGATATCCTTTATTTGAAGCACAAAACTACATCTTTGTCAAAAACCCAATGTGGGTATCCATTATTTTGAATAAATCTGCATTTTAATAAAAAATGCTCATATGGGTATTCTGGAAACCATAATAAGTCTATATTTGAATTTAAACCCATCATGTGGGTTTTTCCATTTTTTGAAAGAAATTGCTAACTCTTGTATTCTTGATTAAAATCAACATGGTATTTGGTAATAATGGAAAAACAAATTGAAACTTGAACATTTCCTCACATTGATAGTTCTGGAAACCCTATAAAACTTGTGTAAAAATAGCTTTGAAAGCCGAAAAAGATTCCACATATTTGCATTCTTTGTCTAGCTGTAGCTGCAATAAAATTGCAGACTTTACCTATTCTGAGGGCTAACTCCATGCCTTTGAAAAACATCATTTGGCTTTCAAGCACTGTAATACCATTCTTGATCATATTTGATGCATTCCCCATTCATTTGATGTACTTCAGCATTCGTGTTTTAGAGTAACACTCACAGGAATAACATATTTTAAGACATAAACTATTAAAAAATGTTCTGTATGCTTCTTCATAGTTCACACACTTCATAATGTTTTCACAATACCAAACCTCTGCAAATACTTCCATGCTTTTATTGCTCATTAGTGCTTTATTGATAAGGCATTATGTATTCCTGCTCACTATCACTGTAATGAGATGAAACACTACTGCTTCTTATGAATGGACAATAGATCTAATGCTTTGATAACTGAAAAAACCTCTTTATTCCTTCATGTATGGCTCAGATGAGCATGATAATTGTACTTTCTTTCTAATCCCACTTGTAATGTATAAGGGGAAGCAAGCTGAGCTCTACCCTTGTGGGAGCCCATTTTTCTCCACATGCTTGGTCTTCAAAAGATAATCAGCCTCATGACTTTTCCTATACCTGCACAAGGAAACAAATAATGTTAGCATAAAAACAATATGTGATGGTGATGTTTCTCTTTTCAGTTCATCTTTCTATTCCTTCCTTTAGTTGATTCCATTCATTTTGAAGAGTGAATTATATGTCTGTTGGTAGAGCTTGTAGTATAACTCATATCCGGAGCTCTTAATTGACACCCCTCTCAATCTCTTGCAGGCACATTCAGGAGTGGAAGCAGGATAGAGCAAGCAGTAGCATCTCAACCGAAGATGAAGAATCAGGCAATGATGGATATGTCTTCTGCTATTTGCTTTCTCATTTCTTTTTACCTTCAGCTGTAGAATTTACTTTCCGCAATGAATGGAATTAGCTAAAACCACGGCTTGTGTGGATATTTAATTTAGTTCTTTCATTTCCATTCTGAAAGAAAAGAATTCAAATGCAAAGTTGTACCATCATTTGTATTCTTGCAATCAAATGAAAACATGTAATATGAACAACTTCTTGAAATAAACGAAAGCATTCTGTTATGCTTAATCATTTGTATACTCAATTCTATACTCCATTTGATTTGTAAAGCATTGAGCAATACTTTTGAAGCTTCTTTTACTGAAAACACTTGCACAACTGATACTTGATGAATGATAAATATAGTGTAAACAACACTTAAGCACATGCAGAAATAATTGTTCTTTCACTTTCAAATATAACAATATTTAATCAACTCCACCAATTGAGTTGTAGCGAAAAATTGGTAACAGAAAGTACGAGAGTGCTTTTCACAAATCAATTCAACATCAAGGAATCCTTTTGAAAGATGTTTGCTTCATCAAGGAATTCGAAAGGAATAAGGTCCCCACACAAGGGGAAGGTTAGAACTTTGCCCGTAGGAGAAGATGCTCCCTCCTCGAAGGAAAGTTTTTCAAATTCTTTCTTTATGAACCCATGATGAAGGAAAAATATTTCGCTAGGGGTTCTTGTTGAGGATTGCAATTTTTGAAAAATAAAATTTTGAACAAATTTTCAAGAAAAGATTCGTTGGCCACCGAATGCATTTTTTGAAAATTGAAGCAGTGTGAGAGCCCCCCTTAGGATGGTGCATGTCGAAACAAAGGCACGTGACATCCTAAGGAGAGAAATGCAAGAATGAAAAAGTGATGTTGTGGCCTGCAGAACATAGTGAGATGTAACCATGGTAATATTGTTGTACACGTGAGGGAAAACACATGAGTACCACAACATCATGAAACAAGCATGAATGATAAGTGCAAAGAAAGAAGAGAGACAATAACCTCACAAATAAGGGACACATGGGCGATTTGATATTTCAGGGTCAGAGCTGCTCATAAATATAGATAAATAAATATAATAGTATATAAATGAACTGTCATCAACCCCCTACTATATCAGCCCATATGAAGAAAGACACACGAAGACAAAATAAAAATTAATTTTTTTTGGGTCAACATGGAAGGGAAGCCTAAATGCTCCCAACACTTTGCATCATCCCCAATTGTCAAAAATCAATACACAACAGAGGAAGAATGATGTAACAATTAAAGAAAGTTTTACGACACAAAAACAATTCTATATCCAAGTACCTACAAGGGTGAAAAGGGTCATCCAGGAACATATAATGCAAGCACAGGGAATACAAAGACACACACAATCTAATCTATAGATAAAGAAGAGGCACCCCCAGTCCTCATCAACCAAGAGGTCATCATTCTCCCAATCTAGATCATCATAAGAGGAGGGAGAACTATCCCGTAATGGAAAAATATCAAGGGGGGAAGCCTCCAAACCTCTCGTAACAAGAGCTAAGGAAGAAGACCCCTTGAGGTCTTCTCCGCTCAATTCTTGTGGGGTGAAAGTCACCGACTTTGCGAAAATCTCTAATAGGGTCGAGACGTCATCCATAGAATTGAACACACACTTCATAGGAGTGCCATGTGTTAACTCAATGAGTGAGGGAGGCAGTGCCTGAGATTCACTATTAGGCTCATTGGAGGACTCAAGAGCAGTGACAAACTCTGGGGACACTGGGGCTTCCTCCGTCATTAGGATGACACAAGCTAACGTAGAACCACCCTCCAAAGAAGGAAATATCTTCTTTCAACCCCATTACAAGCGAGGTCATCCTCCATCATCCGCTTCATTAGAGGATGCGAGATCCCCATGGATGAAGCAGAAGGCAAGAGGAAGAGGAGGAAACCACGACAGACACCACCGAGGTATTTGACATGTCTACGGGTTTTGAGAATGGTGCGATGTCCAGAAGGGACATTCAAAGGGGTGACTCAATCGAAGGAGCAATAAACACCTAAACCCTCTTTGAGTGGGGATAGCTTATGCTTGTAGTGGGATCCAGAAGCAGAACTAATGCTGAAAGAACTGAAGTAGAGAGGATGGGAGAGGACACAACAAAGATGTTGAAGTAGGAACTACCAGATCCTTTTCCATCTTCCACATGGTGACCTGCTCAGTGGCCAAAGCCTTTCTTCGATGCTTACGCTCATGTGCAAGTTAGTTTTTGTGACTTTAGGAGCTAGAGGCCAGAGGCTAAGATGGGATGAAAGACTTCTGTTCGACCATCAAATTATCCATCATGACCATTTTTGGTGGAGGGAGAGACTCTTGGATAAGAATAAGAGGGAGAGGTTGAGAAGATGATGGAACAATAGCGGGGGGAGTTGGCTCTAACGACTCAACGACGAGCCTCTTCCCATTCACTACCTTAGAGACAGGAGCAGTAGGAAGCTGTGGAGGTTGAGACATAGAGGCTTCTCCACGGGGACCCTTCCCCTTACCATACATAGCGGGTCGAGGTATCATGGGTAAGATAGGAAGGTTGGATACCTGACACTTGGCCTTTCGACAAGTGAGCACCATTGGACTCCTTATGCAAAAATTGGGAGTAATAACCCAAAGCTCCTCTACAGGGAGGCAGGCAGAGGCTGGGTCCTGAGCACGAGCAGGCTTTCCCTTCCCCTTTTGAGAGGAAGAGGTAGCTTGATGTTGCATTATTGATTGAGTCACTTTCATCTATCCTTTGCCCCTAGTTTTGTATTTTATGTAATTTAGGTAAAGTAGGTCTATCCTAGGAGGGAGCAAGACTAACCGAGTTGAGCCAAAAATGATCTAAAGAGTAACCCCCATGGGATACCAATGGCTGATATCCAGTGTCATGCACAACATGCACAACACCTTCATGAGAGAAATTTAGACATTTATGAATAATGGAAGCGATTTCATTCCTAGAAGCTAGCCATGGAATGTCCAACTTCACCCTGAATAGATCAGATTCTGGAATGACATCAAAATTTGTATCCATATCCCTAGGTCCCAGTAGGACAGAAAGAGTTATAGAGCCATACGACACAAGGGAGAGATCATCGTGCATACATATAATAGATTTTTTTTCTCATATTCCTCCCTCTGTAATGAATTTAGCCACAATGTCTCCTCCGTAATAACAATCACTCAACTCACAGGGTCAACTAGGACTCTTATCACAATGTTTCCATTGAGGTGAGCATGAATGTATAGGGGAGAGGGCTTGTTATTCAGAGGCAAGTCCTGCAAGGTGAAAATCACACCTGGAAAACTAGTTGCAGGCTACAGGGGAGGAGTAGGAGTAAATGAAACCATATTTACGAGTATTTCAAGGCTTTAGGAGAGGCATTAGAAGGATCAATAATCAAGTTCACAGAGTGAGATAGAAACGGGTCCGTATCAATTTGCAACTCACTATTTGCCTTCACTCCTGACTTATTTGTGTTTCGCTTCTTCCCATCAAGATGAATAGTACCATCATCAATGTGATCTTGTATCTCATGATGCAAGCACATGTAATGCTCAGTATCATGTCCATGAACCTGATGGTACTAGAAAAAGGAATTCCCATCGTACCAATCAGGATAAGGCTCCTTTAAAGGTTGAGGATTTTCCAATGGTATAATCTTTTCCTTCAATAAATTTTGCAGAATAAAAGAATAAGATTCAGATAATTTTGTAAACTTTTTGCTGCACCTGAGGCCATGATCATTAGTTGTGACAACTACATTTGCAATAGCTTTTAATTTTCCTGAAATGGACACAATAGATTTTTCTTCAAAACGGGAGCACGAGGAGGATCCCCCAAATTGAACCACTATTTGTTGGTACTCCCACAATGTAGCACACAAATGTGCGAAAGAAGGGTACTTCATTAAGGTAAATTTCTCAATCCAAACTTGTTGTAGGTTTCTTATGAATACCTTCTACACATCCAAGTCAGGCAATGGGTATGAGATTTGTGAAAAGAGCGCTTGGTATCGTGCAATGAAATCAATATCTTCTTGTGTTCTCCTTGATTACATCAAACGACATCTGATAAGGTCATCTTCAGACCAATGTTAGCCTAGAATTGATGGAGAAATTGATTGACGAGTTGGTCAAATGAGAATATAGAATTTCTAGGCAAGGAATAGTACCACTCGACTGTTGTATCCTTGACGGATCGAGGGAAAATTTTAGCCATTAGAGTATCATGGTGAAAGAAATAATTACACATCACATTGAAATCAGATACATGTGTCTGTGGATCCCCTTTACCAACATACTTTTCAAACTTAGGAATCTCCATTCCCTGAGGGAAATGAGTGCTCAAAATTATTACTGACAATGGACTATGTTAGGAGAAGGGCTGAAAGATAGGCTGGGAGGAGGCTTGACATAGGTTTGCCAAATAGCTTTGCATTTGGCCCATATTCTGAAGAAGAGCATTTAGAATAGGGTTTGAAGATGAAAAAGGTCTAATGGAACCTCCCCCAGAACCACCACCACCAAAATTGCCTCTAGAGCCACCACCGGAACCACTAGTGTGGCCTCCGCTGGAGCCACCACCATGGCCTCCACTAGAGCCACTATTTCCAACACCACCACCACTACTGAAGCCACCACCACGCATTCCACCGAAGCCCCCACCACCAGGAGTAGTAGGAGGGGTGAAGCTAAAACCAAGGGGTATTCTACTCATCTTGATGGTTTGGGGATTCTGAGAAGTAGAGGAAATGCTAATCAAGGGGCCTATTTTGGCCATGCATACAGATGTGGTAGGCATCAAGATACCTATTTGTCTCTCATAGGCGTCAAGCACTTCTCCTCAGGTAATACCCAATCTAGGGTTAGACGAAGGTAGATGAAGGGATGTATGCTTCAGTTAGATCAATTAGACCACATAAGAATTCTACGCCTGTCCGATCCTTTCCTAACATGTATCTCACCTCACTAACGAGACTAGCGGCTCTCATCATGTTCGGTGCTTTCTCTAAATGATTCACAAGGTCTAACAACTTCCTATCTAATGCCAAAATGTTTTCTATAGGAATATGTACATCGTCATCCTCATCCAAAGATGAGGCCATAGGGGACACAAGAGGAGTGGGTGCACGAGTGGTCTTGTCTATGAAACCCATCTCGTCTATAAAGCCTATAGAAAAACCAGTAGTAAAACTAGAAGTGACCTTCATCTTTTCCATTTGTAAGTGTCACACACTCCTTCTAACCACATACCTGAAGGTCATAAACTGGGTTGTGATGCTCATAAAACCTCACAACACTTGAGTTTACAATAGTCACCAAGTGCAAGGGAAAAAGTCTTAGACACAAAGAAACATATATACATTGTTCATGTCGAGTTCACCAAAATGTAGAGGGGAACCAATCACAAAGGATCTAGGTCACAGAGAGCCGAGAGCAGAAGATTTCCCTAGTCTACCTCAAGTTGGACAAGCGTTTTAGCTCAAGGATAGAGAATGAAGAGCACTCTTAAGTGCTTTTGTCACTCTACTAACCCAAGAGTCTTTATGGGGCTAAATGATCAGGCTTCTGGAACCCAAACTGTATCTCAAATAGCTCTTTGCCGAAGGACAACAATGCAGGTCAGGGGTGACAACACAGTGTGCTGGCGTCTCACAAGGGTGTTGGCATCTATACGAATAGAAAGTACAAAAGTATAGTAAAGAGTGTCAAAATCCCACTAATAGATTAGCAGTCGAGGTTTGAAGTGAACTAAAATGATAACTAACAAAATAAGCAAAATAACTAGAAAGATGATATAGAAGTGACATAAAGAAAATGTGGTGAAAGTGAACTCACGAAGGGTCCAGTTTACCAGCAAGCTCCACATGAGCGCGTACCTACACATAGCCAAGAGAGGAAAAATGTTGGGGCTATATAAGGGTTTTTTGTAGTCAAACCCCCGCTTTAGTGTATCCACCTCCATAAACAACCAAATAGAGAGATAGATAGAAATATGATAAATGAAATGATGCTAGAAAAAAAAAAAACCAAGCACTACTAGAGATACTATGCTACTAAAATCCAACAACAAAGTAATACGAAAGCATTACCAACCTTGACCAAAGGAACTCAAGGGTAATGAGAGAGGAATGCAAGGCCACAATAATGGTAGAGTCGACGTAGTTGCAACAACGTCGAAGCAGTCTCAAAAGACACCAAGCTGTAGCTTCTATGGTAGATGCGCAGGATGTTGCGATTGTTACAATCATGAAGCTAGTGGTGCAACAAGTAGCAAAAGTATGGAGCAAGAATTTCTAGGAATGTGAAGCAAGATCTAACAAGCATGTAGAAATGTGAAGAAGATCAAGAATTTCTAAAGAGATGAAGTGAAAGTGAAAGATAGGCATTTGAAGAAGGTTTGGGAGGGAAAGAACTATTCAAAAGTCAGAAGGAAGGTGCAAGGGTGTTATGTTTCATTGTCAATGGAGAATGTAATGCCTATGTAGATTCCAGAGGCAGGAATCCTGTCAGGACAACAGTGTGTTGCATAGATGTTTGCACGCCACATGCACATCCTTGACAAAAATTTCCCCATTAACACTAAAACAAGTGCCAAGTGGATGGGGTATGGAATGAAGATGTGGAATTAATTGGTTGGATTTTATTTTTCTATGGTGGAGGGTGTAAAATGGGAATTTGCAAGAGGGGTGCAAATTCACTCCTATACAGTGACTTATTCAAGCTTTGAGATTCCTACTCAATTTTCAGAGGTATATATTTTGAGACTTCATCCTTCCTCCTTTCAGTTTGATAGGGAGTGGCTTCTTCATCAACCTATGGATTTGTTTCTTCCTAAGGGAATATGTGTCGCTTGCAGACATTGGATCAGCTTTTGTTTTCAGGCATTCTTCATCGGCATTGGAGATTCTTCATTATGGGGGGATATCTTGTCTCTTTTTTCCCTCTTATGGGGGGTCATTGAATGTATATACATGATGGATGTAGTCCTTGGGGAGTATTATTGAGTCCTCCATACATCATGTTTTGTTTGCTTCTTTTCTCTCTTTTGGAGAGGATTCTTGTCCCACTGGGTTTTCTCCTTTTCTCTGTTTGTCAAGAGATTGATTGCATTTGCATTGTAAATGAGTACCTAACATGGCCTAGTAGTCAAGACCCATCCTCATATTCATATTTTCATAGTGTAAATAATAATATTCTCCCTAATTTGCACTTAAGGAGGTGTTAGTGTGAATAAATGTCCTATACCTAGCTAATTCACTCACCAGGGAATTAGGGGACATATTCACATGTTAAGTTTACTTAGGATATAAGATTCCTTCTAAAATTATTAGTTGTATTTTCTATAACTTATCTTATCTAGCTTGTAATGCTTGATTCCTAGGTAGCTAGGTTGTTATATGTCTCATGTTATAGGATTAAGACACTTGTCACAAACTTGTCTAATCCTATCTCTCATCTTACTTTTTTAGTGTAGGAAAATGTACTCCTTTACATTTTCACACTTTGTTTGAGTCCCCTCAATTAAATTGGACTTAATTGTAACTTAATAAGCCCTATTTTACATCTACAAGCCTAATAAATTTTACATTTTCCTAAGAGGAAACCTGACAATAATTAATGCCAACACATAATTAATTACCTTGAGCAATCTGTGTTCTAGGAATAGGGACCTGAGACCAATTCACCCATGGGAAAATGGGCCCTCTCTAGACCTTTGAACCTAAATTTAAAATATGTTTTTGGAGGTATTTTAATGTCCTCAAATTCAAATTTCAATGTTGGCTTGTAATGTTTATTTTTTTGAGAAATTAAGGATAGATATCTATAAATACAAGGTCTTTTATAAACTCAAGTCTAAGGAAAATTACCTAGAAGCAAGAACACACTTTATGCAAGCATTACAAGAGTAAAGATTATGATCAAAGGAATTCAAGAGCATATTTATCAGTGATTTATTGTAGCATTCAATATCTCAAGCATCATGTCAAAGTATTTTGTAATCATGCATGTTTTTGGAGCTAACATTGTGATGTAGGTTTCAAAGATCAAAGTCAAACATTCAAGTCGAGATTCAAGTATCAAGATCCACATCCATAGAAGCCATTTAATGCAAGATGAATATTTTAGTCTTTTAAAGGATTATTCAAGGTTTTGGTGAGTTGCAACATAGCATTGTTCATTCATCATTCCTTTCATGTTTCATTATTTCAATTCAAGGTTTAATTACCCAAATAGGGTTTGGCCAAGGTAAACCCCCATTCACCGATTTTTTTTTTCCCTCTTGTGTTTGTGTTGCAGATCTCAGGTTGAAGAAGGATTGAAGATATCTTGAAGAGAAAAAATGGAAAAGTTGTCAAAGTTGCAAAAAATTGTCATATTTGTTGTCAATTCTTGAAATCTCACCTACAGACCTTATTTTCGACTGTCTGACATTGAAACCCAGATAAAAAAAAGAAGCTACAGACTGGAACCAAAGGATGTCAAGAGCTGAGTCAAACCTCTGCACAAACCTATGGGTGAATGAGTCCCAGGTAGTATTTTGAAACTACATTTTGGTGATAGGTACACATCACTCTGCCATTTCTAGATCTGCAGAAACTTTGTTTTTTCTTTTTGTATCATGCTTTAAATTGATGATTCAAGTTTGAATAGGCATAATTGAGTTGATTTAATTTTTTTAGTTTTTCTCCCAAAAGTGTTATTCAGGTTGATACCCTTGTCCTCAATCATAAGGAAATCAATATATTCCCTCTTTGAGTTGACTCACCTAAGGGTTGTAAGTCAATTCTTTGTGTGGATCTCATTTCCCAATGAAATAAAGGAAAATAGGTCCATCACATCCATCACCCCCATTTTCTCCATTCCATATTTGATTCACCTATTTTTCTATGTTTCATTTTGGTGAACCCAAATTTTGAACATCATAATTTCTAATTTGGAGCCTTAGATCTAGATTTGCATTCCTTTGCATTGCTCAAGCATTGTTAGATATCTCAAATTTGCATTAGTGTGATTTGTATTTTAGGGTGTTAAATTGCATTTATGGCATTGTTAAAAATCTAAACAATTCACAAAAATTGGTATCATATTAAACTCATTTTGCATAGTGATTACATAACATTGCATGATAAGTCACTCAAATTAGAAAATTGAATAAAAATTGCATCTCAAATTAGGTCTTTTTGCTTGTCATTTAGGATCATTTCACACTTGCATTTAGATATGATTTGCTAGAAATCTGAAACTGTAAGACCTGTTTGCAACAAAAATCTGGAAACATAAACATCAACTCAAAAATTTGTAATTTAATTTTTCAAAACCTTAACAAAAGACCCATTTGCCCATGGGTGAATGAGTCCCTAATCAGGCTTGTTTCTAAATTTTTGGGCACTAAAAACTCTTTGTTTGTATTATGTGTTTTTGCATTCAGGTTTTTGTTTTAGTTTCCAAAATTTCTATTTTCTATAATCATCTTTTTCATTAAGGTTAATTGGTCAAATTGAGTGCATTGTTTCAAAATCAAAATTGGAATTACAAGACATCATTTTCAGATTTTTGCATAGTTCACAAAAAGATAATGTTTTGATTATATTATGCAAAAATGACCTTCAAGGTCCTCCTCCCTCTGCATCTTCTAAGGAAATAAGTGTCCTCCTTCATAATGACCAACCAATCCCTCATCCTTACAATAGGATCATCTTAGGTCCTCCTCCTCCTCCAAAACTACTTTGACAAGGTACCCAATCAAGCAATAAATCCAAACCTTATAAATTCAAAGAATTGCCATTTTTATACACTAAAACAAAAATTGAATGAAAAATGGAACTTCTCCATCTAGGATTGATTTACTTGCCACCTATCAAAGAAAACAAAAAAGGTAAGAGTACAAACATGATTTATTGTGTATTTCATTGAACTCTTGGACATCTTACTAATTTGTGTCATGCTTTAAATAATATATTGAGTGATCCTGATAATTCCTTTGATGTTATAATCAGATAGCAATTACTTATCCTTTTCTCCTTGGCTTGTGATGGTTGTAGAATCATTATATGCTCACTATTACATGTTGCAAGGATCTCTACATCATCACTTATCTCAACTCATCCTTTTCTTGTAATTAGTGGGGGTAAGGAGTTAGATAGCCTTGTCCTAGTTCAACACTTGTTATTGTCCCTTTGGCTAGTTATCTGCCTTTTGCATATGGTGAACAAGATTGGGATGCAAATGATTTGCTATAGGTTGAATCGCATGTTCCATACTAGTCTTTTCTTTGTTTTCTTTTCATGTTCTTTGTGTGTGATTTTATTTTCCTAATGTGATCCCCCGTATCGTTCTGTTTAACATGTCTTTATGTTCATTCCTCTATTTGTACCTACATTCTTCTATATGTCATAAAACTTTATCTTTTATTTTGTCTTATGTTTTCCTTTTGGGGATGACACAAGGCGTCGAGACATTTAGGTCTCTTCCATGTTGACCCAAAATATTTTCTTTGTTTTTGCTCTCTATGTTTCATTCTTCAAGTTCTACGAGTATGGAGAATGATGACTTTTTCGAGATCTATAATAACATTGTAGCAAAGACATATGCTAAACCAAAATCCATGGATCCCTTATGTGTTTGGTATTTCATTTGGAGAAAACCCCTTTTCATGATGCAACTTCATTTGGAAACATATGCTAGACATAGGGATTTCCAAATAAGCTCTCATGTCTTCTTTATTATTTAGTATTTATCATTTTCTACTTTTAAGTAATTGCTCACAACATGGTGTTCAACAATTTCTTTAAAGTGGGGGCATACATTGGCATTATTATTTTGACATTTTTTACTATAACTTATGTTTCTTAGTGCGATATTCTTACTTCATGTGACGTGTATTCTTCTCGGTGACATTGAGTTTGATGTCCTTCAAGATTGTGACCTTTTGAGCATATGCATTCCTCTTAGTGGTGATGCAATGGATTACATTCTCTGAGTTGTATATCTTTTATTCTCGACTAGTCCTCTCTTGGAGAAATTAGGTACGACGTTACCTAGGGTGAGACCTTTCATGAACTAAGCAAAACCCCTTTGAATATCCTATTGCATGTATCAAGGCCACCAAGCATAACACAACTTGCTTGCTATTGGAGCCTTTATGTTTTTCATAGCCACCAAGAATAACACACCTTGCTTGCTAGTGGAGCCATTTTTGTTCATGAGTGTCTAGCATAATGCAGCTTGCTATCCTTGTGAAGCTTGAAGTTATAACCCTTTTTCATGGCCACCAAGCATAACACACCTTACTTGCTAGCGAAGTCATTTTTGTTCATGAGTGTCTAGTATAATGCAACTTGCTAGCCTTATGAAGCTTGAAGTTCATATTGTGTGGCACCTTATCGAAGTTATCATGAGGTATAAATTTGGTATGGTTAGTTAGCCACTTCCTGGGGCTCACCTAGTGGATAGCGGATTTCACTGGCCTGTGTGAGTGCATGTTGTTTGCATAGTGGACAATGGGTTTCCACATGTAAATGTTCTTAGAAAAAAAGCTAAGGCTTGATCCATATCCAAATGGACAAATAGTCGAGGCTTGATCCACCCTTTTTCTTTTCTTTATTTCTTTAAGTCTTTGACATTGTATGATTAAGTATCTTGTCATTGTTGTTGCATATTTAACAAAGGTATGTGTCTCCTTGTGTTTTTGTTAGTTTTCCATGAGATCTTAGATCTTGGGGGCTTTATCATACTCCTTGACCTTTGTCATCTTATCTTTCCAATAGTTGTATAATTAGACCTCTCTTGACTGTCTATTTTAGTGTGAGTTTGATCCAAGGTTATCCTCTTACTAAAGTGGGGGCTAAATATAGTGTAGGAAAATGTCCTCCATTACATTTTCACACTTTTTTTTGGGTCCCCTCAATTAAATTGGACTTAATTGTGCCTTAATAAGCCCTATTTTATATCTACAAGTCTAATAAATTACATTTTCTGAAGAGGAAACTTGACAACAATTAATGCCAACACATAATTAATTACCTTGAGCAATGTGTGTTGGATAGGAATAGGGACTTGTGACCCAATTTCCCATGGGCAAATGGGTCCTCCCTAGGTCTTTGAACGTAAATTTAATATACATTTTTGGAGGTATTTTAATGTCCCCAAATTCAAATTTCAATATTGGCTTGTAATGTTTAATTTTTGGGAAATTAAGGTAGATACCTATAAATACAAGGTCTTTTATCAACTCAAGTCTAAGGAAAATTATATAGAAGCAAGAACACACTTTATGCAAGCATTGCAAGAGAAAATATTATGATCAATGGTATTGAAGAGTAGATTTATTAGTGATTTATTGCAGCATTCAGGATCTCAAGCATCATGCCAAAGTCTTTTGCAATCATGCATGTTTTTGGAGCTAACATTATGATGTAGGTTTCAAAGATCAAAGTCAAACATTCAAGTATCAATATCCACATCCGTTGAATCCATTTCATGCAAGATCAATATTTCAATCCTCCAAAGGTTTATTCAAGGGTTTGGTGAGTGAAAAAATAGCATTGTTTATTCATCATTCCTTTCATGTTTCATTATTTATATTCAAGGTTTAATTAACCAAACGGGGTTTGACCAAGGAAAACCCCCATTCACCAAAAATAAATAATTTTTCCCTCTTGTGTTTGTGTTTTAGATCTTAGGTTGGAGAAGGATTGAAGATCTCTTGAAGGTCAAAATTGGAAAATTTTTCAAAGTTGCAAAAAGTTGTCATATTTTTTGTCAATTCACAGAATCTCACCTACACACCTCATTTCTGACTGTCCAACATTGAAACCTACATCAAACAAAAACTATAGATTGACACCAAATGATCATGATAATTGATTCAAACCTTCACATAGAGACCCATTCACATATGGGTGAATGAGTCCCAGGTAGCCTTCCAAAACTGCATTTTGGTGATAGGTACACATCACTCCGCCATTTCCAGATCTACCAAAACTTTGCTTTTTCTGTTTGTATTATGCTTTAAATTGATGATTCAAGTTTGAATGGCATAATTGAGTTTATTACTATTTTTAGTTTTTCTCCCAAAAGTGTTGTTCAGGTTGATACCCCCATCCTCAATTATAAGGAAATCAATGGATTCCCTTATTGAGTTGACTCTAAGGGTTGTAAGTCAATTATTTGTGTGGATCTCATGAAATAAATGAAAATAGTTCCATCACCCCCATTTTCCCCATTCCATATTTTATTCACCTACTTTTCTATGTTTCAACCTTTATAAGCTAGGCATCTCATGTACATTTTCATATTCAATCTTGTAATATTGCATCTATTATTGCAAATTTATGGTCTTTCTTTTCTTCTTTGTAGAAGGCTATATTTTGGTATTGCAGGTGATCTTGGAGGCTTGAGTCCTTGAGTGAATATAACATAATGGTCTCACCTTAGGTAACATCACACTTGATATCACCACCAAGAGAGGACTAGTTGAGAGATAATAGATTCACACCTTAGGGAATGCAAGCCATACCATTACCACCAAGAGGAATGTCATATGCCAAGAAAAGCCACCCTCTCAAAGGACATCAAACCAAATGTCACCACCAAGAAGACACATCACATGAAATAAGAAGACCACACTTTGAATAAGGTCATGTCATTATGCAAGCAATGAGTGGGAGGTATAATTCCCCCCACTTTAAAGAAATTGCTAAACACCATGCTGTGAACAATTACTTTAAAGTAGAAGATGATAAATTCCAATACATGAGAGCTTATTTGGAAAAACCTATGCCAAACATATGTTTCCAAATGAAGTTGCATCATGGAAAGGAGGTTGCCCCCCATATGCAATCCTAAGATAACACATAAGTGATCTACGATTTGGGGTCAATGTATGACTTTGCTATAATGTTATAATAGAGCTTGGAACTATTATCATTCCCCAAATAATTGTAGAACAACAAATACAAAGGAGGAATGACACATAGAGAGTGAAAAAAATAACCTTTTGGGTCAACATGGAAGAGACCTAAATGTCTCAATGCCTTGCATCATCCCCAAAAGGAAAACACAAGACAAATGAAAAGACAATGGTTATGAAATATAAAAGAATGTAGATACGAATAGAAGAATATCACAATAGATTTTCTTCCTTTGTATCCTTGCACCAACAGAGTGACAAGGGTCATCCAAAGTAGGCTCACAAACATAAATACACACCAAGAAACACAATACAGGGGATCACATTACATACATGCAATCACAAAAAGAACATAGAAAGAACAAAACTAGAATGACACATGTGAGCCAACCTAAAGCAAGTCATTCACATCCCAATCTTGTTCATCATATGTGGAAGGAATATGACTAGCCAAAGGGGCAACAACAAGTGTCGTACTAGGACAATAACCAAGTTCAACATGTGGTGAGTCACTCTTGTTAGGAGGATCATCACATTTGTTATCATATAATATAATGAAAGAGGAAAATAATAAATTCATCTCATCATGCACTTCCTCATCAATCTTAACAATCTCATCATCATTATCCAAGTTAATCACAATGGGAGGTCTGATGACAATGTCTATAGAGGTTTCATGTTGTTGTTGTGGTGAAGGTGGAGAATCATCATGCTTTGTTTGAGTTGTTATTTGATATTTGGTTGTTGGTTTGTTCTTTTCTTCTAACGGACAAGCAATAGCACAACATCTATGCCTATGCTCTTTATCATTTTGGTTTCTTCTTGCACGGTTTTCAAGTTGTGATGGTGTAGGAGTGGGTTTATCTTGGTTTCTTTTCTTCCTACAAGGGAGGAATGGAAGAAATCATCAAGGGTTGGTCAATCAATTTTTCTTTAGGTTTATAAACTTGTTTGATTTTAGGAGGCACATCAAGAATTGTATGGTTATCTCTTGGTCTCTTATAGGAAATAGGTGGAGAATTTGTTGTGGTTACTTGAAAGGGATTTTGGTTCAATCATAGGCTCAATGATAGGAGGTTAAATCATGGATTAAGGAATATTGCTAAGAGATAATTTTACTATGCACTTTGCCTTGAACTTTTGGTAAGATTTGAAAAAGAAGTCCTCATGAGGCTAATAAGTTCTATGGGTTCAGGCCAAAATAAATTTAATGAGAAATTTTCATGGAAAGATAAAGGATTAAAACTACTATGATGCACAATAAAATTTCATTTCCAAATAGAAATTTCAAGCATTTATGCACTACCATGTGATGCCATCCATGGAGCGTAGCTATGGATAGCCTAGCTTCACACAAAATTGATCTAACATCGAGATGATGGAGAATGAGACATCTAATTATTTCAGTCCAACTTTTAATGGGAGAGTGATCGAACCTATTGTAGGGCAAACAAAACCATTATGTGTTTTAATCCATGCTTTCGATTGTTCATAAGAGTCTCGGTTAAGTTTATGCAAAAATAAGAATTCCTTGGTGACCACATTCTCTACACACACAAGATCAATTAATATACCATTAGTAGGCTTGTCATTGATTCTTCCAGTGATGTAAAGAGGACCATCAAGTGCATGTTTGATTATGTCACTTTGTGAGAAATAAATGTTAAGAGACAAGTTGGTTTGGTCCTTACTAGGTTGAACGTGTTGGAAACACAAGGGCAAACAACTGAGAGGGGGGGTGAATTAGTTGTCACAAAAATTCAAAATTATTAAACTTATTAATCTTATTCTCAGATCTGATTAATAACCATGAAAGCATAAATCATCAACACATCAGGAACACACATAACACCAAGAATTTTTTACGTGGAAACCCTGTTAGGGGAAAAACCATAGTGGAGGCTAGTCCACAAGATTATACCCTATTAAAAGTATATAGAGGAATAAATGAGAATGCACATGCATTCAGGCACACTGCTCAATTACAACAAGGCTTACTACCCAAAGGAATACACACTATCTTACAAAGACATTTAGATTACATCCGTAAGATTTTAAACTAAGAAAATAACATCTGCTAATGCCTGATTACAGTTTTGGTTAAGCACATGAACTCTTCTTCACACTCTGCTCTACCTTTGAAAGATTTAGAACATTATACACACACACCATACCATCAAATGGTATAAACAATCACTTATATATATCCACAACAAGAAATTACATTGCTACATGTCGACTTCAACAAAATAATAAAATGAATATAAACTATCGGCCCAAATCAATAAAAAATATCAATGCGAATCAACCAAGGTTGGTTACAACATAGTGAAGAACCAAAACAACATCTTCGAACATGAAACACCTTCAAAAATTATTCCTCGAAGATCCATAACACGCTACAATCACCCTGTCGGCCAAGAACATGAAAAACATGAACACACAAGAGAAAATCACTGATCGCGAGCACAACGATCAATGAAAATGTGCAACATAGATAGAGCACAATCTAGAAACATCCACAAAAATCATGAATCACTAGAGAAGCATCCACAAAAATTGAACTTACAAGAATCACATCATCTTTATTCAGGAACACCAACTGAAGCAACAAAAAAATTGTTAGAACACAACTGTTCATAACTTGATCAAATCTTCATGTGGATCTCTAAAACTCAATGTGGATAATCTAGATATACTTGAAAACAAACCCTTTAGTCCACAACCTCTGATCATCAATGTACTGAGCTCACCAACAGACTAAACTTCACTTCATCATTGACAACCTGCAACTTATTTATTACAATTTTCTCAATATCCTCGACATATACAACTTCTAACAACTTCTAATACATTATTGCCAATAGCGTTGACATCAATGACAACCACATATAAGAAAACACAACCAAAACATTCAATAATCTCCCCCTTTGGAATTGATATCAACACATGATGTGAAAAACACCATCAATGCAACTATCTCTTAACACTTACTCCGCCTTAGGTTTTGACTCTTTTCTCCTCAACTCTTCCACACGACTCTTCTCCTCAGATAATTCATAGTTTTTCACATGAATCTTCTCCCCCTTTGACATCAATGACAAAGATATCTTTTCTGCACACAAGCTCTGAACCGCATATCTGAACATCTGAACATCTGACTACTCTCCCTGAGTAGCAACCACCACAATATCAATCTGGATCAAGATATGACTGTTAAATGCACAGAATGATGCAAGGAAATGCATCTTAGTTTTTATTAGGAGGGGTAATCACCCCTAACTTTCCTCTAAGATACTCAAAAGTATCCTTAGGCAAAGGCTTGGTAAAGATGTTTGCAATCTGTTAGGCACATACTCCAATATGAATTCCTTTTCACTCACCTTCTCTCTCAAAAAGTGAAACTTGATAGATATATGCTTGGTCTTTGAATGCAACATTGGATTCTTAGAAATGCTAATTGCACTTGAGTTATCATAGAATATAGCAATAGGATCATCATACACAACTCTAATATCTTTCAACATCTGCTTCATCCATAATACTTGAGTATAATTGTTAGCAACAATAATGTATTATGCCTCTGCAGTAGATAAAGAAATGGCATTCTACTTCTTACTTAACCATGAAATCAACTTCTTTCCCAAGAAAAATGCACCACCACTAGTACTTTTTCTGTCATTCACATCTCCTGCCCAATCAACATCAGTAAAGGCACTCAAAGTAAGATCATCATCTTTAGGATACCACAAGCCAAAATCAGTTGTTCCCTTCAAGTATTTGAAAATCCTCTTCACAATTGTCACATGAGATTCCTTAGGATCAACTTGAAATCTTGCAAAAATGCATACAACATTCATGATATTAGGCCTAGTTTGAGTTAAATAAAGCAATCCACCAATCATTGATCTATATCTAGTCTGATTTTCTTTCAGAGAATCATCATCTTGTGTCAACTTACACCCGGTCACCATAGGTGTACTGACTGGCTTTGAATCTTCCATACCAAACTTCTTCAACAATTCTTTCACATACTTGGACTGAGATATAAAGACCCCTTTATCCAACTGAGTAATTTTCAATCCCAAAAAGAATTTCATCTCTCCAATCATAGACATCTCAAATTCACTCTATATCTCATCAACAAACTTCATGCACAAACTATCATCTCCTCCAAAAATGATATCATCAACACAAAATTCAACAATCAAATCTTTATCATCATCAATCTTGAAATATAGATTACTATCAACAATACCTTTGTTAAATCCAATCTTCAGCAAATACGTGTCCAATCTGGCATACCATGCTCTTGGGGCTTGCTTGATTCCATACAATGCTTTCTTCAACCGACAAACCATATCTCCCTGATCAATCAATTGAAATCTATCAAGTTTCTCAACATACACTTCTTCCAATTCGCCATTTATAAATGCTGACTTAACATCCATTTGATAAAACTTGTAGTTTTTATAAGCAACATAAGCAAGAAACAGTCTCACAACTTCAATCCTAGTGACAAGGGAAAAAGTTTCTTCAAAGTCAATCCCTTCCATATGAGAATATCCTTTACACACCAGTCTTGCTTTGTTTCTAACAACTTCACCTTGCTCATTCAGTTTGTTTCTAAAGACCCATTTATTTCCAATTACATTTTTATCCTTAGGTCTAGGAACAAGAATTCATGTATCATTCTTCTCAATCTATTGTAGTTCTTTCATTGCTTCAACCCAATGTTCATCTTTACATGCTTCATTCACACTATTAGGTTTAGTCTTTGAAATCAAATAGTACTCTTCTGCAATTTTCCTCCTAGTCTGAACACCTTTGTTCTTATCACCAATAATTTGATCTTCTGAATGATTTAATCTTACATACCTTGGAGTCTTAGGATGTTCTTGAACTTCAGGTTCTTGTGATCTCTCTTCTACACTTTCACTAGTTTCTCCTTCCTCTTAATTTTCTTGATTCACCAGAATGATTTGAACTTGATTTGAAGTCTGAACTTACTTTCCTTTATTTGTAATATCATTTTGATCATTAGAATCATATCCACAGGTTCTGGATGGTCTAGCTATGTCTTCATCAACCTTGACATTTTCACTTTCAACCATTTTCCTCAAGCTCTTATTGTAGCATCAGTAGGCCTTGCTTTTAGTAGAATAACCAAGAAAGATACCTTCATCACTTCTAGCATCAAAATTTCCTATATCTTCATCTCTTTTGATATAGCATTTACTTCCAAAGATTTTGAAATATCTAATATTAGGCTTATGACCATACCATAGCTCATAAGGAGTCTTACCAATATCACCTTTGATTTGTACCCGATTGAGTGTGTAAACAGTAGTACTCACAACTTCTCTGTAGTAGATATGAGGAACATTTCCTTCGAACATCATAGTTCTAGTAGCTTCTTCAATTGTCCTATTCTTCCTTTCCACAACACCATTTTGTTGAGGGGTCTGCGGGGAAGATAATTGCCTCTTTATCCCATGTTCTTCACAAAAAGAATTAAACTCATTGGAAGTGAATTCACCACCTCTATCTAATCTCAAACATTTAATATTCAAACTTTTTCTATCTCAACCATAGCCTTAAAGATCTTGAACTTCTCTAGAGATTCAAATTTCTTCCTTAATAAAGTAACCCACATCATTCTAGAATAATCATCAATAAGTAACATGAAATACCTGTATCCTTGTAAACTTCTAACTCTAGAAGGACCACACAAGTCAGTATGCACAAGCTCCAACAATTCATTTGAACTATATTGTTTGCTTCGAAATGAGATTCTAGTTTGCTATCCTAACTGACATTCCTTACATATGGCATTAGTAGGTTTCATCAACTTAGGAAGATATCTCATAGCCTTAGTAGAGCTTATCTTGATAATATTGTCAAATTTTACATGACACATTCTCCTATGCCACAACCAACTTTCATCAACTTGAGCAATCAGACAACTTTTACTAGCAACACTCAGGTGAAAAATATTACCTTTTGTTTTTGTACCTGATGCAATCACATTTTTGGAACTCCCCAATATTTTACACTTTCCATCCTTGAACTAAAGATTGTATCCCTTGTCAACCATCTGTCCAACACTTAAAAGATTATGCTTCAGACCTTCCACATATAGGACATGATTAGTATTATGCTTACCATCAAGAGAAATGCATCCTCTACCATGGATTACACCAGCTTTATCATCACCAAATCTCACAACACCACCATCATACTTTTCCAAGCTCACACACTTACTTTTATCACCTGTCGTGTGATGAGAGCATCTATTGTCAATCACCCATTCATCTTTTTCTTCAATTCGAGCAGCTAGGGCTTTCTCCACATTTTTACAACTAGCAGATTTAGTAGATACAAGATTACTTTCCTTGATAGCAATAAATACCCATTCATCCTCACTTACGTTCCCTTTATCAGATTCATCATCTATTACACCTTCATCAACAACATAATAACACTTCATTTGAAATCTAGGATTGTTAGGTCTTGACTTAGGAACTCTTTCTGGACACCTTGATGCAAAATGACCTATCTTATTGCAAGAAAAACATTTAATAGGAAACTTTCCTTTATACTTACCTTCTCCTCTGGCTTCCCTTTTGACAATAAGTGCTTCAAGCTCATCCAGTTCTCTCTCTTCTTCTTCTTCTTCAATATTTCGCATTTCATCCTCATACTTGAACACCTTTCTAGAAGAACTTTCTCTCGGATCATATCTCTGTTTATCCCTTCCGGAGGTAGTACCTTTGGATGTAGATTTTGTCTTAGGAAGAGCATCACTAAATTCACTCAACTCAAAAGCAGTAAGCTTACCAATCAACATATCTCGGGGAACATTTGTCATAGTCCAGAGCTCCTCAATAACAATAGCTTTGACTTTGTATGCAGCAGGCAAGGATCTAAGCACTTTAGCAACAATCTCTGATTCTTCTAATTGTCCACCAACACATCTGATACCACACACAAGTTCATTCACTCTTTGCATGAAAGAAGTAATGTTCTCATTATCACCCATTCTCAACATTTCATATTTCCCTTTCAGACTTTGCAACTTAGCAATCTTCACATTAGCATCACCTTCATACAAAGTTTCCAACTTTTTCCAGATCTCATAAGCAGTCTTCAGATCCATCACATTAGTCATTTTAGAATCAGTCAAAGCACCCAACAATGCTTCCTTAGCCTTGATATTGTATTCAAAATCCCTAATCTCAGCAGTAGTAGAAGGGCCATTATGTGGGATAACATACCTATTACTTGTAATGCTCCAGTAGGGTTCACCAATGCATCTCAGGTGACACTCCATTCGAGTCTTCCATAGAGAATAATTTTTCTGACCAAATCTCGAACTATCCTTCTTATATTTTTCCATCCCGGATCACCTTAAGTTGTTAAGCTTCTTCCAAGGAACCTGCTCTAATACCAATTGTTGGCAACACAAGGGAAAACAACTAAGAGGGGGGTGAATCAGTTGTCACAAAAATTCAAAATTATTAAACTTATTAACCTTATTCTTAGATCTGATTAATAACCATGAAAGCATAAATCATCAACACATCAGGAACACACATAACACCAAGAATTTTTTACGTGGAAACCCTGTTAGGGGAAAAACTACGGTGGAGGCTAGTCCACAAGATTATACCCTGTTAAAAGTATAAAGATGAATAAATGAGAATGCACATGCATTCAGACACACTACCTAGAGCACACTGCTCAATTACAACAAGGCTTACTTCCCAAAGGAAGACACACTGTCTTATAGAGACATTCATATTACATTCGTAGGATTTTGAATTGAGAAAAAAGCATCTGCTAGTGCCTAATTATAGTTATGGTTAATCACATGAACACTTCTTCACTCTTCTTCACTCTTCTTCACACTCTACTCTTCCTTCGAAAGATTTAGAACATTATACATGCACACCATACCGTCAAATGGTATAAATAATCGCTTATATATATCTACAACAAGAAATTACATCGCTACATGTCGGCTTCAACAAAATAATAAAATGAATATAAACTGTTGGCCCAAATCAATAACAATTATCAATGTGAATCAACCAAGGTTGGTCACAACATAGTGAAGACCCAAAACAACATCTTCGAACACAAACCACCTTCAAAAATTATTCCTCGAAGATCCACAACATGCTACAATCACCCTGTCGGCCAAGAACATTAAAAACATGAACACGCAAGAGAAAATCACGGATCATGAGCACAACGATCAATGCAAACATGCAACATAGATAGAGATCGATCTAGAAACATCCAAAAACATCATGAATCACCAGAGAAGCATCCACAACAACTAAAATTACAAGAATCACATCATCTTTATTCAAGAACACCAACTGAAGAAACAAAAAAACTGTTAGAACACAACTATTTATAACTCGATCAAATCTTCATGCGGATCTTTGAAACTCAACGTGGATAAACTAGATATACTTGAAAACAAACCCTTTAGTCGACAACCTCTAATAATCAACGTACTGAGCTCACCAGCAGACTGAACTTCACTTCATCACTGATAACCTGCAACTTGTTTATTACAATTTTCTCAATATCCTTGACATATACAACTTCTAATACATTAATGCCAATAGTGTTGACATGAATGACAACCACATATCAACAACACAACCACAAAATCCAAAAAAATTTCAATGAAGTTGACCATACTCATGTTATTATTAGTCATGTATTTTAGTTTTTCTTTTGAATGAAAATTTTACTTTTGAATAATGCACTTGTTTCAAATCAATTGACTTGAATGCAAACAATTACAAAACATTGCAATTTCAAAAACTAAAATAGAGATCTGTAAACAACAAGAAATAATGTAGACAAAGATAGTTTTATGCCCAAAAATTTGGAAAATGACCTATATAAGGATAGATTCACCCAAGGGCGAATGGGTATTTGCACATGGGTTTGAAAAATTAAATTCTGAGTTAATGTCTAAGTTCTCTATTTTAGGTTGCAAACAGATTCTTTCAGTTACATATTTCTAGAATTTTTTCTTTAAATGCAAATGCAATTTCATGGCAAACAATATATAAAATGACAAATTTTGAGATGCAATTTTGATTGAATGTTTTGATGTAAATGATTGAAAGACACGTTTATGTAGACTACTATGTGAAATGTATGCAATATTTTTAGATTTTTATGAATTTGAATGATGCAAAATGCAATTTTGAAACCCTAAATGAGATGAAAAACAAACTAATGCAAATCATAGATCTAGGGTTTTAGAGACTTCCAAATCAAAATTTATGATGTACAACGTCAGGTTCACCAAAATGAAACGAAGAAAAAAATGTGATGTGATGTGTGTGGTGAATGTGGGGGGGGGTGTGATTTGTGGATTCAAAAGGTATGTGATCCAAATTCTCAAAAACACTCACACTTTTCCTATTTTCATTAGAAAAAGAGATCTCCCAAAGGTAGGATTGACTTTCAACCTTGAGATGAGCCAACCCTATTTGGGAAATCTATTATTTTCTTATGATATAAATGATTGATTGGAAATTTTGGGGGATGAATTAAAATGCATAAAATAACTAAACTATATGACTTAAGAATTGAAATGCAAAATATTATGATAACAAAAATGGAAGAGACAGTTTGCAGAAGATCTAAGAAGGGAATAATAGTGTGCACCTGGCATAAAAAGTGGGTTCTGAGCTTTGTAGCAGGACTAGTTTTCCATAGGGTGAATGAGTCCTAGTGTAGGGGTCTAAAATATGATTTTACAATCCTCAGATCTTAGACCTAACCTTCTAATTTCTCTCGGTTTGACTGTCGAAAATCCAAAAATAAAATTTGTAGGTGAGTTTCTATGGCTTGAAAAAAAGGTTGACAACTTTGATAACTTTGCAAAATTGCTTTTTTGATCAAATTTTAGTCCTTCTTCACTTGTAAATCAACACATAAAAAGAGAAGAAAAATGTTTATTTTTGGGTGAATGGGGATTTTCCTTAGTCAAACACCATGTTGGTAATTAAACCTTGATAATGACATAATGACAAATGGAATGAATTGATGAATGAACAAATATTTTTCACAACTCACCAAACCCTTAATGGCTACCCTTAAAGGACTGAAGTCTAACACATCTATCTAAGGATTGGATCTTGCATGAATTAGCTTGATTGATTTCTTGATTTGATGCTTGAATGCTTGAAACCTACATCACAATGTTAGCTCAAAAACATGACATGAATACACATGAACTTTGACATGATGATATGATCTTGATTTATATTGTAGATGACTAATAAATATGCTCTTCAATGTTCTTGATGATAATATTTTCTCTTGTGAAGTTTCCTTAATGCTAGATATTCTTGCTTAGATTTGAATTGATAAAATAACTTTATTTATAGGCGTTTATCTAATTTCTCAAAAATTAGATTCTAAAAGTTGACATTTGAAATTTGAATTTGAATCGTTAAAATACCACTAAAAACATATTAAAAATTTGAACCTAGGACATAAAGGGGACCCATTCATCCTTGGGTGAATGGGTTCTTGAACCTAAATCCAGAACACTCAATTTCTAAGACGTTTTAATTAATGTTAGAAATTGTTTAATATATGTTTCCCTTTTGAAAAATGGAATAATAAGGCTTTAGAATACATAATTTAGGTAATTAGAAGCTTAATTAATTCCAATTAATTAAGGGGATGCAAACATAGTGTGAAATTGTAAAGTTATACAATTTCCTACACTACATAGCTCAATGGTTAAACTAAATTTTGATGGTGCTTTTAAAGGAAACCTGGGTTTATTGAGAGAAAGGTGTGTCATAAGAGATAGTAAAGGGTCATTACTAATAGCCAAGACTTGCAAACATCCTAATATGTCAAATAATGAAGTATAAGCTTAGGCTCCTCTCATAGGCCTAATGTTGGGAATATAGATGAATTTCAAAAAGCTCTTAATTGAAGGGGATTGTATAAATATGATTATTTTCATCAAGCATAAAGCCTCATGCAACTAGAAAATTAGTAATATCTTCTAACAAGTTAAGGATATACTTGATTGATATGACCATTATCAATATAAATATTGTTATAGAGAAGGAAATAATTTGGCGGATGCCCTTTCTAATCTAGCTTGTGATCAACTCATCAATATGATAGAGATTTATATGGAAACTATTCATATTTTTCTAATTCACCTAATGATGAAATCCCTCCTAAAGAAAAACCTCAACAAACACCTCCTAGAATTCCTTGAACCATCCTCTAGGAACACAAGAAAACATATTGTGGTAAATTGAAAATAATAAAAAATAAACCGAGGAGTTAATTGCAAGGTTGAGAGATCCTATAGGAACAAACTCCCATAGGACCAAGTTTTCTCAATCATTACAATCCATAATATTTCACATAGAATCAATTATCAATAAAATAAATAGTTGGTCTAGAAAGAGGCAAGAATTAAAATAATTTTATGCAAATAAATTATCATATAAACAAGTTAAAGACAAAGAAAATTTGAAATTTGACTTGTGTGTACTCTTCACCAACCCAAGAATGAATCAACCCTTACACAATGCATGCAAGAGGTTCCCTATCCATTGGTGTCATCACCATGGGATAAATAATGGTTTTTGGGATAGGTGGTGGATGGTTTTTGACCATCCACCATGTGATAACAATGAGGTACCACTATAGTTTTTGAGGAAAATCTATTGTGAGCCTCAAAAACTATTGTGAGTTTGTCCTCAATAAAATCCAAAACTATTTTGACATATAGGAGTTCCAAGGTAGAGGTGGGGGCTTTGCACATGATAGAGTGGGGGCACATATTGACCCACAATAGCCAGCGAGATCACTCGCTAGACCAGACCATGAGCATGTGACTATCCATTCTATTGTGAAGGAGAGTGTTGAGGTGGATGCCTTACAACCAATTAGCTCGCTCAATCAGAGCCTTATACACCATACTAGGCCTCTAGTACATGTGAGGTGAGCGAGTCTTCTAGGAATCTAGTTCCACTTCATTTATGTTGATCTTATGGGTCACTTTATGTTTATGATCTCGAGGATAGTCAAGATGCATGTGCCCAGGCTACATATGCAACATATTAGATGGTGATCATAGAAGCTCTCTTGACTGATACATTCAACTTTGATAGTCAGGTAAATGTCAACAAGTTCATTTAAGTTAATTTATTATATTTAATTTTGAAATACAAGATTAACTAAATTATTTGAATGATTATAATGAAATTTTAGGGTCATAGTGTTCACCCTACTTTTATTGGTTCTCCACATCCCTATTACATGACGATGTCAAGTGCAAAGGTCTATAACTAGTAAAGAATTATAAATATTACATATGAATAGTTGAAGCTTATATGGATGGTATTATTATAACTCACTTGGGATGTTGAATAGGTTAATGTTAGGCCTTTGACGTCAACACCTGGTAGTGTAGGTGCTCATCGATCTTTCACATCATCGACATCATTATCATCAAATATCACTGCATTTCACATCAATAACATCAAAAACCCTAATTTCTATGATTAATTGAATAATATGACATTATTTAATTAATTCACTTTTTCATCATTTTTGACGAATTAAATAAATTTTATTTATTTAATAAGTCCTAAAACCCTAATTTATGCTATTAATTGAATAATACAACATTATTTAATTAATTTACTTTTTCATCAAATTCGACCAATTAAATAAATTTCATTTATCTAATAAAGTCCTAATCTAATGTTATTCCTCCTGATTAATTAAATAACACTAATTATTTAATTATGTCGCTAATTCACTTTATTCCCCTAAGTCGATTAAATTATTAAATCATAATAATTTAATTAACTCACTTTCCCTCCAAATTTGAATAAACTATTCAAAACATCATCAAAAAGGTCAAATCAAATAAACAAATTTGTTTGCAAAATTCAAACTTGATTTGCACGTTCAACTCCAAAAAGAATTAATTAATTAAATCAATAAATTAATTATCCTCACCCACTTTCCTAATTGAGCAAATTACGAATCATTGATTGCTTAATCCATTTCTTGACTAATTGATCTATTTCCCGACAGATCAATCTATTTCTTGACTGATAAATCTATTTCTTCAATCACACTAATTACATAATCAATTTGCATAGATTATGCCCATCTAAATCCTCTCAACATCTTTCGACCGTCAATCAAGATATTCTACTACGCGATCTTGATCGTCCATTTAAAATCACAAATTCTATATAACAAAACTCTTTGCTCTAAAAAAAGGATAAAAAAATCAATACAATTTACACAGCGAAGTAATGCAGAGATCATAATCGACATTGACAAAGCTTCAACCAACATCTTCGATCAAACACACACACGCTCTTCAAAGCTCTCACATGCACAAATGGAGGCTTCGTATTGAATTGAACAATCCAACATACAGACCAATATGGATACACTTCGACACGAGATTGTAAAGCTATTGTGTTATTAAATTCATTATTATTGTATTCTTGCAATTACCTTCTTGATTTCTTTAATTTCGTAGTTTCATTTCGTGAGTGAAAGAATGAATCTTGATTGTTGTTTTTGATTTAGATTAGTTTCTATTCAATGCAATTATCTTGTTTATACTTACAAATTTCCCCCTCACACATTCTGGCACGCCTAGTGGGACCACGATCCATAACACTAACAATTTTATGAGCTAATTTTGAAGTTGCAAGTTTCAGAAGCACACTGGAGAAATATTCACGTATAGGTTCCAAAAATTTTCGCACATGATTTCACAGTTCTAGTGCACTTGACCTATTTTCTAGTACACTTGACCTATTTTCTGGCACTATTGAATTTTTCCCGTGCTTCTATTTTCTAATAAAGGGTGCTTTTGATTTTTTTCAGTGCTTTTGATTTCTAATAGAGGCCGCTATTGATTGTTTTTCCTTCGCTTTTGCTCTATTAATCTGTGTCTAAGATTTGCAAGTTAAATTTTGATTTCTAACACTAATGGGTACCTAATTTGAATGTGTAACAGGTACTAATGTTTGTTTATGCAAGATTTGGAGAGGTATAACTAGTGTTTATCCAAAAATTATTGACATTTTTACTGCAGGGAAGATGAACGGTTGAAGAAATTTAAATTTTCAAAGCTTTCCCAAGTTAGAAAATTTTAATTTGGTGCTTAAAAAGAACCCCAAAAAAGAAAATTTAATTTTTGGTGCTCTAAAATGAACATTCTCAAAGATTTTTAGATTAACAAATGCTTTCAAATTTGGTGCTTAAAAAGAACCCCACAAATGAACATTTCAGTTTTTGGTGCTCTAAAATGATTTTTTTAAAGCTTTCCTAAGTTAGAGAGCTTCAAATTTGGTGCTTAAAAAGAACCCCACAAACAAACACTTCATTTGTGGTGCTCTAAAATGAATCTTTTAAAGCTTTCATAGAGTTAGATAATTTCAAAATTGGTGCTTAAAAAGAACCCCACAAATGAACATTTCAGTTTTGGTGCTTTAAAAATGAATCTTCTCAAAGCTCTAAGGAAATGTTTTGATTTTTTGTTGACCAAAGTGATTTCTTTTTGTTGACGAACACTTGACTTCATTTTGTTGAGAAAGTAAGACAATGATCTAGAAAATACTCAATTTTGGACTTAAAATGAACAAATCAATTTTTGTCTTGCACCTTTTCTATCTCATTGATTGATATCCATAACACTTCTATTGGGTGCTTTAAAAAGAACCATTGCTATCTTGTACACACCTTATTTCAATTTTTTGGATAGCACCACTTGAGGGGCTTAAAAAGAACATTTGTGATGAAGTGTATTTCATGTATTCTATGTTTGGAAAACTAGGTGACTATCCTCTCCCCTCGCGCCTTTTTGGTGATCTTGGGTGACAAAAATCATCTTGAGTTTCACACTTTTTACTTCAAAGCATACCTTTAGAGGGCCTACCTTTTGAGACACATCCCACATTGGAGAACTCAAAGGTGACCCAAGTGGTACTTTGTATTGGTCTGCTATATAAATTATTGTGTATGTGAGGAAAGTTCATCACCCACCTCGTGTGGATGCTCTATACTGACGAATGTCTCCCTCAGTATCCATGTGATACATAAAAACCCGCAAGGGCTTGGAGGCCTCTTAATTGTGTGAATCATTGCATGTATAGACACCAATTATCCTGAAACATGACTAAAAACCAATGTTTGTAGAAGCCACCCCTTTTATCCAAAACTTTGAAGTGGTGCATCAAAACTTTGATTTTGAGAAGTTACTTACCAAGTTTGACTTATGGTTGAGCCTAAAAATCCTCTCCATTTGTTGTATGTAAAATCATCCCTTCAGGGCATGAGGTAAGCCCACCTAGGAAGAAGTGTCTATCCCTAGGGTATACTTTGTTTTCACGAAATTTCCAAAGATCAATTTGGTTACTTTGAAAACATCAAACTTTGTGCTTGAATTCATAGTGAACACATCAAAACAAGCACACATGGTTCTAAAATGGTAAACTCTTTTGACTTGGTGCGAATCCTTTGAAAAAATCCATCTATTTTCACTTGAAAAAATATATCTTAAAACAATATCTTTGAAGGTTTCCAGATATTTAGGCTCACATTTCAAGTCACATTAAGGAAAAAGTAAACATTGGAAACTATAACTTTAGCACTTCTACCTCTATGAACTTCGACCTTTCATGGAGGGAAACATGTTTAAAGTATAGACATTTAGGTCACATAAGTTTTTATTACTGTGTTGCATGATATCACTTGCCAATTCTAAAAAACATATCAAAAAAAATCATCCAAAACCACAAAAATCATCAAACACTACTGCCAAATACTAAAACTAGAAAACAAAATTGAACAAAGGCCGCTTCTGCTACTGTTTATGTTGCACTTGACCAAAACTTGGTTGCACTTGCCAAAAATAGCTCACTTTTTCTCTCTGTCCCATAAACAGTTACTGATAAAAATCTCCTGTTTCTAACAAACTTAGTGCACTTGTTACAAAACTAGCCGCACTTGATCTTTTTGTGTCGCTTTTGACAAAATTTTCCTAGTACACTTGTCAAAAATCTACTCACATTTGCTAAAAAACCTTGCTTTTGACTGAGTAATTCACCCCATTGAGAAAGATACATACATAGGCCGCACTTGCAAAAATTTTGCACACCTACTTCTCAAAACTGAGTGCACTTGATAGAATTCAGACCGTAGTTGATAAAACTAGCCGCTTTTGGTGCAAGGGCACCATGTTAGTCATGTAAATATGGTCTAATAAGGTCATTTGATAGGATTTGGTGTGATTGAGTCTTTTTTCATGCAAATAAGGTCATAATAGACCATTTTTCATGTAATTTGAGTCATATGGGGTTCATGTTGCAAAGGTTGTCAATATTTTAAATGTTGTCAAAATAGATTGGCGAGTGATGAATGGTGAGATAGGGGCCTCGGCTTCCCGGGCATAGCAATCAATCAAAATGTGGAAGTCCAATGGTCAGGGGCACTCAAAAGGTATTTTGGTTAGTTTTGTTAGTTTATTTTTAGATGGATAAGTTTAAATATGCTTTAGGAACTCGATGTAATCTCTCTGTTGAAGTTTTATTGAAGAAAAGTAATACAAAACCATTACTTTTTGTGTGTTTTCTGAAAACCTTGCTGCTACAGGTGATTGTACAAATTGGTATAGAGGCATATTGTTCTAAAGAATGTTGAATGTGATGGAGGCCTAAAGTATCTTCATTTTGGTTTTTATTTGATTGAATTTCATTGAGATTTAAGAGTTTTATTGGCATTTTTCTGTAGACGAGTCTGTGAACCCTGTTTAAGGGTTTGAAGGTGAACAAAATGCACTAATCACCCATTCCACCAGCATAATTTCTTTAAAATTGGTGGAACAGGTGCATTAGGGTATATTAAGATGTTAGAGTAGGTTTTAGGAGCAGGGAAGGTGGTTTGATGGAATTTGATTGCTGCCCTAGTTGAAATTGTATGAGTTTTGGCTGGAAATTGATGGCTAAGAGAGGGAGTTTGATCAAAATGCATTGAATAAGGTTGGGAGTTGTTTTGGGAAGCATGTAAAAACCATATATGTTGTGTTTGAGGCATTGGAAAAGTGGTTGGAGGTCTGGAGAATAGTGTTTCAATAAACCCCCTTGACAACCTAGCATAAACAAGCCTAAATAAGGGTTTTGTAATTTGATGAATTTGTGGGCATTTCTCTTGTTGAAAGTTGTTGATTTTGATCACTTGTAATCTATTGAGAGTATTGGGATATATTTTGGAGGTTTGGGTGAAGAATTTTGTAGAGTTGCTTTGAAAAAGTGGCCTAATTGGCTTAAGGGGCAGTGTAGCAACAAGTATTTGGAGATGATGGTCCAAAGTGACCCTATGATATTTTAAGATATGTTAAATTATGCCTTAATGGGTATCTGAAATGTCCATTCTTTGGTGGGTTTGGGTTTTATTTTGAAGGTTGTGGAGAAAATTCACTATTTGCCATACTACAAGGAAAATAGGAAGGAATTGAGAAAATGTGCCAAGATAGGGTTTTGAAGATTGGAAAGTGGGTTGAAACACTTTGAATTGTGATTGTTTGAAGTATAGGTGTTGGATCTTTTGAAGGTGAAAATTTGAAGATTGAAGAAGAGAAAGGTTGAAAGTTGAAGGATAAGATGCCTCCTAAAGGAAGTGGAGCCCTTGGTAGAGAAATAAAGTTGTTAAAGGAATATCAAGAAGCAATCTTAGCCAGATTTGCAGCATTAGAGACAAATTAAAGAAGGGGAAAGGCCACTGAAGAGGAAAGTGACCGAGAGGAAGAGGAAGAGGGTGAGAATGAAAACTCTCCAGGTAGAGTCCAAGATGATGAATTGGACCTTGATGGGAGAAGGATGGTGAAAATGCTCAAGGCTATTATAGGAGATGCTTCTAGTGAGAAAATAGATGTGCCAATGTATAATGGAAAGTTGGATGCTAAAGGGGTATTGGATTAGATAGATGCACTGGATAATTACTTTGAATACAAGGAGGTTGCTGATGATTAGAAGGTAAAGTTTGCAAAGAATAAGTTGAAAGATCCTACTCTTACATGGTGGAAATATGTACAAGAGGAAAGAGTGAAGAAGGGGAAAACAAAAATCAGTTCATAGGATAGGATGGTGTCAAAGATCAAGAGTCAATTCTTGCCAGGAGATCATGTAATACAAACTTTCAAGAAGTTGCAAAGCTTAAAACAAAAAGATAAGGATGTCATGGCCTACATTGAAGAATTTCACAAGTAAAGCATTAGGTTTGGTCATATTGAGGATGAAAATGAAAAGATAGCAAGGTACATGTGTGGCTTGAGGTTTCAAATTCAGGATGAATTGAGCTTGGCTACTCCGAGGACAGTTGAAGAATGTTTTCAATTAGTTGCTAGGGCAGAGGAGAAACTAAAAATAAGGCAAGAAAGATAAGGAAGAGGTAGAGGAAACACTAGTAGAGGAAGAGGTACAAGGCAGTCCTATGAAGACCAAGAAGATGCAAGCAAAAAGAAAGACCAAGTTGCTGATCAAAGAGGTGGATTCAAAGGATATAGAGGAAGATTTGGTGGACAAGGTAGAGGATCAAGTTCATTTTCAAGAAGGTGTTATCATTGCAATTAGTTTGGTCATCAAGCCTAGAAGTGTCCAAAGAAACAAGATTCTACTTCAAGTGGTGGTGATAAAGATTTCAGTTAGTGCAAGAGGAAGACTATGAGAGCATTCATTCTCTTAATCAACTTGCTGGTCTAGAAGTTGGGGAATCCTTGATGGTGAGAAGAACACTCCTTAATGCATCAAAGGAGAAAGAATCAACACAAAGGAGAACACTATTAAAGACCACCTACAAATGCAAGTGAAAGGTATGTAAAGTTGTGATAGATTTAGGGAGTACTGATAATATGGTGTCAATAGAAATGGTTGATAAACTACAATTAGAAAAGATTCCTCATGAAGCACCTTATAAAGTGTCTTGGTTGAATGATGATCAATCTATTTTTGTGAATGAACAAGCTTGGGTTGAGTTCAACATAGGTGGATACAAGGATAGGATACTTTATGATGTATTTCCTATGGATTGTTGCCACTTATTGCTTGAAAGACCATGGCAAGTTGATAGACATGCAATTTATGATGGTAAAAACAATACTTATCAGATTGAAAAGGATGGAAGCACTTTTACATTAACTCCATTGGTAGAGGATGACAAAGGACAAGGTAAGGTAGCTAAGGTGATCATGTTAGGAAAGGAGTATATAAAGATAGAGGAAGACAAGAATATGGAGTTTGCAACCATCACTAACAATGAGGATGGTAGGACAACAAATGAAAGAAAGAATGATGATTTAGTATCAAAGGCAGAAATAGAGAAGGTCAAGGATGAATTGATTGTGAAAATGCAAGATTGGCATGATAAGGTCATGATAGGAACAATGATTTGTTCATTGGTTGGAAAAGTGGTTAGTGGACAACCAAATTTTGTTAATATAGAGGGTTGTAAATATGATAGAACAAAGGTTCTAGAGGATAGTAGCCATTCAAGGTTTGATTAGCAGATGGAAGAGATGCTAGTGATGAAAAATAATGATGAAGAAAATAAAGACAAACTCCAAGGAATAAGGAGAAAATTTAAGCAGATACAAGGGGTGGAAAGGAAGGAAATTCAAGTCAAGAGTGAAAGAAGTTTGATAGCATGTACAGGGAAAGTTATGACAACATTTCCTGATGGAAGAGCAATCAAAAGACATTCATCAAGTGAAGGACAACAACTTCAAGGGAAGCACTAGTTAAGGGGAAGAGACAATGTATGTTTCCAATACTTAACTCATTGGAAAGGAGTACCATATGTAAAGGCTATTGGAGATCAAAGAGATGGTGTGGACAAGCTGCAAATTAAATTCTCAAGGGACTTGAGTTCTTTTCAATCTGGGTGTATGGTGCAGGGGCACCATGTTAGTCATGTAAATATGGTCTAATAAGGTAATTTGATATGTTTTGGTGTGATTGAGTCTTTTTCCATGCAAATAAGGTCATAATAGACCATTTTTCATGTAATTTGAGTCATATGGGGTTCATGTTGCAAAGGTTGTCAATATTTTAAATGTTGTCAAAATGCAATATTGTAAAAGTGCAAAAAATGCAAAATGTGGAAGTCCAACGGTTAGGGGAATTCAAAAGGTAGTTTGTTTGGTTGTGTTAGTTTTTTTTAGAGGGATAAGTTTAAATATGCTTTAGGAACTCGATGCAATCTCTCTGTTGAAGTTTTGTTAAAGAAAAGCAATACAAAACCATTACTTTCTTTGTGTTTTCTGAAAACCTTGTTGCTACAGGTGACTGTATGAATACGTACATAGGAATATTGTTCTAAAGGATATTGAATGTGATGGAGGCTTGAAGTATATTCATTTTGGTTTTTATTTTATTGAATTTTATAGAGATTTAAGATTTTTATTGGCATTTTTCTGTAGACGGGTCTGTGAACCCTTTTTTAGGGTTTGAAGGTGAACAAAATGCACTAATCACCCATTCCACCAGCATAATTGCTTTAAAATTGGTGGAAAGGGTGCATTAGGGTATATTAAGATGTTAGAGTAGGTTTTAGGAGCAGGGAAGGTGGTTTGATGGAATTTAATTACTGCCCTAGTTGAAATTGCATGAGTTTTGGCTTGAAATTGATGGCTAAGAGAGGGAGTTTGATCAAAATTCATTGAATAAGGTTGGAAGTTGTTTTGGGAAGCATGTGTAGGACATATAGGTTGTGTTTTAGGTGTTGGAAAAGTGGTTGGAGGTCTGGAGAATAGTGTTTCAAAAAACCCCTTAAAAACCTAGCATAAACAAGCCTAAATGAGGGTTTTGTAATTTTATGACTTTGTGGGAATTTATCTTGTTGAAAGTTGTTGGTTTTGAGAACTTGTAACTTGTTGAGAGTACTGGGATATATTTTGGAGGTTTGGGTGAAGAATTTTGCAGAGTTGCTTTGAAAAAGTGGCCTAATTGGCTTAAGGGGAAGCGTAGCAACAGGTATTTGGAGATGATGGTTCAAAGTGACCCTATGAGATTTTAAGATATGTTAAAGTATGCTTTAATGGGTATCTAAAAGTCCATTATTTGGTGGATTTGGGTTTTCTTTTGAAGGTTGTGGAGAAAATTCACTATTTTCCATGCTACAAGGAAAATAAGAAGGAATTGAGAAAATGTGCCAAGATAGGGTTTTGAAGATTGGAAAGTGGGTTGAAACACTTTGAATTGTGATTGTTTGAAGTTTTCCTCCCTGCTCTGCATCAGATTTTGCTTTCAATTTATTGCTTCTTCTAAAAAAACCATCACTTCTACTTTGTGTCTTGCTAAAAATTAGAAAAATGATCTGAAGCTGGTTACATGATCCTTGTTGGAATGAAACAATTGGAATCTCAGATACATCATACAATCCTTAATATATCTTCAAACTCCATCCTAATTTTGGAAATCAAAATCAAAACAAACATACCTGGATTATTCCCTCACCCACACTTCTAAGATATTAACAGTTGCTTGAACCTCAAGGTTAGTTCAAGTAAGCTTTTCTGCAACATATCCTATAGAAGAAGAAGTGAAATATTGATCTAGGAATTTTTAGCATTTTGAGATCCAAGAATAGCATCATTCCAAAACAACACTCAAACCTTAGGGTCTTGAGCTTCATAACAACCATATTGAAACACCATTTCGCCTTATGACCAATTAGTGACCAATTACTCTAGTTCAACAACCAAACCTTACACCAGCTATCATACAACCAAAATTTGAGCTGATTGAAGGAGAAAAAATAGACATAATTAGTAGTTTGAGGAGCTTCATATTCGAGAAAAATGACACCAAACCAGTGGAGAAACACAACTAACATCCTAGATAAAGAGGAGTGGAAAGAAGATCTCGCAGTCGGAAGATCCGTATTACCACCTCCTATATGGAAATAGATATCATCCTTCAAAAAATAGAAAATCCAAAATAACAAATGCAATTTCATTTTCCTTAAAATAGAAAATACAAAAAAAAAACAAAAGAATTGTTTTCCATAGTTAGGAGTCACAAAATGTTCACAAAATCTTGGCACTTGTTTATGACAATTATGAGATCACAACATAGAAAAAATATGGATGCCAACAAAAATAGTTCTAGCATACCCCCAACAAACACCACAAATGACATAAATGACCTATAGGGATATAAACCAAGTGACCTTATGACAAGGTATTGAGCATCAAAACATCCCAAACACATAACCATAAACATTTCAATCTATTACCCAAATCCAGTTCCACTCTATACACCCATGGAGACATCATATGCTACAAATGTCAATGATATATCAACTATGGATTCCACTAATCAAGGTTTTGGAGCATCTTGTCCCATGGCTGAGTTCAATCAAAATCCTCATCCATATCAAAATCACTCTTATCAAGGGTTTCAAAATCACCATCAAGGACTAAATCTAGAACATCAAATTTCCCTAAATGAACTTGAGAAAAAAGATTGAGGAACTTGAACGAAATTAAAATATGACATATCACCAATACCATGTTCAACGTCTAAATATTGCATATCCACAACAAATGAACATCATTCCATAAACATCTCAATATCTACATCAATAACACTTCCAATATCATCAAAACATTGATTCATATCAACAACAAAATCATCAACCACAACATCAAGTTGTATACACCTAAAAATGGTCACATCACAATAGTATGGTAATTAATTAAATATTTTAAATATTTAATTAAATCTCTGAATTCAATCTACGTATAAATAAATCTAAATAATTTATTTATATTGTTCATTCTTTCATTTCGATTAAATAAATAAGTTCATTTAATCACTTTTCTTATTCATTTCTTAATGAATTAAATAAACATTATGATTTATTTATATTAATTATCATATAATCTTGGCTTGAATATTTTATTCAAATAAAGATTAAATATTCCTCTCTTTTAATTAAATTCCTTTAATATCCATTCACGATTAAATATCTCAAAATATTTAATTAAATTCTTCTAAAGTCCTATTCACAATTAAATATCTCAAAATATTTAATTAAATCCTCTAAAGTCTATTTGCAATTAAATATTCTAAATATTTAATTAAATCTTCTATAGTCCTTAAATCAAAAATCAAACTCACATGAAATTAAATAAATTTATTTATTTAATTAATTTGGATTATCTTCAACAACCGTGAAACAAACTTCGAAAATAGAAAAAATAATTTCTCTATTCCTGTGCAAGCTTGTTCCCATGGGTTGAAGACAAGGCTCCATTCTTCTCTCCAACCTCCCAACATTCTCCATCTTCCTCTCAACCTCTCCATCTCTCACCATTCAAATCTACCAGACAATCTCATAGCCATTGATCTTTGCCAGCCAGGCTCTTTCCAACGAACAACCAACAACAAAACTCTGACCTCTATTGTATACAATATGATGTAACTCATCATACAAATGCGCAAGCATGCATGACCCCCATGCATACCATGTACCCTACATCACCATCCTCTCTAGAACACGACCCCACTTGACTGCGAACCCCTTCGACGTATGGTTGGGGCACAAAACACCTCCAATGAAACCTGCAAGTACAAATGGTAGGGGTGCATATGAATCTGTCATCTCTCTCCATGGGATATAATATCCTACAATCTCATCATCTCTAAATATCCGTCTCAAGGCATTAGTACCTCCCGCCTCTCGGACATCGAAACTCACTATCTCTCCCATAACAGGAATCCTCAAGATGCGATACACATCCTCTGGAGTCACGATAATCTCTCCGGTCGGTAAATGAAAGGTGTTTGTATCACTATGCCACCTCTTTGCAAGTGTTGTCAATAAAGCTCTGTTGAGACGCACCTCAGGCATCTCAAGTAATGAAGTCAGGCCACATGCCTTGATAATATCTCTATCTGCCTGTACCGGCTGTGGAATCAATGTCCATGTACTTGGGAATGTCTCCCGTAACTGCAAAACACCCAATCTCTCCTGTTGAAACATCATTATGACAAAGAAAAATCAATATCAAATCATCACGACTCATCAATCAAATCTGAATATCAAACTGTTTGTTTTTCATCATCATGGAAAGAAAATAATCAAAATTATGTTTGTTTTTAACAACTTTAGAAGCAAACATATCAATCAAACAATTTGTTTTTCATCATCATGGAAAGCAAATAATCAAAATCATGTTTGTTTTTAACAACTTTAGAAGCAAACATATCAATCAAACTATTTGTTTTTCATCATCATGGAATGCAAATATATCAAAATCATGTTTGTTTTTAACAACCTTAGAAGCAAACATATCAAACTACTATTTGGTTTTCATTTTCATGAAAGCAAATTTATCAACATCCTGTTTGTTTTTAACAACTTTAGAAACAAACTTATCAATCTTATTTGTTTTTAACAACTTTAAAAACAAATTTATCAGCTATTATTTGTTTTCCAACAACTTTGGGAACAAATTTATCACTCACAACAACATCCAATCATGGGTGCTATGAAAATAGTCATGGGCACTACATAATTCCTCAAGGGTGCTATAGGATCAAGGGCGCTATAGAAAGGATCAAGGGAACTACCGAAAGCCTCATGGGCACTACAGAATCAAGGGCACTATGGAAATTATCATGGGCACTACAGAAAGCCTCATGGGCGCTATAGAATCATAGGCGCTATGGAAATTATCATGGGCACTACGAAAACACTGAAGGGCGCTAAAACACATCCTTTCACAATCAAAACATGGATAAACATGCTCCGAACGGAAAATTAAAAAAAAGTAGAAGTTTAACGGGGTACATACCGCGGGTCCATAATGCGCCGACCGCTGATGTCGTCGGATGCGCTCGAAACGGTGCTGGTGAATCGAAAGTGCCATCTTTCTCACTCCAGAGCTCAAAATTTACAATTTTTACTAGGTTAAAATGGAAAATGACATTTTTAACCTATTTAAAAGCAAAATTGGGGTATTTTTATCACATTTTATCATAGCAGGGGCAATTTAGTCATCAATTTTTCATCTTACATCTTTTCAAGTCATTTTCTTCACATCATCATTTTCGAACGATGAATCGACATCATAAAAATCATAAAAATTTAAACAAAAATAAATAAAAATAAAATAAAAAATAACAAAAATCAAAATCTTATCGATTCATCGTTTGAGGGGGCATATACCTATCAACATTCGACAACATCTGGGCAAATTAAAATTTTTGAAGCAATGCGTAAAACACATCACTTCAAAGAGGGGCAAAATGTATACACCTAAAAATGGTCACATCACAATAGTCTGGTAATTAATTAAATATTTTAAATATTTAATTAAATCTCTGAATTCGATCTACGTATAAATAAATCTAAAT
The DNA here is from genome assembly GCA_007258455.2 of Sequoia sempervirens. Classification (NCBI taxonomy): domain Eukaryota; kingdom Viridiplantae; phylum Streptophyta; class Pinopsida; order Cupressales; family Cupressaceae; genus Sequoia; species Sequoia sempervirens. The sequence continues at coordinate 52,318,168 of VDFB02179234.1, forward strand.
AATTTATTTATATTGTTCATTCTTTCATTTCGATTAAATAAATAAGTTCATTTAATCACTTTTCTTATTCATTTCTTAATTAATTAAATAAACATTATGATTTATTTATATTAATTATCATATAATCTTGGCTTGAATATTTTATTCAAATAAAGATTAAATATTCCTCTCTTTTAATTAAATTCCTTTAATATCCATTCACAATTAAATATCTCAAAATATTTAATTAAATTCTTCTAAAGTCCTATTCATAATTAAATATCTCAAAATATTTAATTAAATCCTCTAAAGTCTATTTGCAATTAAATATTCTAAATATTTAATTAAATCTTCTAAATATTTAATTAAATCTTCTATAGTCCTTAAATCAAAAATCAAACTCACATGAAATTAAATAAATTTATTTATTTAATTAATTTGGATTATCTTCAACAACTGTGAAACAAACTTCCAAAACAGAAAAAATAATTTCTCTGTTCCTGTGCAAGCTTGTTCCCGTGGGTTGAAGACAAGGCTCCATTCTTCTCTCCAACCTCCCAACATTCTCCATCTTCCTCTCAACCTCTCCATCTCTCACCATTCAAATCTACCAGACAATCTCACAGCCATTGATCTTTGCCAGCCAAGCTCTTGCCTGCAAAAAGTTATAAAAAGGACTGCCAGGTCTTTGAAATCATAGAGAAGCTTTCATACAAGAAAAATATAGTCAAATAGCTTTCAAGCATCCATAGCATAGTATTTTAGCATTCATAGATTGTAGAATCATTCCATATCATGGCCAATCATCCTCATAGTTTAGTTTCAATAGCATCCATAATCCATAGCCTCTATGCATAATCTACAGCCCCTGTGCATATCCGTATCAACATTTTCACTCCACCAGCATATAGGATAGAGAAGCACTTTCCTTTTTGCATACTCATTCTGCAGGTTGCCATTCTGAGAAGCTTTGCTTACACAATTTGGGAGCAACAACTTCAAACAAATCCCTGGAGATAGAGAAAAATGGAACGGTTCTGAAGAAGCTCTATTTGTTTTCTTTGAATTCAATTATCTTGCTTTCTTTGGTTTAATGTTTCATTTCGTGTGATTCGTTTATCTTATTTTGATACACATATTTCTATCACACACAAGTGAATCAACAACAACAATGGTCACAAAATCAAAATCAAATCCATCAACAATATCAACCTTCAAATCAGGAAATTCCATCTCAAAATCCATCTCCACCACAAAAAATGTTACAATCAAACCATACTACTAAACGTGAGTACACTCCTTTAGGGGAGCCAATTGAGGGTGTGTTAAACCAATTAGTCAATGCCAAACTTATCATACTTCTAAAACTACCATGAAGTGGTAAACCTAGTATCAAATTCCCATGGAACGATGACAAGACCTATTGTAAAAACCATGGAGTAAAAGGTCATGATGCATTAGAATGTATTACAATCAAAAGAATCATCTAAGACCTTATTGGTCAAGGAGAAATAGAAATTGAAGATGACGTTCAAGGTTCAAACACTAATGACAACAATGACAATGTTTCAACCTCAAAAGTTGAAAACAACGATCAAGAGCTATCTATCACTGATCACATTGACAATGTCTCTACATCATCCAATGAGAAAGAGGACATACAACAAGAATTTAATCCCAAGCATGATCAAACTCACTCACCCAAGTCTAGCAATGATTCATTCTAAGAGATATTGACATCATCCAACCTCATGGCAGTACATATTGGTAATCAAGAGATTCTTAATCCCACACTTATACCCAATGCAAAAAACCTAAGCCAAGAGCTATCACCCACATGTCCACATTTTGAAGAAATCCAAGGATCCTTTACAAGAAATCCCTCTTTTGAAATTGATCCATGTCAAGAATGTGATCCAAAGCATATCAAAGATAATGCCACACAAAGTCAAGATCAAGAATCCCTATCATCAAAATACTACAATGACTTGGCATATATCTTCCAAGACATCCAAGGTTTTCCAAAAGAAGAGAAAATCCATACACCAAGCACACATACATCTACACAAGGGATGCTCACTCCTAATGAACATGTAGATGATCTTCATCCAAAATAAGAGTCTCATACTCTTGATATCATTACCAAGGAACAAGAGTCACCCATTCTTAATATCTTTACACATGATCAAAGTATAATAGAATCTATAGACCTATTAGAAATTGATCAAGAAGAAGTATTAAAATAAAAAGCATGCTTCAGGAAGATTGAAGACATCAAGTATGAAAATATGGAGCACAGTATCTTAACGTCAACAAAGATAACTGATAATCCTGAGTAGTAGAGCATTGGGTATACAACAATCAAAGAAGCACTGGTATATTTTGAAGGGCCATCAAAATCTACTATTTCACAAAATCAAGCCAAAGAAGTTATATCACATATGAAGGATCCTACTAGTGAAGAAGCTATCACCTTTGGTGATCCACAACAAAGTAGGGAAATATTAGCACCTTGTTTCCAAGGTAAATCATATCCTATTGTAAATAAAATTTTTCAATAGATGAATTATCAAGGTAGAGAATTAGGCCTACATGAACAAGGTGTCCTAGAACCAGTGCAAATTATTGGCAACCCTAAGCATCAAGGTCTTGGTTATTCAACAATTAAGGAATTTGAACATATTAGTGATACCTGTATAATATTGGGGGTAACTTTATCTAATGCAAACATCAACGTAGAGAGCATGAAGAGTCCATATGATGAAATTGCTACCAATGCTACAACTAGCCATATCATGAATCATCATCCACGTATATTTCAAACCTATGATTGGGACCAACAACTAATATAAAAAGCTATATCCAAGAACAAAAAAAGTCAATGAAGTAGAAGAATCAACAAAAAAAAATGGACAAGAAAAGTTCAAATGGATATAAGAGAAAAAGAAATAAAATCATCCCTATCAAACTCCATTAGTCAAAGAAACTATGGGGAAAAATAAAAAAGGGAAGTTCATCCTTCAAAAAAGTCCAGCAATGCAAAAGAAAGCTTCAAGAGCAACCTACAAGGTATATAAAGACGTTGGTCCCAATTGAATCTCCATATCCACCCATTGTTGCTCATCATCCCAAGTTTGGAAAATAAAAGGTTCCAAACTGTCAACCAATCCATCTAAATATCATATCCCTCAATGCATTTTACCATCTAGGATATCCAAATATCGCATTAACCATGCTTTGGTAACAACTCTTTATCATAAGGATTCTAAGGGCACTCTATCACGATGTTCACATCAAGGTAAGGTTAACTCTGGTATTGACAAGGAAGATAATAATTATTAGGGGTTACATTTAAGGGCTCATATCCTAGCAAAAAAACTCCTCCAAGAAGGATATTGTTGGCACGTCATAACAACAACGCCCATATTAGCACCAATAGTATCTACATCAGCACCACCAGGTGGTTCAACATGAACAAAAAAATAGCCACCATGATGAAAACCTAGTAAACATGTGTCTTATGCGACATTAGAAAAATCAAGAAAATAGTCAAGAGAAAAATAATCCTCTAGTGAAAACCATATGGTGGTGCTTTGGACAAGTACCATGGTGAAAACTTGGAAAACATGCATCATGTGTAGAATCGAGCATCCACATGCACCATTTCAGGTGGAAGCATCTTAGCTGATCCATAATAAATCTAATCCATTTTTATCCAAATCCAACTTACCTTGATCTTGACAAATGTTTGTTGTACACTTTACACTTTCTTATGGAAAACATCTTGACATGGGTCACTATCATTGATCCTATCCTATCCAACATTATCTGAGCCATGAGGCATTCTCCAAAGGGGCATACTCTATCCAAACATGTTATCCTATCACAAGATAATCCATCACCTACATTAATAAACACTGGGGGGAAAGTACTTACATCTTGCTTCAAAATAAATATTGATCTATGCCTTCTAGCTCACATTGTGATCTAGGCATTGTCCAAACAACAAGGTGTGCCACATGGTACCCTTCCCAATTCGTCCCACAACAAATTATCCTGCCAACGCACCACCAGGGTAACCTTCAATACAATTCACTCCAACAACAAGGTGTCCCTCCAATGCACTATCAAGGTAATCTTCAAAATAGTTCACCCCAACAACAAGGTGTACCACCAATGCACTACCAAGGTAACCTTCAAAGATAACAAACAACATCACAAATTATTCCTTCAAACAAAATTCTAAGATATCAACATTTGCTTAAACCTCAAGGCTAGTTCAAGTAGATTCCCCGCAAACATATCCTCTAGAAATAGAAGTGAATCAATCCAAGTTTTCAATATCTTATACCCTAGGAAAAAGGGTAACAATCCAAAAAACCAAGAAAAATAGTAAAGAGAAATAAAACGTTCTTTTAGTGAAAACCACTTTGTGGCGCTACTAAAATAGGTACCATAGTGAAAACTTGGAAAAAAGGTGCTATGTTTCAATAAGACTTGCATCATTATCTATTGGCATTATTTGAAGCATCCACTCATTCGTTCCATAAATAAAGCATTGTCCAACCATGGCTCATTATTGATTTAGGAGAATAGTCTTGTCTCCAATTGGGGAAACTTCTTGAAGCTGGTCATGGATTAGATCTTTATACATCCTATCATGGTCAAAAAAACAAAATAAAAAACATCTAGAAAACAACAAAATCAAGACAACAACTTTGGATCATTCCTTCACTCAACAGTCTAAGATATCAATATTTGCTTGAACCTCACAACTAGCTCAAGTATCCTCTAGAAATAGAAGTGGAATATCAATCCAAATTATCAACGCTGTCTAAATCCCAAAAACAAGTTTACGCTTTGAGTCAAACCGATTGAACTACATGGTCTCTACGTCTACAATGTAGGCAAGGCTTATCTTTGTTCAACCCCTGAGGCCTTAGTTCAATCTATTTAGGTTTCTATCATGATTTATTTCAACTTAGTTAAAAAATAAAAAATCTAAAAACATTTGCAAAATAGAAAAGATAAAAAATATTCAAACAGGTCAAACTACATGGTCTCTACATGTACAACGTAGGAAAGGCTTATCTCTGATCAACCCTCGAGGCCTTAGGTTAGTCCCCCTAGGTTTCTATCATGCTTTATTTCAGCTTAGTCACAAAATTTTAAATCCAGAAACATTCACAAAAATACAAAATCCAAAAACATTCACAAAACATAAAAGATCAAAAACATTCAAACTGGTCGAACTACATGGTCTCTTTGTGTACAATGTAGGAAAGGCTTATCTCTAATCAACCCTTGAGGCCCTTGGTTAGTACCCTTGAAAATAACAAAAAATAACATCATAAAAAGGTCAGAAAAATAAAAAAGTCCCATCTCCATCATCAAAATCTACAATAAAATTTTCATCCATAATAAACAAATGGCCACACTCACCCTTTGACAAAAAAAACAAACAAACAAAGCAAACATGAAAAGCTAGAAATTTCAAGCAAACAATCACAAAGATTCAACCGCAAATAGACTAAAACAAGGCTGAAGTATTAATTACCTATCTTTTGACAATTCACCAAACAACATCTTGAGATATGCCTTAACGGATCTGCTCCTATGATAGACATGATCAACAACGAAAAATAGCATGAAACCTCAAAACATATATGGCAAGTGATACTGCAACTTTGTTTTATCTTTTTACATTCTTCTCTTCATGATTTATTTTATTGACTCATTCCCAATATCTCTTAAGGATGCCCATAAGGATTTAGAGAAGAAGGAATGGGGGCAATTGAGCAACATTTCAGTTTGCTATTTGTAAGATGTTTTTGTGATACTACCATGGCAAATACTTTCTTTATTGAGTGTATGTAAGTTGTTTTATGAAAATTCGTGTAGTAGTTGCATGTTAGGTATTTCATACCTCTCTGTGTAAATGGTCCAAAATGTTTTAACACAACCCAACCATATATTTTAAACAAAGTTTTTGTATGTCTGGTATGAGCAAGAATATTCTTTGTATGTTGAGTCAAATTCCATGCAATGGATACAAAGTCACCTTGGTCATTAATACCTTGGTGCATCATATTTGTTTGCTACATCAAATATGATTGTTCAAAATATGAAGTCTCCAAGCAAAGAAAAAGCACCTTATCAATAACTAACAACCTCACATTTCTATCCATCATAAAAAAATTCTTCTAACTAACATCCATCCCGCATCACATTATCATTACTACCATATCCATCCTACATCCACAACATCGTCAATGCATATCATGATGATAATAAAACAATGAAAACATCATGTATCATGTATAAGGAATACATCCATCATATGTCAACATCATCATATACATCAATAAAACATCATATATTAAAATGATATATTGATTAGCCATTGTATACATCAATAAAACATCATATGAAAAACAATATGATCAATCCATCCATCCATATCATATGCATACATAAAAAAAGTACAAAAAACATGTATAAACATATATCATCATACATAGTCATCCATAATCATCACATAAACACATAATGAGGTTGAATCAAAGCATGTGTATCTCATATATATCATCATCAAAAAAGGAGAATGTCATAGTACATCGTCATCATGGAAACATATGTGATAGGATAATACAAAAATATACATATATATGAGGCCTCAGTTGGGCCGATGCATATATATACAAAATAATGTCTAAGTCTTTGAATAACAATATCATAAATATCAAGTAGAAATATGCCATTGCTCGGCTAGAGGGGGAGGACTCTAAAGGTTAGGCTGCACATCAGGATCTGACTATCTAATAGACTGATCACTTGATGTAGTAGTAGTAGCAGTACTCGACTCTCTAAACCACGGTCATCGTTGCGCTCAAGGAATGAAGGAATCATACAAAGTCTGGTAATAGGTAGCCCTTTGTAGCAACTAATCTCACTCAGCACAAAGACTATCACACTTTGTCCTCAAACTATCCCTCTTAGTAGTAATAGCTTGCAACTGTGTCTTGGCAATGAGACAATGCCTAATCCTTGCATCTCGCTCTGCCCTAAAACCATCTCACTCCTACTGAGCAGTGTCTCTCTTTGCTATCAATGTAAAAATTTGTGCCTCTACGGCCAATTGTTGCCCTACCTCTGTAGCTAATTGTGCACCTCCATCTTTAGGTGGTGGAGGGGGACCTGGAACCTATCCCTGATCCTGCTGTATCTGATCACCCTGGGCATCTTCCTGTCGAGCCCTACCAAGCTACTTTGCTAAGATCTAGATGTGCTATCCCTCTCCTCGATGGAATGATATGCTTTCCCTACCCACTATGGGATCACCACCAAGATATGTGAATCTCAAAGGAAGGCATCATTCCCACCACTGATCATAATCAGGAGTAGTACCTAGATCCGCTAAGCCCACTGGCCAACCCCATTCGACTGGGGAAAGAGCTCTGAATGCAACAAAAATAGCATCTTGATCGACCCGTAAACCTCAGACACAGACCTTTCTGGTGGTTTGACCAAATCAAGCCTTGTAAGCATCTGGAAATCTACCTAGTCTCTCTCCAAAATACCTGCAAACCTTGTTAGGAAGATACCTCTCCAAAAGAGAGTGCATGCAATTGATCAACCATCTAGTCTATTTGTAGTATACCAACTACTCCTGATCATCAAACCATGCCTCACAATCCATATAGGGTCTCCACACGAAACCTGACATGTCATCAAATACACGATGCTAGTAGGAAAGCTACCCAAGCAATGTATAATGCATAAAATCTCTATAACAATAAGAGTATGGATCTCTAGTAGTACAATCCAATATACCATCAGGCCACGAAATTGAGATGTGCTCCTAGGCCCATACATGAAGAAGAGAAACACTGGTGAAAATAGATTTCCCACCATGATATGCAACCTCATACATATCTCTGTATAGGTGGGCAAGGAGACATGGACCCCATGCGTATTTGGTAACGTGCTTGAACATCTACTCGATGCATATACGCCATCCCATAGGAAACTGCCGGCCCCGCCTATCAAGAACAACAAGCCTTGAAACTAAAGCACAAAGAACAAGAGAAATGAGACCCACACTACCAACAAAATTTGATAAATCTATCTCTGACTGTTGATCCTCTAGACGTCTCACACCAAGAACACGACACATAACACGGGTGCCTCATCGAATGGAGTATGTAATGAGCTCTCTATGAATGGGTACGTGGAGGATCCTCCACACATCCTCAAGAGTGATGGTGGCTTCTCTAGTAGGTAAATGAAATGAAGAGGTCTTTGAGTGCCACCTCTCCATGAGTACAGTCATCATCGCGCTATGACATCTAATGGGGGCATATAGAAAATGTGCCGCAACCTGACAACATCTAAAAAATCTCACTCTAAAACATTGAAACCCATGATCAAATGAAATAGATCCCATGGTCATCGCTCCCTCAAATAGAGTGGATTAAGGACCACCTACAATCATTCAACCCACGATGTTAAGGATGCGCTCTTAAAACGTAAAAATGAAACAAAAACGATGAACAAATGGACTTAGGATCCAAAAAAGTCAAAAGTGAAAGTTTTAAGTCAAAAGCAATTTTTTTTTTTATCAAAAGCAATAAACTAAAGCAAAAGTGATGAATTTATTGTCAAAAGACATAAGTGAAAGCAAGAGCAAAAAAATTAAAAGTGAATAAATTTTTCAAAAGTGCCAATTGATCACAAAAGCGAGTAAAATGAAGCAAGCATGTCAAAAGCAAAAATTTATAGCAAAGGCTCTAGCAAAAGCAAAAAACTAAGTCAAAAGCGCAAATGTAAATCAAGTGCTAGAGAAAATAGAAAAAGCGACCATTTTGTAAAGGCAAAAGTGCCAAAATCAATGCAAAAGCACGAAATTCCTAAATCTTGTGCACTCGCCTAGGTTGTCTTTGTGCATTAATTATGAAAACTTGGAAAGATGAAAATGAAAATTGAAAGGATACATACCAGGGCATCGATGCTTGTAGGTCATCCAAACTCTCGAACCGAGTCGGCACGATGTGGGGCTCCCCAAATCCTCGCCATAGCTCCTTGACAATTGACAAAATGAGAAAACTAGAGGCAATAATTCTCTATAGGCTCAAAGTGAAAATGAGGAAATTAGAACCCTAATTTTTACTTAGGAAACCTTCCTAGGATAAAATTAGGAGCTCCCCAGAACATTTGAATGAGCAACGAAAGACCTATAGATTTAATTTTTCGTCTTCTACACATCAAAACTAAAATAGAACAGTGTCATGAGCCTGAACTCCAAACTGACTTTTTTGTCCAACCTCTCGAGGGGACAGCATAGAGTCCTACTATCATTCCACTGATAACCAGGGCATATAATTTTTTTCAAAACTTGATCTTAACATCAAAATCTTTGAAACAAAGTAACCAATACTTTGTCTCAAAGAGGGGAAAAATGTAGACATGTAAAATTGACCTAACACTTATCACACATACTAAATGACATTTTCACATCATCGACATCATTATCATCAAATATCTGTGCATTTCACATCAATAGCATCAAAAACCCTAATTTCTACTATTAGTTGAATAATACAATATTATTTAATTAATTCAATTTTTCATCATTTTTAACGAATTAAATAAATTTCATTTATTTAATAAAGCCCTAAAATACTAATTTCTTCTATTAATTAAATAATATGACATTATTTAATTAATTCACTTTTTCATCAAATTCTACCAATTAAATAAATTTCATTTATTTAATAAAGTCCTAATCTAATGTTATTCCTCTTGATTAATTAAATAACACCAATTATTTAATTATGTCGCTAATCCACTTTATTCCCCTAAGTCGATTAAATTATTAAATCATAATAATTTAATTAACTCATTGTCCCTCCAAATTTGAATAATTTGAACAAACTATTCAAAACATCATCAAAAAGGTCAAATCAAATAAACAACTTTGTTTGCAAAAGTCAAACTTGATTTGCATGTTCAACTCCAAAAAGAATTAATTAATTATCCTCACTTTCCTGATTGAGAAAATTATGAATCACTGATTGCTCAATCTATTTCCTGATTGATTGATCTATTTCCTGACAGATAAATCTATTTCTTGACTGATCAATCTATAATTTCTTTAATCACACTAATTACATAATCAATTTGCACATATTATGCCCATCTAAATCCTCTCAACATATTTCAATCGTTGATCAAGATATTCTACTATGCGATCCTAATCATCCATTTTGAATCACAAATCTATATAACAAACCTCTTTCCTCTCAAAAAAGGATCGAAGAATCAATACAGTTTACATAAGTAATGCAAAGATCATAATCGACATTGCCAAAGCTTCAACCAATATCTTCAATCAAACACACACACACTCTTCAAATCTCTCGCATGCACAAATGGAGGCTTCGTATTGAATTGAACAATGCAACATATGCCAATATAGATACAATCCAACACGGGATGGTAAAGCTATTGTGTTATTGAATTCATTATTATTGTATTCTTGCAATTATGTTCTTGATTTCTTTAATTTCGTAGTTTCATTTCGTGAGTGAAGGAATGAATCTTGATTGTTGTTTTTGATTTAGATTAGTTTCTATTCAATGCAATTATCTTGTTTATACTTTTAGATTTCCCCCTCACATAGTAGTTTAATTGCTATTTGGATGGTTGGCATAGGGCTTCATAACTCCAAGGAGATTGTTGTGGATGGACATAGTGATTATTTGTATGTGATAAGAAATTATTTTGTTATAGGTCATTCTATAATTTAATTTCTATATATTAATGTGTATACTTTGAATTGTATTAGGTGGGGCTCTAGGAATCGTTAAACAAGAGGTCAAGTGAACAAGTTCAAAGGATACCATCATCATATGCATATCCATCCCCTCGATAGTGATCTGTTTCCTTCACCTAAAGGGAAATGACTATGTATTAGGGTCCTTTGTTGTATGCCTATATGGAATTTTTGAACATATATTTTGTATTACATATATATGACATTGTTGCAAGCCTATATGAATTTTTTGTATATATGTTATACTTATATTGACATACAATGATGTATGCCTATATGGTTGCTTGGTTAATACAAATATTTTTATCAATGGTGTCCATATTTGTATTATATATGACTATTTAAATAAACGAATAATGAATTGATGCAACTATAAATGATTAATTGAATAACACTCACTTTTCCACATGGATTGTAGTATGGTTGCATACTTGTTATTGTAGTGTAGAAAAATGTACTCTACATTTTCACACTTTTTTTGGGCCCTATTAATTAAAATGGACTTAATAATGTCTTAATGTAGTGTTGAAAAATGTATCCCTTTACATTTTCACACTTTGTTTGGTTCCTCTTAATTAAATTAGACTTAATCATGCCTTAATAAGCCCTATTTTACATCTACATGCCTAATAAATTACATTTTCTGAAGGTGAAACCCAACAACAATTAATGCCAACACATAATTAAACACTTTGAGCAATGTGTGTTCTAGGAATAGGGACCTGGGACCCATTCACCCATGCCTAGGCCTTGGAACACATTTTTAAATCATGTTGTGGTGGTATTTTTATCATCCCAAATTCAAATTTCAAATTTCGGCTCGTAATGTTTAATTTTTGGGAAATTAAGGATAAATGTCTATAAATACAAGGTTATTTTATTAAATTAACATTAGATTTGAAAAGCACAATTGAGAGAACTTTCACAAGAGAAAATATTATTATCAAGAGCATTCAAGAGTAGAATTATCAAGGATTTATTGCAACATTCAAGATCTCAAGCATCCTGTCAAAGTCTTTTGCAATCATGCATATTTTTGGAGATAACATTGCAATGTAGGTTTCAAGATCTAATCGAAGCATTCAAGTTAAAGATTTAAATCAAGATTCAAGCATCAAGATCCACATCAATTTGTTTATTGTTTGGAATACTAATGGGGGTGAATCATGTAGAAGTTGTGAAAGCCAACCTCACAGACCCCAAAGATCACCTGCATGCAAATAACCTGTCACAAAAAGAAGACATTCGAGACAAAAAAGAAAGGGTGCTCTGAAAGCTGAAAATGTATTAATCAGAGAGAGAGGTAAAAATACAATGATCAATCCTTATAAAGGAGATCAACACCAAAAGGAAAACCTAACCCTAAGGTGAGTGCATTTAATAATTAAATATTAATTATTAAATGACAAATATGTGTGCATAAAGTGAAATCTTAAGAGGAGAGTAAAGTTAATTAATTACTTTAATCTAACACCCCCCCTTAAGATGAGCTACAATGTAGATACAAACAATGTAGAAGAAAGCAAAGGAACTGCAATGCAACAGAGGGTCTCGGCAACATGGCCTGATCAGGTACCCGAATACAACAAAATCTCTATAAAGTGGAGTAAAGGAGAAAACCCAGTGGGAAAAAACTCCTCTCCAAAAGGAGATAAAGAAACATGCAATACACTAAGAAAAGAAGGATAGGAGGTGGATAACATGATACCCCCCATAGACAGCTTCTATCATATAAGTACATATACAATGGTCTCCATAAGAGAAATAGAAAGAGACTAGAAGGCCCCCCCACAATAAAGAAACTCCTGTCGCAATGGTAGATGCTTGATGTAGAATCCAGAAAGAGATCCTGAAGCAGCATATAATATTCCTCCCCTTGGGAAGAAACGAATCCAAAGGACAATGTCGAAGAAACCCTGTGAAAAGAGAAGAACCAAGATGTCTCAAGATGTGTGCCATGATAGGATGCTAAAGAATCTCTCTGTCTGAACTGAAGACTCCTGAACTACAACCTCTGAATGCATGGATGATGGTGGGCTAACAGATGGAATATGGCTGTCAACAAAGAGGAGCTGAAAATCCTCAAAGTAATCCTCCATATTTGCAATATAGGACTCTACAAACAAAGACGAAATGCTTGCAAGATAAGAATCCCAAGTAGCCATGTCTGAAAGATGTATGATGTCCTGCTTAGTTGAATCAATAGGAGCCAAAGAAGAGGCAATATCAAATTGATCAAGAACAACAGGAGAAGATGCTGATACAAGTATAATCTCAGTCTGAAGAGTAGGAACTGTGAGACAATCCTCTGATTCATCATAATATGTAAGGGTGTCTAAATACTGAAGTTCCTTTAAAGTATCATGATCAAAGGGTGCATTCTCTCTCCAACCAATGGGTACAAGACAATATGAAGCAGAATCCTCTGGGAATGGAGAAAGACTGGGGTCTCCATAGATCTCCCAAAGATGCATCCAAAGTGAGTGAGGACAATCAGTGCCCGATATAGCCCACACAGTGTCAGAATCAACACTAGACAATATAAGTCCTACTATGTGATTTCTAATGATATCCCAAGCTAGTTTTCCCTTTGAAGTTGCTGGTTTAGGTATGAGATCATACAAATAAGACAAAATATTAAGCCACCTAGAGTGTGTAAGTATGCCCTTTGCCCATGACTCATAATTACCCCGTTCTAGAAAAACAACTAAAGGGTGAGTAGAAAAACCCATGATAACTCTTCAAATTAAAACATCTGAGAATAACTGACCTCAATACTGATAAATTAGATCAAATAAATCCATCCCACGCAAACAAATCATTTCTAGGTGTCAAAAAGTCCAAGTAATTGACAGATGTGTGAAAAAACAAAAAAATAAATAAAATGTACCTAGGATAGATTCTAGAAAAATAAATGACAGATCTGGAAAGAGCACAGAAACACCTTTCCAACGCCTATTCGTTTGTGAAAAATGAAGTCCGTATGCAAAAGATATGGCTCCGGGAGTGCAAAAAAAAAGTTCTGACTTTGACTGAGGAAAACAGAATCAAAATGGAAAAACCATGAAATCAGACCTAATCCATCAGAACGGTGCTGGAACTAGCTTTCCAATGCCTATTTTCATTCAAAAATATGAGCTAAAACGCCCGAGATATGCCTGTTTTTACTAAAAGTACTCATTTAGGCTTTAAACCAAAAATATTTAGCTGAACCTTCATGCACAAAAATCGAGGCAGAAATCAAAAGGGCATGAAAATTGAGGCAGCTCAAAATTGATGCAGTGACTAAAAAGATGAAATGAAAATCGTCTCATCCATACGGATCCATACAATCATACATATTTTTTTGGGCTTTTTTAAAAATTCCCCAAAAATACTAAAAAATCAATTTTCAGCAAACCCTATCATATTTTATATGAAAATAGGGGTTTTTGGGCCTTTTGAGTGCACTTATGAGATCCGGTTTTCACCAGCATGCATTGTTTGAGAGATCAAGGTGAAAATTTCTTAAAAAATGATGGAAAACCCCCTAATCTGGCAAAAAAAATTGGAATGAAACCCTTGCACAGAAAAAAACTCTGTAAGTTGATATCTTCAGAAAAAGAACAGGCAGCCGTAGATTTGGAGCTCTGATACCATGTAGAAGTTGTGAAATCCAACCTCACAAACCCCAGAGATCACCTGCATGCAAATAACCTATCACAAAAAGAAGACATTTGAGACAAAAAAGCAAGGGTGCTCTAAAAGCTGAAAATGTATTAATCAGAGAGAGAGGTAAAAATACAATGATCAATCCTTATAAAGGAGATCAACACCAAAAGGAAAACCTAACCCTAAGGTGAGTGCATTTAATAATTAAATATTAATTATTAAATGACAAATATGTGTGCATAAAGTGAAATCTTAAGAGGAGAGTAAAGTTAATTAATTACTTTACTCTAACAAATCAATATTCTATTAAACCATTCAACTATAAACCATCCAATTAATAAAGCACATATAACTACAAACAAGAATGAAGACATTGAAAGGAATATGACACCACAAAACACATCAACACTAGATTTTTACGTGGAAAACCCAAAATGGGAAAAACCACAGTGAGGATTATCTCACAATATATTATGTGAAAATGGAGATTATTTTGGAGAGGAGAGGAGTTGAAGTGTGTTGTTGCTTTTTGCCGCTCATAGAGAGCAATGATCTAATTTTTGTTTATCCATAAGTTGGCATTGTTGGATTGAAATAGTTGGAGAATGTGGAAGCTTTTGTAAGACATTATTGTTGCAAGTATTCTAGAATGGATAATATTTCAGATTTCATATTTCTTGTGTTCTCCATTTATGTGTTTTAAAAATAGAGAAGTGAACTTGCTGCATAATTGAAAATCTTGTGGATTCTCAATTGTTGACTGTATCAAATGGTATCAAAGCTAGAGGTTCTAAGTGCATAAGAAAATCATCGAATGTGAGGTAGCTTATGCCAGGATTGGTGGGTGGATAGAGGAATCATGATAGAATTGTCTAAGAATATCGAGATAATTGTTACAGGTGTACGAGGAGTAATGAACAATTGAGAGTCGAGAGTGACAATCCATGGAAATGTAGAGCATGTGAGTTGAGGTGAGATTGCAATAGATAAGATAGGGTGGGTCATGAGGAGACCCACAAAAATATTTTTCTAGGAACAATATTGGGAGAAGGTAGAAAATGGTGAGTTTGAGAAGATGGGATAGATGGTCTATGAGGAAGTGAGAAAGATCAAGATGAGGATAGATAAATTGAATAAATTTTTTCTAGGAACAATACTGGGAGAAGGTAGAAAATGATAAGTTTGAGAAGATGGGATAGATGGTCTATGCGGAAGTGAGAAAGATCAAGATGAGAGGATATTGCTGAAGAAAAGTGAGAAGAAGAAAGAGGACAATGAGAAGAAGAGTAGAGAAAACAAGTGTTGCAGCCCAAGAGAGAAGGAAAAAGAAGTGAGAGCAGCCCCTATAAAAGATGAAGATGTAATTGTGATTGTAGTGATAGAATGTGAAGAAATTACAGCTATTGATGGAATTGCAATAGTAGAGGATGTAGTTGCAGCGGTGAAGTTCCAGGAAGTTGCAATGCAAGATGAAAAGGATGATGGGACAACAAAAGAGAAAGAGGTAAAGTTGAATTTTCTTGAATTTAGTGAAGAGGAGTTTACAAAACTTGTTGTTGGAGGTGAGAAGATGGATGTTGTAATGAAGAATGAGAAAAAATATGTTGGGAAAATGAACTAGAATGAGGTAAATTTTAATTTTGAATTTATTTGTGATGATTCCATACCTTTTTTGGTGAGTAGAAGAGGATGTTGAGAAAGAAGAGAGCATGCAGATGAATTTTTTTAATTTCCATGGAGTGCTAAATGCAGATTTTCTTAAGGATGCAATATATTTTGATTATTGTTTGGATAATATATATTTGCATATAGATGTTGTAGAGGATGATGCAGGTGGAGCTTGGTGGAGGTGGTCAGTCTATGGTGGGATTGAACCCACGAATGAGAAGAGGAGAGTAGAGTGTATTTGGTGGAGGAGGGCGATACATGGTGGATGTGAATCCATGAGAGGAGAGAAGAATGGTGAATGGAGTTATGGAAGGAGGATAGTGCTTGTGCCAATGAAGTGCTAGAAGAAGAGGACGAATAAATTATTTCATGTGCACTTTGGACAGTGATGGAGTTTGTTGTAGATTGCTTGCAATTTGAAAGAATGGTTCTACCATTCAACTCCACTTTTGTGAGCCTATGCTCACAAACTTTCTACCTGGTGTGTTTTATACAGGAGCATCCGGGTGCACAAACAATTCTACACAACAAAAAATATTTTAAACTTTTATGCTTGCGTTTTGTCTTATTTTTGGTTGTAAGCACAAATTATTGAAATTCTCAACTCCTCTAGCATAGTAGAATTTGGTGATGGATTGTGGGAAAATTAAATTGTATAATTGATTCATTTTTAAATTTTTTAAATTTTTTTGAAAGATGTTAATTTTCCAAAAAGGAAAATCCCACACCTAAGCTTGGAGTGGGCAATTAATATGCTTTGTAACTCCATTATGTAAATTTGAATTTGCATTTTGTTGCAAGATTGGAATGCAAGGCATTGGGGGAAGTGGAGAGAGTGGGTTGTGAGGTGGGAAGACCAATTTTGAATTAAAATTGAATGCACATACGTGAAAGAGGAAAACCCACATCCAGGAAGAAGTAATGCATATTTTGGAGGTTTGACTGACATTTTTGGGGTAGAGGGAGATGGTCTAGGTTATAATTATGAGACCTAGTCAATAAATTGAGCATAAATTTCTCATTTCTAAATGAAATTGAGAAATTAAAAATATTCGAGAAAGATGAGAAGGAGGAGAATAAAACCTAGAAACTGTTTTAGAAGATTCATGCTAATGAAGGAGTAATGATAGGAAGAAAGTGACATGTTTTCTTTTTGTAATATGAAAAGAAGCTTTTGGATAGGAAAATGGATATATAGAAGGTGTGGAAATGGAGATTATTTTGGAGAGGAGAGGAGTTGAAGTGTGTTGCTGCTACTTTTTTGCTCCTCATAGAGATCAATGATCTAATTTTTGTTTGTCTGTAAATTGGTGTTGTTGGATTGACATAGTTAGAGAATGTGGAAGCTTTTGTAAGAAGTTATTGTTGCAAGCATTCTAGAATGGATAATATTTTCAAATTTTATATTTCTCGTGTTCTCCATTTATGTGTTTTTAAAATAGAGAAGTGAACTTGCTGCAAAAATTGACAATCTTATGGATTCTCTCTTGTTGACTGCATCAATATTTTAGATCATGAAGAAGGAGCACATAAAAGATAGTAAAAATACAAATTTGGGTCAACATGGAGAAGGCCTAAATTCCCCCAATGCTTTGCATCGTCCCCAAATGTTGAAAATCAAAGTATGATAAAAAGAAGAGTGATGATAAAAATAGAAGAAGCTTATGACAAATTTTCTCCCCTCTATCCAAGTACCTATGAGGGTATATTAGGTCCTTGAGGAGAGACCAAAAAAAAGTACGTGGTAACACAGACAAATAGGTAAACTCTAATGTAGAGAAATGTGTTGGAAAATATGCCTCAATCTCACAGGCTAAAACCTCTTAGAAAGCATAATCGCTGTGACAATCCTATTGTCTGGCCGACTGGCAGTTTACCTTGTGTTTTTCTCATGTCGCCAAGACAATGCTTTTATCTTGCCGAAGGAGCCTATTGCTGTGACTTATGACTTTCGTTGTAACTTCTACTGAGTGGAATGTCTCAGTGATAGAAGGGTTTGTTATCGGGCTTCGTGGAGACTCATGGCAACTTGGAGTCTTCAGGATAACAAAAGGATTCAGCAGGAAGTCATGGCGACCGAGAGAAGTCTCACCGATAAGCAGGTTTGGAGTGACTTGAACTCTCGGGAAGAAGTCTCGGCGACGATAGGAAGTCTTGCCGATATCGACATGACCTTTTCTCTGTCTGGCTGATGTGGAAATCGGCATGAATTGCTCCTATCGGCATGTAGTCTTGGCGACCAGGAGATGTCTTGGCGAATGGAGTCATCGGTATGACTTGAAGGCTTCGCTATGAAGTCTTGGCGACGGGCGTTTGTCTCATCGACGGTGTGGGATGTATTCGACATGACTCCTGGTGAAAGGTGAGCTCGGGGTAACCTGAAGACTTTGGTGTGAAGTCTTCGCGATAGGGAAATGTCTCACCGATAGCTGTGTCATCGGGGTAATGAAAGGGGTCCGCTATGACCTCTTGGCGACAGCAGTATGTCTAGCCAAAAAAAGCAACATGTGTTCGGGTGTTTTTGGTGAGACTCCTAGTGAATGGAGTCATTGGAGAAATACAAGGACTTCAGTATGAAGTCTCAATGAAAGTCAAATGTTTGGCCGACAAAAGATTTCAGTGTAACTTAATGAAGCTCGCTGTAATCTCTTGGTGAAGGTCAAATGTCTTGCTGACTCAGTAAGACATGAGCGCATCGGTGAAAGCTCTTAGTGAAGACAAAAAGTCTTGCCAACTTGGTAAGACTTGATGTGCTCGGTGTAAGGTCTCGACAAAAGATGAATGTCTTGCCGACTGTCGAGCACAACAGTGTAACTTGAAGGCATCGGTTAGATGTCTTGGCAAAGTGTGTTTGTCTTGCCGATGGGAATTCTGATGTCGGTATGACCTCTCAGCGAAAGCGATGACTCTTGGCGACTGCTCGGTGTTCAGTATAACATGAAGGCTCGAAGAGATGTCTCAGCGAAATATGGTTGTCTTGCCGACTATTGCTCACATCGCTATGAGTTTTGAACATCGGTATGATGTCTCATCGTGGTGATTGTCTCACCAATGAGAATACTGATGTCGATGAAACTTGTGATTATCAGAGTGATGTCTTGGCAACATGACGAAGTCAGAGCGATAACTTTCTGGACTTGGTGTAACGTCTTGCCGATAGTGAAGACTCTTGGCGACAATGAAGATATGGGCTCTGTGGCATTGGGGAGACACGGTTAGTGTCTCACCGACTTGCGACACAGGTTGAACACCCTTGACCGAGTGAAGACTATCCTACGTGGTGCATTTTGGACCAATCAGGGAAAGCAGGATGTGAACCATTTGCTGAACCGTTTTTGTGTGGAAGTTGGAAAATAAAAGCACGAGGAAATGGAAACATCAAAGGATGCTGGGCTGGATGATTTGATTAATCTGATCCGACAGTTAGAAAAGAACGACTTGATAGAGCCTCTCGAAAATGAATAAAAAAAAGACAGTTGGAAAAAAAGGTAAAAAAAAGCTGAGAAGCTGAAGAGCTGAGAGCCAGACAGGGATCGATAGAGAAAGGCCGAGTGGCTGGTTAAAAGGCCGAAGCCATGAGGCCGAGGTAGAGAGTGAGAGAGGTAGAGTGAGAGAGGCAGATTTATGCTGCTGGAATCTCTCCTGAACATGAATGCCATGGTTGATCTCTCTGGGGATGTATGCTACCAGTTGTATCTAGATGAACAAGATGTAATCTCTGAAAAGGCTAAGAGCCTGCAATTGTATTGTAACCATTTGTTGCTGAATAATACAATGGCTCGATCTTTGGAGTGTGGGGTTTTTTATCCGAGAGGATTTTCCCCATGTAAAATCTTTGTGTTCTATTTTTTGTAGTATCTTTCATCTATGTTGTTGATTGCTGTTGAATTTACATGTGCTTCTCTCAGAAGGATCAATGTGGGAAATAACTGTGTCTGTTTCCACTTTAGGACATAGTTGGAATGTGTCTTTGAGGTAACCTAATCGAAATGAAAGTTACTGAAGGCACTACTATATGGAGTTTTCACTAGATACGCTCCCAAATTTCCTTACAAAATGAAGGGTACTACTCTAATCATTCATTCCCAACAATTCATCCTCCCCCCAATCTAGATCATAGGGGAAGGAGGCTGATCTCACAAAGGAAAAATGGCTAAGGCAGTACTAGGCATCTCACCTGAAGCAAGGGTTAGAGATGAGGTTGCTTCAATATTCTCATCTACTAGTTCTTGCGAGTCGAGTGTCAACAAATTTTTAAAGTTAGTTGATAGAGCTAGGATATCCTTTAGAGAGTAGAACATACACTTCTTTGAAGAGGAGTGTGGTGACTCAACAGTAGGTTGTGGAAGAATTGGAGCCTCAGTATGAACCTACAAAAGAGTAGGGAAAAAATTTGGCAAAGAAGGAATTTCCTCAATGAAAAGAATAGAAGTTGAAGGAGAATATTTATTACGACAATATTCAGAGATGGGGCTCTACTCAAGCTTGTGCTTAGAAAAAAGGCTAGAGTGTTGAGAGACATGAGGAGTAGATAGGGACACACTAGACATAACCTTCGTATGGAGAATATCTATGGGTTTCACAAGTCAAGGAATTTCAGGAACATAAGTGATAAGAGGCAGTTCTAAAGAAGGTACAATAAATACCTGCACCCTTTTGGGGTGAGGCTCATCCAGATCTCTCAAAGGAATTGAAAGGGAGATAGTGACAAAAGTAGAGACATAAGACTTATGAAATGAAATAAAAGACTCACCCTTAGTCTTTTATATGAAATTGCATTCCCTTGCAATCACATGTTGACGACGCTTATGCTCATGCATAAGATGGTTTTGATGAAGATGGGGACCAAGAGCAGAAGCTTGAGAAGACTCCATGGAATCTTGTTCAACTGGTGAATTTATCTTTGTAGCCATTTTTGATAGAGGGATAGTCACCACAGGTGGGAGAAGAGATGTCAAGGGTGGAAAAACCTTAGCCTCAACAATGGGAACCTTTCCTCCTCATGCCTTTTGGGCAAGAGGAGGAATAGGAAGAACCCTTGGGGGTTGAGATGTTAGAACTATATGTGAAGGACTAGTCAAGGAATATTTCTTACCCTTTCCATACATAGTACATGGCGAGGGATATCAAGAAGAATGGGATGCTAAAAAATATGTGACTTTGAATTTGTTAATGTGGGTGCCTTTCCTTTTCTTGTGTTAACCATAGTCGAAGGAATATAAGACTCTGCTAGAGGTTACAAGGTCTTAGAAGAATGGGGAGGTCTACTCAAGGGAGGGTGGTTGTCCTTATCCCTTGATGAATATGGCCCAAAGGATGAAGCATGCTACTACACAAGAGTAGACTAAAAACTAATTTGAAAAGAAAAATGAGGTGGAACTGAATCAAATATTAAGTCGTTGGTCTTATACTTATAATATTATTTATATAACAAGTCACCATGATGTAGCATGGGTCCCATCAAAGTATGCCAAAAATGTTGAAGGGAAAATCCCCCATGTGACACTAGTGGCTTATATCTAGTATCTTGGATAGTCTACACAATAACCTCATGAGTAAACTTCACACACTTATTGAAAGAGAGGGGGACCAACCACACCAAGGCTCCAGGTCACAGAGAGTTGAGAGTGGAGGGATTCCCTAACTTACCTCACTCAAATAGATGTTTTGGGATGGGGATTGAGAATTAAGAGCACTCTCAAGTGATTTTGTCACTCTACAAACCTGAAAATTTGGTTAGGGCTAGATGAGATATTTTTTGGAGTCAATACTGCACCTCAGATAGCTCTCTATCTGAGGATGGCAACATGGGTCTGGGAGGACAATGTGGTGTGTTGGCGTCTCTCTGGCACGTTGGTGTCCGTATGGTCAAAAAATGTAAAATGTAGTAAGAAACACCAAAAACCTACTAAATATCCTAGCTAACTAATTTTAACAAAATAAACAGAATGATAAAGTACAAAAGCTAAGTACGAAAATGATAAAGTAAATAGATGAACACAAGGGTGACAAATATCAACTCACAAAATCGCCAGCTCACCAGCGAGCTCCACACACATGTTCACCTACACACAAGCAAGAGGGGAAAATTGTTAGGGTTGTATAGGGGTTTTCCTCAGTCAAACCCCCGCTTTGGTGTTTCCACCTCTACGAATAATCAAAAAAGCAACGAAGTAGAAAGTATGATAAAGGAAAGAAGAAAGAGAGATTATTGAACACTACAAAAGGTCAAAGATACTCTATCAAATCATAATGTGAAATTAAAGTGATGCAATACCACCTCCATCAAAAGGCACTTAAGGACAATGAAGGGATAATGCAAGGTAACGAACTTGGCAAAGTCACCACAACTGCAACGGTGGTGAAGGGAGGTCTCACAAGACTCCAAGCTCACACCTTCTATGGTAGAGAAACATGTGCAAGAATGAAGTTGAAAAAGTAACTAGTTGTTGCAATGATCAATGGAGTTGTGAAAATGGAGTGCTAGAAGCATGAGAGATTGAATGAGAATTTCTTGAGAGATCGAATGAGTGTGTAAGAGATGAAGTGATAGTGAATAGAATGGATTTGAAGGCCAAAAGGAGCCATTTTGGGTCGGTTGGTCACACAGAGGCATTACAATTCAACCCCAATGAGGTATGTAATGTCCCTGTGGACTCCAAATTTAGGAATCTATTAGGGATGGTAGCACGTCGTGTAAACGTTCGCATGCCGCACTTGCGTTCCTGACAAAAATTCCCTCACCGACACAAAAAACATGTGCCAAGTGGATGGAAGGTAGGTGGGTGATGTGGAATTTTTCCTTTAGACTTGATTTTCCAAGGTGAGGGTATGCAAAAAGGGAATTTACACAAGGGGTGCAAATTCACTCCTATACATTTTGCCCCCAATTTAGCAAGCACGAGTATCGATGAGTGTTCAGTAAAGTAGATCGAAGAGTTAGAAATATATACCTAAACCATCAAGGAATCATACCACGATCTGACGAACTTGAAAGCACAGGGAAGGTAAAGGAATCCACAAGTACTCTCTCCCGAGGAGGCTCGAACAAAAGAACTCTGTAGCTCCATAGAACTATGAAGTTACACAAAGTACACCAAAGGACCGCATACCAATGATGGACAAATCCTACTGGATGGAAGAACTTCATAGGACCTCAGACTTGCAAAGAAGGAATTCCACCAAGTAATCTCTCATGAAGAAAGCCTAATGAAAGGGGGACTCCATAGAGTCAGACTGGAAAGTGGCTTCACAGGTGCACCTGCAAAGCAACATGTTAATCTGCAAATAAAACATGTTAGAAAACAAAAAGTAGCCACACAAGAAAACAAGCAGATAGTCACACAAAAATTCAAACAATTGAAAAGATTTCAAAAGGGTCCTTCGGGAACCATTCAAAAGAAGAGGGGTCCTCATAAGGGACACACTATTTGAAAGCGTAACAATGCTTTCACAAACTAATTCAATCATCAAGGAATCATTTCAGAAGATGTTCACTTCATCAAGGAATTCAAAAGGAAGAAGATGCCCCCTCATGAGGGGAAGGTCAAGGCTTCTCCTATAGGAAAAGTTTCTCCCTCCTCAGAGGAAATTTCTCAAGTTCTTTCTTTGTGAAACCATAACGAAGGGAACACATTCTGCTAGGGGTCCAAGTTGAGAATGCAATTTTTGAAAAAGTTTGCAAAGGTATTCGAGAAAAGATCCGTTAGAAACAAATGCATTTTCTAAAAATCTAAGTGGACATCATGGTGATGTTGTCACACACACAAGGGACAACATATGAACACTACAATGTTACAACTCAAGAAAAGAAGAGAGAAAGATGCAAAAAGAGATAAAGACATACGAACAAAGGGCACATGGGTGATATGATATTTCAAGGTCAGAGCTACTCATAAATATATATACGTATAGTAATAGTATATAGATGAACTATTATCAACCCCCTACTATATCAGACCATGTGAAGAATGCACAAGATGACAACGTAAAAATAAAAAATTAGGTCAACATGGAAGGGAAGCCTAAATGCTCCCAACACTTTGCATCGTCCCCAATTTTCCAAAAATAAATACACATAACAGAGGAAGAATGATTCCATAAATAGAGGGAGTTTTATGACACATAATCACTCTTGTATCCAAGCACCTACAAGGGTTACATGGGTCATCCAAGAACAAAAATCAAGCATGGGGGAACACATCACAAAAAAAACACACCTAATCTAAAGATAAAGAAGAGGCACCCCCTAACACTCATCGACCAAGAGGTCATCTGCTTCCCAATTTAGATCATTGTATGGGGAAGGTGGATGAGCCCTTAGTGGTGGAATATTAAGGGGGGATCCCTCTGATCCTCTCATAACAAGAGCCAAGGAAGGAGACTCTTCGGGATCTCCTCCATTTGGTTCTTGTAGAGTAATGGTTAGTGATTTTGTGAAAATCACTGACAAGGCCAGGACTTCATCCAAAGAGTTAAACATGCACTTTATGGGAATGCCATGTGTTACCTCAATGAGCAAGGGAGGTAGTGCCCAAGATTCACTGTTGGGCTCACTAAGTGACTCAGGAGCAGTGATGAACTTAGGGGATGCTGGAAATGGCTTCGTCACAAGGATGGCAAATGCTAATGTAGGACCATCGTTTGAAGAGGGTGGATTCCTCTTATGCTCCCATTACTAGAAGGGCCAAACTCCACCTTCTGCTTTTTTGGAGGATGCAAAATCCCCATAGATGAGGCGAGAGGTGCGGTGGAGGAGGAGAAAAGCATGACAAAAACCACTGAGGTGTTCAGAATGTCCACGGGTTTTGGGAATGGTGGGATGACCAGAAGGGACATCAAAAGAGGTGGATTAATTGAAGGAGAGATGAACACCTACACCTTTTTCAGGTTAGGTACATTCATACTCATAGTAGAAGCTAGAAGTAGGGCTGAGTTCAATTGAGCCAAGGCAAAGGGGACAGGAGAGGAGGACACAATAAGAGGCCCTAAAACAGGGGTGGTTAGCTCCCCTTATTTCCTCGATAAAGTGACCTGATTATCCACCAAAGCCTTTTGTCAATATTTGTGCTCACATGCAAGGTGATTTCTGCAAATCTGGGAGCTAGAGGCTGAGAGTTGGGAAGGAACATAAGGCTCTTGCTCAGCCATATGAGTGTCCATCACAACCATCTCTGGCAGAGGGACAAACTCCTGGACAGGAGCAGGAGGAAGAGATTTAGAGAAAGTGGGGGGAGTTGGATCTAGTGCCTCAGTGGTGGGCCTCTTCCCATTTAGTGCTTTAGGACTAGGAGTGGTAGGAGGCTGTGAAGGTCGAGACATAGAGGATTCCCCATGGGGACCTTTCCTCCTACAATAAATGTAGGGCCAAGGTCCAAGAGGCATAGTAGGAAGGTTTGATATCTAATCTTGGCTTTATGCCAAGTAGTAACCCTCATAATTCTTATGTGGAACCTAGGAGTAGACATCCAAAACTCTTCTTCAGAAAGGGAAGTAGAAGAGGCATCTCGAGGATGGGCAGGCCTCTCCTTTCCCTTTTGAGAAGAGGAGGCAGCTTGCTACTGCACTACCAAAGGGGTCATTTTTAGCTGTCCCTTGCACCTGGTTTTATACTTCACGTAGTTTTGGTAAAGTAGGTCCATTCTAGGGGGAAGCAGACTGACTGGGGCGGGCCAAAACTGATCTAATGAATAATCCCCAAGAGACACCAATGGTTGATATCCAGTGTCATGCACGATGTGCAAAACACCTTTGTGGGAGAACTTTAAACACTTATGAATAACAAAAGTGATTCTATTCATGGAAGCTAGCCATGGGATGCCTAACTTCACCTTGAATACATTAGATTCTGGAATAACGTCAAAGGTTGTATTCATAGCCCTAGGTATGAGTAGGACAAAAAGAGTTATTGAGCCATATGAATTAAGGGAGAGATCATCGTGTGTATGAATGGTAGACTTTGTTTCTTCATACTCCTCCATCTGCAATGAATTTAACCATAATGTCTCCTCTATAATAACATTCACTCAGCTCGCGAGGTCAACTAGGACCCCTGTCAAAATGTTCCCATTGAGGTAAGCGAGAATGTAGAGGGGATAGAGCTTGTTATTCAAGGGCATGTCCTACAAGGTGAATGTCACATCTAGCTAGCTAGTGTCAGGTTGTGAGGAAGGAGTGATCGTGACCATATTAACATATGCCAAGGGTTGAGTAGAAGAATTAAAGGGATCAATAATTAAGTTAGTAGAGTGAGACAAAAATGGGTCCATGTAGATCTACAACTTACTATTGGCCTTTGCTATTGATTTATTTATATTTTTTTTTGTCCCATCGAGATGAATGGTACTGTCATTGATGTGATCCTGTATCTCATGATGCAGGTGCATACAACACTTGGTATCATGCCCGTTAACCTGATGGAACTGACAAAATGCATTCACATTGTACTGTGAATAAAAAAATCATCAAGCTCCCTTCGGGTTTTGTTTTTTTCTAAGTGCTAGTCCATGCCTCAAATGAATGTCATTAGCCCTTTTTGATAAACGACTGCCCGCCTCCACCATGTGTCCACTCAGCGCTCTTTGAAGGAATTCTCTCGTTTTCTCTTCTACCGGCTCCCGCTATGCTCCCACGTGTCTTCACCATGGGCTATTTTTAACTGCTTCCCTTCACTTCCTCATCGGGCCCTGCCCACGTGCCACATACCTCCTAGTTGTGTAAAGATTTTGCGGGCCCCACAAGCGACATCTATAGTAAACATTGCTGCTACGTGTCATCCCGACACAAACTTTCAACAAAGGGAGGGGAGAATGAACCACGAGCTATGCCATGCTGCTAGCTGTCTCCTTGCGGATGCTTCTTCAACACGAAGGATGGAGCAAGCCATGGGCTCTGATGTGCTACCGCGTGTTCTAACTACCTATACTGAGCGGTGACACTTGTCTGATTAGGAATTTTCTGGGACCACTGCCATCATTCGCAGGGGATGCATTTGGATGGGGAGCGACCAAATGCTATGGACTGAATATTTTTCTGTTGCAACAGTCGAGGGGAATCTTTGTAGCTTCATCATGCTCAAGATTTTTAATCTTTTCAGTTACTACTCTCTAGGCAGTGTGAATGCTCACTATATATATTGCTCTTTGCTTCTGTGGAAGGGTTAGAGGTTTGAGGTTAAAAAACTCTACAAGTTCTGAAAGTTTGAGAATTGTAGAATTCTAGAGACACCGAGCCTTTTATTGTTATTCAATTATTGTAGAAAGACTCATAGACTATGCCATTGTTCGACCTTTCTATTTTTCTTAAATCTATTTGATTAACTTTATACTGTTCCATTATTGTTTGAATGGTTCATTTGTAGAGCTTCTATAATTTTAATGCAAGTTTATTGGTTTAGATCATGTATTTTGAATCCTCTTTTTAGTGAATGGGTGTGAAAATTATTTTGTCATTGAATGCGCTGTTCATGCTTCAATCTTTATTTTTTGTCATTCTAGGATATAGTAAATTGCTAAACGGGCCCTTAGATCATATCCAAAAGATAGGTTTATCGTGCATTTTATCTAAATTCTGGATCATCGCCTTAGTTAAATCCTTTATTTTCATATCTGCTTCCTTTGCTCATTCCAAAAACTAATTACAGAAGAAGCTAACTTCTTTAAGAATCTAGAGGTCACTTAGTTTAGCGTAATAGGTCCCCCATAAACTGAGTTTCCCATAAAGGGCTGTTACTTTGCCAATTTTTGGCATCAACTATTTTTCTTTTTCCTGGCACACATGGTGGGAATGAGCTTAAATGAACCTAATTTTAAGGAGGGTGTATGAGCCATCGACTTGTTACTAGGTCCCAAACAATGAATAATCCCAGTTTATTAGTACTGCCATTAGGGACAGTACAACCCGTGACCCAATTAGTGAATGTTCCACTTCATCCGCCCTTTCCGCTAGCCATGTTGCCCGCTGCTAACAAAAAATATGTTTCATGGGATGCCGAAAGTCCTCTTGTAGCACCAGTAGCGCCCACCGTTTGGGAACCTATCTCGGTCTCCACCCTAAAAGCTATACCTAAATTCACTGGAGATGGATCAATAACACCATTCGAACATCTACAAGATGTTGTAGATGTATGTTTGGTGCATGGCATTACATACCAAAATATAGCATTAAGGTTGCTCGTTGCCTCTTTTAGAGGCAAGGCACTAGATTGGTATCAGACACTTCAAGCAAACACTATTAGTACCTAGGATGAGATCAAAGATCCTTTCTATCAAATATTTTTGAATGAAGGAGACCGATCCTCTCTATATTATTAGTTGTCGGTCATAAAGTGGGATCCACACGAAGCCATGGCTTCCTTCAATGCCCTATTCCATATAAGCTGGCAGAGAATCCAAGTTGATATCTTCCTACCGCCTGATCGGGCATTCATGTTCTACTTGAAATCTATCAATCCTGACATTTCAATGATGATCCAGTCTTTGGGTGGGACCACACTACCGGGCACTTACAATGTCATTGTCAAGGTGAAGAATAATTTGATAGATGCTGGGAAGTCACCACCTCAGCCCATCATTCCTATATTTCCATAAATATTGGTTCCTGCTTAGAAGATGCCTTCTACTAGTGCGCTGGCTCCTCCTCAATCTATGTACACATATTCGAGCGTGCCGCAGAATGTTGTGTCTACATTTTGGCTCTTCAAAGGAGGATATGAGTGACGTAAAGGAAATGTTGCGAGCCATGGCCAATGAGATAATCATTATCAAGCGCAACCAGGCCATGCCTCTGAAGTCGTCCTATCAAAATTATCAAGGCGGAAGGTATTCTTACCAACAAAACCAATTCCAAGGAGGTGCTCACACAAATCCATAAGTGCAAACAATAAATCAAATAGTGCTAGTGCCTTCTCCATTGTAGAGCACTAATCTAAGCTCAAGCAGAGAGCTAACTACAGGGAAAAATAATTTAATTGATGACACCAACCCTTGGTGCTTTCCTTGCGGTGATTCACACATTCCCTGAAACTGTCCGTGTGACAACCTACAACAAAAGGTGGTGGAGCAGTGTAGCCAAGGCACAACATCAAATATCGACAGCTATGTGTACACCTCTTCGCAAATGGACAATGTGGTGCTCACCACACAAATGAAGGGGATGTCACTAGAGAAAGAAGAAGACATCACTCCCGATCATGCACTCTTCTCATGGATGGAAGAAGAAGAAGCAGTGTTTTCCAATGATGCATCCATATCTAAAACACCGCAAGTATAGTCTAATTACAACACCCGCTTGAAAAGGAGATTCACACGTGAACCAGTCATCCTGCAATTAGTTAGTTCGTAACCTAAAAGTGCTTCCAACTAAATGCCTAATACCTCCGTAGTGGTGCCATAATGTCCACCACGAAAGAAAATTGTTATAACAAGAGCTAAGGAGCAGAAAGCTCCAAATCTTCCACCCTTCAATGTGGTGGAACAATTAAAAAAATCATCTGCTAATGTATCCCTTTGGGATATATTAGCTATTCTTGAGCAAAATACATTACTACAGAAGGCTCTCTAGGAGGATGCGAGTGCAACGCCAATGGAGCAGTTGCTTAAAGCAAAGGTTGTTGATCAATCACCTCTTGCAAAAGTTCTCATAAATAGCACAACAGAGGCTCCCTTTGAGGTAATAGATAAGCCAAAACCCAAGCCCTTCTTTCTAATGCTTATTGTGGGAGAGAAGTTATTACACAATGCCATGATTGACTTCGATGCTAGCACCACAGTTATACCGAAACAAATAGCTGAAGCTTTAGGGATCAGTTATGAACCTTTAAAAAAGTGAGTGATGCAACTTGATGAAAGCAGAGTTGAAACTGTCAGGCTGATCAAGGACCTTCCCTTGACCCTATTCGCCCGCCCTAGTATCACAGTGTCACAAGATACTATGATCATAAATGTCCCCCCCATGTTTGGACTCTGTCTATCCTGAGAATTCACTTCAAAAGTAGGTGTATACCTGTCCCTGGATTGGTCTTACATGTTCCTCAGGACCAAGCACAGTGCAAAAATGAAGATAGAATCTGAAGCTCTACATTCAGAACATGTGGCCGATGAAGCCATGATCAGTTTTGAGGCCACTCATACTTCTATCACCAAGCAAGAAATGTATTGCGCCGAGCTACTAGAAGATGAAAAAGTGACCGAAGATTAGACCAATCAAGAAGATGTTCTCTTGAGTGAACATATGGATACTGATCCTTTCGACAACTACCATGCTACCGGGTTGGGCACCTATGTCATCTATGATGAAGATCAAGTGCTCTTGAAGGTCGTCAAAGAACCTGAGAGTGGTTAAGCCTCAGAGCTATGGATGATACACTTTAATGGAGCAAGATGCAAGGTTGGTGTAGGACCTGGGATATGTTTACTATCACCACAAAATGAGAAGACCCTGAGTTCCTTTCATTTCCAGTTCGCTTGCTCGAACAATGAAGCTAAATACGAAGGATTAGTGTAAGGTCTCAACCTTGTAGAGCGAATGGGTATTAAACAATTAATGGTGTTCAAAGATTTTGAACTAGTATTCAATCAAGTCCACAAAATTTTTGCGGCCAAGAATGTCTGCATGCAATCCTATAGACACCAAGTTTGGGACCTGATTGAGGGATTTGAAGCATTCAACATTCAAATGGTGCCCAGAGAACAAAATACAGATGTAGATTGCATGGCAGCAATCAGATCCCAGTTTGATCCCGCCTCTGACCTCATTCATGACAAACACTATGTACAAGTGATAGTCTGACCAACCATTCTAGATAATGACCAAAGCTAGCAAGTGTTCAACAATGATGAACACATTGCCTCATTTATCCAACAGTTGGGAGAATTTTCTAACCAGCTCCAATGGAAGATCGCCAAAGCTTATGAAGGAAAAATCATTCAGTTGAAATCCAACAAGCTTCCAAAGGGATTGGTCACTCTCAAAAATATTTTCAATTGTGATGATGCAAGAAATGACAAGAGGAAGTTTGTAGTAGATAAAGGTGACTATGCGGCTCTTCAGGTCAGGGATGGAAGAAAGCTCAAAGTCAGGAAAGATGTCCCACATCATGATAAAGAAAGGCTCATTGAATTTTGTGAAAAATATGAAGGAGTGGTGGCCTGGTCATATGATGACCTCAAGGGATATGATCCTGATATCATCCAACATACAATAGAGTTGGCGGAAGGCACAAAATCGGTCTGCCAGAAATAGAGGCCAGTCAATCCCAAGATTGAAGCGCTAATGGCACAAGAATTAACAAGGCTAATCCAGTCATGAATTATCTTCTCAATTACGCAAGCACGTGGGTATCCAATCTGGTGCCAGTCCAAAAGAATAATGGAGATATCCTTCTATGTGTAGAATTTTGGGACCTCAACAAAGCATCCTTGAAGGATCATTACCTACTACCTGTTGATGGTGTTTTCTACACAACAATAACTCAGACAAAATACAATATTCTATCTCTCTTGAAAGGTAATCATCAACAATAAATTATTGAAAATCACCCCAAGGTCTCTTGAGTGTCAGGTCATGACAATGCATAAACAACTCAGATGAAATGTGAAAATGCTGGTAATTACAATCAGACCTTACTACAAATAAACTGTATCTTTCCAATTTATCAGATCTTACAATATGATGATCTCAAGTCCTAAATCTAACCAGATGATAAAGAAATAGCAAAAGATAAGGATGCGGAGATATGATAAGATCTAAACTATTCCTAGAATGAACAATGCAAATGACAAATATCTGGAATGGACCAGTCTCAAATAACCAATTCTTGATCAACCCACAATGCAATATCACAAGAACGGTGCAATCTTCTAAGGTATATAGATTTTCAAATCATAGATATTCATCCACAATCGAACTAAGCACAAATGAATGTATGGTCCAGGTTGACTTCACCAGCCTACTACAATCAAATAGTTATTGGGAGTATAGACCAGAGATTGCTACAAACATTCCAAATATGAAATCATGAACATCATTCACCAAACTAATTCCAACTCTAAAACACTAAATCATAAATCTTTAAGCAATTTGAAAGATGAAACAACAGGAACCATGCAAGATAACTAACACAAAATATTTCACCAGGAAAACCACAATGCCTTCTATTGTATTAGATTACCAAAATGCTGCAACAATTCCACTATTTTGTTACAATATTTGCTTCAAGAAATTGACTACTACTTCTACTACAAAATGCTCTAGCTCTTTTCTGTTCTAACTTGTCTCTATTATCTTTCTAGCTAACCCTTATAATGAGGCAAGAATTCCCTTTATAGCAAATTCTTAAAACATGTCAGCCCAGCCAAACATTTACAAAATATAATAGCCAAAACAAGTTGGCCTCAGGAATTTCAAAATAAGGCACACATTAAATGCCGATACATCATCAAGGTCGGCCAAGACACATTCCCCAATGTAGCCCGGATCAATACATGCCCTATAATAATAGGGAAGCACAAATCTTCAAGATGGGCATTAACTACCACCTCCCTTATCCTTGTTCTGATCCTGAACTTTCAAAAATAGTTTGTCCATCTCAGCGACAGGTGGCAAAGGCAAGATCTTGAGCCGACATTCAATGGTGCCAATCTCCTCATTTGAATGCTTAACAATTTTGTCCCAATCACCTCTATGTGCTTGGTACTTATCCATCACCACCAAGTAGGTTGCTGCATCATCAAGCTGGTGCCCTATTATAATATTTTCAGAGTTAGGGGCATAGACATCATGCCACCATTCTCTTAACTATTCTAGGCTCAGGTATTTAGGAGCAATTTTCCTCCTGCCAATCATAATCTCAAAAAATGTAATGCATCCCTCATAAACCCCAGTCAAGTCACCATCTATCAGCTTCTTTTGTTTATGAATCTTCCTCATGGCCTTTTGCTGAATTTGCAAAGCTTCGAACCATTCCCAAGGCTCATTAAGTCTGGAGGAAGGAAGAATCCCATCTGCAACCAACTGATCTTTTCCATGTTCCATGATCACTTTGGATTTCTACAACAGAAGATCGATATCTTCCTTGTCTTGAGATAGCACATGCTCCAACAGGTCTTTGGCTCTGACTACATCCTTTCCAACCGAAAGGACATCCTTTATTGCATTATCCTTTTACCTGCACATCTTTCAACCAGTCCATTGCAGTTTGAGTAGAAGCCTTCAACTTTTCAATCTCGGAAATAGTTTCCTTAGGCAAGAAAATAGGAGTAGAAGGGGGAAGAGGGGTGGAGAGATTGCAGAGGCTTCATTACATCTTCTAGACACTTCTTGAGCCTCTCATTTTCCTTTCTAAGCTCATGTTTTGATTGTGTTTCTTTCCTTAATCTCCAGATTATTACTGCACTGGACCCTTCATACTCTTCAATGTCTTGTTCCATGGAGGCTGGTCTAAGATTAAAAGTCTACACATTGTAATCCTTACCAGTGACCTCTTCTTCAGTTTTACCCTTCTTCAGTTTTACCTGCAGTGGGGGTGGCAATGTGAATGACCCTGTATCTTGCTTCATCTCTTTCTATCCTTGAAACTACCTTGGCCATCTTCTTTTTCTTGCCTTTACCAATCTTAGTTAACATCTCATCCCAATCCAGAGGGGTATCCTCAACAATGACTTGTTTCTTCTTTGTGACCTCCTTTTCCAACCAATCCGGGACAGCAGGATCCACCCAGATTTTTGTTTTGATCTTTTCATGCTATTCTGGTGTTTCATCTTTTTCTTTTTCAGGAGACTACTCACCTTGATCACCTAATTCAGGTTCCTCTTCTTGCACAGGAGATGGGGTTCTAACAGGGATATCCTCCTTTTTAGGTGATCCGTTACCTTTGCTGCTTGCCCGAGAATCCTCATATTGCACTAGTGGAGAAGGGTGTCTTTCTACCTCTCCAACCTCAAGACCGAACATGGACCAATCCAGACTTCATCATTCCATTCCTCAGGACTGATAGATCCTTTTGAGCCATTCTTTCCTTGAATTCCTCATATCTCCACGCTCCAACATTGGTGTTAGAGACCTCAGACAATACAAAAGATATCTTACTATCAAGTAACTGACTCTTGGTATCCAATCTCAATCTTTCTGCCTCTAAGATGGAAGGTCCCTCTGTATCACCCTTAGACTTTCCTGTAGCAGCTTTGCTTGACTCAGCCTGCATTCACAAAAGAACTCCCATAAGCGTCCAATTATCATACATATTCCAATCAAAGGGTTAGCATAAAACCACATAAAGCAATTAAGATCCATCACTAATCATCAATCTTAGAAAATCTGGAGAATGAAGCAATCCGGGAAAATGAGGTAAACTGGGAAAATCCATTTGGGGCAGAATTTTAGAGAAATCCGACCCAGACGAATTCTTGCTGCTAAGACATCATTCGCCAAATAAGTCATTAGTATGAACAAAAGGTTATGAGATTATCATGAAATTCATCTATTAGCAACAAGAAAACATCATTTAGCACTTTACCCCATTAGCCCTAGCTTTGAGAATCGAAAAGAATGAAACCGGGCAGGAAAACTGAAAAAATCTGGACAGGTTAGATTTTTGCAGACGGTTTAAATACTCCAGAATTCGCCATGCTCCGCGGACTTGACAGATATCGGGAAAATCCGGGTGCGCAGGAATTCCGCGGACACCCCAGAAACCCGATGATCTTTACCACGCGAACAATGAATCAGATGATCACTTCAAACCTAACTATTTGGATTCAAATGGTTTCAAAATCGACGCCAATAAGCAAGACCTCAAATGCACAGAAATTCAAAATTCCAAAGCCTTCAAATGACTAATCCTCATGGCGAAACAATGATGCCCTAACTTTGACGACTAGACCCTCTGTCATGAAAACCAGGGTAAGTTCGAGGTTTTAAATACTATCCTTAAATGATCAGGTTGAAGCACACTGAGACTTCTCAAGGCACGAGAAAATTTAATCTAAACGCCAGATATGAAAATCATGACAGATCAACTGTTCCTAGCAAATTCGAGCAAAACACCAAAACCCCAACTTCACTAAATACAACAAATTACGCACCTAGGGGTAAGATCCTACCCAGAACGCCCATCTACATTGATCTATTCGACATTCATTTGGTAAACAGGGGCATGCATAGTGCGAATGATGAAATCTTGTGAAGAGTGAGGTAAAACCCTAGCTCTATAAATATACAATCATACTTAAGCAAAGGCCGACCTAAAATGGTCACCATTCGACTTCAAAAGATTTAATCATGACGAAAACAAAAGAGGGGCTAGCAACGACTTACCATGGAATCCGAACAAGACTCAAGCTCGAGGAGGCAACTGTGAAACGATGTGCCCTAGCAACAAAACTTTGACCAACACTCAATCAATCCACAAGTGGCAGTTCGAATTCAGCAATTAGGACCTCAAATGGAGACTCTCCAATGCCAAAGTAGAAAGCAAGTGAAGAATGAAATCAAAATGATGCCCAAGAGACCTTAAATCCATCCACACTCGCGTCTAAGCAAAGGTACTTCGAGCATTAATGAGTGACAAGACATATCAAGGAAATCCGGGAACCTGAGCCTAGAACAGACTTCGAAAAAACCAAGCCAAATGAAAAATCTGGAAGGACACGAATTCCGCAGAAATGGCAGAAACTAGGATTTAAACAAAGTTCAGGATTTTAACGCAGTTCGAGAAAATCCTCTCAACCTGAAAAATCCTGGATTCAAGCAGAAACCCAGATTTCAGAAAATTCAACAGTAAATGGACAACAAACCAGGGCCCAAGAGAATCCGCTAGAGCTGGAAAATCCTGGACTCAGGTCAAAACCCAGATTTTGACTGAAACCTAAGTTCAACCAATTCAAGCCTCAAGGCAAGACCAAAGCTAGTAAGACCAACATCTCGAGACCTTAAAAAGACAAATCTCATAAAATCCAAAGGTCAAAAGACATCATGAAAAGAGGGTCCCTACTCCAAGTGGGGCGTGTGTGCAAAACTACACAAGAAATGGCGACTCTGCTGGGGAAATGCTCCTGAGCATTTCGATGATAAACTGGAATCAAGAACCCAGAACTTATGGTTTCAACTCATCCATTCAGCCATTACCCACGGTTAAAACAAATAACCCCCCAGTCATCCAAACTTTCCTACACCAGGGTCAAAGTATGTGCATATGCATTAATTACCCTCCTTTAGTTGCAACAAGAACCAAACTCAGTATGGACAGGCTACATAAAGATTCATACTCTAAAAGTATCCTGGATAGAGCCTCGCTGCCAGTCAGGAATCCATAGCCTCGACGAGGTTATCACTATGATTCCCCGGAACATTGCTCTACTACCAGCCAGACATCTATAGCCCCGGTAGAGATATTCAGATTCCCCTGATGAGTTGAATCCAAGTTTTTTTTTATTTACTGCTTGTCTTTCCATTGCTTTTGCTTCAACCTGTGAACAATGAAGTTCACACTCAGGGATGAGAACCACAGTGGCACTAGAGTAGAAAATGATTTTTCACCCGTTCAAACCTCATAAAGACCCTCTGCAACTTCATGTATCTTAAATATTCAAAGTATGAGACCCTAATGTATTCCTGTTCAATCTGACTAGAAGATCCTTTGTTTTAGCACAAGGATAAGTGACATTGGGTGAAGAATGAATACCAAGACATTTTGGAAAGGTGATTGAAGTTTGTAAGGGAAATACTAGGAACACCACACCTACTTTGTCACCACCATTATACAAATGCAACAAGAGACCCCCAGAAAGAGAAGGAACCAAGAGCGAGAGCAACACAAACCCAAAACAAAACAAACCAAAGCAAACCTACTCTAACCGAAGCAGAACAAATGAACCGAAAGGAAACCTATTCTAACCAAAACAAAACAACATAAAGCAACCTAAACTAACTATATACAAAGCAAGGAGCTGAAAATAGCTCAGGATTGGAAATAATGTTTCAAATACTTCCCATTGACAGGCAGTGGAATATCTTCTCCCATGAGAGTCTTCAGACGGAAGACATTATCTCCAAGTATTTCAGCAATCGGATATGGACCAAGCCATAGTTTGTCAAATTTCCCATGGTCCCCTTTTTGATTATGAGGTTTATCCCAGTATAGGACAAGGTCAGAAATCCTAAAGGCTTTAATCTTAGCCCTCTTGTCAAACCACCTCTTAACTACCCCCTGATGTTTGGAAAAACTCTCAAGGGCATTATCTCGTTTCTCCTCAAGGTGCAGTAGTTCTGTCAACCTAGCCTCCCTTTTATCTCCCTCATCATAAAAATTATTAATAAACTGTAAGGTCAGGATCTTGAGTTGAATAGGGAATACTGGCTCTAGACCATATACTAAGTGATAGGGAGATGTTTTGATGGATGACTTAAGTCTTGTACGATCTGCCCAAAGGGCAAACCAAAGCTGGGTATGCCAGTCTTTTGGGTTCCTTTCTAACAGCTTATGGATGACAGTCAATAAGTTCTTATTAGAGGACTCTGCTAAGCCATTACCCTGAGGATAATAATTAGACACAAACTTCACAATAATACCATGCCCAATTTGAAAATTTTAAAGATGCGAAAGCATGACCATTATCACAGGCAACATCAATGGGGCATCCAAATCGATTAAGAATAGCAGATTCTAAGAAATCAATCACTACCTCAGATGTACACTGCCTATAAGAAAATATTTCATTCCATCTTGTGAAATAATCAGTAATAGTTAGCATGTACCTGTGTCCCGCAAAAGATGGTGGGTTGATAGGGCCTATGAAATCCATACCCTAGTGGGCAAAAGGTCTTACCTTAGTGACCGATTGGAGTGGAAGTGCTGCATATCTTTCCCTTGTTGCTGTAGTCTGATAGGTGTGATAGGTCCTGATATGATGGTGGATGTCTTTGAACAATGTGGGCCAGTAATACCCAACCCTTAAGATTTGATTTGTTGTGGCAATTGCAGAACCATGGCCAGTGCCATACCTTTCATGAAATTCATTTATCACCTTTTCAACTTCCTGTTTCCCAAGACACCTCAAATAAATGCCTTTGTGATTTTTCTTGTACAGAACAACTCCCTTTAGCATGAAACTATCACTTTTCAATCGTAGGGCTCTCCTCTGAACAACATTAAGATGACCTGGAGATCGTTGGTTGAGCAAATAATAAACTATGTCATCATACCAGCCATCTGGGGAAACCTCTTTGATGTTATAATTCTGAACGGTTAGTTCAGGGCCTATTTCAGCCATAGTCTGAGTAAGTCCCTGTCCTCTTACCAACTTCATGGGCTAGATCTCAATATCGTACTCCTGTAGCATTGTCACCCACTTAGTTCTATGCTCTCCTAACTTGTTCTGCATCAGAAGTAACTTGACTACGGGGTCTGGGACAATTGCATAAACCTTATTCCTGAAGATATAATGTCTGAATTTCTTCATTGCTCTAACCGGAGCATATGCCTACTTTTCTACACTTGGGTATTTCAACTCAATATCTTTTAATGAGGCACTCATAAAGGTAATGGGATGCTCATTTCCCTCATCAGAATTTTGAGTTAGCATTCCTGCACATGAATGGTCCAAAGCAAATGAATAGATGTGAAAAGGCTTACTGTAGTTAGGACTTACCAATACTGGAGCATCAGTAATGGCTCTTTTGATTTCTGTAAATGCCTCCTTTACTTTTGTAGTCCATTTGATCTTAGCATCCTACTTCAACATTGCATTCAGTGGCTTGACAATTTTAACAAATCCAGTAATGAATTTTCTGACGAAGTTGATCTTGCCAAAGAAAGATTTCATCTCTTTTTTGCTAGCAGGTGGTTGAATTTTCAGTATGGCCTCCACTCGTTCTGGATCAATAGCAATTCCCTTTTCAGATATGACATGTCCAAGCAGCTTTTCCTTTGTTGCTCTAAAAATACATTTTTTAGGATTCAGGGATATGCCAAATTCCCTGCACCTTTGAAACACTTTGCGTAAATCAGAGATGTGATCCCCTCTATTTTTTTAAAAAATAGTTAAGTCGTCCATATAAATAATGATGCATTTTCCTATGATATCCTTGAAGGCAATATCCATAGCCCTTTGAAATGTAGCCCCAACATTAATGAGACCAAAAGACATCCTTCTATAGGCAAAGATATCCCACTTAGTTGTGAAAGCAGTCTTGTGCCTATCCTCATATTGAACCATTACTTGATTGTACCCTGAATAACCGTCCAAAAAGGACATCATCTGATATCCATTAACCACTTGAAGTTCTTCATCCAATGAAGGGACTGGACAGTTGTCCTTTTTTGATGATCTATTTAAGTTTCTGAAATCAACGCAAAGTCTAATTTCTCCATTCTTTTCCCTTACCGGGACCAGGTTCGCCACCCATGTTGAGTGTCTGACAGGAAATATAATTCTGGCAGACAGTAATTTCTGAACTTCTTTTTGTATTAGTGGTTCCAATAATGCATTGATAGGTCTTTGTCTTTGCCTGAAAGGTTTGGCACCTGGCTTCAGAGGTATAGTATGAGTTATGATTGATGTATCATAAGTTTTTAGATCCTCATAACTCCAGGCTACAATATCTGGAAATCTATGCAGTGCTTCAATTATTCCTTGTTTTTCTTCTGGAGTGCATACTTGGCCAATGAAAATGTTCTTAGCATTGTCCTCAGTTCCCAAGTTGTAAGTGTCACATTGTCCATTGATAGACTCTTTCTTTGACTCTTGTTCCTGATCTCTGATCTTATCCATATCAAATATTCACTCCAATTGCACCATCCCTCTTGGAATAGTATTAGACTTCAGATTCATCACTCTTTCTAAATCTAGTTCTGCTTCCTAGGGTTCTACTTCATCAATGATTTGGGAGGCAAAAATGTCTGTATTTGTGATAAAATCTAGAATATGCTTGTCATCTTCAAATACCTATAAGTTAGTAACATTATCTAGAACTGATGGCATAGGAGTCAATTCTACAGTGAACTTCTTCAATCCCGACAAAGATAAAGGCTGCAGGGTGCTTGCCGCCTGAGCCAGAGAATCCGCAGTTTGATTCTTCTGCCGTAGTATTAGTTGAATATTAAAGGAATCAAATCCTTTAATGAGGTCCCATACTCTATGCCTATAATTAGTCATTCTCCTATCATGGCATGAATATTGTCTCCTTACTTGCTTAACTACTAACTCAGAATCACCAAAAATTTGCAGAATCTTAACATTTTTCTTGAGTGCCATGAGAAGTCCATGAATTAACACCTCATATTCTGCTACATTATTTGTGCAGTGAAACTAAAGTCTATGGGCTGCAAAGAAATTTTTACCTCTTGGACTGATTAGTTTGAACCCAGCTCCGGCTCCATGCTTGGATTTGGATCCATCAAACCTGAGAGTCCAACATTTAGCAGTTACAGTCTTCTTCATTACATCTTTTGACCCTTGACTGTTGGATGGTTCCTTAGATAATATAGGTTTCTTTCCTTGATATCCTTCCTTAGGGTTTTGCACATCTGTCTTAGCAGCCTGGGTTGAACTTAGACATTTCTATACTCGTTCTACTGCTGTCCGACATAAACAACACTCCAATTCAGAATGGGAAGCATTATGAACTCTACACCAATTAGGTAGGAGTAACTATTCAAAGCTTGTCCTTCTGCCTAGGTGAATTTGATTTTCAACACACTGCTTGATGAATTCCTAGAAACTGTCTAATAGGCTGATCTGATTATCTTCAGATTCTTCTTTTTCCTCAACTGATTCTGT
Organism: Sequoia sempervirens; assembly: GCA_007258455.2. NCBI lineage: Eukaryota > Viridiplantae > Streptophyta > Pinopsida > Cupressales > Cupressaceae > Sequoia > Sequoia sempervirens. Next base: position 52,359,073 of record VDFB02179234.1, read on the forward strand.
AAAAATAGCAACATGGTTGGATCCTGTATCTGCATCAATAGGCATCCTGTGTAGCACCAATACCTCTTCTGAATCTGACTCCTCATACTGGGTTGACAACATATAATTTCCCATGCCTACTTCAGATATCAGAACTTTTGTTGAAGTATTTTGGTATTCCGTAATCATGTATTTCATTCTTGGCTCTCTCTCAATTCTGATCTGATTGGGCACTTCTTTCCAGGGAAGCCACATGTGAGAGTGATCAATAGACACATATCCATTCAAAGCCTTAGTAAAATCTCTTCATAGAATCAAACCATACGTGTCTGGGATATCAGCTACTTGAATATTGATAACCTGTTGAATCCTTGGGTCAGAAGCTATCTGCATGTGAATCATGTTTAATTCTCCCACCACATTTACTTCCGTTCTATCCAATTGAGTCACCTTCTTCTGAGAATCAGTAGGTGTAATTCCTAAAGCTCTACATACCCCAAATGGCATCACATTGGTGGAAGCACCAGATTCTAGTAAACAATTATGTAAATTCTTACCGAATATGAGCACAAAGATCAGAAATGGTGGGGTTTCTGTCTTCCCTTGAAACAAAGTTGGCTGAGTATCTAATTGAGCCACTTGAATCTTGTCCTTTTCCTTTCCTTTATCTTCAGGGGGAAAGTTAGTCCTACTGTGGACCTGATTTTGTATCTTCACAGGCCGAGAACTAGAAATCTTGCTCTTATCCTCACTAGAAGGTTTATCTAAAGACATTGGATGTGCATCATAAGTACCTAAAACTGCCTTCCTAATTGTAGGGAACCTTAATAACTCAAATGCTGAAAGATTTACCTTTAGTTTTTTGAACTCCTCAGCGACATAAGAAACCATTTGCTCCTCGCTCATATCAGTGGAGGCTTCCCTAGAAGGTTCCTCCACCTTGTCTTTGCTTGCTTGAACAACCTTTTCCTTTTGTAGGTCAGTTGAAGCTTGTCTTTCCTTCGAAAGATACTGCCTGGAAATATGTGGATAAGATGGATTATTACTAGCATTAGGATCTGGTGGGGTATTGAAATTATTAGGAGGAATGGAGGTGGTGAAGGGTCCCCTAGCCTGTGGGTGCCTATGGGGTAAGTCTCTTAAATCATATCCTTTACCTTGTCTCTGGAACATCTGTACTTCTTCAACATAAGCTTCTTCACTATCAAGGGGGCCATTATCATTCGTTGCTTCTTCATTAAATAACTGAGCCACCTTGTCGCCATTGCAGATTTGATCTGTTTTATCTTCCTGGGGATTAGATTCTTCTTTTGGAATATTTTCTTTACTTGCTAGGAAAGGAGCGTGATTTAATACTAGCACAGGAGAATCGTAAGGGGTGGAGGGAACAATCTCCTACCCATTTGCATTATTCTCCACCTCATACTGAAAAATGGAGGCTGCAGTTTGGAACTCTGGACATTCTAATTCTGAATGCTGGCTTGTCTTATGAAGTCTGCACCATCCTGACAGGGCAGCCTCAGCTAGATACACACCACTGGGAGGCTTGTCTTGACTGACTGACTGATTCACAGATTGGTTGATAGGTTGATCCAGGGGAGTAGGAATGCCTCCATTATTGGGTCCTGTATTCCATGTCCTGCTCTGTCCCTGTGATTGCCTCTTATCAAATCCTGATCCACTACCTTGTCCTCTATCAAAATTCTATCTCCTATCGTTATTGAATCCTCTGTCATTGTTGTAACCCTTATCCTAATTGTATCCCCTGTTATTATAGAATCCTCTTTCATTACGCTTTCCTCTATAAAAATTCTATCATTGTGGAAATTCTCTATTCTAATTGGACTATATACTCTTCTGAGCAGCTTGTAATTGGCTGTTTTGATTCCTTAGGTAAGTCACCTCTAGATTTAACTTCTTTATCTGCTCGGCCATCTCATCAATCCTATCCTTATTTGGATTTCGATAAGGGGTCTGGTTTGGATTACTCTGAGGAGGGACAGGCATTGTAGCAGATCCTATAGACTGATGCAACACTTCAGAGTTATGCAAATAGGCAGGAAAAATATTTGGCTATGGCTGATACATAGGCTGGTTAACTTGTTGTTGGAGAAAATTCATCATAGGAGAGACCTGGCTCATGGAGAGACCAGGATGTGGCACCAGAGGTAATTGAGGCACCTAATTCATGATTGGGGTATGGTTGGTGAGCACTTGGTTTACTGCCTGAACCTAATTGGGATGGGCAGCTGGTCCTAAAGAAGGCAATGGTCCAGTCAAGTGTTGTCTTAAATCTATGCTAAGCTTGACAACTTCTATATAGGCATCAATTAAGTTAGCTGGAGGATTAGGCCTCCACTTCAGAAAGGTGGCCGTAAGACTATCCAATGCTTCGTAATAGACTCCCAGGGATGTATTGTTATCCAGAACATAAGGATCTTGAAGTTTGGTGTACGCACGGTGAAACCTATTATTGAAACTGGATATTGGTTCATCAACCTCTCTCTTGACTCTAGTGAATTGCAAATACAATTCATTGGCACTGATATAAATTCTGAACTTCTGTAGAAAGGAAGTTTCAAGATCATTCCAATTAAGAATTGAGCCATATGGGAGGTGATTGTACCAGTAAAAAGCCTCTTCTCCTAGTAATTAAGGAAACAACCTACAGGCAACATCCTCATGAACAATCCCTCTATCTTTGAGACAGGTTTGGAAAATCCTTATATGTTCTTTTGTAGTCCTGTTTGGGTCATTAACATGGAATTTTGAATAGAAGTGTTCAGGGTTTTTGGGAATTACATTGTAAGCATTGAAAAATAAAGGAGATGGATTATTAGCAAGGAAGGCCATTGGAAAAAGTGGGGGTGGTGGTTGTGGTTGGTTAACGATAGGCTGAGGTTGTTGAATGGAAACTGCCTCAAGGATGGATATGGCTTCAGCTTCTGGATGCGAAGATGCGGATGATGCTGGTGGAGGGATGGGTGATGATGATTCTCCCCTTTCTTGAGTCCTCCTTGACCTAGTGGGGAACTGTAATTCCTGTAAATCTTCCTCTCTTGGGGTAGATTTAGTATTTCTCCTATATCTCTTTAGAGAGATGGCGTTCAAGAAACAATCCAGTGTGCTCATTCAGGCCCTCCTTCTAGTGCCAATCTGTTGATGGTATTTTCTGCACAGCAATAACTCAGACAGAATACAATATTCTATCTTTCTTGAAAGATAATCTTCAACAATAATTACTGAAAATCACCCCAAGGTCTCTCGGGTGTCAGGTCATGACAATGCATAAACAACTCAGATGAAATGTGAAAATGCTGGTAATCACAATCGGACCTTACTACAAATAAACTGTATCTTTCCAATTTATCAGATCTTACAATATGATGATCTCAAGTCCTAAATCTAACCAGATGATAAAGAAACAACAAAAGATAAGGATACGGATATATGATAAGATCTAAACTATTCCTAGAATGAACAATGCAAATGACAAATATCTAGAATGGACCAATCTCAAATAACCAATTCTTGGTCAACCCACAATGCAATATCACAAGAACGGTGCAATCTTCTAAGGTATATAGATTTTCAAATCATAGATATTCATCCACAATCAAACTAAGCACAAATGAATGTATGGTCCAGGTTGACTTCACCAGTTTACTACAATCAGATAGTTACTGGGAGTATAGACCAGAGATTGCTACAAACATTCCAAATATGAAATCATGAACATCATTCACCAAACTAATTCCAACTCTAAAACACTAAATCATAAATCTTTAAGCAATTTGAAAGATGAAACAATAGGAACCATGCAAGATAACTAACACAAAAGATTTCACCAGGAAAACCACAATACCTTCTATTGTATTAGATTACCAAAATACTGCAACAATTCCACTGTTTTGTTACAATATTTGCTTCAAGAAATTGACTACTACTTCTACTACAAAATGCTCTAGCTCTTTTCTGTTCTAACTTGTCTCTATTATCTTTCTAGCTAACCCTTATAATGAGGCAAGAATGCCCTTTATAGAAAATTCTTAAAACATGTCGGCCCAGCCAAACATTTACAAAATATAATAGCCAAAACAAGTTGGCCTCAGGAATTTCAAAATAAGGCACACATTAAATGCCGATACATCATCAAGGTCGGCCAAGACACATTCCCCATTGTAGCCCGGATCAATACATGCCCTATAATAATAGGGAAACACAAATCTTCAAGATGGGCATTAACTACTACCTCCCTTATCCTTGTTCTCATCCTGAACTTTCAAAAATAGTTTGTCCAACTCGGCGACAAGTGGCAAAGGCAAGATCTTGAGCCGACATTCGATGGCGCCAATCTCCTCTTTTGACTGCTTAACAATTTTGTCCCAATCACCTCTATGTGCTTGGTACTTATCCATCACTGCCAAGTAGGTTGTTGCATCATCAAGTTGGTGCCCTGTTATAATATTTTCAGAGTCAGGGGCATAGACATCATGCCACCATTCTCTTAACTGTTCTAGGCTCAAGTATTTAGGAGCAATTTTCCTCCTGCCAGTCATAATCTCAAAAAATGCAATGCATCCCTCATAAACCCCAGTCAAGTCACCATCTATTAGCTTCTTTCATTTGTGATTCTTCCTCATGGCCTTTTGCCGAATTTGCAAAGCTTCGAACCATTCCCAAGGCTCATTAAGTCTGGAGGAAGGAAGAATCTCATCTGCAACCAACTGATCTTTTCCATGTTCCATGATCACTTTGGATTTCTGCAATAGAAGATCAATATCTTCCTTGTCTTGAGATAGCACATGCTCCAACAGGTCTTTGGCTCTGACTGCATCCTTTCCAACTAAAAGGACATCCTTTATTGCATTATCTCCTTTTACCTGCACATCTTTCAACCAGTCCATTGCAGTTTGAGTAGAAGCCTTCAACTTTTCAATCTCGGAAATAGTTTCCTTGGGCAAGAAACTAGGGGTAGCAGAGGAAGAGAGGTGGAGAGATTGCAGAGGCTTCATTACATCTTCTAGACACTTCTTGAGCCTCTCATTTTCCTTTCTAAGCTCATGTTTCGACTGTGTTTCTTTCCTTAATCTCTAGATTATTACTGCACTGGACCCTTCATACTCTTCAATGTCTTGTTCTATGGAGGCTGGTCCAAGATTAAAAGTCTGCACATTGTAATCCTTACCAGTGACCTCTTCTTCAGTTTTACCCACAGCGGGGGTGGCAATGTGAATGAGCCTGTTTCTTGCTTCATCTCTTTCTATCCTTGAAACTACCTTGGCCATGTTTTTCTTGCCTTTACCAATCTTAGTTAACATCCCATCCCAATCTAGAGGGGTATCCTCAACAACAACTTGTTTCTTCTTTGTGACCTCCTTTTCCAACCAATCCGGGACAGCAGGATCCACCCAGATTTCTGTTTTGATCTTTTCATGCTGTTCTGGTGTTTCATCTTTTTCTTTTTCAGGAGACTTCTCACCTTGATCACGTAATTCAGGTTCCTCTTCTTGCACAGGCGATGGGGTTCTAATAGGGATATCCTCCTTTTTAGGTGATCCATTTCCTTTGCTGCTTGCTGGAGAATCCTCATATTGCACTAGTGGAGAAGGGTGTCTTTCTTCCTCTCCAACCTCAAGATTGAACATGGACCAATCCAGACTTCATCATTCCATTCCTCAGGACCGATAGATCCTTTTGAGCCATTCTTTCCTTGAATTCCTCATATCTCCATGCTCCAACATTGGTGTCAGAGACCTCAGACCATACAGAAGATATCTTACTGTTAGGTAACTGACTCTTGGTATCCAATCTCAATCTTTTTGCCTCTCAGATGGAAGGTCCCTCTATATCACCCTTAGACTTTCCTGTAGCAGCTTTGCTTGATTCAGCCTGCATTCACAAAAGAACCCCCATAAGCGCCCAATTATCATACATATTCCAATCAAAGGGTTAACATAAAACCACATAAAGCAATTAAGATCCATCACTAATCATCAATCTTAGAAAATCCAGAGAATGAAGCAATCCAGAAAAATGAGGTAAACTGGGAAAATCCAGTCGGGGCAAAATTTCAGAGAAATTTGACCCAGACGGATTCTTGCTGCCAAGACATCATTCGCCAAATAAGTCATTAGTATGAACAAAAGGTTATGATATTATCATGAAATTCATCTATTAGCAACAAGAAAGCATCATTTATCACTTTACCCCATTAGCCCTAGCTTTGAGAATAAAAAATAATGAAACCGGACAGGAAAACCGAAAAAATCCGGACAGGTCAGATTTTTGTGGACGGTTTAAATACTCTAGAATTCGCCATGCTCCATGGACTTGACAGATATCGGGAAAATCCGGGTGCGCAGGAATTCTGCGGACACCCCGGAAACCCGACTATCATTACCATGAGAATAATGAATCAGATGATCACTTCAAACCTAACTATTTGGATTCAAATGGTCTCAAAATTGATGCCAATAAGCAAGACCTCAAATGCACAGGAATTCAAAATTCCAAAGCCTTCAAATGACTAATCCTCATGGTGAAATAATGATGCCCTAACTTTGACGACTAGACCCTCTACCATGAAAACCAGGGTAAATTCGAGGTTTGAAATACTATCCTTAAATGATCAGGCCAAAGCACACCGAGACTTCTCAAGGCACGAGAAAATTTAATCTAAATGCCAGATATGAAAATCATGACGGATCAACTATTCCTAGCAAATCCGAGCAAAACACCAAAACCCCAACTTCGCTAAATACAATAAATTACGCACCTAGGGGAAAGATCCTACCCAGAACGCCCATCTACATCGATCTATTCGACATTCATTTGGTAAACAGGGGCATGCATAGTGCGAATGATGAAATCTTGTGAAGAGTGAGGTAAAACCCTAGCTCTATAAATATACAATCATACTTAAGCAAAGGCTGACCTAAAATGGTCACCATTCGACTTCAAAAGATTCAATCATGACACAAACAAAAGAGGGGCTAGCAATGACTTACCATGGAATCTGAACAAGACTCAAGCTCGAGAAGGCGACTGTGAAACGATGTGCTCTAGCAACAAAAACTTTGACCAGCGCTCAATCAATCCACAAGTGGCAGCTCGAATTCAGCAATCAGGACCTCAAATGGAGACTCTCTAACACCAAAGCAGAAAGCAATTGAAGAATGAAATCAAAATGATGCCCAAGAGACCTTAAATCCATCCACACTCGCGTCTGAGCAAAGGTACTTCGAGCATTAATGAGTGACAAGACATATCAAGGAAATTTGAGAACTCGAGCCCAGAATAGACTTCGAAAAAACCAAGCCAAATAGAAAATCCAGAAGGACACGAATTCCACAAAAATGGCAGAAACTAGGATTTAAAAAAAGTTTACGATTTTAACCCAGTTTGGGAAAATCAGCTCGGCTTGAAAAATCTCGGATTCAAGCAGAAACCCGGATTTCAAAAAATTCAGCAGTAAACGAACAACAAACCAGGGCCCGGGAGAATCTGCCAAAGCTTAAAAATCCTGGACTCAAGTCAAAACCCAGATTTTGACTGAAACCTAAGTTCAACCTGTGATAGGTCGAATGTAAGCATTAGAAAATGAGCAGCAAGCTAAAAGAGTGCAAATAAACACCAAAACAACCTACACCTCAAGATTAGCCTAAGTTGGAAACAACACAAGATAAAAAGCAACAAATGAAACTTTATACCTTGTCTCGAATTGATTCTTTGGTTGGCCCTTCGATCTTTGATGTGTATGCTCCTTGGATGGCACAAGATGCAAGCTAAATGATGTTGTGAGGATGGGTGCAAGTGGATGAAAACATGAAAATGGCTAAGTGTGGATTGAGAAATAAAATTGCAAGAGTTTGGCTAGCAAAATGATCTCCTCCCAAAATGAGAGAAAAGAGGGGGTATTTATATGAATTTTGAGAATTCCTAGAAGAGATGGATGGCCAAGATTGAGCCACCAAATATCAAGATGTAGGGCTAAGGTGAGTTGAGAACTCACAAGCCCTCACATCTTGACATGTGGCATGTGATATAGCCCTTGAAATATGAGGTGGATGGATGGTACATGACATGGAGGGGGTACAAAGTACCTTGGGATTGGACAAGATCTCCTCATAAAGGAGGTCCTTGTCCCCATGTGGGTGAGGACATGTGAGGAATTAAAAATTCCTCAAATATTCTCATGGGGAGATGGGAAAGAATTTTAAATTCCAAAGGGTGCATTGGGGATTAAATGTGAATTAAAATTCACATGGGGAAGGGAGATGCCTTGTCAAAAAGAAAAGCATTTAATAGGGTTGACCAAGGACACATGTCATAAAGGACATGGGGAAGAGAAAATGAATTTAATATTCCTTGAAAGATGAGAGTGGAATTAAAATCCCTCAAAAGGACTTTGGGACAAAAAGGAATTAAAAATTCCTTGGGGATGGGAAGAGTTGACTAAAGGGGGATTAGATGAGTTGATGAGGGGTTAGAGGAAGGTTAGGTGGCTAAGAAAGATTAGAGGCCAACTTGCAAAAGTTGGAGGATGTGACACCTCCTAATCAAGGACTAGGCATGTGCACACCTTAATGATGAGATTAGAAGATGGATTAGGATAAGATAAAAATGATGGAGGATGTGATGAAGGGAATTAAATAAATAGAATATTTATTTAATTCAATTGATGGAAGGAGGATTAAAGAGATAAGGTATTATTGATTAAATACCTTAGAGATTTGGTAGAATTAAATATATTAATTAAATAATAGCAGTATTACTTAATTAACGAAAATAAGATGAAAGGGGATGAATTTGGATAAATTAAGTGTCCAAATTTAGACGTCCACATTTTTCCCCTCTTTGAGATGGTGTTACGAAGTAGCATCATTTCAAAGAATATTAAAACATAGAATGTAGAAGAAGATGGTTAGATTGGAAAAGATGCCCCAGTCATTCAAAGAAGTGACTAGGAAGGAAGATGATGGGGGTAAAGATGAAAGTTAGGGATGAAGGATGCCCCCTTGAGAAGACATGCGGGTTCAAGAGAACACAGGTGGGCTCTCGAAATGGATGAGATGATGTGAGGGGAGATGAAAAAGATTATGCAAAGGCAACAGGAGATTGGGAGGGGAGAGTGATGAAAGATGAATGGATGGGGGGATTTTGATAGATGATATAGGGGGAGCTGAAGAAGAAATGAAATCCAAATGAAATTTGCCATCGTCGGAGCACTGATTTTTGCTATAGCATAAGACACAAGATGCCAAGGTATGAAGAACCAAGGCGGATTAGTGTCTAATGCATAAAACAAACACAACAAACAAGAAGGCTATCTCAACACCCCAAAGTCATGGTGACCTTGGTCGGACCAGGTATTGGGATAACCACAAGCACACAAGGATGCCCCAGCGTAACACAAGACTTCAGGGATCTTGGTGGGTTCTACTTGGGACAATCGAGAAGACAAAGAAAAGATCAAGATACACCCCTATGTTGAATAGTCAAAGCACACCATGATATGATGGATCAAGGCGACCATGACAAGTGATGATAGGGAGCTCAAATGATAAACAAAAGCCAAAAGCATCAAAAGATCACAATTAATTTCAAATGTCCTTTTCCATAGGATCAATCAAGGGGATGGATGGGATTGATGAGGTCTGTTAGGAAGGATGCATCCTATTGAGACCGATGATGGATACTAAGTTAAAAGATTGATATGACACAGGATATTCAGAACTGATTGTAAATGTGATACAAGTGGATCTTGTTTGTTAAGAACTAGCTAGATGAGGGCATAACTTGACGACACGACACATGAGAGAAATGACACAAGATAGGAGACTAACACATCCTAGCGACCTAGGGGCTCGGGGGCCAATCAAAGATTAGCCTTGCCTATGTGGAAGTGTAGAGCCCTCGTAGTTTGATAAAAGGCTGACGACTGACCATGATGGAGATTTCAATGGATGGACAAGATATGATGGAGAACAGGAGAAAAGTGGACAAATATAGACCGATGATGGAACCCCGGGGGCGGATCAAATGATCAACCTTGCCTATGTGAAAGTGCAGGGGCAACGTAGTTCGACAGAAGGCCAAAGACAAGTGATGGATGAAAGATGATGAGATAACCCTAATGAAGGGGATAAAATGATTGGACTGACACAATGGGACAAGATAAACTTGTTGGATTGGATTGGAGGATAGTGACTACACAAAGCTCAGGGAGGGGATAGTTATCCAAATCATCAAAGATGAAGTGGGCAAATGATATGATGGAGAGATGAATGATGAGAAAGGATAGGGGATGGAAAAGATCAGCAAAAGAAGTAGAAGTGATGACAATAAGATAGATGACACTGGGAAAATCCTATAACTAGATACCTAATGACAAGGGATTATGAGATGGGATGAGGGTAGAGGATGGGGGGAGGAAAAGGATTGTTTGGGTGGATTGGATAGAGGGATAAGGATTTGGATGAGGAAAAGGTTACTAGATGGAAAGATGACTGATTCTTGGAACTAGAAGGTGAAGGGTCGGAACAGGTGGAAGATTACTCAGAATGAGTAAATGATTGATCAAGATTATTGAATGAGAGTTTGAAATGATAGACAGAGGTTTGATGAATGTTTGAGATGTAAGAGGTTTGATGAAGTTTTGAGATGATAGATGAAGGTTCGAAATAGATGAATGGTTACACGGAATGGGTAAATGGATTTATTAGAATGGATGAATAGGACAGAGTTGAAGAAGATGGAGGGAGGGATCTTAAGACTTTGTTTGATATCCAAAGATCTTGACTATAGATGGATGAAATCCCAGATTAGGGGTTTGGTTAAGCGCAGATTGGGATAAGATTAAAGCTCAGATGAGGATTGGATTAAAGCTCAGATTAGGATGATTGGAGTATGATTGGATTGATTCTACACCGAGTTTCAGGGTTTAAAGGGCGTAAGGTGTTGACAATCAGATTTTTCCCGATTTGGCAATTTTCAAAAATTGTCAAATTTTGCCATTTTAGGAAACTTCACGGATATACTTTTGGGAGGCCAATTTTTTTCCAAGAAATACCTATTATTGAGATAGGATGAATTTCCAACTAACATCCCAAATGTGAGATATGCATTTCGAGTGATGAGTGAAAACAATTTTTCAAAATGCTGGAAAAAAATACCAAATTGGGATTTTGAGGGCCAAGATGAAAGTTTGAGGCCTCGAAAATGTGCCAAAACGGGTTCCAATGACTTTCAAAGACACCAATTGGTAATCCACTTGTTATCTCCTAACGCAACCACCTGTCAAATTTCAGCTCAAATGGACACGCGAGTCAAAAGTTATGGCCTCCGAAAGTTTCGGTGTAAAAATCAAAACCCTCAAAAATATGGTTTTTCGATAAATTTTGAAAATTTCAACACATGGGTTTTGATGGCGGGGGGAAATTAGAAAATGGGTCGGAGGCGGATTTTGATTTTTTTTTGTATTTTTGCGCCAGGAGGGGGACATTGGGCGGCCACCATGTGGACGGGTCCGCCGCCACGGGCGGACAGGTCCGCCTCCGGGCAGACGGGTCCGCCGCCGCCGCAGGCGGACGGGTCCGCTGCAGGTGGATAGGTCCGCCGCTGGGCAGACAGGTCCACCACCGGGTGGACGGGTCCGCCGCCGCGGGGGTGGACAGGTCTGCCACCGAGCGGACGGGTCCGCTACCGCGGGGGCGGGCGGGTCCGCCGCCGCAGGGGCAGGTCTGCCAACCGGGTGGGACCGTCAGGGGTGAAGGATGGGGGATGAAAAGAGGGGGTTGGCTAGGTAGATGGATAGATGTTAGGATGGATGGAGAAGGATAAGGAGGCTTAAAAGGAATGTTTGGATGTATAAGAAGACGAGGACGGGAAGACACAAGGGATTGGTAGGAGGACAAAGATGGTGATATGAAAGGGAGTGTTTTGATGGATGGATAGGAGGATGAGGATGGGGATGGGGAGAAACCTATAACCAGAGGCCAATGACAAGGGATGATGAAATGGGATGGAGATAGAGAGAAATGAAGTAGGGAGATAGGGATGGGGGATGAAAGGGATGGATAGGAAGATAAGGATGGGGAGATGGATATATCGATAAGGATATAAGGATAGGGAAATGTAAGGGATTGCTTTGATGGAATGAATGATGTCTCCAAGGACTGTATCACAAAGGAAGATAGATGCCCCCACTCTAGATATGTCATGTGTGAGGAGGCATGAGGGATGCAATAGAGAAGGATAGAAAAATAAAGGAGTGGGATGGATGAAGATAGGATGCATGGATAAGGAAGGGAGATTGAGGGCGAATGATAGTTGGGATAGTGTGCGGATGAGGGGAATGTATGCTAAGAGGTGTCCAAAGCATGCTTATATGTTTGCCCCATTGTTATCAAGATCACAAGGAGGATGGAAGGATTGGGATAAATGAGATATGCCAAACAAGATGTGTAAGTTCGATAGGGTGGAGGGGATGGATGAAAATGATGTATAGCAAGAAGATGGGTGCATAGCCGAAAGCGTAGCAGGAAGCATAGTGGATGAAGGGTATGCATATCAAGAAGCTGCCCCCAAGTGCAGATAGGGATTTACGCATGATGCCTGTTTGCCAGGTTTTCATCATGGTACTTATCCAAGGTGCTTGTTTGCCAAGTTTTCACCATTGGACAAATTGTTTCTCTTTACTATTTTATTTTTTGATTTTTTTGACTTTTTTTGATTTTTTGGACTTTTTTGGATTTTTGGATTTTTGGATTTTTGGACTTTTTGCATAGCATGCAGAAGGAGATGGATAAGGATAGGGAGGCGAATAAGTGGATTTAGAAGACATGCGATAAGGATATGGATGAAGGACTCAAGCATCAAGTTCTATGCCAATTATTAAGAGCCCATATTCAGGCCCGACTATTGGATGTTGGTACAACTATGAGGGATAAAATGCGTTAATGCAAGAGGGATGAATTAGAGGTTGATGGGGAGAGGAATCACAGAGGGATAATAAGTGGGATGTTGGAAAGTGTATGGATGGAATGATGGGGTGGATATGTGATGGGGAGATGAGTTCAGGACCAACATTGCTTTATATGGTGATGGATGTGAAAAAGATAAAGAGGATTGATGGATGGAGAATGTAGGGGATAATTGAGGAGATGGGATAGTGAAGTTCGGGACATAGGGACCCAAAACAGACTTAGGAGATGAAAGGGGGGGTGATTAGCTTTTGGATTAGCAACTTTGGATGTTCTTACAGATTTTTCATTTGATGGCATTGCATCTTTTTACTTTGGGATCTACATGGTTTTGATCTTTTCTTTAGTGGGCCTTTGTGGCTGACGGGTTTGATTTGGATTGTGGATTTGATTTTTTTTTTCTTTACCATGTCTTTTAGAGGGGACATGGGAAGCTTTAGATTCATGTGGGTGTTTAGATTGATGCATTTTTCCTCTGGCATCCAAAGTGCTCGTACTAGCAATGGGATGGGTGTGAGAAGATGGATGATGTGGAACAATGGAGGTAGGAGTATGGGGATTATGTGTAGATGGGGGATGTTTAGGTATGTGCCTTTGTTGATCCTGATTATGGGATATGTGAGAGGGATGTTTATGATGGATGACATGTATAGGTGTTGGATGGGTGAAAGGATGAGATGGAGGAGGTGATCTTGGGATATACAGACCCAAGATGGATAGAATTAGATGAAGGATGGGGAGATGGTGGATGGAGGGATGTAGGACCCAAAAGCGGATGGAAGATGAAGGAGGGGCATATGGGCCCAGTTGTTTTGAGGTGTCGATAGAAGGAGGAGGATGGCTGACATATGATTTGGTGGGGGCGATGGGAAGAGTATGTTCTTTGGAAAAAGGCTCGTTGAGGACATCTAGAGGTTGTACCAGCGTGTTTAGATTGTGAGTCTTGGGGAATAGATCAAGACCTTGCATTATAAATTTGTTCTTTGACTTGGATGGGCTCTAAAGTACCTTGTTCATTGAAGGCCTAGGCCTTTTCATGATAGTTCATGTTCTTGAGCATTGATCCATGACATGATTTTGTTATTTTGAAAACTTATGATCACGAGTCCATTATTAGGTGGGGAGTGATGGGTGCTTGTATACAACTTTGTGTTTTTCTGTACGCAGGGAGGCCACCATGGAAGAATGTGAGAGTACCAAGGGGATATGCAAGTGGTGTGGGGATAGCATTTTTAGATGATGGGGATCTGAGAAGGAGATGATGGGATAGCAACATTTGGTTAGATTTGTATCACGGAGAGGGAGTAGGGGATATGATAGGATCCTAATTTTGTGAGTAGCAGGGCTCATGCAATGGAGATGGAGATGGAAGCGGTAGAATCTTGAATATCAAAGAGGTTCATGGGATGGAATATGGATGGGGGAATTTGTGATCTTGCAGTAGACTAGATGGGATGGTAGGATCTTGATCTAGAGGAGGGGATATGTTGGCATGCTTTGGATCAGGGTCTTGGCATGTGTGGGGACATCTCTCAAGTGGGGAAGATGGAAGGATGGATTGGATTTGGGTGTCATCGATAGGTTCGGCGACTCTCAGAGTAGGGGGTGGGTGTTTAATGGATTTGGTAGATGTGATGGTAGGAGATGGGGACTGAGTATCTCAGAGGATGTGATGGTAGGAGATGGGGACTCAGTGGATTTAGAGGATGTGATGGTATCATCAATGATAGGTGCTAGATGGAGAAGGGTCTCGTCACTAATGACCATGGATGATGGGTTGGGATGGCATGGTTCCACGACTGCAATGTGTGGAGTGGGAGATGTCTTCTTTGTTATAAGTCCTTGGAGAACTTCTGAAATGAGAGACTTGCATACTCTAGGATGAGATGGTGTGGTAGGAGTGGATGAAGGTTTATGGATTAGTGGGGGATTAGGACTAGGGATTGGTGGGCTAGGATTAGATAGGGGAATGGGATTGGATGCAGGACTGGGAATAGATGGGGGATTAGGTGAAGGGTTAAGATAGAGGTATTGGCATGGTGAATTAGGACACAAGGAGGTGGGTGGTGGATTGTAGTAAAGGTATGGGGATGGTGGATGAGGATGGGAAGATTGAGATGGCGGATTAATATAGGGAGATGCAGATGTTGGATTAGGGTAAGTTGGTGGGTGTGTTTGACTAGGATAGGAAGGTGTGAATGTAGGATTAGGCTGAGCAGATTGGTATGGGAGATTAGGGTAGTGGGTACATGTGGATGAAGGATTGAGATAAGAGGATGTGGATGGGGGATCAAGATAGGGGTATGGTGACGACAAACTAGGATAAGGGAATGATATAGATGAATGATATGATGGATATGATGGACATCCCTTGTCAAAGGTATCATAAGGAGTGTGATTAGGCATAGATGAAGACATGATGGGATAACTTGATGGGGTGATTGGATTTTGGAATGTGGGTGGAGAAAGCTTACTAGCAATGATAGTGTCAAGGGGATCTATGTCGTATACCTCTTGATCAACAAGACTTTCGTTATCGTTGTCGACATAATTAGGGTTTCCCTTGACCACTATTGATGGAGGATAAGGATTCATGATGATGAAAGGATAAAGATGATGGATAAAGATTTCGGATGGAAATGGACAAAAGCCCAAATTGGGATTTAGGACAAGCTCAGATTGGGATTGGATTAAAGCTCAAATTAGGATGATTGGATGATACGATGGGATTGATTTTGATGATCGGATTTGATTATCAAAGGATGATTACGACACTGAATCTACCTCGAGATGGAAGTAGATTGATTGGGTCGAAGGTGATTGGATAGGGATGTGATTGGATTGGATTGGATAAGATTGATCGATTGAAAGATTGGATGATTGATTGGATAGGATGAGGAAAGGGACTGCAAATCCCGTTCAGAGATTATCTTAGATGACTTAGGATACTGATTGATCGGATTAAAGGATACATGGATGATTGCGTCACCGAATCCACTTTGAGATTGAAAATGGATTGATTGGGCCGACGATGATGATTAACTTAGGATGGATGACAATCCTAAGAGGATGTTAATGATGACGATCATATCAGACACTTCGGTCAATTTGGATAATAACTCGAGACGAAGTTCAGGGGATTTGGGTGGGGAAAATGATGATTTGATTGGAGAAATGGATGATAGAAATTGATGAACAAATACTCAAAATGAGCAAACGGTTGATCAGGACGGATGAATGATTACTCGAAACGAGTAAACGAATGATAGAACGATAGAACGAGGGTTCAAAATGATGAAAGGATGTGTGAAATGTATGAATGTTTACTCGGAATGAGTAAACGGATGATTAGAATGAGAGTTCAGAATGATGAAAGGATGTGTTAAATGGATGAACATTTACTCAGAATGAGTAAACAGATGATTGGAATGATGAAAGGATGTGTTGAATGGATGAATGTTTACTCGGAATGAGTAAACGGATGATCGAAATGACAGAACGAAAGTTTAGAATGATGAAAGGATATGTGAAATGGATGAACGTTTACTCGGAATGAGTAAACAAATGATTGAAATGACAGAACGAGAGTTCAGAATGATGAAAGGATGTGTTAAATGGATGAACGTTTACTCAGAATGAGTAAACGAATGATTGGAATGATAGAACGAGAGTTTGGAATGATGAAAGGATGTGTTAAATGGATGAAATTTTACTCGGAACGAGTAAACGGATGATTGGAATGATAGAACTAGAGTTCAGAATGATGAAAGGATATGTGAAATGGATGAAAGTTTACTCAGAACGAGTAAACGGATGATTGGAATGATAGAACGAGAGTTCAGAATGATGAAAGAATATGTGAAATGGATGAAAGTTTACTCGGAATGAGTAAACAGAGAGAATGGTAGGCTATATCCCCCTTGAGGAGGCAAATGGTGAAGAAAAGGGGTGCCCTAGCCAACTTCTCAAAAGTATGAAGTGGTATATATCATCGAAAAGAGCACAAAAAAATGAGAAGAACTGCCTTTGAATGGAGTCAATTAGATAAACGGTGTGGAAATGGCAGCCTCGGGAAGAAAGAGTAGAAGGACAGGTCTGCCACAGTATAAGGACAGGTCCACCACAGCATAAGGACAGGTCTGCCATAGCAGGACAGGTCTGCCACAACAGGATAGGTCCGCCACAGTAGGACAGGTCCGCCACCGGAGAGGGACATGTCCGCCACTGGAAGGACAGGTCCGCTAAAGGATAAGTTTAAGCTTGATGTTTTTGATGGATGGGTAAGGCAAAGGACCCAAAATATAGCAAACACTGATAATGACTGGTTTTGCACGAGAAAGACAATTCAGACAACATAACCCTAAGATTTAGTAGAAACAGGTATGGCCAACAAAGTTTTCTACTCTAGGATGAACATGGTTGCTAAGGAGTCCTCGATATACACCCGGTACATGAGGCCCAAACCGTGAACACCAACCCGTTACAAGCATGAGTCGGGAACCTTAGCGAGATACGAAAGGCTTAGACCAACTCTTCACGTCATCCCGACGCTTCGCCAATTACAATGTGGTTGGATTGAGGTACAACTTCTCCCCCTTTATATACCCCGCCGGTATGCGTGGTTGGAATCATCCCTTGGGGTGATGAAATCCCCAAGCAGGTCCCACTAAGAAAATGAAAATGGGGTGACTGAAAAGACTTGGAAAGCTACGATTTCTCATCACCCAGGATCGCCAAATGGCGCAAGGGGATTGGATACGTCAAATAGCCTTCCACAAGCATGCCAAACAAGGTTTATTGACCCCTCTAGATAAACTATGTGCCTACTTTACCAAAGGATAGTTGGTAAAAACTTGAAATTTCACCTTTGGGAGGTCAGGTCTGCCACTCTACAGGGACAGGTCCACCACCGAAGAAAAAAAGGTGCCCCGACCAACTTCTCAAAAGTATCAAGTGTTATATATCATTGGAAAGAGCACAAAAAAATAAGAAATGCCTTTGAATGGAGTCAATCGGACAAACAGTGTGGAAATGGCAGCCCCGAGAAGAAAGAGTAGAAGGACAGGTCCGCCACTGCATAAGGACAGGTCCGCCGCTTTGTAGGGACAGGTTCGCCACTCTACAAAAAATGCAAAAAAGACCTGTTTGTGGGTCCCACCGGGCATGCCAAAAATGTGATAGGTCGAATGTAAGTGTTAGAAAACAAGCAGCAAGCTAAAAGAGTGCAAATAAACACCAAAACAACCTACACCTCAAGATTAGTCTAAGTTGGAAACAACACAAGATAAAAAGCAACAAATGGAACTTTATACCTTGTTTCGAATCGATCCTTTGGTTGGCCCTTCGATCTTTGATGTGTATGCTCCTTGGATGGCACAAGATGCAAGCTAAATGATGTTGTGAGGATGGGTGCAAGTGGATGAAAACATGAAAATTACTAAGTGTGGATTGAGAAATAAAATTGCAAGAGTTTGGCTAGCAAAATGATCTCCTCCCAAAATGAGAGAAAAGAGGGGGTATTTATATGAATTTTGAGAATTCCTAGAAGAGATGGATGGCCAAGATTGAGCCACCAAATATCAAGATGTAGGGCTAAGGTGAGTTGATAACTCACAAGCCCTCACATCTTGACATGTGGCATGTGATATAGCCCTAAAAGGTGAAGTGGACATGAGGTGGAAGGATGGTACATGATATGGAGGGGGGTACAAAGTACCTTGGGATTGGACAAGATCTCCTCATAAAGGAGGTCCTTGTCCCCATGTGGGTGAGAGGACATGTGAGGAATTAAAAATTCCTCAAATATTCTCATGGGGAGATGGGAAAGAATTTTAAATTCCAAAGGGTGCATTGGGATTAAATGTGAATTAAAATTCACATGGGGAAGGGAGATGCCTTGTCAAAAAGAAAAGCATTTAATAGGGTTGACCAAGGACACATGTCATAAAGGACATGGGGAAGAGAAAAGGAATTTAATATTCCTTGAAAGATGAGAGTGGAATTAAAAATCCCTCAAAGGACTTTGGGAAGACAAAAGGAATTAAAAATTCCTTGGGGGATGGGAAGAGTTGACTAAGGGGGTGATTAGACAAGTTGATGAGGGGTTAGAGGAAGGTTAGGTGGCTAAGAAAGATTAGAGGCCAACTTGCAAAAGTTGGAGGATGTGACACCTCCTAATCAAGGATTAGGCATGTGCACATCCTAATGATGAGATTAGAAGATGGATTAGGATAAGATAAAAATGATGGAGGATGTAACATGAAGGGAATTAAATAAATGGAATATTTATTTAATTCAATTGATGGAAGGAGGATTAAAGAGATAAGGTATTATTGATTAAATACCTTAGGGATTTGGCAGAATTAAATATATTAATTAAATAATAGCAGTATTACTTAATTAATGAAAATAAGATGAAAGGGGATGAATTTGGATAAATTAAGTGTCCAAATTTAGATGTCCACACAACCAATTCAAGCCTCAAGGCAAGACCAAAGCTAGTAAGACCAACATCTTGAGACCTTAAAAAGACAAATCTCATAAAAACCAAAGGTCAAAAGACATCATGAAAAGAGGGTCCCTACTCGAAGTGGGGCGTGTGTGCAAAACTGCACAACACTACCTTCAATGGAGTCAATCCTGCAAATCGTTGCAGGATCAGAGATGTTTTCCTTGTTAGATGGCTTCTCCAGTTACAATCAGATCCGGGTCAAAGAGGATCAACATAAGACAATGTTCACTACCAAGTGGGGAACATTCGCATACGCTAAGATGCCATTCGGCCTCTCAAATGTAGGAGCCACCTTCCAGCGGGCAATGGATATCACTCTTAGCGAACTAGTCAACAAGATTATGCTAATCTATTTGGATGATTTGATGGTTTTCTCCAAGTCCAAGGATGATCATTTTGATCATCTTGAGATAGTGTTCAACAAATTCCAGGAGTTTGGGATATCCCTGAACCCAAAAAAACGTGTCTTTAGAGTATCGCAAGGAAAGCTATTGGGGCATGTAGTGTCCAAAGATGGAATTTCAATTAATCCCGAGTGGGTGAAATCAATCAAAGAGCTTCCCCTTCTGGTGAACAAGAAAGGTGTCCAATCCTTCTTGGGAAAGGTAAATTTTTTTAGCAATTTTTTTTTTGATTTTACAATAATAATTAGGCCAATCACCCTGATGCTGAAAAGGGATCAAACATTTAAATGGACAAAAGAAGCTAGAGAAGCCTTTGAGAAAGTCAAGGATGCTATTTCCTTCGCTCTTGTTTTGGTCAATCCAGACTTAGCAAAGGACTTCATAATGTATGTATTCAGTAGCAAGTCAAGCATTTCTACTATCTTAACTCAGAAAGATGATGAGGGTAAGGGAGAACATCCGATAGCATTTCACTCCCAGACTCTGAAGGAATATGAGACAAACTACAACTTTGTAGAGAGGCAAGCATTTGCAATAGTTAAGGGGCTCAAGAAGTTGCAAAACCTAATCTCTTGCAATAAGGTGATTGTCTATGTTGCACATTCTAGTGTGCATGAATACATCATGGAAGGATAAATCACCGAGAAAACAACCAATTGGATCACCAAGATCCTCAAATATGACATTGAGGTCAAGCCTACAAAGACCGTTCGAGGAAGAGGACTATGTGAATATTTTGTGCATAATGAAGAAATGGCCACCAAAGAAGAGCAGCCGGAGCTAGTCCTAATGAACAAGTTAGAGTCCGAAGGTTGTTGGCTGGTGGACAGAGTAAGGTTTATGCACATAGGAAAATATTCACCGAGCCTTCCTTCTCAGAAGATGAGATTCTACCGACTTCAAAACAATAGATTCAAGCTCATTGAAGGGATCTTGTTCAAAAGAAATTTTAACGGCGTTCTATTGCGATGTGTTACCACAAAGCAAGCAAGAAGGATCCTTGACACTTACCATAGCAGTCTTGTAGGAAGGAATTTCTCCACAAAGACCACCACCATCAAAATCATGTGCGTAGGGTACTTTTGACCAACGCTATTCAATGATTCCTACTCCTTGGTAAAAGCTTGCAACAAATGCAGTTCTTCATAGGAAGAAGAAATAATTCCACAATGCCTCTTAATCCGATAGTGGTTGATGAGCCATTCACACAATGGGGCCTAGAATTCATCAGAATGATCAACCCAGCCTCTAGTGTAGGTCATAAATGGATCTTGATGGCCACTGACTACTTCACAAGGTGGATTGAAGCCGTACCACTGAAGAATGTGACAGAGGCAAAGATAGTGGACTTCTTGGAGGAACTGGTGATGAAATTTGGCCCACCCAAAACCATCATCTCCAATAACACCAAATCTTTCCTAGGCTCTAAGGTAAGTCAATTCACACTTATGCATGGAATATTCCTTAAAACATCATCAAACTACACCTGCATGGGAATGACTTAGCCGAGTCAACAAAAAAGAATCTGATATGACTCCTCAAAATGATCGAGTTGGAATACCAAAGGGAATGGCATAAAAACCTCTGAGTAGTGCTCTGGGTAGACCGCATAACTCCTAAGCAAGTCCTTAATACTTTGTCATACCAACTAGTATATGGAAAAGAAGTGCTATTGCCTATCTCTATGGAGATTCTAGCACTGCAATTGCTAAAATCTCTTGAGGTGGAAAAAAATGACACAATGGAGGTGCGGCTAGCCGAGTTGCTAGAAGTACAAAAGAAAAGGGAAAAGTCCCTAATAGCCATGACTAATTGCCAATAGGCAGTTTGACAAGAAGGTGTCTGACCAAGGTCTAAAGTGCGAAGACTAAGTGCTGAAGTTTAATGAAAGGGCTGTGAAGCCGGGTCAACACAGGAAGTTTGACAACCTTTGGGAAGGCCCATTCAGGATAATTCAATGCAAAGAACATAATTTATATGAGTTAGAAATTATGGAAAAAGAAGTGCTGGGAATTCTGGTCAATGAAATTCACCTTAAATTATTTAATTAAAGCTTCCATATCCTGCCAATGTAAATATGTTTATAGTGCTTTTTCCTTTTTTCCCTTTTGTTTTTTGTTGGCCGGTCTTTTTATTTATTCTATAGTTTGAGGCTGAAGAGAACAAGTAACCCATTATTGCAGAGAGCAGAAGGAATAAACTCACAACTCAAAAGAACAGAAAAATCAAACACCCATATGTAAGATTGAATTCATACATATATGCTGAAAGGAAAAAGATGACCCATGAAGTAGATAAAACAAGATGATTATATAAAGTTATATTTTCATTATATATATGCTTTGATATTTACATCACCAAAATGGCTCAAGGGCCACACTACTAAAGTATATCACTATATTCTACTTCATTCATATATTCAATGGAAAAGCCTTTTTCAGGAATATATACAAAAATGAACTAGTTGATATGAGTTTGTTTTTAAAGAAGCAAAAAGAAAAACATGGAGGTTTTCAATCCACAACATGGGCAACAACAATAGATGCATCAACCACAACATCCACAATATCTTCATCCATAGGGAAATCATCATTATCAACAACATCATTTACAGGAGCAACGACCAGAGGCGGAGGGAACACCAGGTTCCTGAAGTCCATGTACCAATCAATGTTGTAGAGCGACATCACATTATAGATGTGGACGAGAAAATGGTAGGCACGAGTGACCCTTTTGTGGTGCTCAGCTTGTGACTGGAGGTGAAAGCCACTCAGGAATGGTAACCATGACATGACCGTGTCCTCTTCAATGAACCTCCTAAGGTCGCTCGTAGTCGAAATGCCTCCATCATATGAAGCATTTGCCACTACCTCCCTGAGGCCATTCAGATACTTCTTTTTTCTTTGACCAGATGCAAAATTAGGGGCTTGGGGATTCTAATATCAAGCATGGAGGTGACAAAGTGTGAGCACACGTCAGTGTTAAGTCAATAATTATCCTCGTATTCGAGGCAGTCCCATCCCAGAACCCATTTTATGGCTATGATAGCCAGTGAGTGCTTATTCTTTGTCATCCTTTTCAAGCGTTTATTTGAAATCTCGCCTAAAAAATTTGTTTGAGACTTATGAAAGACTAGCCCAATTAGGGTATTCATGCTGGAAGATGCTCTGCAAATGCCTTAAAACTACTTCTACAAATTGCCTTAGTCTAGCCTATGAAAACACTATGCAACTGCCAATGCTAAACTACTAAGCCAATTACCTATTACTATCTTTCCTCAAATCACTAAGTGTGATTTTTCTACTGCTTAGGTACCTATTTATAGAAAAAGTGAGGAAATGTGTGGTAGTCTGCTTACCATAAACGTGATGCTAATCGAGTACCAACTTGAAAGCCGTGCCAAAGCTTGCTCAAATTTCCAACCCAGTTGTGTTAGTTGAGTACGACTTGCTGCGTGTAAAACTAATAAGGGCTAATTAATTAGCCTAAGCTAGTGGCAACAATCGGTAGTGTTATGCATGACCAAATACTAAGGTGTCATTCTCCAGGTGTTTTGCGAACTCCAAGGCATAGCTCATATCTTTTCAAGCACTAATCAAATCTTCGGCTTAATCATTCCTTTTGGGATATTAATTTCCAATGCATATGAATGCTTAAGCTGCTAGAAAAGCATTGGATCAAGTTCCAAGAAAATCATGTTGTACAATATGGTTGCTAATTTTAATTATGAATTCTTGTCATTTCAAGATGGCAAGTGATTCATTTCGCACAAGTCGAAAGGTTGGCGGTACATGCCAAATTAAATGCAAAAAGGTAATTCCCATCTACCACCTTGAGAAAGAATAGCTAAGTATTGCATGTGAAAGGTTTAAGCACTTAAAGGGTTTTTTCAAATACGCTACTCAAAGCGAAAGAAATATCTAGTGCACAACTAGAGCCGAGCTAAAATTGCAGAGAGATTCATGCTAAGTAGAAACTTCCCACAAGGAAAAATGGCAGAAATTTCAAGCCAAGAAGCACAGGGAGATGCAACACGAAGCTTATTTAAAGCTATGAGAGGAGCACCAGTCATCAATGTCTTTGAAAAAATTTCTTATGCTACACCTGGTATTCCAAACAAGCCAAAGTGGGAAAAAACACAGGAACTGGAGAAGCCCAAAAGCTATAGAGACTAGACCCTAATCTAGGAGGATTGGGATAATATTCATGATCCCATTCTTACAAAGAACCCTAAAGGATTGAGGGAAGCGATCTGTGAAAGAATGAAGATATCCAAAAAGATAATGTCAACGGCAAAGAAAATATGGTTCAGCGAGCTTCCACAATATATGGTCCCATCTGTGCACTACTATCCAGAATTAGTCGAAGTGGCCATTGAACATTTCAACCCAAGCACCAAAGCTATTGAGGGCCGAAGTCTGATGGTTAATATCAACCCGAGAGCTATCTGGAATATGCTGTGTATTCTTGATTCTACCTCTAGAAAGATAAAAATAGAGACATTCACTCCTGCAAAGGGGGAAAATATATGGAATACAAGGGATAAGGCTCTAGAGTTTTATAACAAAGAAACCAAAAGGATTGAAGCAAAGCAGTGGAAGCAGCCAAGGATCCCGGTGTAGCATGGTGCTTCCGACACAGACTTGCAAGATGCCTTTTCAATGTTGGCATTTGTTTGCGGTTTGGACACCGACAAAGAGGTGCACATATTTTAGTTGGGCCTAGGTTTCCAGTTTCATAGCCAACAATCTTTCTTCTGGTATGATTTTGAAAAATACCTCGCAAAGGAAATGATAGAGCAAATTAAGAATTACCAAGCTGAATGGAAGTTCAGGTTTCTTTCCTATCTTGCCAATATGTTTTTGCATTAGAACCCTGATTTCTTTGATAAATGTGTGAAGCTATCTATTTTTGATGAAAGAAATAGAAGAAATCCAGTTTATGTCTAAACTCCTCTCTTGTCTTCCACTTTCAACTATTATGCATTTTTGGATTATTTATTGACTCTGATTTTGCAAGATTTGCAAGAAGAGGATGATATTAACCAGCTCACTAAGACACAAACAAAGTATATGTAAAATTTTATTCCCATGTGACTAGTTTTTCAGAGTGGA
This sequence comes from Sequoia sempervirens, assembly GCA_007258455.2. NCBI lineage: Eukaryota > Viridiplantae > Streptophyta > Pinopsida > Cupressales > Cupressaceae > Sequoia > Sequoia sempervirens. The sequence goes on from VDFB02179234.1 coordinate 52,384,067, forward strand.
TTTTACATTCATCAGGATGCGAGTCTTCACCGGGGAACCATTCTTCCTTCTAACATGCGTAACAAATTGAGTGCTAGCCCTTGAATTGTTCTGAAAGGTTTGCATTATTGATGCTACTTTCTGCATAGGAAAAGCATAGAGGAAGAGCTTATTCATCTGTCTGATAAACTTCAAGACAGTGGCCATGAAAAAGAGAAAGGAGGCACACTCGCTATTGTAGGATAAGCTGGCTGATCTAGGGTTGGTAATGATCTGTGACAAATGGAGTTACAACCCTTTCAATGATCTACCATATGAGCATATCAAAGTAACTCACAGTTCTCAGCTTTACTGGGAAAAGAGGCGTAGCCCACTGGAGGATGAAGACAAATTATTGGTTGACCTAATCCACATTCTTATAGAAGACAAACCACCATGGAATAAGTTTTATTTTGTTGCGGCGGATTATGATGAGAATCGCAAAATGGGAACAACCCTATTCAATAGGTTGAGAAAAGAAGAAGAATGGAGTGTGGAAAGGATCAGATCCTTTTGAGTGTATCGCCAAGAGACAATACAGGGGGATGTCCCTTATAATAGCATGCCAGATGATGAACAGTTTGACAAGCTATGGGATGATGAGCATCCTGCCTTCGATACAAGTGCTAGTAGAGGCAATGACTCTGATGAAGAAGAAGAGTAGGTAGAGGAGGAAGCCGAGACATTGACGTCATCCGCTCAACAAAGGAAAAGGTCCACAGGGAAGCCTACCTATGTCACTTCAAATGTGTGATTGAATATATCAAGAGCCTTGCAGACGCTTACCTGGGCCTCGAAAGCAACAAGAGGGTCCCAACAACAACAACCAGAGACTGTAGAGAAGGGAGATTCCCCACCTCCTAAACGATAGCCCACAAATGCAATTATGGGAGAAGGTTGACAAGAACCCACCGCAAGCCAATTGCTCACAATGAGCTAGGATTTCAAAGTGAGGAGGCAACAACAGGCAGAGCACCACCACCATCCAATCAACAGGTAATGTTCACTCCTTTTCTTACTTCTCAATCTTTAGTATCCTCTGCTATTTCCACAATACCCCTTACTACAAGTGTTGGCCCTACCTTCTCTACCTCTACCACAATGGTTGTAGGAGGTTTCTCCCAATTCTCCCAGATAGGGCCATCTATCTTAATTCCTCCACTAACCCTGACACCAACTACCATTGCCCAATCTCTCCTCACCTATCTTTCTGAAGGATCAGTCTCCATTGGTACCCCTATTGCTACTGCTACCTCAGGTCTAACCCAATATGCCCAACAAATGGACTCTATAATGACTACCTCGTCACTGCGGCAACCAATGAGCCCTTCTACCGGTTCACAAACTTAACTTTGGAAAGTCCCTTATTTCTCCCCGCAGACTGTTACTCTATAGAAGAGAAAAATGCAGGGTCCTACTACACTTACATTCCATTTTTCCCTACCTCCCAGTGCACCCTTTACAGGCATGCTAGTTCAGTCACCATCCGAATTCATTGCCCAAGGAGAAGCCATAAAACAAGCATGGGCTCTCAGAATGCAAAAGAAAAAGGCTAAGGATGACAAAAAGGATGTGGAGCTGAAGGTATATATTGTGTATAATGAGGCACATCAAATGCTGAATTTCACCACCATGTACCTGAACACCACCAAACCACAAGGGGAGATGCTGCTGGATGATCATGACATGTATGCTGTGGGACTTGATCTAAGATCAGCCCAACTACAGAACAAGGTAGAACTCATGGAGGAAACATAGTGGGTGGTGACGATTGATTTCCTTTGCTTTGGACACTAGCTAAAGAAAAGGGAGGAGTAGCTGAAGCTTGTGAAGGAAAGAGTCAGTTTCCTAGAGACAAGGGAGAAATTGATGGAAGCAGAGGTTGCACGCTTATCGGAGAAAGCAAAGGCAGAAGAGTTAGAGCGGAACAAACTCTAAGAGGAACTCAAGAAATCCCAATCCGTTGATCCCATCCTGATCAATGAGATGGGAACAAAGAACCAGGAATATTAGAGCCAATTGGATCTGATGGAGTAGAATTTGCAACAAAAAGATGAGGAGCTAGTATCACAACACACTCAACATGAGCATAAATTAGAAAAGAATAAGGCAGACTTTGCAGGCCAGAAGACCCAATTAGAAAAAGATCTCCAAGAGACAAAGTATTCTCTTGACACAGAGTTGGAAAACCATTCCTAGGCCAAGGAGAACTAGTTTAAGGAGCTAAGTAACATTAGGGAGTAACTTGCATCCTCAAAAAGGAGAATTGTGGACTTAACAGAGGATGTCATCTTAAAGGATGTAGAGATTTCCCTTTTAAAGAGCACTCCCTAGGCCCCTACTGTGCAGCTGGACCTCATCTTAGTAGCTCAATAGCTATATATTTCATACTGGGAAAAGGTTAAGGCCTTCTTCGTAACACTGCAACCAATGCTCCAGTTCATCTCGAAAGTAACAAATTTGAGTAGGGAGGTTCATAGAACAATTGAAAAATTCCCGCGGTTCATCACAAAAAGGGTCTCTGAGGCAAAGAGTTTGCTAAGCAAGCTATACATGGTCTTTGATGAAAACCTTGCAAAGGCAGGGATCGAGGATTGAAATGTTGCTGCCCACATGACAAACAAATTCATCCATTGCCACTCAGCCATCTTGCATACTAACGCCTGTGCAACTACTTTGAACAAGACTATGGATGGCATGTGGGAAAATTTCTCCTAGCTGACCGAGATGGGCCTGCCATCCCTATTTCTCGAAGATGAGTCAATTTCCACAACTAAGAAAATTGCAACAAAGATTGAAGGAAAGGAGCAGGACCCAACCATTTTCTAGAATTTCAGCCAACCTCCTACCACAACAGACATTGAAGGAGTCATCTATCCGATTGCATGGCTACTTTTCCATTGCGATTCAGGGGCCGGTTTACCTAAGGTGCTACCTTAGAAAGAAATGCTTGACCTAGGTGGAGCACATGAGAACCTATGCAATGTATCAAAACCATTCGAAGATGATTGGCCACCCTTGTAGGTGGCCCTTTCCAAGCTCTAATTTTGTCACCCGATGGATGGCACTCTAGTTTGTAAGCTACAGAAAATTTTGGGTTTCTTGTTCCTCAAGCGAAACACCCCTGATAGTCGCCAAAAGCTGTGAATATAAAATTCATCAAGCTCCCTTTAGGTTTTGTTTTTTGCTAAGTGCTGGCCCATGCCTCAAATGAATGTCATCAACCCTTTTTGATAAACGACCGCCCTCCTCTGCCACGTGTCTGCTCAATGCTCTCTGAACGAATTCTCTCCTTTGCTCTTCTACTAGCTCCCGCTATGCTCCCACATGTCTTCACCATGGGCTATTTTTAATGGCTTCCCTTCACTTCCTCGTTGGGCCCCACCCATGTGCCACGTAGCTCCCAACCACATAAAGATTTGGCAGGCCCCACAAGCGACATCTATAGTAAACGTTGCTGCTATGTGTCATCCCGACACAAGCTTTCAACAAAGGGAGGGGATGAACCATGAGCTGCACCATGCTCCTATTTGTTTCCTTGCAAATGCTTATTCAACATGAAGGATGGAGCAAGCCATGGGTTCCAATGTGTTGCCGCATGTTCTACTTGCTATACTGGGAAATGACACTTGTCTGCTTGAGATTTTTTTGGGACCACTGCCATCATTCGCAAGGGATGCATCTAGATGGGGAGCGACCGAATGCTATGGCCTGAATATTTTTCTGTTGCAATGGACAAGGGGAATCTTTGCAGCTTGATCATTGCTCATAATCTTTTTAGTACTGCTCGCCAGGCGGTGGGAATGCTCACTATATATAATGCTCTTTGCTTCTGAGGAAGGGTTAGAGGTTCAAGGTTAAAAAACTCCATGAGTTTTGAAAGTTTGAGAATTGCAGAATTCTAGAGACACCAGGCCTTTTATTGTTATTTGATTATTGTAGAAAGACTCACAGACTATGCCATTGTTTGGCCTTTCTGTTTTTCTTAAAGCTATTTGATTAACTTTATATTGTGCCATTATTGTTTGAATGGTTCATTTGCAGAACTTCTATAATTTTAATGCAAGTTTATTGGTTTGGATCATGTCTTTGACTCCTCTTTTCAGTGAATGGGTGTGAAAATTACTTTATGTCATTGAATGCGCTGTTCATGCTTCAATCTTTATTTTCTATCATTATAGGATATAGTAAATTGCTAACAGACCCTTAGATCATATCCAAAAGCTAGGTTTATCGTGCCTTTTATCTAAATTCTGGCGCATTGCCTTAGTTAGATCCTTTATTTCCATATCTGCTTCCTTTTCCCATTCCAAAAACCAATTACAGAAGAAGCCGACTTCTTTAAAAATCTAGAGGTCACTCAGTTTAGTGCAATAGGTCCCCCATAAACTGAGTTTCCCACAAAGGGCTGTTACCTTGCCAATTTTTGGCATCAACACATACCAATTAGGATAATGTTCCTTAAGAGGTCGAGGGTTCTCCAAAGTTATGATCTTATTCTTTAACACAATTTTTACAAGATGGAAGAATAAGATTCTGCTAACTTTGTAAACTTCCTGTTGTGTCTGAGGCCATTATTATTTATCATGATGACTACATTCACAACAACTTTACCTTTTCTTGAGATAGATATAATAGACTTTCCCTTTGAACAAGAGTGCGAGGAAGATCCATCGAATTGAACTACCATTTGCTGATATTATCACAACACGACACATAAATGCACAAAGGAAGGGTATTTCATTAAAGAAAACTTTTCCTTCCAGGCTCGTTGCAGGTTGCCTATGAACACCTTTTACACATTAGAATCAAGAAATAGGTACAATATCTATGAGAAGAGTACTTGGTTTTGTGCTATAAAATCAATTATCTTCTCATTATCTCCCTGCTTATAGTGGATGAGATCTGAGGTCATATTCAGACCGATGTTGGCCTGGAATTGATACAAAAGTTGATTAACAAGTTTGATCAAGAAAAAATATAGAATTGTTGGGCAAGGAACAATACCACTCGAGCGCTGTGTCCTTGAGAGATCGAGGAAATAATTTTTCTATCAAAATGTCTTGATGGAAGAAATCCATACACATGGCATTAAATGCTGATACATGTTTTTGTAGATCCCCTTTGCTACCATACCTCTCAAACTTGGGAATCTCCATTCCTTTTGGGAAGGGAGTACTCAAGATTGCTACTGAAAATGGGCTATGTCAGAAGAAAGGTTGAAAAATAGGATGAGTAGAGGCTTGGGAAAGGCTCTCCAGGTGGTTTTGCATTTGACCCATGTTTTGGAGAAGGGCATTAAGAACTAGGTTAGAGGATGACAAAGGCCTAGTGGGACCTCTAGAACCACTAACTCTAGAGCCACCTCCATAGGCACCACCAGAGCCATCGTTGTGACCATCGCTGGGGCCACAACCACCAATAGGGCCCCCATTGGAGCCACCTCCACCACCAAAACCACCACCATGGCCTCCACCAAAGCCACCTCTTCTAGTGCCACCTCTGATACCGAAGCCACCACCACTCATTCCACCGAAGCCTCCTCTACCAGAGGCAGTAGGAGGGGTGAAACTGAACCCAAGGGGTATTCTACTGACCTTGAGACTATTAGGCCTTTGAGAATTAGAAGAGATGTTGATCATGAAGCTTGTTTTAGCCATGCATATAGATGTGGTAGGAATTGCAACACCTATCTATCTTTCATAGCCATCAAGTACTTCCCGTTGGGTGGTACCAGATCTAGGCCTATATGAGGGGATACATGCTTCGATTAGATCGACAAGGCCATGTAAAAACTCTATGCCCGTTCAATCCTTTCCTAGCAAATGTCTCATCTCACTAGCTAGCCTAGCAGCTCTTGCCATGCTCAATTCTCTCTCCCAATGGTTCATAAGGTCTGACAATCTATTATCTAATGCCAAAAGGTTTTTTGTAGGGATAAGCACAGCCTCATCATCATCCACAAACAAAGCCGTGGGTGATGCTAGAGGAGTAGGAATTGTTGGATGTTGTTGATATGTGGTTTTCATTGATGTCAACACTATTGGAATTAATATTTTTAAGGGTGTATATGTTGATGATATTGAGAAAATTGTAATAAAATAAGTTACAGGTTGTCAGTGATGCAGTGAATTTTAGTTTGATGGTTAGCTCAGTATGTTGATGATAAGAGGTTGTGGATTAAAGGGTTTGTTGTCGAATATATCTAGTTTATCCACATTAAGTTTTAGAGATCCGCATGAAGATTTGATCGAGTTATGAGTATCTATGTTCTAACAATTTTTCTGTTGCTTCAGTTGGTGTTCTTGAAAGAAGATAATGTGATTATAGTAATTTGAGTTGTTGCAGATGCTTCTATGGTGATTCATGATTCTCATGGGTGTTTCTAGATCATTCTCTATCTATGTTGTACACCTGCATTGATCGTTGTGCTCGTGATTGGTGATTTTCTTTTTCGTGTTCATGTTTTTCATGTTCATGGCTGATAGAGTGATTGTAGCGTGTTGTGGATCTTTGAGGCATAATTGTTTGAGGTGTTTCATGTTTGAGGATGTTTTTTTGGGTCTTCACTATGTTGTGTCCGACATTGGTTGATTCACATTGATAATTATTTATGTTTTGGGCCGACAATTTGTACACATTTTATATTTTGTTGAAGTTGAAATGAAGATGATGTTATTCTTAGTTGCGGATATATATGTTCGATTGTTTATACCATTTGAAGGAAATGGTGTGAGTGATGTGCGAGTGCTGTGTGTGAATAATGTTCTAATCTTTCGAAGGCAGAGGCAGAGTGTGAAGAAGAGTGAGTAGAGTTTATGTGCTTAACCAAAATTATAATCAGGCATTAGCAGATGCTATTTTCTTAGTTCAAAATCTTGCGAATGTAATCCAAATGTTTCTATAAGATAGTGTGTCTTCCTTTGGGAAGTAATCCTTTTTGTATTTGAGCAGTGAGCTCTAGGAAGTGTTCTTGAATGCATGTGCATTCCCATTCATAATTCTTTTATACTTTTAACAGAGTATAATCTTGTGGACTAACCTCCACCATGATTTTTCCCCTAATAGGGTTTCCACGTAAAAATATTGGTGTTATGTGTGATTTTGATGTGGTGAAGGTTTATACTTTCATGTTTATTTATTAGATCTAAGAATAAGTTTAATAAGTATAATTTATGGGACAACTGATTCACCCCCCACTCTCAGTTTTCTGCCCTTGTGTTGCGAATAGGAACACGAGTGGTCTCATCTATGAAACCCATCTCATTTGTAAAGCCTATAGGAAAACTAGTGGTAAAGTCAGTAGCCAGACCCATGGAAAAGCTAGAGGTGAAACTAGAAGTGACCATATTTTCCATTGGTAGGTGTCGCACACTTCTAACAACATATCTAGAAGTCATGGACTAGGTTGTGATGCTCATAAATCTTCACAACACTCAGGTTTACGACAGTCACAAGATGCGAGGGAAAAGTCTCAACATAAACAAATGGGCAGATGCTATTCACGTTAGGCTCACCAAAAATTTAAGAGAGGGGGACCAACCAAACCAAGGATCTAGGTAATGAAGAGCTGAGAGCGGAGGGATTCCCTAACTTACCTCACTCTAACAGATGTTTTGGGATGGGGATCGAGAATGAAGAGCACTCTCAAGTGCTTCTGTCACTCTACAAACCCAAAAATCTAGTTGGGGATAGATGAGCTAGTTTTTGGAGTCAATACGACACCTTAGACAACTCTCTATCTGAGGATGAAAATGCAGGTTTGGGATGAAAGCATGGCACACTGGTGTCTCTTTGGTGCACTGGCATCCATACAGTCAAAAAATGTAAAATGCAGTAAAAAACACCAAAAACTTACTAAATAGCCTAGTTGACTAATCTTAACAAAATAAACAGATTGATAAAGTATGAAAGATAAGAGAAAATGATAAAGTAAATAGAACACAAGGGTGACAAATATCAACTCACAAAAGTTCCAGTTTTCCAGCGGGCTCCACACACATGTTCACCTACACACAAGTAAGAGGGGAAAATTGTTGGGGCTGTATGGGGGTTTGCCTCATTCAAACCCTTGATTTGGTGTTTCCACCTCCACGAACAACTATAAAAGTAATGGAGTAGAAAGTATGATAAAGGAAAGAAGAAAGATATATTTTTGAACACTACAAAATATAAAAGCTACTCTATCATATCACAATGTGAAAGTAAAGGGATGCAATACCACCTCCACCTAAAGGCACTCAAGGGTAATGAAGGGATAATGAAAGGTAACGAGCTTAGAAAGTCACCAGATCTACAACGGTGGCAAAGGGATGTCTCGCAAGACTCTATGCTTGTGACTTTTATGGTAGAGCATCATGTGCAAGAATGAAGTTGACGGAGTAACCAACTACTGCAATGCTCAATGGAGTTGTGAAAATGGAGTGCTAGAAGTGTGAGAGATTGAGTGATAATTGCTTGAGAGATTGAATGAGTGTGTAAGATATGAAGTGATGGTGAATAGAATGGATTTGAAGGCCAAAAGGAGCCATTTTGGGTCAGTTGGTTGCACAGAGGTGTTACAATTCAACCCCAATGAGGTGTGTAATGTCCTTGCTGACTCTAGACACATGAATCTGTCAGGAATGACAACACACTACATAGACATCCGCATGCCACACTCGCATCCTTGATGAAAATTCCCTCATTGACGCACAAAAAATGTGCCAAGTGGATGGATGGTAGGTGAGTGATGTGGAATTTTTCCTTCGGACTTGAATTTCTAAGGTGAGGGTATGCAAAAGGAGAATTTACACAAGGGGTGCAAATTTTCTCCTATACACTTATGAATAAAAGAAGCAATTGTATTCATGGATAGCCAGGGAATGCCTAGTTTCACTCTGAATAAGTCAGAATCTGGTATCATAAAATATATCATTGAGATAGTCTTAGGTACTACAAGGATCAATAGGGAAAAATATCCCAAAGGGGAAAGAGAAAAACCATCATGTGTATGAATGATAGCCTTACACTCGTCATACCTCACCCTATGTAGGCCATTAATAAAGAGTGTATCAATTATAACATTAACCCTACTAGTAGGGTCAACCATAATGCAATAATGAAATTACCATTGACTTGAGCAAGAATGTAAAGGGGAGGGTACTCTCCTTGATAAGGAATCTAATTAGGCGTGAAAGATATGTTAGGTATCTTAACCTTCTAACTTAGAGGGGAGATCAGAGTGATGGATACCATGTTCACATATGCAACATCATCAAATGGGGTAGAAGAAGTAGTGATAAAATTAGAAGAATGGGTAGAAAAGGATCTGTGTATATCTGCAACTGACTATTATCCTTAGTAATAGATTTATTTGTGTTATACTTCTTACTATCCAGTTAGATGTTACTATAGACACATAAAAATGGTCTCGACTTGCAAACCATATTTTCTATGACGACCATGCTTCTCCCTCACATAAGTCAATTATTTAATCATGTCCTAATGTCATAATTATTCCTCCACGATTATTTAAATAAGTAAATTACATTTATTTATTTAAGTATGCCACTAATTAATCCTTATTCCCTCTAATTATTTAATGACATTACCATTTATCCTTCAATTAAATAACATTATCCATTTAAACCACTTTCCATCCCACCAAATAAATAATTAAAATAATTATTTATTGTCTTTTGTCTCATTCCCATTTATGAATTAAACTATTATTTAATTCATAAGTCAACCTTCCTCCATAAATCAAATAATTTCTATTATTATTTGATTTTCCAACTACCTCTTATTCTATCTCATTTATTTTCCACCATTGATTTAATTAGCTAAATCTCAACCCTTCATTTCAAAGCTTGCCCTAACTTTGACCTAATGTTTCCCTAACCCTAATACTCCTTATCACATTGATTCTTGGCCTTTGATCTTAGGGCTTCGCCAACTGTTAATCTTGACCATCCATTCTCAATTTGGAATTCTTTAAAAGACTCTATCACAAGCCATTTTAGGACACAACATGCTTGAGAACTTGAGTACTTGAGCAACCACATTACTTCAATATTTTGATTGTATTTGGCATAGGTTATAGTTGCACTGCAATTCTGAGTGAAATTATACAAGTTGTAGCAAAATGGAGAAGGCCAATGGAGGTCAACCAATGGAAACTTGAAAATTAGGCGACCTTGTTTCATGTTATTTTGCTTCTTGCTTTCCATTGTGATCTATTGTTAGTAGGGGTTTAAGTTATTATGCTACTTGCACTTAACATGAAATTTTTTCTCTAATACATTTGGTGACCCTGATTGTTCAACTGACAATTTTTATTTTGACATTTATCTCTGTTTTGGATTTTTTTTTGACGTTGGTATTGAAAATAGCAAATATTCTTCGTGCTGAAAATTTGTAGTTTTCATCTTCACTGTATGCTATTTCTTGAATGTATTTGATGCGTATTGACCATATATTGATGCATATTGATTGTATATGCTTTTGATATGTAGTGAATGTGCTTGAGATACAAAGAAAATTATGATCCTCTTTTCTCATATGAATAATCTGTTACTGGATGTGTATCTTCTTCTGGGTTTTTGTATTTGGGTCTTTAAATGTTAAAGAATTCGGTGGTATCCACAACTCACTTATTATAGTTAGGCAACATCCCATCACTAAAGTTTACTATGCTGAACCATGGTGAGATTGTATCTCTGTAGTTTTCTTTGACTTGACTAATGGCAGTCTCTTTTAATAGCTGCACCTTCTCTCCTTGTTCACCTGTGCATTTGGTGTTGGCGCCTCAAAATTCTTATATAAATATTCATGCAAAAATTTAAATTTTAACATCCACTACATATTAGAGGTAACACGAGAACCAAATCCATTGAAGACTGCCATAATAAAAAATCACACCATTTCTACTAATTAAAATATTATTATTCAAAATTTCAACTTAGTTTCATTCTAACATAAGAAATTGCAGGAAACGTCTTGTTTGGAGGAGAAGTTGGTGGAGGTAGACTCTGAAACGTTGAATAATTTTAAGCGATTCTCTCAAATTTTTGGGCTTTCTTTAATCCGTCTCTTCCATACTAAAATTTGGAGTTTGCGCTATTGATTGCTGCCCCTCCAAACTTTTTCGGCTTTGTTTGTTGCCTTCCCCACCGCTACTAGCTTTCACTCCTCCAAACCTATTCTCAACTCACCCGATGCCATGCTGTGCCACTTTACATACTCACCATCATCTTCTATGTTGGAAAGGCCTAAAGATATGTTGCATTCACCGGTCTTTTCCTTCCGCCCTCAAGTAATTATATCTGATATGTTGCAGGCCACTAGTTTTGAGCTGGCAAGAACTTTTAATGGTGATCCACTGTGTCATTCCTTGAAGCCATGCCAATAGTCTCCAGGAACTTCAAAATTTGTAAGCCGTTAGGTCCAATGTCGGTGATTGGTTTGTTTTAGATTAAAGGTTATGTCAGGGTATACAATACATTTTTTTTTTAATTTAATTTAATTTAATTTAATTTTTCTTTTTCTGACAAAAAATCTTTCACGTTTCTTTTGTGAAGACCACTAATTGACGCTCAAATTTTTGTCTTCAACTCTTTATGATTCAAAGCTGTTTGACCTTTAATTCAACGTTCACTGGCCCTTCAAAATTTGCCAGCCGTTTTTGCAGATGTGGCTGCCTTCATTAATTTTTTTGACATGCCGTAGCATTAATCTTGCCCTCTCTAACATTAAATGAATGTTTATAATAGTCAATGCACAACCCTATCTTATCCTCATCAAAGCTATGTGTACGAGGGCTTGCCAGAACTGCAATTGGTGGAACATATGGAGTACATTTATTAATCTGACACTAATAATTTTAATCTGATCAGATCTTGCAAATCTTTTATGTCTCTCTCAGATTTAAGCAACTGCTGTACGAAGACGTCTACCTTGCATAAATTGAACAATTGCAATGTTTTACCTTTCAATTCTCCATTTCGGCGAGCAACACTTAAACTTGAAATGTTGGTGGAAAAGCTTTTGGGAAAGATTTTATTTAGCTTTATTTAGTTTTATTTAGATTTTAATTTAGCTTTATTTCGTACCCTTTATTTCGCTTCATTTAATTAGTTAAATTAAATTACTTTAGAATTTCATTTTCATTTTTAGATTTTAAGTTTATTTAGATTTCAAATGATTTTACATTTTAATTAGATTTCACTTAGATTTAGATATTTTTAGGCTTTAATTTAATTAAAATTAGATTTCGATTAGATTTTAAATTTTTACTTACATTTTAATATTTTAGTTTAATTAAATTTTAATTAAATTATATTTTAATTTTTAATTAGATTTTAATTAGGTTTAGATACTTTTAGATTTTAATTTAATTAAATTTTAATTAGATTACATTTTAATTTTTAATTAGATTTAGATTTTTTAGATTTTACTTTTCTTTTGATTAGCTTGTAGATAGTTAATTTAGATTTTTAATTAAATTTTAGATTAATTAGATTTTCCACTTTAATTAGATTTAAATTTTATTTTTTTAGTCTAGTTTTAGATTTTTAGACTAGATTAATGTTTGTCTATTACTTTTCATTAACTAGACTAATGTTATTTTTTTCTTTTTAGTTTAATTTCGATTTGTGATTAATCTTTGACCCTTTTGTTGCAGATTTGAGTGATGAAGATTTGGACATTAAAATCTCGTTTGTCAAAGATTGGAGCCTCAAAAGTACTAATCGTGCTTTGTAGGGCTCTGGCTTTGCTTTATCTTAAGTGCCTTTTTCACATAGAATGACTAGTGGGCCTAAAAAATGAACTTGATTGCTTGATTTGACATCATAAGCAATTTTAAAATTTACAAGTGCTTGCATTTTGTTTCTAGGTGCGTATGCTTTTCTCTCATGCCATTTGGTGATCATGAGAATCAAAAACACCTTTAGACATTTTTTATAACCACCCACACATTTGGATTTGGGCATTAAAATGAACAATCTTGTCTTCAAATTTGTGTAACCTCGATTCAATAATAGAAGTATCCTCTCCCCTTGCGCACTTGTGCGATCCTGGGTGCCAAAGAAACTGTTATTGACTCTAGGAATTGGGCCTTCCTTGGTGGGAAAAATTACTCACCCCAAGGCGACTCAAGCCGACAACGAAGCTCTTTAGCCGAGCTACTCCTGACCGGTATACAAATGTGAATGCTAATGGAAAGCTTATAATTATGAGTGTAGATGTGTCACACAAAAAAGTGAATTCCCCAAAACCCTATGGAGCGTAACCTTTGTAGGCTGGAATTCCTCCTTATCAGAGCTAATCTTGCCTCATATGTGGCCACTTGAATGAGATCCTGAACTAAAAAACCTTTGTGTAGTAGCCAAAAACCCTTTCTATTCACTGGTGCAGCAACAGTCATTTCCAAGGCATCCACATTCTCACAGTTCTTAGTAGAGGTGAAGAGCTTGTCATGGGAGATTTATGAGGGCTCGAAGCTTGGTTGACCCAAGAAGTGAGTGCTGTGGAGGGGAGCTAGTGTGGCCAAGCTTCTAAGTCATCCAATAAGAATAAGTGCGGCTATGGAAACCCACGTGGAATCTAGTGGATATAGTCCTTGCCTAACCTAGGATTATGCTTGTCTTCATTGTGCATGTTTTTCAACATTCAAGGACAAAATGTTGTATTTTCCAAGTGTTTTTTGAAACAAAAAACAACTAAACATCATTCACAGACCTAGAAAAACACACTTTCAAACTGCAACAATCCTAAAAATCTGCCAAAATTTCAAAGAAACCATACTTTCATTCACACTGCGATGCATTTGCTATCCTGTGTAACACAATTTCCATTTTGAACCACATTCAATCACTTGGTTAAGCCACATTTGTGCAACGCATTCGCCATTTTGAATTGCATTCACAAATTTATGAAATGCAATCACTCTGTTAAGCCACATTTTCTATCTTGTGCACCACATTTTCTTTCCAACACACCGCAATTGATTTTCTGAACCGCATTTGTGACCTAAAATGACACATTTGCTAAAGCTGCGACACATTTGACAACTTGAAACACATTTTTCACTTGAAATGACAATTGCTTGTCAATTTGAAAAATCTCTGTCACTGTCAAAACCCGAGATCAAACATTTTCAAACTATTTTCAGACACCTTTTTTTTGTAGTCTCTGTTCAAAACCAAAAAAAAAAATTGCTCAAATCCTCCTTTCATTTTTAGTTTGCATTTAGTTTTCTATTGCACTTTTTTAGTTAAACCTTAGAATCCACCATCTTTTTTTAGCATAAATAACCTCATAGGTCTTCATTTTTTAGAATAGGTAAACTTTTCATTCTTGGTCAAACCTTTGCCTTCAAAATTAGATTGTCTTTGGACTTGGTCAAAATCATCCCATTTTTAGTTTTTGTCCTTTTTTGAGATAATTCCAACTCATAAGTCTAGTTTGGAATCTCACCTTGTCATCTTATCATTTCCTTTAGTCCTACAAATAGTCCCTTGGCAATTGAAATTGAGGCATTGTCCACACCTTGAGTGCTTAGGAAACCTTTCAAAAAGTCTACTAATATTGAGTGCACTTTGGAGCTCCTTGCATTTACATTAGAACACTCTAGTTTTCCACATCCTAATTTTAGTCCTCATTATCCCCATTGCATTTGACATCCTCCTTTTAGTCCTCATTACCCTCATTGCACTTGGCATCCTATTTAGACAGTATCATCATTGCATCCCCTATTTCAAAAAACACCAAAAACATAGTTGCATTATCATTATTCCATTCCTTATTATAAAAATAAAAAAACATAGAACCATAGAATTTGCATACATAGGTTTTATCATCCTCCATCCTCCACCATTTGAGCAAGACTTATATGGTTGAAACAAGACTACAAAGAAAAAGGGGACAAATGGACCTTTTCAGACAAGGCGATAATCCTTATAACTTTTCATATGACATGAACTCAAACACAGACATGAGGGCACCTTTCGTCAACCCATTTAGTGACATGAATATTCCATCTTCCTCACATAACCAATTTGAACCTTTCATATGAAGAGACGAAAATGGACAAGTATTTGTGGAAGACCTAGAAGCAGCTACAAAAAATCCTGACATGGCTTCCTTTGTGGAAGAATTAATCCTTCAAGACTCAGATAGATACCTAGCCATGCTTCTAGACCAAGGGGATAGGTTACCACGAGGGTTTGAAATTAACACTTTTAGATCAGCATCTCCCTACCATACCACTCAAACAAGTCAACCCCTATCCACACCACAACAGAATGCAAACAACACCCCAATTGGTACCACCACACAAAGTACCACGAACACCATTAACACTATTCCCATTGGCACCACCACCACCACTCAAAACACTTCAAATGTGGTCAACACAACATCCATTGGGGGAACATCAACCCTATCCAATGCAACATCACATTCAATTCCACAAAAAATATCCATAATTTCATCACAAACAGTGGGAGCTACCTTTGGGACTTCAACTAACACAATGGGGACCAACACCTCAAACCTCATATTTGGATCTTCATCTAGCGCCATGGGAACAACATTGTCAAATCCTTTGATTGGATCCTCAACCAATGCCATGGGAACACATTAATTACACCCCTTTGGAAGGAACAAGAGATGGTTCACTCTTTAAGGACCCTAACCAAATGTTCACACTTAATCACATATCAATACCAACACCCATATGCCCCAAAGACAAAACACAAACATTCCACATGGCCACATTTATCAATTTAGACAAGGAAATCAAATACCACAACACATGAGTACATTTGGGCATCAAAACATTTCAAGTCAGCAAATTCCACAAATACAAACAAACATTGCTGGCACACATATCCCTACCTATACATATCATATTCCTACACAAAAACAATAGCACAATCCCATGCAAAACACCCAATATCAACAAAATCCAAATGTGCCACACATGTCTCAACAAAAATATATCCCAAATCAGAACATCCCCTCACAACAAGTGGGAGCTCGTGGGGTACCTATCACTAGCATGTGTGATGCCACAAACAACCCCATAGTGGATGCACTCACAACTCAACTTGCAACTTTGTAGAAACAAGTGGAAAACCTATAAATGTCCAATAGAAAAGCCCATATGTCATATGACCTATGTCCATATCCATTTTACATGAACTTGTACATGCCACTATTCCCACCAAGATATGTGGTACCAAACTTTTCTAAATACAAAGGAAAAACTAACCCCATCGAATGTACATAAGAGAATTCACAACCAACTGCGTGGATGTTGCCTATGAACATACTTATATAATGAGACTCTTTCCTAGGAGTCTCATGGGTCACACACTTGAATGGTTCACGCAGTTACCTAAAGGAATAAAATCATGGGATGAATTAGCCAATCAATTTGTCGACAATTATGCCTATAACATTGACACAAACATCAACATTGCCTCATTATGTAGAACTACTCAAGAAGAAACATGCGGGACATTTATTCCATTTTTCTAAAGATGGAGAACTTTAACAAGTCGATGTCCTGTGGAAATAATAGAAAAGGAAAAGGTAACCATTTTTGTGCAAAATATCCTTGGACCATTGAGATACGGTTTACAAGTCCATTGCTGCAACACTTTCACAAATATCATAGAAAAAGGAGTTCAACTCAAAAAATCTTTAATTACAAAAGGAGAACTCAAATATGGCAACAAAAATACAAACCCAAATCCACCAAATGACAAAAAAAAATACTGGGTTAAAAATAAACATATCACCAATGATGGAGTTGTTGATGCAAAAGTAGTAAACACGATAGGTACTGCGATCACCCTCAGAGGAACTCCATCCCAAAATGCACCATTGACCACACCGATACCCACCACAAATTCCATACAAAATAATACTGTCAAACTAGACCAAGGGCAACCTCATCAAACCATACAATTTCCACAGAGACGCATATACACCCCCTTGGGTGAACCAATTGAGGTTGTCCTCAAGAAGCTCCTTCAAGACAATGTCATCACATTGCAGGACCCTAAACCCTATGACCCTGTATAGTTCAAGCCGTCATGGTGGAATGATCATGCATTTTGCGATTATCATCGAATAAAAGGGCATAAAACTTCTTCTTGTCAAAAATTAAGAAATATCATACAGGATCTTATCAAAAGTTGTGCCATTGAAGTAGATGGTCAAAAATTTCCTTCAAACACAGACCATACAATTCATAAAAACCCACTGTAGGACCATGGTTCAAGCAACCTCTCTACGTTAGGGCCAAAGAATAATAACAATCGAGCCAGTTATGCTCGCACCACCTTTGACTATTCCAATGGACCCATCATTAATCACCTTTGAGTGGCTGATGAACATGTCAATACCGTCACCATTAAGAAGATGCTAGAGTGTAACGTTACCACCCATTGGGGTAAAGTCACAATAGCTGGTCCTCCTCCTAGACAACCAAATATCACAATACTCGGTCCATCTTCCAAACCCAAGGGACGATTTAATCTTATTTACCAATTGGGACAAATTCCCACTCAAATCTCCATACTAGAGTTGCTATGCATTTCTCCTGCACACAAAGCCATACTTGATAAAGCTTTACAAGAGTCTTCTATCCCTAATGACATTAATGTCAACCAATTCGAAGCCATGGTCGGATACTTGGCTTCTCCACATCACATTACCTTTCTGACCAAGACTATTTCTCACCTAAGTAATCTCACAATGACACCCTCCATATCAAAGTATTTTTCCATAAACACAAGGTTAGATGAGTCTTAGTAGATGGCAGAGCAGGATTGAATATATGCTCTCTAAAATTGGTCAAAGCACTAGGATTCTTTGATGCTTGTGTTGACGCTACCAAGAGTATAGTAATAAAGGCATATGATGATGAGGAATGCTCCTTTAGAGGTATCATCACTCTTCCTATATGTGTGGGGCCAGTCATTGTAGATACAACATGTCAGGTCCTGGATCTTGAACTACCATACAACATCTTGCTCGGTCGACCTTGGATCCATGCCTTAAAGGCCATACCATCCACTTACCACCAATGCTTGAAGTTCCCTTTTGATGGCACTGAGATTACCATACATGTAGACCCTGATCCATTCCAGTATTGCACCAATTTGAGAGGCATCTCTGAGCACCAAGTGTCGATTAACCATGAAGATTCAACATCCAATTCCTCCAAATAGATTGGCCCATCCACTCTCACCAAACCCTCCACATCCACATCCACTTCTTCGACCCCCACCACATCATCCACCACCCCAAGTGCCAATCCTAATGTCAAGATCTAGGACCAAGGGTGCAGAGAATACAAGTTGAACACAACCTACTGCATCACAAAAATACCCAAGTGACCAAAAGCATATGGTTGACCTTGCTTCAAACTCTAGCCCAAAGAATCTTTTAAAGTTCCTTCGGCAATGACCTTCACAAAATGGGGAGACATGAACAACGAGGACATTGAAGACATATCAAATTGGATCTACAAGGACCTAGAAGACCTGTCCCCATTACTAATACAAATATATGGAAAAGGATATGACATAATGAATACACAAGGCTATGATGGAACCAGTGGCCTTGGGTAAACAAAAATGGAAGGAGAGAACTTATAATGCCTTCTCGAAGACCAAAATATCTGGGGTTAGGGTTTGAGCTAATCAAAATTGACGATCAAGGTACCCATGTACTTTCTGGTGAGAGTGTGAATGTTTCTGAGTGTGTTGAGACAATCTAAGATTCCCTCATCGATTCCTACTCCCACGAGTGGAAATTTGGTTCTAAAAAATCCTTGAGTTATTATGACCTTAACGAAATGTTCCTAGAACCCAGAGAGCCCTCCTTTGAGGAAATATTTAGAAAAATGTTTAAGCTTGGTCAATCACAAGATCTTTTTAATGACACCCCTAAATTCCCAAAGAAAAGAGAAGAATGGGTCAGGGTCTTCTGGTCTCGTGGGGATGACAAACCTAAATCGTCATTTGAACCTACTGGCCATAATTCTAAACCATCATTTGAAGAGTCCGAGCAACCATCTAAGCATATTGATCTCGATTCCACCCTATTTGTCCCTTATTTCAACAATGAGTCCAATTCGTCTGAATCCAATGAAGATGGAAATTGGATGGAATCCAGCTGTGAATTTGAGGACAATAATTCCATGTTTACACTTTTAGCCTCCATCTGCATGCTTTCCACCTCATCCCCACCCTTTGCCAATACTGCTGATGGTATCTCCCTCATATACCCACAACTCATTGATTGGGATCAACAAGGCCCACCCATTATGGACATCTTTCAGAATGACGAAACCATTGCAAAATTCATGGGACTCCATGAAGGGATACCAAGTGGGGACCATAAGGTTAGGTTCATAATATATCTTGATTGTACAACATATTTTGGGGAGACTGTGCAATCCTCCAGTCACAAAAATAGTAAACATAAAACAAAAAGGAATACGTCTTAAGGTGAAAACTACAAGGAACTTTCTAACAATAAAAGAGTAAAAATAAAGGATGTATCCGAGGGTGAAAACCTCTCTGAGGCACCCAAGGATGGAGGATTGGAATTTATTCTCGTAAACTAAGAGGAATCAACAATGTTAATTGAGGACACAATGGAAATCAACACAGGCACACTAGAAAATATGAAAATGGTCCTGGTTGCAGCATCATTGATAGAAGAAGAAAAGTCTGAGTTTTAGTTCTTTACAGAACGCAAGATTAACTTTGCATGGTCTTATGCTGACATGCCAGGATTGGATCTAGAATTAGTTTTGCATCATCTTCCCTTGCTTCTAGACGCCAAGCCAGTCAAGAAAAAGTTGCATAAGATGCACCCTCAAATTGCCCTATTAGTCAAATCCAAACTTAAGAAGTTATTAGACGTGAGATTCATAAGATCAATAGACTATGCTGACTGGATTTAAAAACCTTGTGCCTATCACTAAGCCAAATGGTCAAATATGCATATGTATAGACTTTCATGATCTGAACAAGGCATGCCCGAAGGATGATTTTCTACTGCCCAACATAGACATCATTATGGATCTAACAAAGGGGTACGAGATGATGTCCCTCATGGATGGTTTCTCTGGATATAATTAGATTCACATCGCCCCTAAGGATCAGCACAAAACAACATTCACCTATCCATGGGGAACATACTACTGGAACGTCATGCCTTTTGGCCTCAAGAATGCAGGTGCCATATATCAAGGAGCCATGACCATGATATTCCATGACCTCATGCACACGTTAATGGAAGACTATGTCGATGACCTCCTGGAAAAATCCTTGACACACAAAGATCACCTCAAAGTCTTGGACAAATTTTTCATGAGGCTGGAAGAATACAAGGTCCATTTGAACCCAAAGAAGTGTGTTTTCGGGGTGACTTCAGGAATTTTTTTGGGATACATAGTTTCTCAATGAGGCATTGAAGTCGATCCTGCTAAGGTTAAAGCAATATTGGACATGCCTTCACCAAAAGGAATCAATGAGCTAAGAACGTTACAGGGAAGATTGTAGGCCATCCGCCAGTTCATTGCACAATTAGCTAATAAATGCCAACCTTTCCAGTAGCTCCTATGCAAGGGCATCCCCTTTGTGTGGAATGAAAAGTGCCAAACAACTTTTCAAAAAATCAAGGATTATCTTTTGACACCACCAGTCTTAATGCCACCCATTGAGGGAAAACCTCTGATCTTGTACATTTTGGAAACCACCATAGCACTGGGGGCATTGCTTGTGCAAAATGACTATGAGGAGAAAGAAAGGGCTATATACTACATCAATCACACATTGGTCAGATATGAACTCAACTACAAATCCATTGAACATGCCTGTCTGGCAGTTGTCTTCGCTGCTCAGAAATTATGTCATTACATGTTGAATCATAAAACACACTTAGTAGCAAAGATAGATCCATTGAAGTATCTCCTCAGACGGGCAGCATTGACATGACGTTTGGCAAAATGGGTAATGATACTGAGTGAGTATGACATACAACATATGGAACACAAGGCTATAAAAGGATAAGTTATAGTAGATCAACTCGCAGATGCTCCCATACAAGGTGATCATCCGTTAGTGGTCAATTTCCTAGATGAATTCATCTTCTAGGTAGAACCGAAATCACCTTGGAAGCTCTATTTTGATGGATCTCACATAGGTCATGGCTCAGGAGCAGGAATATTATTCATCACACAACAAGGGGACTCTATCCCTAAGTCATTTAGAATCACCTTCCCTTGCACAAACAATGTCGTTGAATATAAGGCACTTGTCACAGGACTCCAAATGGCTATCAAATGGAAAATCAAAACACTTCTGGTCTTCGACGATTCTTAGTTGGTCATTAACTAGGTTAATGATGAATATGACACCAAGGATGAAAAATTGATGCCCTATAAATACATGGTTGATAGCTTCTTGTCATATTTCCACATGATTGCTTTTAAGAAAGTTCCTAGGGCACAAAACAAGGCAACAAACACAATGGCTATGATTGGGTCTCTCCTAGATATTACCAACAATGTGCCGCAATTCGAGTTCTTAGTAGAACAATTATTGGTTCCTACTCACGATATTCCTGAATCAGAAATGGTTTGTGAGATTTTTAGTCCCAAATCACCTTGGCATCTAGACATATATGATTACCTCCAGTCCCAGACACTTCCACCGAACCTTTCCAACAACCAACACAAGTCCTTTATCCATAAAGCCACCCGTTACACCATCATCAGTGACACCCTCTAATGACACAGCTTTGACAATACCCTTCTTCAATGTCTCGACACTGACAAAGCACAAACAACTTTACATGAGGTACATGAGGGTATATGTGGATCTCATTCGAGTGGCCCAACTTTAGCTAAGAAGATAATGAGACTTGGGTATTACTGGCCGACAATAGAAAAGGATGCTCTTCAATTTGTGAGAACATGTCGTAAATGTCAAGTACACAATGATCTAATTCATGCGCCAGCACAAAAGCTTCATCCAATCACTTCTCCATGGCCCTTCACACAATGGGGACTCAACCTCATGGGAAAAATCCATCCTACCTCATCCAACAACCATAAATTCATCATTACTGCTACTGAATATTTTACCAAATGGATTGAAGCTATTCCCCTCACTTACATAACCGACAAGCAAATTTCCAAATTCATCCTCAACTACATAATCTACCGGTATGGTGTCCCACAATCCATCATCATAGACAACGGTTTTCCCTTCAAAAATCAAGATGTTCATGAGCTTTGAGAATGTTTTCATATCCAACACCATTTCTCCACGCCCTATTATCCCCAAGGAAATGGTCAAGCTGAGGCATCTAATAAAACAATTATCAAAATTATTAAAAAGACTATCAATGACGGTGGCCATGACTCGCATCTCCAACTCAACCCTGCCCTATGAGCCTACCGCACAAGCATCCGCATGCTTACTGGCGCCACTCCATTCACCTTGGTCTATGGATCTGAAGCTATATTTCCCATTGAGGTTGAAATCCCCTCCTTACAGGTCTCCTTGAAGGGATTGATTGATGATGAAGAGTACCAATAGTCTTGACTGCATGAGCTGGAAATGTTGGAAGAGCGAAGAAAAAATGCCTTGAATCACTTACAGGCATATCAGAATCACCTTTGTAGAAGCTATAACAAAATAGTAATGGTCTAAAAGTTTGAAATTGGTGATTTGGTCTTAATACAAAACCCAAGGAATCAAGCTGACCGCGAGAAGCCTGACAAATTCGAGAGAAATTGGCTGGGTCCTTATATCATCACTACTACATTCAATTTTGGCGCTTACCAGTTAGCTACTCCAGACGAGGAACAATTGATAGAACCTATCAATAGTTTTCATCTATGCAACTTCTACACATAACATTAGAGAGCTTGGCTAAAAATCGCAAAAATACAATTTTTTTTTGAAAAATACAAAAAATCGTCACCCTGATGAAAATCTAGTAAATAGGTATCTTGGTGACACCAAAAAAATTAAAAAAATAAAATCGTCCAACACTGAAAACCACTTCAATAGCCCTTTGGATAAGTACCATGGTGATAACCTGGCAAATAGGCACCATGCGTAGGCAATCTTTGCTTTTCCATATACTATCACTCCATCTACCTTTGTCCATAATAAATGCCCGATCTTCCTACACCCTCATGAAATTCATCATAAAGTCTTGCTATTTCTTTCCATGGCTGACAACAATTGACATTATGTCTCGTATATCCTTCACTTTTCATCTCGAGCACATCCTTTTCCATCTCCTTCATCTTGGCTAGTCCTAGAATTGACCGGGGGAAACACCCTTATCACCTGACTGTAGTGGGTCTCGCATATGGTCCCATAAAAATCATAAAATGTCCTAAAAAAATCCATAAAAAATTAGAAAATGTCTTGAAAAAGAAATCCAAAAAAATTAAAACATGTCAAAAAACACAAAAAAATCCAGATAACACTCAAAAATCCCAAAAATAGCGTTAGATTTAGTCAGGTCTGTCTTTGTCCTTGTCGAACTATGTTGTCTTTGTGAATTTGATATGTAGGCAAGGCCATAATCGATGTGCCCCCGAGGCCCCCTAGGTCTAGTCCCTTAGGGTTCGTCAGGTCAAGTCAAAAAAATGTCAGTTCATCTTCTATACGTCCATCCTGTCCCTGTCGAACTACGAGGTCTTTGAGTGCACGACGTAGGCAAGGCCATTTTCCGATGAGTCCCTGAAGCCACCTAGGTTAGTCCTTTAGGGTTCATTGCATAAGTCAAATAAGTTAGCCATAGTCACACTCGAACACAAGACAGTCCTTTGCACATCAACATTCAAATCACGAACCAATAGACAACATAGTCCAATCAGTCATCAAGTCAAACATCAGTCAAATTGCCAACACAATGTCAACCTAGTCACTTTATGGTCCCATTCAAGATGTGTCCTTCTTGGAATTGGACCCTATCAAAACATCATTTTCCTTTTCAGGATGCATCTTTCCTGATGACAAGCTCTGTCACATAGTCATTGGCCTTTTCAGGATGTGTCCTTGACGACAGGCATTGCCAAATCGTTAAAACTGTCAGACTATCACATCGTCAAACTATCAAACTGTCAAGCAATCAACCTTTGACAAACAAATATTGGAAAACATATTCAATGGTTGTTGACTTTTTTGGGCCTATTTTGTCTTATTTTTTTATTATTTTGTCTCTTGGTCATGTTACTAGCTACCTCAAAGATGTCCCATGAAGGGAGGTGCGATGATGTCTCATGACCTATTTTTCCTTGATTACTATCTTTGGTGTGTCTTGACAAAAAGACTAGGGCAACTTGGCCCTTAGTATGAGTTAGGACATTCCTTGTTTGCGAATGCCTATTTTTTGCAAGTGGATGACCTTGCACACCTTGGTCTATGTCATATCATAGTGTTTGTTGTCCATTTGTCACATTTTATCGCCGCATGATTATTATGTAACACCTATGATGTTATTTGGAAAAATATTGAAGTATTCATTTTTCATCCAACATCCATGTCTTCCACGCTAACATTTCTTCTCTTCCTTCATCCTCTCATCTTCTTATCCTTTTTGAGAGCACACTTGTGTTCTTTGAACCCGCCTGTCCTCTCGAGGGGGTATACCACTACATCCTCGTCATCCTTCCTCTCCCTACTTTCAAATTGGGGTATATTTTTGACTTGTTCTTTGACACAATGTGATAAACTGCATCATGTCAAAGAGGGGAAAAATGTAGACACATAAAAATGGCCTCGACTTGCAAATCATAT
Organism: Sequoia sempervirens; assembly: GCA_007258455.2. NCBI lineage: Eukaryota > Viridiplantae > Streptophyta > Pinopsida > Cupressales > Cupressaceae > Sequoia > Sequoia sempervirens. Next base: position 52,408,921 of record VDFB02179234.1, read on the forward strand.
TTTCTATGACAACCATGCTCTTCCCTCACATAAGTCAATTATTTAATCATGTCCTAATGTCATAATTATTCCTCCATGATTATTTAAATAAGTAAATTACATTTATTTATTTAAGTATATCACTAATCAATCCTTATTCCCTCCAATTATTTAATAACATTACCATTTATCCTTCAATTAAATAACATTATCCATTTAACCCACTTTCCATCCCACCAAATAAATAATTAAAATAATTATTTATTGTCTTTTGTCTCATTCCCATTTATGAATTAAACTATTATTTAATTCATAAGTCAACCTTCCTCCATAAATCAAATAATTTCTATTATTATTTGATTTTCCAACTACCTCTTATTCTATCTCATTTATTTTCCACCATTGATTTAATTGGCTAAATCTCAACCCTTAATTTCAAAGCTTTCCCTAACTTTGACCTTATGTTGCCCTAACCCTAATTCTCCTTATCACATTGATTCTTGGCCTTTGATCTTAGGGCTTCACCAAATTTTAATCTTGATCATCCATTCTCAATTTGGAATTCTTTAAAAGGCTCTCTCACAAGCCATCTTAGGACACACAACATGCTTGAGAACTTAAGCAACCACAATACTTCAATATTTTTATTTTTCTTTGGCATAGGTTATAGTTGCACTTCAATTCTGAGGGAAATTATACAATTTGTAGCAAAATGTAGAAGGCAAATGGAGGTCAACCAATGGAAGCTTGAAAATCAGGTGACCTTGTTTCATGTTATTTTGCTTCTTTCTTTCCATTGTGCTCTATTGTTATTAGGGGTTTAAGTTATTATGCTACTTGAATTTAACATGAATTTTTTTCTCTAATACAGTTACCACTATCTATGTTATCCTAAATTATATGTCTCAAGCACACACAAAATTTTGTATCATGTGTAGGCACTTGATGGTAATGGAAGAAATTAGAAGCATCATACCAACTAGGGTATTTCTTGTTGTCACGAAGCGGTATAATTTTTGGGATGGTGATTAGATTATCTTTTAATAATTTTTGAAGTACACTTGAGTAAGAATCAAATAGTTTCATGAAAACTCGATTACGTTGTGATCCAAGTGTATCGTTCTTAGTTTTTTGAGGGATAGTCACTATATTAGCTATTGCTTAATTTTTATTTGACCCTCTGGAAGAAGATGCAACTCCAAAACTATCAGGATGTTGGGGTGACATAGAAGCCCCATATTTGTCTAACATTTATTGAGAGTCTCATAGTGTAGTACACAAGTAAGAAAAATAAGGATACTTTATCAAGGACACTCGTTCCCTTTGTGCCAATTGGAGATGTCCTATGAACATACTTTTAATGTTATTATCAAGCATGAGATAGGGAATTTGTGAAGATATATATTGGTAATGATAAATTAAATCAGTTAACTTCTCATTAGGTTACTACTTACAATGGACAAGATCAATGATAGTGACCTTGGAGACAAAAACTATTGTAAGAACTAATTCATGAGCTGATCGAAGGAAAAGATGGAATTGTCAAGCAGTGAGAAAAATAACTCCAACACAGTATCCTTAAAGGATCATAGGAAACATTTTTCTAGCAAATGATCCTGATGTAAAAAGTCACTACATAAAGTGATAAAGGAATTAACATGTGTTCATGGATCTCCCTTACCATTATACTTATCAAATTTTGGTATCTTGATCCCTTGGGGAAAGTGAGCATTCAAGATGTTCAAATCAAGAGGGTTGTAATGATAGTATAGAGTAAGGGTGGATTGCATGGTAGCATTAGTTAGGTTAGCATGATGAGATTACATTTGACCCATGTTTTGCAACAAGGTGTTCAAAATGGGATTAGATGGTGGGGGAAGTAGATTATCTGTTGCGATAGAGACTTGCACCATGGGAGTTTGAGGTTTAAAACTAGGTAGAGGAGGGACTCAAGACCCCAAAGGATCCTGAGACACATTAAATTTGAGATTATTAGGAGGCACATACATAGCATTTGTGGTATCATCAAAAGACATGGGAGGTATAAAAGGATTGGCATCTACCATGTGCACAAACACCTTAGGCATTAGAATATTCAACTAGGTGCCAGTGACATCCAATTGAGAATCATGAGGTTGACTCAAGACTAACGTGTACAAAGGTACATGAGCCTTGACTACGTTTGTCAATGCACAAAGCAACTCAAGGACTAAATGATCCGAGATGAGAGTTTCTTAGATTACAAACAATAGGGAAACTTGAGTATACATGTTATCATGATTTAGGAAATCTTCAAAGTGTTTAAGGTTCTCCTCAAAAGATTGAAATTTCTCAAAGGGGACCCTAAGAGCAGTTTCATAATATTCAGAAGGAGGAGACCTTAGGGGAGAATTTGGTTTAGAGTTTAAAGGAGAAGAGTTACCAAAGATTGATTGGGAACCAAAAGGACTAGTGTTTCCAAAAAGCATCGGACCATGTCTAGTAGGACTATACTGGTTTGGAGGTATGGTAGCTCTTGAAGTTCTTTTAATTATATACCTAGAAGTTGTAGATTGGGTCAAGAAGCTCATAGAAGATTATTCACAATATGTAGTTTTACCAACTCCAAGAAATGAAAGAAGAGGATGCAAGAGAAGATGAATAATTTTAAGATTTTACATGATGCTATTTTGGAGAAGTTTTTTGCAAGAAGGTGAGTTCATGTTGGGTTCACCAAAATGTAGTATGAAAATTGAATTGCTACAAAGGATATCGAATCCTTCGGGGATCCAAAATTCAACCCTTCACTTAGGTAAGCCTTCACGTGATTGTGACCTTTAAGCTTACCTATTAATGAATTAGATGTATGTTTTAAAGAGCACAAAAATTATTTGGACCCTTTAGGATTTAGAAATTGAAAGTGTAGGGTACAAAGGTCTTTTGGATAACTTGAAAATTTCTTTGTCTAGGACTAATGCATGGCTATAGGATGACAATAAGTTGCACTAGTGTCCCATACAAACAAAAAACAATAATTATCATAGGAAAACACATAATATCTTGCACAAGTTTCTAGACATGAAAAGGTGTAAATTATTGAAGGGAACACAATCTATTAAGAGGGGGGTGAATCAATAAATCTACTTAATTCAAAAGTCTCTTCAACACTACTTACTAGATCATGCAACTTAAAATTTTGCTACTGTTATATTGATTTCAACATGAAGAGCACTTAACCATACAAAAAAACACAATACAAGATAACACTAGATATACATGGAAACCCAAGATGGGAAAAGTCACAGTGAGAATAACTGCTTGGATCTACTACCCAAATCCTTCCTCACAATGTAGAAATATAATAAGTGGATTACAACATGAAGCAGGAAATGACCTACTAGAGACACCAATCCCCTATGGAATATGTAGGCACCAACCTACTATAAAGAATAATGGGAGAAATTGAGCTCAAAATTTTGAATTTCTCAAAAATAATAATGATCTTAGAATGCCACATCTTTTGTAGGCGGAGAAAATTCTACAACAAAGAAAACATTCAAATGTGTTTGGTGGTCCCAAAATTTTACTATTTACCATCAATGAAAAAGGGGGAGATTGTTAAACATAGGTTGTCATTGATGCCAAAGGATTGTCAAAGGTTGCTGACAATTGTTATCAAAAGGTGTTAGGGCTATCAAAGATGAAAGAGATTGTAAAAGTACTAGAATTTTCATTTGACTTAAAGTTTTGGAAGCATGTTGGTTATCAGTGTGTAAACTATCTAATCAATTATATCCCTTAGAAAGATGAATGTTGGATTTGGTACAAAAGGTTAAGACATGTGAATTTTAATGATATTATGAAGATTATCTCAAGAGGGCTAGTTTGAGATATTCCAAAGATTAAGAAGCCTCCATCAATCAACTACAAGCCATTCCATGAAGGGAAGCAAATAAGAAGTAAATATCCTGCTAAGGAATACTACATCAAAACTATTAGGTTTGGTTGATATAGATCTATGCGGACCAATGAGGACTAAGAGTCCACAAGGAGACATGTATTTTATGATGTTGGTTTATGATTATACTAGGATGACTTGGATAAATTTTTTGAAAGATAAATTAAAAGCCTTTGAAAAGTTTAAGGCATTCAAGGCATTGGTAAAAAATGAAACTAGAAGGACAATCAAAGTTTTGAGATTAGATAGAGGTGGATAATTTATTGCTTAGAAGTATGAAAGATTCTGAAGCATGAGATCTAGAGGAAATTCTCTGCTCCTAGAACTCCACAAAAAAATGGAGTTGCAGAAAGGAAAAACTAGATTGTACAAGAGATAGCAAGAACCATGTCATGTCAAGAAAATATACCAAATATGTATTGGAGAGAAGCTACATAGACTGTTGTATATATTTTGAACAAAGTTCAGATCAGGCACAAGATTGAGAAGACTCTATATGAGTTATGGAGAGGAAGACCAACATCAACAAGACACCTCAGAATATTTGGGATCAAGTGCTATATCAAGAGAGATAAATAAAATTTGGGTAAGTTTGATTCTAGATCAAATGAAGGTTTTTTTCTTGGTTTTTCCTTAATAAGTAAAGATTATCTAGATGCTATAACAAAAGATTAAAGAAGATAGTTGAAAGTGAAAATGTGAGATTTGATGAAACTATTCAGTCTATTATTATTTCGAAAGTAGAAGATGATGAAGAACCAATTCATAGTAGTATTGAAGATTTAAAATAATTTTCTACAAAAACTCCAACAAGATATGTTCAAAAGAATCATTCTAAAGACCATATCATAGGTGATAAATATAGTGGGGTTTAGACCCAAAGGAAACTTGGGATATTAGGTGAGAAAGTACACTTTTTTTTACTATCAAAGATAGAACCTAAGTGTAGAGGAGGGGAACCTACTGCTAAGGACCCTAGGTAATAGGAGGGTCTAGAATAGTCAGCTGCCTTGATTTACCTCACGCTAAGGATTGTTTAAGGTAAGTGCAATGTTTTAAGAGGGTGAAAATGAAGGGAAATTGACCTACCACTATCCTTCTATCAACCTAAGAGGTTTATAGAATTAGGTGAGAAAATTCCCGAGTCAAGATTGTGACCTAGGCAGCTCTCTGCCAAAGGACTCTAGTGTAGAAGATGAATGACAACGTGACGTGCTAGCATCCCGATCAAGCACTAGTGTCTTGGTCTAGTTTTGGCATCTGTACAAATAGAAAGTATGAAGGATAATCAAGAATTAATAGAAAACTCAAAACTACCTGATAAATGGAGTTTAAATAATGACAAAAAACATAAAAGAACTAAATTGCTAAAATGACAAGAATAACACTTTAACTTAAGAAGATATAAGTTGATGAAGAAAAAGGTGGTAAAGACGCAAGTCACGGTTAGTCCAACCTCTTGCAAGATCCACATAAATGCAAACACCTACACACAATAGAATGAGGAAAAATGTTGGGGCTGCTTTGGGGCTTGCCATATTCAAACCCTTGTTTCGGTGTTCCCACCTCTATGGACAACCAAAATAGCCATGATAGAGAAATAATACGATAAAGAAATTATGGAAAGAAAACAATGCCACAAAATGCTAACAAAATTATGCTACATCAATCAAATAATGATGCTAAATAAAATGGATATCACCTCCCTAAAAAGATTCCCTCAAGCATTTGAGGGGAGATTGCAAGCTTGGAGATGCTACCATTTCCACAACAATGTGAGGAGAAAAACCAACAAAGTATTGGATTGGAGCTTTGACAATGTTGAACAATATGAAAATGAAGTGTGTAGCAGCAAGTGAAGTTCAAGAAACATGTAGAATTGTGAAGAAAATCAAATGAATGAAGAAAAAGATGTTTTTAGCATGAATAGAAGCCCAAAAGAGCCATTCGAGGTCAGTCAAGGGAGCAGGGGTGTTACTCTTTGTCACTAATGGAGAAGTGTAATGCCTCTATAGATTCTAGAGGTGGGAATCCTTCAAGGATGGTAGCATGCCACATAAACATTCATGCACCACACTAGTTTCCTTGACAAAAAATCCCCCACCGATACTATAGACAACTGCCAAATGGGTGGGAAGTGGATGGATGAGGTGGAAAAAAATCATAGGTTTTGATTTTTCTAAGGTAAGGGGGTGTAAATGGGGAATTTTCAAGGGGTACAAATTCACTCCATTACATCTTTCCCCTAGTTTAGAAAGCATATGTGCTACCAGATGCGAGGTGAAGTAGATCAAAATAGTTCAAAGAATGTATAATTGAATTGTCAAGGGAGTAGACTTTAATCTGACCCACCTGAAAGCATAGGAAGAGAAGATGGAACCATAGGTCCTCAAACCAAAGGAGAGTTGAAAAAACATGTGCCACAAATTTTCAAACCTATGGAAGGGTGGAAAAAGAGATCCTGTAGGATGTAAGTGCTTCACAAGTCCTTAGACTTGAAAAGGAGGTGCCCCTAGGTGCTTGGTCATGAAGGAAGCCAGATGTGAGAGGATCCATAGAGACTGATGGGGCCTTACAGGTACTTGATCCTGCAAGATCGATTGAAAAAAAACTTCATAGGTGCACCTACAAAGCAACATGTTAATCTGCATACAAAACATGTTAGATAACAAAAAATCCACACAAGAAAGCATGCAGAAAATCAACAATTAAAGGAAAGGATTTCAAAGGGGTCCCTTGGGAACCCTTCAAAACAAAAAGGGGTCCACTCAAGGGATGTTGAGTTTGAATGTGCTGAAATTTTTGAAAAGAGATAGAGTATTTGCCAATGATTCTAGCATTCAAGGAATCCTTCTGAAAGATTCATTTAATCAAGGAATTAAAAAGAAAAAAATCTCCCTTGCAAGGGAAAGTCTAGATTCTACCTTACAAATTTGTGATGAAAGAAAAATTCATCTAGGGATCCATGTTGAAGAATATGATTGTTGAAAAATATTTTTTAAAAAATAGAGATTTTCAAGAAGAGATTTATTGGCCATTGAATACACCTTTTGAAAATTGAAACAATATGATAGACCCCTTAGGATGCTGTGTTCCAAGCACAAAGGGACATGACATCCTAAGGAGAGAAAAGAAAGAATGAAAGTGATGTTGTGGCCCATGAAACATGATGAGATGTAACCATGGTAATATTGTCACACATGCGAGGGACAACACATGAGCACCACAACATTACAAAGCAAGAAAAGAGGAGAGAAAGATAAAAAGAAAGGAAAAATAATGATATAACAAACAAGAGATAGAAGGATCTGATATTTCACAATCAAAGCTACTCATAAATATAAATAGATATAATATAATAGTATATAAATGAATTGTCATCAACCCACTACTATATCAGACCAAGTGAAGAAAGTTACGTAAAAAAATGAAGATAAAAAAATTTGGTCAACATGGAAGGGAGGCCTAAATGCCCCCGAACCACAAATTTTTGTAGGAGGTTGCTCTGTTACACTTCTAGGGTTTTTCACCTAAAAGGAGAAAGGTATCCCACAAAAACTTGGCGGTTCACTGAAGAATAATGATAGTATGATTGAAATATGACTAAATGAAATGTGCTAAATGCAAAGAACTGATAAAAGGAATGATTTATTAATGCAAAACCTAAGAAATGTAAGTTGTTTGAAAACACATTGTGATATGCAAAAACACCTAAGAATGCAAGTAAACAATGAAAGAATTAAACAAGACTAGAGAGGTGCACCTAGAAATTGAAATGTGATGTGGAGAAGCTCTGGAATCCTACATATCTGAATGGAAAAGCTGAATGGGAACTTACGCCAAGTTGGGCGACTTAGTCCTATTTTAGGGAGATTCTGTTGGAACAGTTTTCTACCAAATGGGTACTTAGAAATGTAAAAATCAAATTTCAGGCCTGACAGTGGGACTAATTCACCATAGATGGTGACTTAGTCCACTTAGGAATCTTGGGAAATTTAGGATAGGAATCTGTAGCTTTCGGTCTGCACTTTCTTTCCTGACAGGTGTCTGGTTCAGATTTTGCAAAAAACAGGCTGAAAGAGGTCTCCAAGCTTCAATTAGGGATTTGTTGAATTTGTTGAATTTGATGGATTTTTGACTACTTTTTAACACCAAACTCTTTGAAAAATATACATTAAAGACCTGCAAACACACATGCAAAGAGGGGAAAAAGGGTTAAGGGTTAGAGTATAGGGGTTTGCCTTGGTCAAACCCCAATTTGGTAATCAAACCCTAGATAATGAAATGAAATAAAGAGAGAATGATGAATGAATAACATGCAATGTCACAAACTCACCAAACCCTTGATGTTGAAATCTGAAGATATGCAACAAGATGCTCCAATAAATGCTTGAAAGAGCTTAGAATGCTTGAGAATGATTAAGTAAATGAATAGGAAAGTATGAAATTGTAGGAGATTAAAAATGAGGGGAAACCCTTTATTTATACTTGATTTTCCAATATTTCCTAAAAGTAACATATCACAGGTCGACGTCAAGGTTAAGAGAATAAAATCTTGCTAGAATTTTGAAATTATTTTGATTTTTGTGCCTAGTGGGACTAAGTCACCCCAGGTGGCGACTTGGTCCCAAAAGGGAAATTTTACTAGGTGTCAAGAATTAAAGTGCATTTAATAAGGTTTAATGAGAATATTCTCAAAAAAACACTTAAGTATGGTCAAAAAGTGTATTAAGGGGTCATTTAAACATAAGAAAGGGTCAAATTAGTGATGACAAGTCTAGAAAAGTGTGAGAGTTTGTTACAACTCTTTACAACACTTTGAAATAAGACTTGGTAAGTGAGAATAAGGGGTTATTTAAGTGAATTATAATGAAAGGGTCCTAGAAAAGTGTGAAAGTGGATTACAACACTTCACAACACTTTTACAAGACATCCTAGAATTCTTAATGATTCACAAGGGTCCAAGACCTAATGTGAACATGTTGACCACATTACAACATTAAATCTAGGAAAAATAAATCCAAATTCCATGAGAGAGACTCAAGTGAGCATACAAATGTCCAACTATACATTTTTTGGTGACACATTAAGCCCCCACTTTAGTGAGAGGATGAACTTGCTTCAAACTCACACTAAAGTAGCCCAATATGCACATCAAGAGGGATCCAAATGCACTCATGCTAATAAGATGCGATAACAATAATCAATATGGATGATCAAGCCCCTAGGATCAAGATCCCATGGAAAACCAAACACAAACACAAGGGAACACACAAGAGAATGATATAAAAGAATGAAAGAGAGAAATTGAAAGGAAAGAAAGTTGGATCAAGCTTTGATCATTTTTCCAACCCATTGTGGATAAGATCTAGGTTGTTTGTTTAGAAAAATAAATGTATACTCACTTTGAGGTGACGAAACTCATGGCTGTCTGCCAGGTGAGAAGGCCTAAAAGGTGAGAAACATACACTCATGGCTGGTATGCACTCATACACACATAGGTGGCTATGGGGAAAATTCATGCCTCAGAATGGGCTTCCTGCTCAACCATACCAAAGTTATACATCCTAATAAATTTAATAAGGAACCACAAAAGAAAATGAAATTTTGAGCTTCACAAGACAAGCAAAACTTTGTATGCTTGGAAATCATGGACAAACGCGATGGAACTACAGGCATGCAAGCTATGTTATGCAAGGTGGCCATATAACAAAAGCAAAATTAAAAATGAAAAAGGAACGTTCAAAGGAGTCTTGTTTAGTTCATGCGAGGTATTTAACTTAGGGAACATTGTGCCTAATGTTTCCAAGAGAGGACCAATCAAAGAATAAAAAAATCACAACTTAGGGGATGCGGTGCATCGCATCAAGCCACTGAGAGGAATGTAATATGCTAAGATAGATCACACTCATGAAGGACACTTCACACAATGCCATCCACAAAGTGACAAAATTCATTGTATAAAGTAACAAGGCTGCACTAAGAACCAAGAAAAAGGAAAAATGAAAATGAATAATGCCAATATTTTCCCCAAATTTAAAGGAATTGATATGCACCGTACTATGAGAAATTACTTTAAAGTAGAAAATGAAAAATGCAAACAAGAAGAAAGACATGAGAGCCAACTTGGAAAGCCCCTATGCCAAGTCATACGTTTCCGAGTAAGGCTACACCATGTGAAGGAAAAGAAAAGGATAAGGAAGGTAAAGGGTTGGCCCCAAAATGAAAACACCAAACACATAAGGGATCTATGGATTTGGGGTCAATATGTTTGTTGCTGCAATGTTTTGTAAAGAGCTCAAAACTATCATCATTCCCTGAATACATCTAGAACTAGAAGAATGACACAAAGAGAGTGAAAACAAAGAAAACAAAAAGATCCATTTGGGTCAACATGTAAGAGACATAGGATGTCTTGATGCTTTGCATCATCCCTAAAGGGAAAACACAAGCAAAAAGAAAAGGAAAAGGCGAAAGAAAAAGGAAAAGATTTTGGGTCAACATGAGAGAGAAATTTCTGTCTCAATGCCTTGCGTCTTCCCCAAAAGGAAAACATAAGAAAAGGAAAAGGAAAAGAAAAAGAAACATGTCCTTTTGGGTCAAAATGAAAGAGACATTACTATCTCAATGCCTTACATCATCCCCAAAAGGAAAAAACAAGAAAAGAAAAAGGCAAAGAAAAGGAATAGGGTCCTTTTGGGTAAACATGAAAGAGACATTGCTGTCGCAATGCCTTGCATCACCCCAAAAGGAAAACACAAGAAAAGGAAAAAGGAAAAAAAAAGAAAAAGGGGCCTTTTTGGTCAACATGAAAGAGACATTGCTGTCTCAATGCCTTGTGTCATCCCCAAAAGGAAAACACAAGAAAAGGAAAAGGAAAAGAAAAGGGAAAGGGGCCTTTTGGGTCAACATGAAAGAGACATTGCGGTCTCAATGCCTTGCGTCATCCCCAAAAGGAAAAAGCGATGTACACCATATATAAGAATGAAAGTACAAATAGAAGAATTTCACAAAGAGAGAAGAACATCAAACGTCATGTTAAAGAGGAACACGATATAGACATGCACACACAAAAGAAAAGGAAAAAGAAAGTGTAAAAGACTAGTAAGGAAAATGCAAGTCAACCGTCGAGCAAGTCATCCACCTCTCAGTCATTTTCATGATGTACTGAGGGCGGACAACTAGCCAAAGGGACAAGTGAAAGTGAAAAACTAGGGGAAGTACCAGGTTCTAAACTTGTTGTAGGAGATTTGTCATTTAAACTAATGGAAGAGGAAAATAATGTATTTAGATCATTATGCACCTCTTCGTCTATCTTAGTGATCTCATCATCATCATCTAGAGTAATCACAATAGGAGGATGAATGATAGTGTCCAATGAAGGGTGTATCACGGTTTTTGGTTGTTGTATGGGATCATTTTGTTGTGATTGGGGAGGAGGGTCATCATGCATTGCTTCTATTTGTAGACACCTAAAAATGACCTAGGCTTGCAAGCTTCATTTTTACCACTTTTCGTCCTAGCATAATTATGACACTTTAATTATGTTCCTAACCCATCTTCAACTATTAATTAAATAATTCAGGGTCTTCTATTCTTCCTGATTATTAAATAAATAAATCATATTTATTTAATGTGTCACTAATTATCTAAAGTCAACTCATAATTAAATAAAGTTCTCATTTTATTTAATTAATTTTTGTCATTAATGTCCCCCTGATTATCAAATAAATATATTTTAATATATTTATTCAATATGTCACTAATTCCTAAATCCTCTCTTTTAATTAAATAGATTTGATAATTTATTTAATTAATTAACCACTTCTTCTAAATTAAATAATTATTTTTAATTATTTAATTGTCGTATGTGACACTTCTTTATTTTTAAATAAAGCAATTTATTTAAAAATATCTCACATAGTTAACTGATTCTTCTTTTAGTAATTAATTTCAAAAATCAATTCCTCCTTATCTCACAAAATCCAAATTTTGAATTAATTTAATTCAAAATGGAAATATTCTTCTTCAAATCAAGTAATTTCTAAAATTACTGATTTTCTAAAATCCCATCTTCTTGTCTTTTGATTTTTGCTAATTCCATCTCAACTGTCACATTTATCTTTGATTTAATTTATTTAATTAAATCTTATTCACACATTTGGGAATTTTTCCCTAACCCTAATTGAGAGTTGCCATTTCGAATCTTAACCATTGATTCTAGGGCATTTCTCAATCTCTCAATCTCATCCGTCCGTTCAAAATGGCATTTTCTATAAAATGCCATTTTCCTCTCATTTTCACATTAGACAATATTTTAGACATTAGATGCATAGAGATTCTATAGACATTGCAGCATTTGTCATCTTACTTCATTTAGTCTTGGCATATTTAGGCATAGGCATTTCAATTATATTGCCATAGGCATTAGGCATTTAGACTTTGATCAAATCCTTCAAAGCTTGGTGTCGGACTTAGACTTGTATTTTTAGATTGCTCACATGCTCGATCTGAGGGCAACATGTCAACCAACAAGCTAGAAGGTGTTACAAAAGTGAAGCATGGAAGTCTCAATGGTTTTTAGGTATAATCATTCTTTGTTCTTCCTTTGTGTTTTGTAATTACTTTGGGTTTATTGTCATTTATGATTTATATGCTTTATTGATTGAATCTAACCCTCAAAATAAATCCATTGATACACTATCAAGTGTGGATTTTGATTTTCTTTGTTTTCTTCATTTTGTAACTTGTGAGCAAGGGCATGACATCTACGCCTATGCTCCCTATCTCCTCTATTTATTTTGGTTTTATTGTCAAGTTGTGCTTGTGAGTAATGGTTTCTTTTGTTCTCTCCACAAGCAAGATCTATGAGTATCCCATTACTGGGCTTATCATAAATATGGATGGCTATGTAAAGAGGACCATCAGGAAGATTCAAAAGGATATCCTTAGAAGAGAAATTAATATCAAGAGATTTATTAGGTTGGCCCTTATGAGGGATAACGTCTATCGTACCTACCATTTCATTTAGAGGATTAATATTAATGATATGTGGAATAGGATCAGGATGTTCAATAGCTATATGAACATTCATCACATCATTGTTTTGAGTTTCACTAGCTTTGACAAATGACACATTATGTTTGGGCATTGGATCGGTGAAAATTTGCAAATTTTGATTTGGTGGGGAAATAGACTTATTGCCTTGAACATTAATATTTGAAACGGATAGATGACCGAAATCAATGAGGTCTTGCACAAGGTATTTAAGACGCTTACAAATTTTTGTGTCATGTCCATTTTGTCGATGATAATGAAAATAAGCATTGGGTTTAAAGGTTGGAGGTAAAGGCTTAGTAGGATCCAATGGTTTAAAAGTAGGTAAAGTAATCATATGTTGCTGCAAAAGTTGGGACATTGTGTTATGAAGAGTGTCTGGTAAAGGTGTAAACTATCATTTTGGATCTCCATAACTATAAGGTATCATGGATTTAATAGCTGCTACTTGGTTGTTGATGGGTTGAGTTGGTTGTTGTGGGGGATTGAACTCGAAAAATCCTTTATTTTGTTTTCTAAAGGGTTGTGAGTTGTTTGAAGTGCCATGTTTAGACTTTTTAGCTCTATTAGAAGTGGACTTTGGATCACGACTACTAACCAAATTGTGATAGTCACAAAGGGTGGTACACAAGTGGATAAAGTAGGGAAATTTCATCATTGTGAGTTTATCCTGAAGTTGAGTTTGAATGTTTTCAATAAACATATTTTGAAGATGCGGATCAAGAATCTTGACATCAATTTGAGAGTAAAGTAATTGATATCGTGAGATAAAATTAATTATCTTTTCTTCTTCATGTTTTTTCATCTCATCAAATCAGCCAAGGTTTTCTTTGGAGTCATATGCACTTGAAAATGATTTATAAATGCATCAACTAGTTCATTGAATGAATGAATTGAATTGTTTGGTAAGGATGAAAACCACTCTACGGTAGTGTCTTTTAAAGTCCTAGGAAATTTTTTGGCTAATAGTTTATCATTAAGGACAAGGTCACTACATAAGGTGGTGTAAGAATTAACGTGATTAGAAGGATCGCCCTTACTTTCATACTTCTCAAATCTAGGCATCTCTATTCTTTGTGGCATCGGTGTTCATATGATTTCCAAAGATAGTGGGCTGCTTCAGACATAATAGGTGGGTGGTCTATTTTGGTTTTGGTTGATGGTGGATATTTTTTTGCATGGAGGAGACAGTTTGTAAAATTTGTGTTATGAGAGGGTCAGTGTAAGTGGTATGAGGTGGAAGGGAAAGTGTTGATGGAGTGTATGTAGTTGTAGGGCAAGTGAATGGAATGCTTATAGATGGTATCGTGGGAGAGGAGAGAACATGTGATACCACATAAGAATTAGGAATGCTAGCATGAATAGTCGAGGAAAGTATCACATTACTAATAGATTGCATGATTGTTGCAACTTGGGGAGTGGTGTAGGTAGGTATGGATGCTATGGTTGAAGGAGGAGGAGTGGTAGGTCCTCCTTGACTAACCATAGTGTTTGTTGATTGGTATGTAATAGAGGTGGAAAGAGCATGTTTGTGGTATATCTCAGCAGTTTGTTTCATAAAATTTAGGCCTTCGTCACTTTCAATCAGGTGATGGATATTTTCTATAGTAGGAATTGAAGTGGTTGAAATGTTTTCAAGAAAAAAGTTATGTTGAATATGTGTTAAGTCCTCATGAATGTTAATGAATTTGTCTTGTGGAATGTGATCATTTTGTGTCAACTTGCATGTTATTGGAAGGAAAATCATTACTAAAGTTAGGGTCCATGCCTAGTGTACTAGTTGCAATACTAGGAGTGGAAGTGTTAGACAATCCAAAATCCACAAGTGTATTATCATGGGATAACATGAGTGTTGAGCTTCTTCTCACTAAGGTATTAGCAATAGGACACCAAACAATCATGCAAAGGTTTCTAATTGAAATGAAATGAAACTAAGAGCAATAAAATGCTAATAAATACAATTCTGGAAACTGTAACAACAATGCAATAACATAAAACAGAAATGCTAAAAATGCTTAGAAAAAGCCAGAAAGTATAGTGCAAAATGTGCAAGAGGATTAAGTCACCCAGTGTGGCGAATTAGTCCCAGTGATGATTTTTTTGAGCTTTTTCAGAATTTGTAAATGCAATTTGATGTTTTTCAGATTTTTAGATGTAGCTACAGTATGAAAATGTAGATTTTTTTTTGTTTTCTAATGAAATAAAATGCGAAAATGCAAGCTATATGAGCTTTTCACTAATGCAATTTTTAAAACCCTAGGATGAAAATTAAACAATGTAATGTACCTAGGATGCAAATGCACTTGAAATTAGAAATAAAATGTTCAAAAGTTGGGTTCACCAAAATGAACTGCAAATTTTTGTAGGAGTTTGCTCTCTTACACTTCTAGGGTTTTTCACCTAAAAGGAGAAAGGTATCCCACAAAAAATTGGAGGTTCACTCAAGAATAATGCTAGTGTGATTGAAATATGACTAAATGCAATGTCCAAAATGCAAATAATTGATAAAAGGAATGATTTAATGCAAAACCTAAGAAATGTAAGTTGTTTGAAAACACATTGTGATATGAAAAACACCTAAGAATGCAAGTAAACAATGAAAGAATTAAACAAGACTAGAGAGGTGCACCAGGAAGCTAAAATGTGATATAGAGAGGCTTTGGAATCCTATAAATTTAACTGGAAAAGCTAACTGGGACACTTATGCCAAGTTGGGTGACTTAGTCCTGTTTCGTGGAAATTCTATCAGAACAAGTTTTCGCCAAATGGGTACTCAAAAATGTAAAAATATACTTTTAGGCCTAGCAATGGGACTAATTTTCCATAGATGGTGACTAAGTCTACTTGGGAATCTTGGGAAATTTGGGATAGGAATGTGTAGCTTTCAGTCTACACTTCCCTGTTGGCAAAACAAGGACATACAACTACGAGGGGGGTGAATTAGTTGTCACAAAATACTTAAATCTTTTCAAACTTTATTTAACTCAATCTCAGATCTGATGAATAAAAAATAAAACATAAACATACAACACACCAGAAACACAAAGAACACCAAGATTTTTTATGTGGAAACCCTGTTAGGGGAAAAACCACGATGGAGGTTAGTCCACAATATTATACCCTGTTAAAAGTATAATGGGAAATAATGGGAATGCACATGCATTCAGGCACATTTCCTAGAGCTCATTGCTCAAATACAAAAGAGGACTCATTGTCCAAAGAAAATTTTGGATTAAAACCATCCAAATTGTGAACTGAGAAAATAGCTTCTATACAAGCCTGATTACAGTTCTAGTTAACCACATAAAAACCTTCTTCACTTTTTACTCAAACTTCTTCACACTTCACTTAGTCTTCTTCATGCTTTGCTTTGCAATCAAATGATATTCAAACATACACACATATGATCACATGGAGCACACTTTACACTGATGAAACAATCACTCTTATATATCCACAACATGAGATTACATCAAAAACTTAGTCGACCAGAGATATAAAACATATTTTCAATGTTGGCCTAAATTTACAAATAAATTTTCAATGCGAATCCACCAAGGTCGGCCACAGCATAGTGGAGACACAAATTAACAACTCCAACCCAAAAATACTTCAATTAATTTCACCTCGAAGATCCACCACACGTTACACCCATCACATCAACCAAGAACATGAAAAACTAAACATATAGAGAAAAATATTTGACCACAAGCACATCGATCAATGTGGACGTACCACAAAGATAGAGCATGATATATAAACATCCAAGAGAACCAAGAAAAAAGGGAGAAACATCCACAACAACTAGAATTACTTGAATTATACCAACTTTAATCAAGAACATTGACATAGACCACAAAAACATTGTCAGAACATAGATCTTCATAATTTTGAACAAATCTTCATATGGACCTCTAAAAATTCCAGAGGATGGACTAGATACACTAAAAAATAAACCATTTAGTCCACAACAATTGATCTTCAACATAAAAAACAAGACATCTTCATGACCTTCACAGTACCACTGGGAACTTGCAATACTTTCTTTTACAATTTTCTCAATATCCTCGACATATACAACCTTCAATACATCAATTGCTAATAGTGTTGACATCAATGACAACCACATATCATCCACACAACCACAACATCCAACAATCTCCCCCTTTGGCATTGATGGAAAAACATGATGTGAAAAAAACCATCAACCTAACTCTTAATCAACACTTACGCCTCCTTAGATTCCGACTCTTCTTCCTTGAATTATTTTGCAAGATATCCCTCGAAGACTCTTCACTCCAAATAAGCATAATTTTTTCACATTACTCTTCTCCCCCTTTGACATTAATGGAAAAGATAAACATTATCTTTCCACATGCAAGCTCTGAACCACATATCTGCACATCTGACTACTCCCCCTAAGTAGTTGCCACAAAAAACATCAATCTGGATCAGAATATGATCATGAAATGTATGAATTGATGCAAGTTAATGCATCCTAGTTCACATCAGGAGGGGTAATTACCCCTAGCATCCCTCTGAGATACTCAAAAGTATCCTTCGACAATGACTTAGTGAAAATATCTGCAATCTATTCTTTGGCAAGCACATACTCTAGTCTAACTTCTTTTTCACTCACTTTCTCCCTCATAAAGTGAAACTTGATTGATATATGTTTGGTCTTAGAGTGTAGCACTGGATTCTTTGATATGTTAATTGCACTTGAGTTATCACAATATATGGCTATAGGTTCATCATATACTACTCTGATTTCTTTCAACATCTGTTTCATCCACATCACTTTAGTACAATTATTTGCAACATTAATATACTTTGCTTCAACAGTAGATAGAGAAATGGAATTCTACTTTTTTCTCAACCAAGACACCAGCTTCTTCCCTAGGAAGAAAGCACCACCACTAGTACTCTTTCTATCATCTACATCTCCTGCCCAATCTGTATCAGTATATGCATTTAAAGTAAGATCATCATCCTTAGGGTACCAAAGTCCAAAATCAATTGTTCCTTTCAGATACTTGAAGATTGTCTTAACAACAGTCACATGAGATTCTTTTGGATCAGCCTAAAATCTAGCAACCATACATACAACATTCATAATGTTTGGTATACTCTAAGTTAAGTAGAGCAATACACCAATAATTGATCTGTATATTGTTTGATTTTCCTTAGGATAATCATCATTCTATGTCAACTTACATCCGATTACCATGGGAGTACCAACATGCTTTGAATCATCCATGCCAAAATTCTTCAGTAGTTCTCTCACATATTTGGGTTGAGATATGAAGGTCCCCTTGTCTAACTAAGTAACTTGCAATCCCAGAAAGAACTTCATTTCTCCAATCATAATCATCTCAAATTCACTCTTCATTTCATCAACAAACCTCATACATAGATTATCATCTCCTCCAAAAATAATGTCATCAATAAAGCATTCAATAATTAATTCTTTATCATGATCCAATTTGAAGTATAAGTTGCTGTTAGCAATACCTTTATTGAATCCAAGCTTCAGTAAATATTTGTCTAATCTAGCATACTAGGCTCTGGGGGCTTGCTTGAGTCCATACAAAGCTTTCTTCAATCTAAAAACCATGTCTTCCTTATTAGTCAGTTGAAATCCATCAGGTTGTTTAATATATATTTCTTCTTCTAGCTCACCATTCAAAAAAGCTGGCTTCACATCCATTTGATAGACTTTATAGTTTTTGTATGCAACATAAGCAAGAAATAATCTAACAATTTCAATTCTGGCAACAAGGGAAAAGGTTTATTCAAAATCACTACCTTCCATTTGTGAATACCCTTTACATACCAATCTTGCTTTATTCTGGACCACTTCACCTTGTTCATTTAGGTTATTCCAAAAGACCCATTTATTACCAATTACATTTTTATCTTTTGGTCTGGGAACTAGTATCCATGTATCATTCTTTTCAATCTACATTAGTTCTTCTTTCATAGCTTCCATCCAGTGTTCATCATTACATGCTTCTTTGACATCTTTAGGTTCAATCTTAGAAATCAAGCAATACTCTTCTGCAATCTTCCTTCTAGTTTGCACTCCTTTATTCTTATCTCCTATAATTTGATTTTTAGAATGATTTAGCTTTACATACCTCAGAGTTTTAGGATTTTATCGAACTTCTTATTCTTCTGTTCTTTCTTCTGCACTTACACTTGTCTCTGCTTCCTGACTATCTTGATTTACTAGAGCAAATTGAAGTTGTCTTACCGGAACATATGGCACAATTTGAAGTTGATTTTGTGTCTGAACATTCTTCCCTTTGTTTGTATTATCTTCATTTGAACCATAATATCTAGATGATTTAGTAGAATCCTCATCAACTCTGACATTTTCACTCTCAACTATTTTCCTTAGTCTTCTGTTATAGCACCAGTAAGCCTTTCTTTTAATAGAGTAACCTAGAAAGAGTCCTTCATCACTTCTTGCATCAAACTTGCCTATATCATCATCTCTCTTGATGTAGCATTTGCTTCCAAAGATCTTGAAATATTGAACAATAGGCTTGTAACCAATCCATAATTCAAAAGGAGTCTTAACAGAATTACCATTTAAATTTACTCAGTTCAAAGTGTACACAAAAGTGCTTACTACTTCACTCTAGTAGATGTGATGCATATTTCCTTCAATCATCATTGTTCTAGTAGTTCCAAAAATTGTTTTGTTCTTCCTCTTTGCAACGCCATTTTGTTGAGGGGTTCAGAGAGTAGATAAATCTCTTCTGATTCCATGCTCTTCACAAAAAGAATTAAACTCCCTGGAGGTGAACTCACCAGCTCTGTCTAACCTTAGGCATTTGATTTTTAGACCTTTCTCATTTTCTGCCATAGCTTTGAAACTTTTTAACTTTTCTAATGCTACACATTTTTCTCTTAAGAAAGCAACCCATATAATTCTAGAATAATAATGAATAAGCAACATAAAGTACGTTTCACCATGGAGACTTTTGACTTTGGAGGGACCACATAAATCAGTATGTACTAGGTCCAACAATCTATTTGAGTTATGTTGTTTACTCTGGAAGGAAACTCTAGTTTGTTTTCCCATTTGACACTCTTTGCAAATTGTGCTAGAAAGCTTCACTAGCTTAGGTAGATCTTTTATTGCTTGAGTGGAACTTATTTTGACAATGTTATCAAAATTCACATGACACAACCTTCTATGTGATAACCAAATTTTATCTACCTGAGCAATTAAACAACTTTCAGTAGCAACATTCAGGTGAAAAATATTACCTTTTGTCTATTTACCTAAGACAATTACATTTCCAAAGCTTCCATTTATCCTACATATTCCATCTTTGAATTGAAGATCATAACCTTTATCTACCATCTATCAAACACTCAATAGGTTGTGCTTCAAGCCTTCAACATAAAGAACATCATTAGTGTTATGCTTACCACCAAGACAAATAGATCCTCAGCCAGGAATCACACAAGCAATGTTATCTCCAAATATTACAACCCCATCATCATACTTCTCTAGACTTTCAAATTTGTTTTTGTCACCAGTCATATGATGTGAGCATCCACTGTCAATGACCCACTCATCCTTTTCTTCAATTTGGGCTACAAGAGATTTCTCAACTTTAGCAAATTTAGTAGCCATAGGACTATTTTCCTTGATAGCAATGAAAACTCAATCATCTTCATTTCCATTATCTTTATTAGACTCATCATCAGTCACACCTTCTTCAGCAAAATAGCATTTCTCTTGGAATCTAGATTTGTAAGGCTTAGATCTAGGAACTCTTTTAGGACAACTTGATGCAAAATGACCTATTTTACTGCAAGAAAAACATTTGATAAACAACTTTCCTTTATACTTATTGTTGAGGTGCCAAATTGACCCAGAACATGTAGGTAAGATAAAAGTAAAAATATCTCACCTCTCTTGAAAGAGACAATTAGTAATTAAACTAATCACCTCCCAAGGTCTTTGATGTTGGTTCACAACGTTGCTATTTAACGAAGTGGTTAATATGGCTGTAATGTTCAAGGGGCCTGCTGCTTTTGAGCTTCTGGATTGTTGCAAGATCAAACATCTATCTAAACCTACTTTAACCGGTGGTTTTAAAGAAATAGAAAAAGATAGATCAAGGTTTTCAAACTAAAAAGAATGTTGATTCATTCAACTAATCAAACTTGTTGCCTTCCAAGGAATTCCTAAACTAGAACTGCAGAATAAAATTAACCTATAATTGATACAAAGTTTCATTCATTCATAGTGCAAAATTTAACAGTAGATTACAAATCATCATTCAAACAAAACATAAGATAAAGTTTCATTCCTTGAAAGCTTTTCAAATCAAATGATTAACCCAAAATGAATACCATTCTAGAGCATAATATAAAGTAGGTTTAAATTTGGCTGCTCCTACTGTCAATGAAACAGATAAGCAACACTTACAAATCTAGAAAGATCACCAGTGTATAGAAGCCCATGTCTTCAAATTATCTCCATCTATGCTAAGAAAATAAGGAAGATACATCACCTCCTCCTCCTGCTAAACTGCAAAAAAAAATGTCTAACTTACTTCGAAACCCTAACTTGCTCTTTCTTTTTTTTACCCACCAAAAGATAGCAACAATTCGAGTCTTTTTGTATTACAACGACTGCTCAAAAAGAAATAACTTCTAACTCCTACTCTATTTCTGCTCTACTGCTAAATTCGCTCTAACATTTGATTTCTCCAACCCCCTTTACAAATGAGGCGAAATGCCATATTTATAAAATGCATTAGATGCATTGGCCCAGTTTAGGGTTTATAATAAGTCAGTCACAGAACAAGTCGGCCCTAGAAGAGTTCGAAACAAAGTCAAACATGCATTAAATGCAAGGGCACCAACCAGATCGGCCTAGGATCTACCACATAACTTAGACCAAAACACGTGAAGAAGAGGAAAAATGAAACGATGAGGAAGCATGACTTTCGATGCAGCTTTGCATTAACTGCTTCCCCCACGTTTCCCATACCTTGTTCCATTATGGCCTTCATCACCAAGAACGTCCTCTATAAGCTGTCCACAATTGGCATAGGTGAAACCCCAATTCACCATTCAATAGCATTAATATCATTCTTCAGTTGCCCCATCGTATTGTCCCGGTCTCTCTCGTTTGATTGATATTCATTAATGACTGCACTGTAGGTCGCTGCATCATCCAAATAGTGCCCAACTACTATATCCCATGATAACCTTAGTCCTTTGTAGTAGGGTGTTCATATTCAGGTCTAAAACCTCAAACCAGACTGATGTCATCTTGCCCTCAGGAATCCTACCCTTTACGTACAACTTCATTCTTTCTTCTGCTTTAGAGATGGATGATCGCTCTGTGTTCTTCTTAGCCTTTTCAGCCACTGCCTTGCTAGACTTAGCCTACATCTATCAAACACCAATGTGAGAATCCAAATGTTGACAACATTTCATCAAAGTGTTAGCTCAAAATCATAATAAAACCATTAAATTAGCCATTAAGCATCAACATTGAGAAGTTCAGGATTTCGAGCTAACCAGGGAAAACCAGCCTGGGAAGAATTTTGGAAAATTTTGAACTAGGCAGATTCTCCCGATGAGGCACCAATATCAACAATAGATCATTAAAATGAATAAAAGCAACATACAATAGTGAAATTCATCAAGCTAAAGCAAGATATGTTTAAGCATTCATCATTAGATTCATCAATTTTATCCAATTTCTTAAATTCCACAAAGCATAGCAGAGAATTCAAAAAAATCTGGCCAGACTAGAATTTTGCAGATGACTCAGAACTCCGCACTTCGGAAAACTAAAGGAAACCAGGGAAATCTGGCCAAAACGGAGAATCCCAAAGTTAGGAAAAAACCCAAAGATCGGCGTGACCTTTGGTCAGTCAGAATGATCTCGCGGCGATGGTAGATGTCTCGCCGATGGAGCCATTCCAGATGCACATTGCTGTGACTCCTGCCGATGAAATGTTTGGAAGTCATCGGTGAGACGAGTGAGTTCGAAGTGATCCCTGCCGATAGCATTTGTCTTGCCAATAGAATGTTTGATCAGACACTATGGCATCGAGGAGATACAATTTAGTGTCTCATCGACGTGTGATACAGTTGAATGTTTAGACCAAATGAACTAGGGAAAAGCACCAGATAAGCATTGAGAATCCTTGAAGCCCAAACACAACCCATGAATAGATCAAATTCAACCATAAATGTAATGAGCTGCTAACTTGGATGCCCTAGCAACCAAATCAACTTGAAACACCAGAAATCCACGCACCAGCAAGCAAATCAAGAAATTTAAGCTTCAACTCATGCAATCCCAGATGTAAGAACAAATGCACAAAAAAGATGAGAGTAAGTGATCCCAAATCCCTTCAAATTCAACCTCAAAAATCTTATGCATGTGCACTAATGGTGCAGACAAGACGAAATGGAGAAATTTGGGAACCCAACGGTGAAACGAAATCTAGAAAAATCTGGACCAGGCAGAATTCTGTGGAGTCCAGAAATCTCTGAACTACAGTGCAAAAATAGACCGAGCCGGACTCATAACACAATCCGGGAAAATCCGGATGAGGCGGAAAATCTTGAACTGGCTCAAAAACCTGAACAATAGAAAAAATCAGAGTTTGAAAGAAATTCGGGAAAATCCGAATGGACTGGAAAATCCTGAACCAAGGTAAAAACCTGAACTATGCCCAAAACATAAGATTTTCAATATGCAACTTGGGAAAAACACTTGGGCAAGCAAGATAAACATATTAAGCACATGCCAAGGAAAAGCAAAACCTCAAAATCGAAGGGGGGGGGAAAAACACAAAGAGCGAAAGCAAAACAGGGTCCAATTTTAATCAAATTTAAAATGGGGTGGTTATGCAAGGCATAACACTTACCTTGTCCTGTACCTTCTCTCTTTACAATCAGTGCTTCCAACTCTTCTAATTCTCTTTCTTCATCTTCAAGCTGTTTCATTTCTTCCTCATACTTGAATTTCTTTCTAGAACTTTCTCCTAGATCATATGTTTGCTTGTTTCTTCTGGATACAGTAGCATTGAATGTAGTTTCAGTCTTAGGAACAAAATCACCAATTTCACTCAACTCAAAGGTAGCAAGTTTACCAATCAAGTTGTCCCTTGTCACATTCGTTAATGATATGGTTTTCTTCAATAACATGAGCCTTAGATTTGTAGGAGGGAGGTAATGATCTGAGCACTTTAGCCACAATTTCTTCCTCATCCAGGGTATTTCTAGCACATCTAATACCCATCACTAGTTCATTTACTCTTTGCATAAAAGAAGAAATATTTTCATCTTCACCCATCGTTAGATTTTCATACTTGCCTTTCAAACTCTGTAGCTTAGCCATATTCACATGTACATCTCCTTCATACAAAGTTTCCATCTTCGTCCACATCTCATGAGTTGTCTTCAGACCTAACACATTTTTCATTTCTAAATTTGTTAAATCACTCAGCAAAGCTTCCATAGCCCTGACATTATTCTCAGTCTCTTTAATCTCATCAGCAATGGAAGGACCATTATGAGGAATAACATATTGATTCTTTGTAATTTTCTAGAAGGGTTCACCAATACACTTCAAATGACACTCCATCCGAGCTTTCCACAATGAGTAGTTTGTTCCATCGAATCTAGGACTGTCCTTCTTGTATGATGTCATCTCGGATCACCTCAAGCTTTTAAACTTCTTCAGAGGAACCTGCTCTGATACCAATTGTTGGAAAAATAAGGGCAGCCAATTGAGAGGGGGGGTGAATCTGTTGTCACAAAATACTTAAATCTTTTCAAACTTTATTTAACTCAATCTCATATCTGATGAATAAAAAATAAACCATAAACATACAACACCTCAGAAACAAAGATAACACCAATATTTTTTATGTGGAAACCCTGTTAGGGGAAAAACCACGGTGGAGATTAGTCCACAATATTATACCCTGTTAAAAGTATAATGAGAAATAATGGGAATGCACATGCATTCAGGCACACTTCCTAGAGCTCACTGCTCAAATACAAAAGAGGACTCACTATCTAAAGAAATTTTTGGATTAAAACCATCCAAATTGTGAACTGAGAAAATAGCTTCTATACAAGCCTGATTACAGTTCCAGTTAAGCATAGAAAAACCTTCTTCACTTTTTGCTCAAACTTCTTCACACTTCGCTCAATCTTCTTCACGCTCTGCTCTGCAATTGAATGATATTTAGACATACACACATAGGATCACACTGAGCACACTTTACACTAATGAAACAATCACTCTTATATATCCACAACATGAGATTACATCAATAACTTAGTCGGCCAGAGATATAAAACATATTTTCAATGTTAGCCCAAATTTACAAATAAATTTTTAATGCGAATCCACCAAGGTCAGCCACAGCATAGTGGAGACCCAAATTAACAACTCCAACCCAAAAAGACTTCAATTAATTTCACCTCAAAGATCCATCACACGTTACACCCATCATGTCGGCTAAGAACATGAAAAACTGAACATACAGAGAAAAATATTTGACCACTAGCACATCGATCAATGTGGATGTACAACAAAGATAGAGCATGATCTAGAAACATCCAAGAACACCAAGAAACAATAGAGAAACATCCACAACAACTAGAATTACTAGAATTATACCAACTTTAATCAAGAACATTGACATAGACCACATAAACACTGTCAGAACACATATCTTCATAATTTTGAACAAATATTCATGCAGACCTTTGAAAATTTCAGAGGATGGAATAGATACACTCAACAATAAACCCTGTAGTCCACAACAATTGATCTTCAACATAAAAAATAAGACACCTTCATGACCTTCACAATACCATTGGGAACCTACAATACTTTCTTTTACAAATTTCTTAATATCCTTGACATATACAACCTTCAATACATCAAATGCTAATAGTGTTGACATCAATGACAACTACATATCAGCCACACAACTGCAACATCCAACATTCCCTTCCTGACAGGTGTTCGGTTTAGATTTTGTAGAAAACGGGCTGAAAAAGACCTCTAAGCTTCAATTAGGGATTTGTTCACTTTGATGGATTGTTGACCACATTTTAACACCAAAATATTTGACAAATCTATATACAAGACTTATAAACACATATGCAAAGAAGGGAAAAAGGGTTAAGGGTTAGAATATAGGGGTTTTCCTTGGTCAAACCCCAATTTGGTAATCAAACCCTAGATAATGAAATGAAAGAAAGAGAGAATGATGAATGAATAACATGCAATGCCACAAACTCACCAAACCCTTGATGTTGAAATATGAAGATATGCAACAAGATGCTCCAATGGATGCTTGAAAGTGCTTAGAATGCTTGGAATGCTTGAGAATGATTAAGTAAATGAATAGGGAAGTATGAAATTGTAGGAGATTTAAAATGAGGGGAAAACCCTTTATTTATACTTGATTTTCCAATATTTCCTGAAAATAACACATCACAGGCCCTCCTCAAGGTTAAGAGAATAAAATCCAACTAGAATTTTGAAATTATTTTGATTTTTGTGCCCAGTGGGACTAGGCTGCCCCAAGTGGTGACTTGGTCCCACCAGGGCAATTTTATTGGGTGTCAGGAATTAAAGTGCATTTAATAAGGTTTAATGAGAATATTCTCAAAAAACACTTAAGTATGTCTAGAAAGTGTATTGAGGGGTCATTTAAACATAAGAAAGGGTCAAATTAGTGACGAAAAATCTAGAAAAGTGTGAGAGTTTATTACAACTCTTTACAACACTTTGAAATAAGACTTGGTAAGTGAGAAAAAGGGCTTATTTATGTGAATTATAATGAAGGGGTCCTAGAAAAGTGTGAAAGTGGATTACAACACTTCACAACAATTTTACAAGACATCCTAGAATTCTTAATGATTCTCAAGGGTCCAAGACCTAATGTGAACATGTTGACCACATTAAAACATTAAATCTAGGAAAAATAAAGCCAAAGTCCATGAGAGAGACTCAAGTGAGCATAAAAATGTCCAACTATATATTTTTTGGTGACACAACCCCCAAAAATTTGCATCGTCCCTAATTGTTGAAATTTAAAGCACAAAAAATAGAAGAATGATGTGACAAATATAAGATGTTTTATGATACAAAAAATATCCTGCATCCAAGAAACTACAAGGGTGACAAGGGTCCTCTAGTAACACATAAAACAAGCATGGGGGAACAAAATACACACAAACATAATTCTAATCTACAAATAAAGAAGAGGCTCCCCCTAGTCCTCATCAAGCAAGAGGTCATCATTCTGCCAATATAGGTCATTGTAAGGGGAGGGAAGATGAGCCTGCAAGGGTGGGATAACAAGGGGGTACCCTTTGACTCTCTTACAACAAGATCCAAGGAAGAGGGACCCTCGAGGTCCTCTTCACTCAGTTCTTGTGAGGTGAACATCAACGATCTTGCAAAGATCACTAATAAAGCCCATACATTGTCTACAGAGTTGAACATGCACTTTACAAGAGTGCCGTGTGTCAAATGAGTGGGCAATGGAGGAGGCACCTGAGATCCATTATTGAGCTCATTGAAGGACTCAGGAGTAGTGAAAAACTTCAAGGATGCCGAGGTTTCCTCTGTCACTAGGACGACACAAGCCAACACATAACCAACCTTTGAAGAAGGAAAACCATTCTTCCAACCCCCATTACAAGTAGGGTCATCCTCCATATTTTGCTTCATTGGAGGATGAAATATCCCCACAGATGAAGTAGAAGGTGAGGAGGAAGAGGAGAAAACTATGATAGACACCACCAAAGTATTCAACATGTCCATGGGTTTTGAAAAAGGTGGGATATCTAAAAGGGATATCAGAAGAGGAGACTCAACCAAAGGAGCAATGAATACTTGCACCTTCTTCAAGTAAGGATTGTTCACGCTCACAAGGGGATCTGGAAGCAAGATTAAGGTGGAGGGAACTAAAATAGAAGGGGTGGAAGAGGAGGACACAAAAGAAGATGTTGAAGTGGGAGCTACTGGCTCCCCTTCTTTTGTAAGGTGGCTTGCTTAGCGACAGAGCATTCCTTTGATGCTTGCACTCTCGCACAAGGTAGTTTCTATAGCTCTAGGAGCTAGAGGGTGTAGCCTAAGAAGGAGCGAAAGGCTCTTGTTTAGCCATAGAAGTATCCATCATCTTCTAGCAGAGGAAGTGACTCCTAGATGGGAACATAAGGAAGGGATGGAGAGGTAGATACAACAAAAGAGGGGTGGCAGACTCGAGCACCTTAGCAGCGGGCCTCTTCCCATTCACTACCTTAGAGGTAGGAGTAGTAGGAGGCTACAGAGGTTGAGACATAAAAGATACTCCATGAGGATGCTTCCCCCTACCATACAAAATGGGCCGAGGCACTGGGGTAAGACAAGAAGTTAAAACACCTGATGCTTGGCCTTCTGCCAAGCAGGCACCATCAAACTCCCCAAGAGATGCATAGGGGAAAAAGGTTGATGGCACAAAAATAGGGTGGGAGGTAGAGGTAGGTGGAACAATAGAGGAAGATCCATAAGCAGACTTATCCTCCTCCCTTTTTTAAGCGGAAAAGGTAGCCTTATGCTGTGCTATCATGGAAGCTTTAACTAAAATGGCATAGGGAGAAGGAGGGTAGGTCAATTTTTGTGCTATGTCCCCATTCTTGTATTTCACATAAGTTTGATATGATAGGTCCATCCTGGGAGGGAGCAGACCAACAGGGGTGGGCTAGAATTGATCAATTGAGTAGCCCCCATGTGCAACCATTGGTTTGTAACTAGTGTCATGGACTACATGCACAAAACCCTCCTGATAGAACTTCAAGCACTTATGGATTACTAAGGGAACTACATTCATGGAAACTAGCCAAGGAATGCCTAGTTTCACTCTAAATAATTCAGACCCTGAAATAATATCAAATAGTGCATTCACAGTCCTAAGCCCAACCAGGACTAGAAAGGTGATAGAATTGATGGCAGGGATGAAAATCCAATCATGTGTACGTATAGTGCTTTTAGACTCATTATATCCATCCTTATGTAAATTTTTTATCAACATTATCTCCTCTATGATAACATTGACCCAACACGTAGGGTTAATGAGAACACCAGTTATGATATTCCCATTGATACGTGTGGGAATGTAGAAAGGAGATGGTTCTCTATTAGTGTTCATCAACAAATCCTATGAGGCGAATGTTATAGTAGGAGACTTGCTTACAGGTTGCATAGATGGGATGGGTAGATGCATAAAGGAATCCATCTTTACGTACACTAAAAAGGACTTTCATAAAAGACCCCAAGATTTCAACAACTAGACAATGACCTATTCAAGGCTTCACTTCACAACAATAAGGGATCCTTCTAGCTACATTGCTAGGGGTCATAGGTTGGGTTGCAAGGCTTGGAAACCTACAACATAAACACTGAAAACACTCCTAGAATATGAGTGAAGTCTCCTTCAACACGACAAAACATAACCAAAATAGTTCACATTAGGTTTACCAAAATGTAGAGGGGGATAGACTACTCAAGACCCCAGGTCAGGGGAGGGTCTACAACAATCAGTTTCCCTAATCTACCTCATGCTAAGGATTGTTTAAGGTAAGTGCAATGTTTTAAGAGGGTGAAAAATAAGGGAAATTAACTTACCACTATCCTTCTATCAACTCGAGAGGTTTACAGAATTAGGTGATAAAATTCCCGAGTCAAGACTGTAATCTAGGTAGCTCTCTACCAGAGGACTCTAGCGCAGAAGACATACGATAGTACACTGCAATGGTGTCTTGGTTAGGAACTAGCATCTATATGAACATAAAGTATGAAGGGCAATCAAGAGTTAACATAAAACTCACTAACTACTTGATAAATGGAGTTTAAAAAATGATGAAAAACATAAAAGAGATAAACTACTAAAATGACAAGAATAACACTTTAACTTAAGAAGATAGAATTTGATGAAACAAAAGGTGGTAAAAACACAACTCATGGTTAGTCTAGCCTCCCACAAGCTCCACACAAAAATGAACACCTACACACAATAGAATGAGAAAAAATGTTGGGGCTATTTTAGGGCTTCCAATAGTCAAACCCCCATTTCAGTGTTCCCACCTGCACGTACAACTAGAATAGCCATGATAGAGAAATTATATGATAAAGAAAGTATGGAAAGAAAGTAATGCAACATAATGATAATAATAATATGCTACGTCAATCAAATAATGATGCTAAATAAAATGTATATCACCTCCCCAACAAGATACCCTCGAGCATGTGAAGGGAGATGTGAGCTCACAAGCTTGGAGATGCTACCATTTCTGAAACAACATGAGGAGAAAAACTAGTAGGGTATTGGATTGGAGCTTCAACAATGGAGAACACTATGAAAATGAAGGGTGTATTAGAAAGTGAAGTTCAAGAAACATGTAGAATTGTGAAGAAAATTAAATGAAAGAAGAAGATATTTTTAGCATGAATAGAAGCCCAAAAGAGCCATTCGAGGTCAGTCAAGGCCGCATGGGTGTTACTCTTCATCACCAATGGAGAAGTGTAATACCTCTGAATATTTCAAAGGGGAGAACCTGTTAGGATGGAAGAACACCACGTAGATGTCCATGCATTGCGCTAGCATCCCCAACAAAAATTCCCCCCATTGACACTATAGAAAACTGCCAAGTGGCTGGAAAGTGGATGGATGAGTTGGAAAAGCATCGTCGGGTTTGATTTTTCTAAGGTAAGGGGGTGAAAATGGGAAATTTGCAAGGGGTGAAAATTCACTCCATTACATCGTGCTCCCACATTAGCAAGCATATGTGCTACCAGATGTGAGGTAAAGTAGATCAAAAGAGTTCAAAGAATGTATACCTGAACTGTCAAGGAAGTAGATCACAATCTAATTCACTTGAAAGAAGAAGAAGAGAAGATGGATCCATAGGTCCTCAGACCCAAGGAGAGTTGAAAAATATGCGCCAAAAATCCACAGACCTATGGAAGGGTGATCAAAGAGATCCCACAAGATGTAAGTGCTTCACAAGTCCTCAGACTTGCAAAGGAGGCACCCTTAGATGCTTGGTCCTAAAGGAAGCCAGATGTGAGAGGCTCCACACAGTATGATGGGGCCTAATAGGTACTTGGTCCTTCAAGGTTGATTAAAAAGTAGCTTCATAGGTGCACGTGCAGAGCAACATGTTAATCCGTGAATAAAACATGTTAGATAATAGAAAAGCCACATAGGCAAGTAGGTAGACAATCACGCAGATAATCAGCATTTGAAGGAAGGGATTTCAAAGGGGTCCCTCGGGAACCCTTCAAAAGAAAAGGGGTCCACTCAAGGGACGCTTAGTTCGAAGGTGATGGAATTTTTGAAAAGAGATAGAGTTTTTTGCGAATGATTCTAGCATCAAGGAATCCTTTTGAAAGATTCATTTCATCAAGGAATTCAAAAGAAAAAATGCTCCCTCATAATGGTAAGTCTAGATTTTACCTTATGAATCTGTGATGAAAGAAAAATTCATCTAGGGCTCCATGTTGAAGAATGTGATTGTTGAAAAATATGTTGAAAAAATAGAGATTTTCAAGAAGAGATTCATTGGTCATCAATACACCTTTTGAAAATAAAAACATTATGATAGTGGCCCCTTAGTATGGTGCATGCCAAGCACAAAGGCATGTGACATCCTAAGGAGAGAAAAAAATAAAAAAAGTGATGTCGTGGCCCATGGAACATGACAATATGTAAACGTGGTAATGTTGTTGCACATGCAAGGGACAACACATGATCACCACAACATCACAAAGCAAGCAAAGAGGAGAGAGATAAAAAGAAAGGAAAAATAATGATATAACAAACAAGAGACATGGGGATATGATATTTTGAGGTCAGAGTTGCTCATAAATATAAATAGATATAATATAATTTAGTATATAAATGAACTGTCATCAAACCCTTACTATATCAAACCATGTGAAGAAAGTTACTTTAAAAAAAATGAAGATAAAAAAATGGGTCAACATGGAAGGGAGGCCTAAATGCCCCCAACACTTTGCATCGTCCCCAATTGTCGAAATTCAAAGCACAAAAAATAGAAGAATGATGTGACAAATAGAAGAAGTTTTACGACACAAAAAAATTCCTACATACAAGTGCCTACAAGGGTGACAAGGGCCCTACAGGAACACATAAAACAAGCATGAGGGAACATAATGCACACACACACAATTCTAATCTACAAATAAAGAAGAGGCACCCCTAGTCATCATCAACCAAGAGGTCGTCATTCTCCCAATCTAGATCACTATAAGGGAAGGGTAGGAGAGCTTGCAAGGGCAGGATAACAAGGGGGGTACCTTCTAACTCTCCTACAACAAGAGCCAAGGAAGAGGGCCCCTTGAGGTCATCTTCACTCAGTTCCTATGAGGCATTAGGGGAATTTTACATAAAAAATGGGCCTCCTAAGGAACTCTAAAAAAGAAAAAATTATCTCATATAATACAAATTATTTAAATATAAAAAATATAAATTACTTAACTATACGAGTTAAGTGGGGACACACGTTTCTATTATAATTCCTTAAAAAACCGAAGTCCATGATTTTTTAAAAGTGGTAACATATATTTCTACTATAATTTATTAAAAAAATCAAGTTTGCTTTCTTCATTATTTATTTTTTATTTAAAAACTCTTAAACTCAAGTTTGGTAACTTATATTTCTATTATAATTTATTAAAAAAGTCAAGTTCACTTTCTTTTCTTGATTATTTGTTTTTTCAGATTATTTAAAAAGTGGAAAAGTAAAAGATAATGGAAATTAGCAAAAAAGAAAGTAATATTTTAAACGGTCTTTCTTTAAAAAAAATTAAAAATATATTTAAAAGTTTAAAATATATATTTAAAAATTAAAAATATATTTAAAAGTTTAAAATATATTTTAAAAAAATTAAAATAATAAGGGGGCCCACTAAATGTGAGCGCTCCCCCTTAAAAGGAGGAGTGCATCACATAAAGTGAGCGCACCCTTATAAAAGGCCACCGAAAAATTTAAAATAATAAAATTTTGATATTAGAATATTTAGATGCTAAACATTTAAATATTAGAATATTTGAAATTATTAAAAATAATTAAAGATAATAATAAAATTTTGATATTAGAATATTTAGATGCTAAACATTTAAATATTAGAATATTTGAAATTATTAAAAATAATTAAAGAATTTTTTTATTTTTGCAGCACTTCATAAATGATTTTTATGATTTTTTAATTTTTTTTAAAATGTTTTTTATATTTTTTTCTTAAAGAATATATATATTTTTTTGAAAATATAAATTTCTATAATAGAACTTAATAGAACTTAAAATATAAATCTAAAAAACAAAAAGAATATTTTATATTTAGAAAGATGAATGAGATAGAATAGGATATGTAGAGTTAAATTAACCATCATGAGTTAATTCATAAGATTTTAGAAATTTTTATTTTATAAAATAAATATTTTTATTTTTATTTTGGATGATGTCACCATATAGGTTGATGTCATCTTTTAGTTGATTTTTGATAACTTAAAAAGCTAATGATGTCATCCTTAGGAGGCCCATTTTTTTATGTAAATTTCCCCTAATGTGAACATCATCAATCTTACAAAGATCACCGATAGAGCTGGGACATCATCTACAAAGTTGAACATGCACTTTACAAGAGTGCCATGTGTCAATTGAGTGGGTGATGGAAGAGGCACTCGAGATCCACTACCAACCTCACTGAAGGACTCAGGAGCAGTGATGAATTCTGGGGATGCCGGGGCTACCTCCATCACTAGGATTGTGCAAACCAACACAAAACCAACCTCCAAAGAAGGCGAACCCTTCTTTTGACCCCATTACAAGTTGGGTCATCCTCCATCTTTTGCTTCATCATAGTATGCGAGATACCCATAGATGAAGCAGAAGGTGAGGAGGAAGAGGAGAAAACCATGGTGGACACCATCGAGGTATTTGACATGTCCATGGGTTTTAAAAAAGGTGGGATGTATGGAAGGGATATCAGAAGAGGAAGCTTAGACAAAGGAGCAATGAATATTTGCACCCTCTTTGAGTGAGGATCGTTCACGCTTGTAGGAGGAGCCAAAAGCAAGATTGAGGCAGAGGGAACTGAAGTAGAAGGGGTGAAAGAGGACACAATAAAATATGCAAAAGTAGGAGCTGTTAGCTCCCCTTCTTCTGCAAGGTGGACTACTCAGCAGCCAAAGCCTTCCTCCAACGCTTGCACTCTCGCACAAGGTAGTTTCTACAGCTACAGCCTAAGGTGTGGAAGGCTCCTATTTAGCCATTAGATTATCCATCACAACTGTTTTCGGTGGAGGGAGTGACTCCTAGATGATAATAGGAGGAAGGGATGGAGAGACAAATACAAAAACAAAGGGGGGATTAGACTCGAGTGCCTCAGTGGCGGGCCTCTTCCCATTCACTACCTTAGAGGTAGGAGCAGTGGGAGGTTGCAGAGGTTGAGACGTAGAATATTCTCCATGAGAACCCTTCCCCTTACCATACAAAATGGGCCGAGGCACTGTGGGTAAGACATGAATTTGAAATGCCCGTTGCTTGGCCTTCCACCAAACGGGCACCATTAGACTCCCCAAGAGATGCATAGGGGTAGAAGTCAATGGTGCCACAATAGGGTGGGAGGTAGAGGTAGGTGGAATAGTAGAGGAAGAAGAGGAAGAGCCCTAAGTGGACTTCTCCCTTTTTTGAGTGGCAGAGGCAACCTTATGCTGCACTGTCATGGAAGCTTTAACTAAAATGGCATAAGGAGAAGGAGGGTAGGTCTCTTTTGGTGCTATGTCCCCATTCTTGTACTTCACATAAGTTTGATACAACATGTCCATCCTAGGAGGGAGTGGACCAATAGGGGTAGGCCAGAAGTGATCAAGTGAGTAGCCCCCACGTACAACCATCGGTTTATAACTAGTGTCGTGGACTACATTCACAAAACCTTCATAAGAGAACTTCAAGCACTTATGGATTACCGAGGCAACTGAATTATGAAAACTAGTCAAGGAATTCCTAGTTTCACTATGAATAATTCAGACCCCAGGATAATATCAAAGAGTGCATTCATAGTCCTAGGTCCAACTAGGATTGATAAGGCACTAGAATAAATGGGAGGGATGGAAATCCCATCATGTGTATGTATAGTGCTATTAGACTCATCATATTCATTCATATGTAATTTTTTTATCTACATGATCTCCTCTATGATAATATTGACCTGACACGTAGTGTCAATGAGAACCCCAGTTATGGTATTCCCATTGATACGTGTGGGAATGTACAAAGGAGATGGTTCTCTATTAGCGTTCATCAACAAATCCTATAATGTGAATTTTATAGAAGGAGACCCACTCACAAGTTGTGTAGATAGGATGGGTAGATGCATAAAGGAATCCATCTTTATGTACACTAAAAAGGAATTTTGTATAATCCCCCAAGAGTTCAACAACTAGACAGTGACCTATTCGAGGCTTCGCTTCACAACACTAAGGGATCCTTCTAGCTACACCGCTAGGGGTCATAGGTTGGCTTGCAAGGCTGGGTGACCTATAATGCACACACCCATAACACTCCTAGAATACAAGAGAAGTCTCCTTCAATACCATGAAATGAAACCAAAACATTTCACGTCAAGTCCACCAAAATGTAGAGGGGGATTGACTGCTTAGGACCCTAGGTCACAGGAGGGTCTAGAACAATAAACTTCCTTGATCTACCTCATGCTAAGGATTATTTAAGGTAAGTGCAATGTTTTAAGAGGGTAAAAAGGAAGGGAAATTGATCCATTGTTGTCCTTCTATCAACCTGAGAGGTTTAGAGAATCAAGTGAGAAAATTTGTGAGTTAAGACTATGACCTAGACAACTCTCTATCAGAGGACTCTTACATAGAAGACAAACAACAACATGGCACGTTGGAATCTCAGACATGCGCTAGTGTCCATACAAACAAAAAGTATGAAGGAAAATCAAGTGTTAACAAAAAACTCACTAACTACTTGATAAATGTAGTTTAAAAAATGATGAAAAACATAAAAGAGCTAAACTACTAAAATGACAAGAATAACACTTTAACTTAAGAAGATAGAAGTTGATGAAACAAAAGGTGGCAAAGACACAACTCATGATTAGTCCAACCTCCCACAAGATCCACATGAACATGAATGTGAACAGGTACACACAACATAACGAGGAAAAATATTGGGGCTATTTTGGGGCTTGCCACAGTCAAACCTTCGTTTCAATGTTCCCACCTCCATAGATAGCCAAATTAGTCATGATAGAGAATAATATGATAAAGAAAGTATGGAAAGAAAGCAATGCCACACAATGATAACAGCAATATGCTATGTCAATCAAATAACGATGCTAAATGAAATTAATATCACCTCCTCAACAAGATTCCCTCAAGCATGTGAAGGGAGATGTGAGCTTGCAAGCTTGGAGATGCTACTATTGCCACAACAACATGAGGGGAAAAAACAATAGAGTATCGGTTTGGAGCTTCAACAATGGAGAATGCTATGAAAATGAAGCATGTAGAATCAAGTGAAGTTAAAAAAAAGTGTAGAATTATGAAGAAAATCAAATGAATGAAGAAGATGTTTTTAGCATGAATAGAATCACAAAAGAGCCGTTGGAGGTTGGTCAAGGGTGTAGGGGCATTACTCTTTGTCGCCAATGTCCTTGAACTTCACTAGTGCTAGTGTCCCTGACAAAAATTCCCCCACCAACACTACAATCAATTTCCAAGTGGGTGGAAAGCGGATGGATGAGGTGGAAAAGCATTGTCGGGTTTGATTTTTCTAAGGTAAGGGGGTGTAAATAGGGAATTTGAAAGGGGTGCAAATTCACTCCATTACACTAAGTCATACAAAGAAGAAAGAAAAGAACAAGGATATGTAGAATCTATGGAGGAAGAACTAAATCAAATAATGAAGAATAAAACTTGGGAACTCATTCCAAGACCTGAAGAAAAGAATGTGATTGGAAAAAAGTGGGAAACATCAGAAATAATAAGAATGAATAAGGTGAAGTGATCCAGAACAAGGAGAGGCTTGTATGTAAAGGGTATGCTCAGTTTGAAGTCATAGAATTTGAAGAGGCATTTGCTCTGGTGGTAAGACTAGAGGCAATCAAAATTTTCTTAGCTCTTTCATCATTCAAACATGTCAATGTGTACTAGATGGATGTGAAGTCAACATTCTTGAATGGAAAAATTGAAGAAGAGGTTTATATTGAATAGCTGGAAGGATTTCAATGTTTTAACAATCTGGATTATGTTTTCATATTGAAGAAGGCTTTGTATGGACTCAAATAAGCTCCCAAAGCTTGGTATTCTAGGTTGGATGGATACTTGTAGCAACAAGGATTCTGGAGAGGAAGTGCACATAGTAATCTATACATAAAATATTAAAGGAGAACAAATGCTGATAGTTGTTATTTATGTATATGACATCATTTTTGGAGGTAGCAGTGAAGAAATGTGTAATAAATTTCAAAAGGAAATGTAGAATGAGTTTGAGATGTCTATGTTAGGAGAATTGCATTTCTTTCTTGGGTTATAGATTGTACAATTAGAAAATGGCATTTTTATCTCACAACACAAGTACAGAAAAGGAAATGGTAAGTAATTTCAATATGGAATATTACAAACCAATTGCAACACCTATGGTTACTGGGTGCAAGTTGAGTAAAGATGATGAATCTGCTCCCGTAGATCAGACTTTGTATAAGTCCATGATGGGCAGTTTGATATATGTGAGTATCCAAATTAGATATTATTTAGGAAGTTGGAATGATTTCCATATTTTAGGTAACACCTAAAGAGACTCATGTTAAAGCAATAAAGAGGATATTTAGGTATTTGAAGGCCATTGAATATTTTGGATTGTGGTACCCAAAGAGTGAGAATTTTACTGCATACACAAATGCATATTGGGTAGGATGTGTTGATGACTAGAAGAACACAAGTGATGTCACATTCTTCCTTGGTGACAATTTTATGTCCTGGTTGAGTAAGAAATAAGAATCAATTTCTCTATCTACAACAAAAGAAAAATACATTGTTGGAACATCATGTTACAATAGGGTGTTTTGGATGAAGCATAATTTGAAGGAGATGAAGGTTGAGCTTGAAGACCCTATCACTATTCTTTGTGATAACACTAGTAAAATAAATATTTCAAAGAATCTGGTTATGCACTCAAGAACAAAACACTTGCAATCAATTATCATTTCTTGAGGGAGAAGGTTGCAAAGAATGAAGTAATATTGGAATATGTGGATACAAAGGAGCAAGTTGTAGATATATTCATGAAGTCACTTCCTAAGGAGACATTTGAGTTTCTCTAGTAGAATTTGGGTGTTTTTTGCTCCATCCTCTTGAATCAAGAGGAATCATAGGGTGAGGGGGAGCTTGGTCTCCTTGCCGCAAGAAGGGTTGGTGCTCTTTTGAAATAAATTTAGAGGTGGTGAAGAATGGAATCAGGGGGAGTCCATCCGAAGAATAGATTTCTAGATAGTGTAGTGTAGCAGTAAATGTGGAAAAGGTTGAAAAAATGGTGCCTCTTCATAGGAGGAGTTAGTGGATGTCAGCATAGGTATTTTTGACCCTTTTACATTGATATCATAGGGGGAGAAAGTGAGGTCAAAATTCTAAATTGCTTAGAAAGAATAATGGGAGAAAGTGAGCTCAAAATGATAAATTTATTAGAAAGAATAATGGGAGAAAGTGAGATCAAAATTTTGAATTTCTCAGAAAGAATAATGATCTTAGAATGCCATATCTTTCATAGGGGAGAAAATTCTACAACGAAGAAATCATTTAGAAGTGTTTGGTGGTCCCAACAATTTATTGTTTACCATCAATGACAAAGGGGGAGATTGTTAAACATAGGTTGTCATTGATGTCAAAGGATTGTCAAAGTTTGCTAACAATTGTTATCAAAAGGTGTTAGGGCTATCAAAGATGAAAGAGATTATAGAAGTACTAGAATTTTTATTTGACTTAAGGTTTTGGAAGCATGTTGGTTATCAGTGTGTAAACTGTCTAATCAATTATATCCTATATCAAGTAAGATACATTAAGTTTCATTGAGACATACTTTCCTTCAGATAGTTGGTGTGTTTATTATACCATGTCGAGTATGCAGTTAGTATGAGTGTGGTGGTTTGTAAGTCAGTTCAAGGATATATTTTGTGTAGAGGGATTTCTAAATATGGTTGGAATTTATTTTAGAAATACATGTATGCTCCTTGATTTGGAAGGAGAGTATTCCTACATTTGTTTTATCAGTTTCTTGAGTTTTCAGAGGATATGTTCAGTGTGTAAGAAGTTTGAAGTGTTAAAAGGTTGAGTTTGAAAACAACCTACTGGAGACACCAATCCCCTAAATATGGTTGGAACAATGCATAAATATAATAAGTGAATTGTTTCCAAGGGTTACTAAACCACCTTCAAATTTCTTAAAATTCATGAACTTACTCTTGTCTCTAGTCATATGGATAGAGCAACCACTATTAATAATCTATAGATTCTTTTCCTTTTGAGCATGTAGTGGATTTTTAGAAATCATTTATTTGATAGACTTATTCTCTTTAGGAACCTTCCTCTAAACCTTTCCTAATTCATGAATTCTACTTTTTGGTTCTTTTCTCCCACTTTCCGTGCAATATGCCCAAAGTTGCATTTGAAACAAATGATACTAAAGTTGTACATAGGCGAAAATACATTATTACTGACAAAATTTCTCATTATTAGAGCTCTTCTATTGTCAATACCCTTATGATAAAAATTATTACAATTAAAATAATAACCAAAGAAAGGAAAATGTGACCTGTCAATGTATCCCCATCTTCCATATCTTCTTATTTTGTTATACACTTGAATAAAGCCATCATTATATCTCATTCTTTCATCACTTTCCATGATTCTTTCAGATCTTTAACTTCTAGAGTCAGTAACTTCTGAACTTTCCTTAGTAGTCTTCTCAGACTGTTCTAACATGTTCCTCTTCTGATCATCAAAACCTTTCTTGTTTTGATATGCAAAGTTCTCTGACTCTCCAAAATCTGATCTAGGGTCTTAGTACTTTTACCAAGATTCATTTGTA
Organism: Sequoia sempervirens; assembly: GCA_007258455.2. Taxonomy (NCBI): domain Eukaryota; kingdom Viridiplantae; phylum Streptophyta; class Pinopsida; order Cupressales; family Cupressaceae; genus Sequoia; species Sequoia sempervirens. The sequence goes on from VDFB02179234.1 coordinate 52,449,092, forward strand.
GATGCTAGTTCATCTTTTCAAGCTCTTTTCTTACGACCACAATTTTGGATTCAAACTTCTCACAATCTTTGTCTCTTGATAGTAACTTTTCTATCAGAACCTCTTCAACTCTTTTTGTAACTTCAATTATACTTTCTAAGGTAGTGAGCCTTTCTCTCTTAAGTAGTGAGCTCTAGGCAGTTCGCCTGAATGAAAGTGCATTCCCCTCTTCTATCATAATTTTAATAGAGTATACATTGTGGATTAATCTCCATCGTGGTTTTTCCCCTAATAGGGTTTCCATGTAAAATTTTTTGGTGTTATGGTGCTCATTAATGTGATTGCTTGTTTCCCTTTGTTTATATGCTGTGAATTCTGTTTTAAGTTAAAATATTGTTGTTGACAGTTTTAGATCTGATTTGAAAGTCAAATATTATTGAACACTGATTCACCCCCCCTCTCAGTGTTCCTAGTGTCGAACAATTGGTATCAGAGCGGGTTCCTCTTCTGGGGTTTAACAGCTTGAGGTAGATCTTGAATTATAATGGACACTGGTGGTCTTCAACAACAACTTATGGTGGCACTTGATGACCTTGATTAGTCCAAAGCAGAGGTCACAGAACTAAAAGCAAATCTTGTGGCTACCGAAAAATTCATTCAATCATTGAAGGATAAGATAAACGAGTCAAAGGAAAAGAGGAAGGAACTATGTGATCAATTGAAGCAAAAAGAAAGCAAAAGTCTGGATGATGTCCATATGAATCAAACCCCGAGGGAAATAACAAAAGAATGTGAAAATCTTGCTAAGGACAATACAACTCTAGAGCTTGAAATGGAATCTGTGATGATGAAGTTTACCAAAGAGATTGAAGAGAGAAAGAAGAATGAGGAGAATCTGACCTAGTTGTTGAAAGAAAAATCTAAAGAATGTAGCAAAATTAATAGTGGATTCATTCAGTTGGAAATTGAATTGCAACAATCTAGAAACAATGAACAAGAGCTTGAGAGACGGGTAGTTATCCTCAGAAATGAGCTTGCTACTATAAATGAATTCAAGGAGAAATTCAGGATAAGCTCTGCTAGGCTTAATTAGATAACCAAAGGACAAAAGGATACACATGACAAGCGAGGTCTTGGCTATGAGAAGGGTGAAAGTTCTGAATTTGAACAAAATAACCTTGAAAAGAAGAAAAAAGGTAGAAGACATATGGTAAGGCAACCCAATGCTCAAAAATTTAATGGATATTGTAGACACCTAAAAATGTCCTCTTATGATACCTTGTCACAACATCGCATCATTTAGACACCTTGTAGCATCTTTTTCCCTAGGTACCCATGTCATCATCTAATTAGTTAAATAAATATTATTTATTTGACTAATTTCATTTATTCCCTTCCTATGCATAATCCATCCATTTCTCTAATGTTAATTAAATAATTTATATTATTTAATTAATTAAATATTAATCCATCCATTCTTCTAAAGTTAATTAAATAATTTATATTATTTAATTAATTAAATCATTTCCATCCATTCCTCTAAAGTTAATTAAATAATTTATATTATTTAATTAATTAAATCATTTCTATTCATTCTTCTAATATTAATTAAATAATTTATATTATTTAATTGATGAAATCATAAATTCAACATTAATTAAATAAATCTAATATTTATTTAATTAATAAAATCTTAAAAAGATCTTTTCGCTTTCTTTCCAAAATATGAACTCATGTGTATCTAATTAATTAATTTAATTAGATAATTCATCAATTATCCTTCTCATCTTTTTAAAGATTTATTTCCGTTAAAAGAGAAAATCAGAATCCTTCTATCTTTTTGAAATCTTATCTCATCTCGTTGTATTTCCTCTTTTGTCAAAAATCAAATCCCTATTGAATCTTATCGAATCTTATCTTCGTCTACATCGAAACTCTATAAATCTAACCTTTCACAGGCCATTTAGGGACAATTCTTCATAATCCTTATGCTGTCAAAATCATTCTTCAAATCTTCCATCCATCTCCATCTATCACCTTTATCGCGTCCTTATGCTACAGAATTGAGCAACCAACATTCCTCCAACAATCAACCTTCAAAATCTTGCATTATTATGCAGGTGGAGAAGAGCCATGGAGGTCAATCAAGTCTAGTTTGAAAATTGGTTTGCATGTCCTTTGTTTATTTGCATTTTCATTCTAGTTTGTGCTTCATGGTGCTTGATAGGGTTTATTTATTTTTTTGTTTTCAACACATTAAACCTGGTGATTTTTCCCTATCTACATTTGGCGGCCACCGTGGGGCCCTGTTAATGTGCATGTGTGTTTAGATTAGATATTTTGTTTTGCATGTGTATGTGTTTTTCAGGTAACTTCATTGAGGATGGTGAAAATCTGAGTCTTAATCTAATAAGATTTCATAATTAATTTTTCCTCCATCTACATTGGTGAACCCGACATTTTTTGGTTTTAATTCATAGCTTTGATAGTTTCATTTAAGCAAATTCGCTGATTTGCTTTCTCATGGCTTTCTCACAAGTTTGACGTTCTTGAATGTTTGTCCAGCTCCGCAGTGATAAAAATAGGTCTGGTGATTTTTGACCATGGAATCTTTGCATGTTTTGGACGATCTTTTAAGCCAAATATTTAGCCACTTATCTTCCCACTTCTCATAAATCTCACTGCCACCCTTGGATCTAAGTCATACTATCACTCCCATCAATCACTCTTTACATGTTGCTGAGTCCCGCCTTCATCGCTGTCTGCTACTTGCTCCAAGTTGTGGATTTATCCCTTCATTGCTGCCCGTCAGCTGCTATTTCTCCATTTCTCCTGTTGTAGCAATATTCACAATACCCAACGTCTTCAATATCTTCACACGTGAAAATTTCCAAATCTCCAACTATGACAAGTGCAACATCAAACCAAAAAAAAAAAACATGAAATCTAACTTGAAAGCCTTATTCGTATTCCATTTTCCAACGTAAATGTTGCCTTAGGACAAGCTGTTAGATTTTCCAACATACATAAGATTTCAAAATCTTAATCTTAATTTGAAGTTCTTTTGTTTAAGATCTCACGTAGGTTTTTAAATCCTCTTAGCTTTTAAGTTATCCTCTTAGATTTAAGCTTTAGTTTTAGTTTACTAATGAGTTTTGTTCATTAGATAAATTTTAGTTTTTGATGAAGTAGATTAATTTCAGATTAGTACTAATTTAGATTAATTTTAGATTAGACTAATTTAGATTAGTTTATATCAGTTTTAGTTTATTTTAGTATTGATTTTTTTTTTTTTTAAATTTAAGATTTATATTTTTCTAATTTTTTTTAGATTCTTTCTCATTTAGATTTTAGATATAGATTCTAATTTAACTTAGATTTAAGTTTCTAATTTTAGATTTAAGTTTTATTTAGATTTAAATTTTTTTTATCATAACTTTGTCTTACGAGCTCCAAATCGCGCAAACGAGGACTCATCGGAAAGCTGACAAGACGAACTCCACAATGGTGCAACTTTTATTAGGTGAATGTGTCATAATCAAATTTTTATCAAAATTCATCTTTTTTCACATAGCTTTCTTCTTTGCAAGTTTACTTGGTCTTTTTTGATTTTGTGGCTTGTAGGTGAATCATACGGAGCTGGAAAAACATTTAGACCAGTCACAACATCAACTTGGAAAGAAAAAATAACTAGGTGCACTTGTTTCATCCTTCATCTCTTAATCATTGTTTGTCACACATTTGGATTTGTGCTCTTAAAACAAACTTTTTCTTCAATTAAATATCAAAAATTGGGTCTAAAATTAACCACTATCTCCTACACATTTGGTTTTGGGTTAAAAAGAACAAGTGCTTTCATTTTTTTCTTACACACATTTCCTTTCTAAGGGTCAATTAACAACTGCGAGTGTGAATCAAGTGCGTGTGTGATCACAAACACCTCACTTCGTTTGCTTTTGTCAAACCCTTCATAGGAGGCCTGCTAGGGGATTTCATCACCCCTGTGAACTGTTAGCTCTCAAAAACATAGGTAAAGATACCTCAAGAGGCTGCCAATCTCTTGATACATTTTAGGGTAACAGACAAGGTCAAGAGAACTCAACCTTCTACTCTTCAGGTGCTGCTGAACCTAGGTGGATGTACCTTTCTGAATAAAGCAGACTTGACTTATGATTATCTTTCTTGCAATGATTTGTCCACAATGGCAAATGGAAGTGAACAAATGAAATCAAGCACAATAGCAATCTCTTAATCTAAATTCTAAAATTCTCAATAAACAGATATAAAGAAACTGAATGAGTTCAAAATGATGAAGTGTAGAGACCAGTGCCTTGTTGGGTATGTAGAGTCAAATGAGATCAAGATGATCAACACTTCTCTAGAGAAACTCAAACTATCTGGCATATATTATGTTTACAACTTGTATAAATATGCAAAATGTGATTACCAAGCTATACTTGAACAATCTAGATGATTCTCTCTGATTACTGTGATTAACTAAAAGGATTTAATCTTTGCTTGAAAGAACCAATCAATCAATCACATAGATACAACAAATGTGCAATGATGAATTATCTATAAACTTATCATATCAATTCAAACAACCAAAAAGCCTCAATCTTGGAGACAGCTTAGCAATACTTTCATTAAATTCAACAAATAATTGACACTAGAGAAATGCAACAACATCAACTAATTTTCATAAATACCTCCATTCTGAAATCATGCAACAATAGTCTCTGATTTGATAATTTTATTCCACTATATCTACTTGCTGTGTATTGAATATCTAATAACTGGTGATGAATTACAATTACAAAAATGCCTATTTATACACCAGCATCAAGAAAATAAATCATATTGAAGCTCCATGTCGGCCTTCCATAGAATTCGGGTTCCAACCAAGTTGGCCAGCAACGGTAATTTGGCATCCACATGTTGGCCACAGTATTTGAATTTCTATTATTCATTAGTGAAACAGTCGGTGAGACAAATCGAATAGCTATGCCGAAGGAAATTCAATTGTTAATCACTCTGCTTGGTGTTACTCGCCTTCGCCATGGCCTGTTTGAGTTGGGGAGATATCCTGTAGATTACATTATGTTTCAACGAGAGCCCTCGTGATCAAATTGTATGCCGCTATAGCATATTTCCTGTTACACCGAAGACAAGAAGCACCCACATGTTCCCTTTGTGTTTCGCTGTAGCTCTGTGATATCAGGGAGACCTCTCACAGAACACATCGTGTTTCATCAAAAATCTTCATTCATAATGAGTGTCGCCGAGACAAGATAATTCTCATGTCAACAAGGACCTTTTTTTTTTCCATCGGTGAGAGCGAAGGTCACTCACCGAGACCTCTTATCGAAAACCCCATCTCACCGATATCGCATCCCTTTGTCCTTAGGTTGCCAAGACAAAGCCAACATCTCGCTGAAAGTCACTCATAAGACTTGTCAGCAAGACCCAATGGGCTCGCCAAGACTTTACAATGAAGCCCATAAGTCTTACCGAAGTGTTCACTTAGTTGCCGGTTGGTAAGACAATCCAAACTCACCAAGACCACATGCCGCAAACTTCAACTCATACCGATGTAACCTTTTCATCCTGTGTATCGGTGAGACACATCAATGTCGGGGAGACCTCTTGGAGATTACATTGTCATATTGAAGCACCCCAAACACACATGATCACCGAGAGAAAGCCAACCTTTCGCCGAAAGCCATATGAAAGAAAACCTTATGCTCTGTCGGTGAGACATGTGCACATCGCCAGACCCTTCATCAAAGACCCAATGCTTGGCCGAAGCAAAGACTCAAATGAAGTGTCGGCGAGACCGAAGGTCACTCGCCAAGACCTCATGACGATAGCCCCAACTTATACTGATATGCACATCCCTCCACCACCGATCGGTGAGACAATGTGAAGTCACTATGACTTCTCACCGAAGACCTTATGTTTGGCCGAAACGAAACCCTTGCATGTTGTTCGGTGAGACCACAAGAGTTTTCCAGGACATTGTACTGATGGTGCAACTCTTGCCGATGTATCCACATTCAAGCTGGTCACCGAGACATGATGAGTTCGGTAAGAGCTTCCACTGAGGACTAAACTCACGCCAATAAGAAACAATAGATGAATTTTGGTCACCGTGATAGTAGAAACGTCTTTCCGATAGGCAACTTAGACGTTTACCAATATAGAGTGCACAATGGATCGGGGAGACCCTGCTTTCTTCATGCCGATATGAACCCAGATGTGGATGCTGATTGCTGTGACAATGAAAAAGTTCTACCGACCACCTGCAGAAAACATATGTTAGCAGAAAAGCACTATGGGTCAGGGAGACAGCCATGAACCTATGCCGATATGGACCACAACGTGAAAAATGTAGGACTCGGTAGATTTACAAGGAAAATATAGGCTAAAATGCAAGCAAAATGTCATGATGGAAAGCCCTTGTGCTTATGATGAGGAGCTATATAGAAACATAGGAGTATGAAAAACATGTAAAATCATCAAAAATTTATAGTTCCAACAGTGGCTCCATCTGGGGATGAATGATAGTGAGATCATTGCAAGGATCCAAAATCTTTGGGTGAGTAGACTAGACATAGAGTGATGAACCAGTGAGCAGAACAGAAATGCAGCATGATGGAATGAAAGGAAAGTGAATGCAAAATGGAGATGAACTAGAATCCTAAACTACTATGCATGGAAAATAATTTTAAAGAGGATAAACAAGAGTTGTCCATGCACTGGCAACCCTCAATCCTCTGTGTCACTCAAGAGAAAAAATACTTCAAAAATTTCCCATGAACAGGAAACTCCTGATCTTCACCAGCCATATTCTGTAGATAGTATGAATCTTCACCTTTCTTTCCAACAACAACAAAAGGTCCCAGCCACAAAGCTTCAAATTTACCATGCTCTCCCTTATCCTGACACCTTGCATTCCACATCAACACCAAGTCATTCTCTTCAAATTTTCTATCCTTTTCCTTCTTGTCAAACAAATACTTCATCTGTGTCTGTAACTTCATGTTTTGGTTTTGGGAAACTCTCCTTATTTTATCAAGTTCAGCTAGTTGCTCCATTCTTTCTTCCATAGGTTCAAGAATACCCAAATCTTCCTGAAGGACAAATTTGTAGACTAGCAACAAATTCTGCAAAGGCATCCTAGCTTGTGCTCCATATACCAATTCAAATGGGGATTTTTCAATTGCTTTCTTCACAGTAATCTTGTCAGCCCATACAGCCAGCCTTAATTTTGAATCCCAAGCTTTCTTGTTCTGTCCTAACATCCTCCTTATAATCTTCAAAAGACTCTTATTGCTAAACTCTGCTTGACCATTAGCTTGTGGATGGTAAGGAGCGGCATAAGAAATAGTAATGCCATATGTGTCACAGAAACTTTTGAACTCATCTGACCTGAAACACATCCCATTATCTGTGATTAACCTCAGTGGTGCACCAAATCTGGTGATAATGTTATCCATCAAGAAATTTGTCACCACCTTGCTTGTAGCCTATTTAGTTGGGATTTCCTCCACCCACTTAGTAAAATAATCAGTGGCAACCAGTATCCACTTGTATCCTCCACTTGATTTTTCTTGTCTCTCCAATGAAATCAATTCCCCATTGATAAAAATGGGCATCAGCTTGCAAGGGTCGAAGTGGCAAGGCTCCTTGATATTTCAGCTTTCCAGAGAACTTCTGGCAGGCCTCACATTTTCTTACATGTGTAAAAGAATCATTAAAAACTCTAGGCCAGTAGTAACCTGCTCTGAGAATTTTATGTGTAGCTGTTTTTGCTAAATAATGTCCTCCACAAACTCCTTCATGCATTTCACTTAGAACATGCTTGGCCTGAGACTCATCCAAACACAATAACAGTATACCATCCCTATTCTTCCAAAATAGATCTCCATCCATGAAAACATATTTTGATGCTTGCAACTTCAAAGTTCTCTTTTGGCTGTCACTCAATCCCTCTGGACACTTTGTGAACTTAAGGTAATGCATGATATCAGTATACCAAGGAGTGTGCTCAATGCTTGCAACTGCAATCCCTTAATCTACATTACAAACTTGATTTACTTTAATATTTGATTCTGCCATCAACCTAGCCAAGCCTTGACCTCTTACTAATTTGGTAATCTGTATCTCCATGTCAAATTCTTGGATCTTGTTAATCCATTTGCATCTTTTTCCTGTTACGTAAGACTGTGTTAGAATATCTTTGATAGCAGCATGAGGGACATAAGCAATCACCTTTGCTCCAACAAGATATGGTCTGAAAGCTTTTGTAGCTTTTACCAATGCAAATGCCTATTTTTCCATTATATCATACTTCAATTCAGACCCTTGTAATGACTTACTAAAGAAAGACACATGCTGTTCATGACCATTCTCATTCTTCTGTAACATAACAACAACAATAGTATGCATTGAAGCAAATGAAAATATCTAAAAAGGCTTAGCGAAATATGGATATTTAAGGACATGAGCCTCCCTGATGGCCCTTTTGATAGATATGAAAGCTTCCAAGGCTTCTGCAGTCCATTCCATTTTCTGTCATTTCTTCAACATTTTTGATATGGGCTTAATGATCTCAGCAAAGTTAGAAACAAATCTCCTAACAAAATTAATCTATCCAAAGAATGATTGTATAGCCTTAACAATTTTGGGAATAAGAATCTTATCAATAGCCTCAACCCTCTCAGGATCTATCCTAATTCCCTCCTTTAAAACAATATGTCCTAAGAGCTTACCTTCTATGACTGTAAAATGACACTTCTTAGGATTTAAGCTAATACCATATTCCAGGGCTTTAATAAATACCTTCTCCAGATGTTGTACATGATCTTCAGCCCTATTTGAATAAGCAGTTAGATCATCCTAGTACACCACCATGATAGCATTGATCAAATCTGCAAATGCCACGTCCATAGCTCTTTGAAAGGTCGCTCCAGCATTAGTGAGACCAAATGGCATTCTTATGTATACATACATTCCCCAAGGAGTTGTGAATGCTGTCTTATATTGCTCAGATTCTTTGACCCTGACCTGGTTGTATCCTGAAAACCAATCCATCATGGACAATAGTTCACACCCTGTTACCTTATGCAATATAGCCTCCATATTGGGTAGAGGATAATTGTCCTTGAGAGATGCTATATTCAAATTCCTGAAGTCCACACATAATCTGATGTCTCCATTTTTCTTCCTCATAGGGACCAAATTTGAGACCCACGTTGAATGCCTAATTGGTTTGATAATTCCTCCATCTCTGAGCTTTGTCAATTCTTCTTGCATTTTAGGCTCCAATGTTGGATTTATGGGTCTTTTCTTTTGTCTGAATGGTTTGGCGTTAGGCTTCAATGGTATTTCATACTGAAACAAATCTTCCCTATACGCTTTTAGATCTTCATAAGACCAAGCAAAGACATGCTTATACTTTCTCAGCAACTCTATCAACATTCTTCTAATTGTAGGGCTTATCTTCTTTCCTATGTACACCTTTCTTGGTGCTATCTCAGTCCCCAAGTTAACTTCTTCAATATATTCCTTTCTGACTGGTGTTTGCTTCATGAGGGACCAATCATTTCCATCATACAACCTCTCCAATGCCACTAAGCCCTTAGGAAGCTTATTTGTTTTTAGCTGTAAGATCTCCTTTCCAAACACTGTTTGCTTCCCATCCACTTCTTCAACAAAAGCATTGAAGTCAATTTCTTGGGCTTCATATTGATCTATACAATTGATGAATTTCAAAAGATCAGTATCATCATTGAAGACTTGCCAACTATAAATATTGTCAGGAACAACAGGCCTTGTCTTGATCTCAATCTGTGACACCCCAGCCAATGTGATATCATCTCTTTTCAGTGCCACATTTGCTAAAAAATCAGCCATTATGTTCTTTGATCTATTAATCCACTCAATTGAAAAGGAATCAAATAATTCAATTGTGTCCCATACAACATTCCTACACTATTTCAATCTTTTCTGTTTTGCTGCATATTTTGACTTGATTTGTGAAACAACCAACTTAGAATCACCCAAAACAGCCAACAATTTAATCTTGTGTTTCATAGCTATATTTAGACCTGTTAATAAAGCTTCATATTCTGCTACATTGTTTGTACATTCAAATGCCAATAGGAAATAATATTTAAATGTAACACCTTCAGGTGAAACAAATACAATGCTAGCGCCATTACCTTCTTGGTTTCATGCTCCATCAAAATACATCTTTCACACTTCATTGTAGCTTTGTGCCACATGCTTTTCAATTGGATCACTATTGGTTAATTCTGGCTGGGCTGATTCAATCTTAAAACTTTCAAGATGAACATCACAAAAATAATTGATGTGATCTTGTGGTACACAGTCAACAAGCTGGTTCATTCTGGGCTCTCTATACAATTTGACTTCTTGACCATTCACTGGAATTGTAGCATAAGATAGATCAAATTGAACATTTCCTCCAACTGCTATTGTCCACTGTCTTGACAAGAGCATCCTGAACTGAGGAGGAGTATCAATCACTGTTATATCTATATTATAAGCCACCTATGGATAAGTAGCTAGTTTGACTTCAACACCTCTCATAATGCCTACCACAGGTACATGTCTATTATCCATTGCATAGCACTTGCATTCACATGTATCAACCCACATGCCAAGCTGCTTCATAACTCCTACTGGCATGATATTTATAGCAACACCAGAGTCTATCATGCAATTTCTTAGCAGCTTGTTATTTATAAGAAATGTAGTGAAAAAAGGATCCACTTGTAGGGGAGTTGTTAAAACATCACTTAAGCAGACTTATGAGATATTTATTCTCTCTTTCTTAGTGACTGCTTTAACAACTACTCTATTTTCATAATTCACATGTTTTTCATTTCCATTCATTATCAATTGAACAACACTATCTCTATATTCCTTATTTTTCATCATTTCAAGCAGTGGAACATACATTTTTACCTGAGATAACGCCTGAGTGAAGTCAAAAGAGGAGCCCTCCACCTTAACAACCTTCTTCAGTTCTGGAGTTTCTCCTTTGTTTTCTTCCTTTTCTTTTTATTAGGCTAATCAGGCTTCTGTATCTCTTTGTGTACTTCCTTCGCTTCCTCTTTTTGGACAAGCTTCTGTTCACTTTTATCATGTTGTTTATTTTCTGATTTCTTAACAGTTCCTTGTGTTACCCTCTGATCTTTCATAAAGATTCCCCCAGGAATGCCATCCTTCTCATTTATTGTTCTGTTTCTCAACCAGTATTTACTCCTTGCTTCCTCAACTACAGCAATAGTTAGTCTTTCTATTTCTTCTTTGGTGAGTCTTCTAATACTACATTGAGCAGGTGCCTCAACTGAATGTGGCTTTGTATAATCTTCTTTAGAATTAGAAAGGATCTGTTGTTCAGCCATATGGAAATTATACTTCTGATTTGAAACATCATACTCATAACCTTCATCTTCTAAAGATAAGTATGCTTCCTCAGCATGGTAAAAAGTGTTTGAAGTCAAATAAACCTTGTGATCTTCTCCATTATTTTCCATCAACATTCCCTCTTCTTGCATCCTTTGAGCCACAACACAATAGTCTGGGGAATGTGGATTATCACAAGCTTCACAGAAGTAATTATTACTCACCATGTAAGTTCCCTTCTTACTCAATGGATCAGGAGTCTCTCTGTTTCTTGGCCTAGCTGTTATAGATTTTCCATCCTTCTAGTCTGTATTATATGGAATGTCATGCAACCTCGGCCTTTCATTTCTATATGTGTTTTCCTATCTGTACTGATAATTATTGCTTTGCTGAGGAGCCCTTGGGTTATCTCTTTTATTGATTATACCTGCAACCTTCTTGTTGTTTTCAATTGTCAGTGCTAACTTCTGAGCTTCAGCCAGATCTCTTGGAGACCCATTTCTCAATTCATACCCTGTCTTAGGATCAAATGCATTTAAATAAACACTTAATGCTATAGAATCTGACAACCTTGACCCAAGAGGTAATTTAGTCTGCAACTTGTTGAATCTTCAGTTGAAATCATAAATTGAATCATTCTGATTTTTTTGAATTTGCATCAATTCATGAAGAGTTGCATCTGGTGCATTTAAATTCTCATATTGCTCTAGGAATCTATCCTGGAATACTTGGAGAGAAATAATTGAGAGTGCTGGCAAGCTGTTGAACCAATCCCTAATATCCTCATATGTAAATCTTCATATGGCACACTTATGTCTTGGATGAACACATTTAAATTCTTTAAATGCTCTTCAGCAGTAATTGCATTACTCCATGTAAACTTAGGTACCAGACCTCTCCAACTTCCATCCATAGGGTAAGGATATAACTGAAACCTTGCTAAATCAAATTGTCTGATCATTGCTGCATACTGGTGGGAGGGAAGAATAGGTGGGTACTGATATTGGTTCATAGGATTATTGTATTGTGCATTATGCTGTGGCACATGATGCTGACCATGATGTGGCTGCATATTTGTATGTTGTGCGGGAATATGAGGTGGATGATTTGGCTGATTATAGTGATTTCCTGTCAGATGATGAGGAGACACAAGTGGATTAGAAGACCCTGCATTATGATTACCCTGCTTATGAGGTGGTACATACTTTGGGGGGCAATCAGCTGTCTGAGAAGTAATTTGGGCTTTCAGCAATGCAACCCTTAGCTCCTCTATCTCCTTCCTTTGTGATTCAAACTGTGCTTTTAATTCCTCAAGAAGCTCATGATCAATAGAGTCATTTTTGTTACCTTCCATCTTCTGATCATATTCATGCTAAATTCTGATTCGTTCAGCCTCCAGTTCAGCTCTAAACTCAGCTTGTTTCTGAGGATCGAGGAAAAAGAAAGGATTTCTTTGATCTTCTAGAGTACAGGGCTCTACAATCGAATTGTTTTTCCATGTATCATAGTGATCATATGTTTCACAATGTGCTCCTGACGCCTTGTCTTTACCTGTTAAGGACATATCCTCACTTATCCTTTTTCCCTTATCAATCTTGTCATCTTTGTGTGTCCACTTATTGCTACCAGCAGGAGCTCCAGTATGACCTCCCCTGTATTGAGATCTTCTTCCATTCATGTTTGAACAGTTGCAAATTTTTTGTCAGAGTCGCCACTCACTTTTGTCAAAAATGAGAAAAACTTGATGCTTCTTATTCCCAGCGGAGTCTGTATAAAGTTCCTGACTCTATGATTAAGGCTTTGATTCTGAATGTATCCCCAACAGAGTCACCAATTTGTTAGCTCTCAAAAACACAGATAAAGATACCTCAAGAGGCTGCCAATCTCTTGATACATTTTAGGGTAATAGACAAGGTCAAGAGAACTCAACCTTCTACTCTTTAGGTGCTGCTGAACCTAGGCGGGTGTACCTTTCTGAATAAAGTAGACTTGACTTATGATTATCTTTCTTGCAATGATTTGTCCACAATGGCAAATGGAAGTGAACAAATGAAATCAAGTACAATAGCAATCTCCTAATCTAAATTCTAAAATGCTCAATAAACAGATATAAAGAAACTGAATGAGTTCAAAATGATGAAGTGCAGAGACCAGTGCCTTGTTGGGTATGCAGAGTCAAATGAGATCAAGATGATCAACACTTCTCTGGAGAAACTCAAACTATCTGACATATATTATGTTTACAACTTGTATAAACATGCAAAATGTGATTACAAAGCTCTACTTGAACAATCCAGATGATTCTCTCTGATTACTGTGATTAAGTAAAAGGATTTAATCTTTGATTGAAAGAACCAATCAATCAATCACACAGATACAACAAATGTGCACTGATGAATTATATATAAAATTGTCATATCAATTCAAACAACCAGAAAGCCTCTATCTTGGAGACAACTTAGCAATACTTTCATTAAATTCAACAAATAATTGACACCAGAGAAATGCAACAACATCAACTGATTTTCATAAATACCTCCATTATGAAATCATGCAACAATAGTCTCTGATCTGATAATTTTATTCCACTATATCTACTTGCTGTGTATCGAATATCTAATAACTGGTGATGAATTACAATTACAAAAATGCCTATTTATACACCAGCATCAAGAAAATAAATCATATTGAAGCTCCATGTCGGCCTTCCATAGAATTCGGGTTCCAACCAAGTCGGCCAGCAATGGTAATTTAGCATCCACATGTTGGCCACAGTATTTGAATTTTTGTTATTCATTAGTGAAACAGTCGGTGAGACAAATCGAATAGCTATGCTGAAGGAAATTCAATTGTTAATCGCTTCGCTTGGTGTTATTCACCTTCGTCGTGCCCTGTCTAAGTTGGGGATATATCCTGCAGATTACATTATGTTTCAACAAGAGCCCCCGTGATCAAACTGTATGCCACTATAACATATTGCCTGTTACATCGAAGAAAAGAAGCACCCGCATGTTCCCTTTGTGTTTCACTGTAGCTTTGTGATATCAGGGAGACTTCTTGCAGAGCACACCGTGTTTCATCAAAAATCTTCATTCATAATGAGTGTCGTCGAGACAAGACAATTCTCATGTCAACAAGGACCTTTTTTTTTTCCATCGGCGAGACCGAAGGTCACTCACCGAGACCTCTTATCGAAAACCCCATCTCACCGATATCGCATCCCTTTGTCCTTAGGTTGCCAAGACAAAGCCAACATCTCGCTGAAAGTCACTCATAAGACTTGTCGGCAAGACCCGATGGGCTCGCCAAGACTTTACAATGAAGCCCATAAGTCTTACCGAAGTGTTCACTTAGTTTCCGGTTGGTAAGACAATCCAAACTCACCAAGACCACATGCCGCAAACTTCAACTCATACCGATGTAACCTTTTCATCCTGTGTATCGGTGAGACACATCAATGTCGGGGAGACCTCTTGGAGATTACATTGTCATATTGAAGCACCCCAAACACACATGATCACCGAGAGAAAGCCAACCTTTCGCCGAAAGCCATATGAAAGAAAACCTTATGCTCCTTCGGTGATACATGTGCACATTGCCAAGACCCTTCACCGAGGACCTAATGCTTGGCCAAAGTGAAGACTCAAACGAAGTGTCGACGAGACCGAAGGTCACTCGCCAAGACCTCACGGCGATAGCCCAAACTTATACTGATATGCACATCCCTCCACCACCGATCGGTGAGACAATGTGAAGTCATTATGACTGCTCACCGAAGACCTTATGTTTGGCCGAAATGAAATCCCCGCATATTGTTTGGTGAGACCACAAGAGTTCGCTAGGACATTGTACTGACGGCGCAACTCTTTCTGATGTATCCACATTCAAGCCGGTCACCAAGACATGATGAGTTTGGTAAGAGCTTCCACCGAGGACTAAACTCACACCAATAAGAAATAATAGATGAATTCTAGTCGCCGTGACAGTAGAAACGTCTTGCTGATAGGCAACTCAGACAATTACCAATATAGAGCGCACAATGGATTAGGGAGACCCTGCTTTCTTCATGCCGATATGAACCCAAAAGTGGATGCCGATCACTGTGACAATGAAAAAGTTATGACGACCACTTGTAGAAAACATATGTTAGTAGAAAAACACTGTGGGTCGGGGAGACAACCATGAACCTATGCTGATATGGACCACAACGTGAAAAATGCAGGACTCGATAGATTTACGGGGCAAATATAGGCCAAAATGCAAGCAAAATGTCATGATGGAAAGCCCTTGTGCTTATGATGAAGAGCTATATGGAAACATAGGAGTATGAAAAACATGTAAAATCATCAGAAATTTACAGTTCCAATAGGGACGACCTCAATCAAAGTGTGAATCGAAAGACACACTTGTTTGGGAGTTAAAATCTTGTCACTCTTGGCTAAGCCCTAAAGAAATTTATACCTTTGGGAAGTGAAGGTGAAGGGTGGGTTACCCCTATCTCTTGACTGTGTGGCAAGATTTTTCTTTCAAATCATCCTTAGTCAACCTTGTGCAGACTAGCTTGAGACATAATTGGCCATACCCACTTGACTAGTTCTAGGACTTGTTGATGTGACTTCTTCAAGTGTGTGCTTAATAATCACATTCATAATTTCAAATTCAAACTTTCTTATGTGTCTTGCATGTATGATTCATGTGTGTACATGAGTAATCATTAGTTTTCAAATTTCCATATCAAACTATAGACACCAACACATAAACATATCATTCTAACTGTAGACATCGAAATCTGGTTTAAGCCTATGACTTCAATATTTTTAATAATTCGTATTCTCCATGGTCATGATTAAATAATGTCAATTATTTAGTTATTCACTTTAACTTTAATTCTTCTATTAATTAAATAATCTTAATTATTTAATTAATTCACATTTTCTTTATTCTATCTGATTAGTTAAATAAACGCTTTTTATTTAATTATGTTACTAATTAACCTTATCCTTCTTGTCAAATTAAATAAATTCTTATTTAATTTACTCTATCATACTTCAACTATAATTAAATAAATAATTTATTTATTTAATTATTCATTTAAATCCCTTCATCACTTAATTAAATAAATCTTATTTATTTAATTATTCTTCAAATGTCAAATCTTGAATTAAATGAATTATTTAATTCATGAAGTCTATTTTAACGCATTCCTCTATATTTAGATAATTGTGTGAGTTATCTAAGTATTCACTTTGACTAGACTCGACATCTATTTTAATCGCTCAGTTAACTCTTGCTTTAATGTCTAAGTGGCGTTCTCGAGTAATCTCTTCGTCAAATCATTCAATCGTCCAGTGCTAACTCAATTGCGTGTACATGCATATTAATTAAATATTCTTATTTAATTAATTAAACCTTGTGCGTGCATTCGAACAAGAGTTGCTTTAATCCATCTTTATCTTTGTCATGCAAAGATAATTCTTCTGTTTTCGAATACCAAACTTGAAGATTAAATCATTTATTTAATCTTTAATTCTCTTTCTAATTCGTATCACTCTTGTCATTACTAACTATTATTAGAATGCATGACTAATCAGTCAATCTCAACTGTTCGTTGATCTTTCAATCCTAGCCTGTCATTTGAATAATCAATTTTCTATAAATTGATCTAGTCTTCACAATTCCAATCTCTCTCGAAATCTTATGACTTTTGCTAGCACTTATCTTGAATCTTCGATGTTTTGCTAAATCACTATCTTAGGCTATACTTGCATGAATTTATGAGAAATCTGAGGGAAATTATACTACACAAGCAAAATAGAGAAGGGCATTCGAGATGAATCATGAAAATACGTAGCAATTTGGTGATATTGTTCAATTTTATTACATTTTTTACTTTCCTTTGTTCTTTGTTGCTTAACTTAGATTGCACTTAGATTGCATTGCATGCTTGCTCTTAATATTTTCTTGTGCATTTTCTAGACATTACATTTGGTGAACCTAACATGAAGACACCATCTTCGTGTGTTTGTAGACTTTTATTTTGATTTTTGCAAGTTTTTCATACGGAATGACGCATCAACTTGACGAAATGCCACAATTGAAATTCATAGATGCATCAGTTTGACGAAGCAACGCAATTGATTTCCTGAAACACATTTGACACATGAAACGATGCATCTAAAAAACTATGACGCATTTGAAAATTCCTAAACCGCAGCTAACTGGTAAATACCGAGAACACAATTGGAGAGGAAATCAACACATTTGACTGGTAAAAAAGTGACGCAATTGACTGGTAACCCTTTGTTTCTATTTTTAGAAATATGAAATTTTCAATTGATTTGTGTGTTACTAATATCATATTTTTAGCGTGTGGGCTTTTTGTTTTTCGAGTTAACAAGTTTTTGCAAGATGATTGATGAAGACAATACTGAAACTACTAACGAATCTTTCTGCAGAATGCATGTCGAAGACCTTAGTTAATTTTCTTGAAATAAAATTGTTTGGTAGTGTAGCAAATCTTTCATTTGGTTTAAAAATTAACAAGTGTTTACTGTGTTTGGTGCGAAAGCACATCTGTGTAATTACCCTCACGATTTGGTACATTGAAGTATCCTCTCCCCTTGCGCATTCGTGAGATCTTAGGTGTAAGAGAAATAGTTACCAACTCTAGAACTTGGGTCTGTTTTGGTGGGAAAAAGTACTCACCCCAGGACGACTCAGACCGGTAGCACCCTGAACTCGAGGGACTTCCAGCCGGTATATAAAAGTGGATTCTTGGGGAAAACCCAAGAATCACGAGTGTGGTTCTGACGAGATGGATCTGAAAGGGGACTCTCACTGCATGGATCATGCCCCACAAATAGAATGCCCGTATTAAACACCTTTTGTCTTAGTGTCCAACCGTTCTATTGGCCGTTGCTTGGTATAGTGCAGGGTACAATATCATGCCCGAAGACACTCACTACTGATCCCCTTGAGTAGAGATAGCAGTTCTTGGGAGGTCATTGCCCAAAGAATTCAAAATTGGTGTGCTCGAAAGACATTAATGAGCTGTGGAGGGGAGCCAATGCCACAAAATTTCTAAGCTATCCGCTCTCGAGAAGGAAAGGTGTTTATCACCAATCTGGGGTATTTCGGTGGGCTATACCAAGTATACAAACCCTAGGACTTTACGCCTATTAGGATGTGCTTTTTTGTTGTCAACTTAAACGTTCTTTGAGTCCAGCATCAAACTGAAAACACTTTTTTCTTATGATTGTTCTTGTTTTCCAAAATTTTATCAAGGAAATAGAGTTAGTTTTAAATCTTAAGTCACTAAAAATTCACAAAGAGTCGCAACTGTTCACCAAAAAGTCGCAATTGATTTTTAGAGTCACATCTGTTTAATTTTGAGTCATATCTATTATTACGAGTCGCATCTGTTACTTAGGGTTGCATCTGTTTAGCTTTGAGTCACATCTGTCTAGCATAGAGTCGCATTTGTTAGATTAGCCCGCATTTGATTTTTGAAAACCGCATGCGTTATATTCCGAGTCACAATTGTGATTACGAGTTGCATCTATTAGATGGTTAAACACATCTGTCAGAGTCACACATTGAACTTTACCAGAGACACACAACTGTCAAATTTAACCGCAACTGGTAAACTTAACCGCATATGTGAAATCCTATGACGCATTTGCCTAATTATTAGAAAGTCAGAAGTCACGGTCATTGTCCAGTCAACACGGTTATATCAGTTTCAGTTGTCTTTCCACAAACAGTCCTTGAACAGAAACCTACAACGATTTGCTCAATTTTGCATCCTTTAAATTCATTTAGTCATTACCATAGTTGTCCAAATTCAGAGTTGGGTCTCATATTAGAATACTTTTTTCCTTTAGAGTAAACTTCTAGGAAGGTCATTTTTACAAACTTTAGGATAAGTCCATCATCTACACTTTAGAAAAATCATAGCATCAACAAAATTTGTCATTGAACCTAGTCTTATCATTTTATCCTTTGTCCTATAGAGAATCCTCCTAGCTCATCAGTCTAGTTAGGTAACTCGACTTGTCTTTGATCCTCGTCCTACATTGGTTCCTTGACTTAACGAAATTGACACCTTGGTTAGACTTTTGGTAGTTGGTCCCTCTGTCTTGGGTTTATAGAATTGATCACTTTAGGGTCTTGCTTAGACTTTGCATCTTTAGATTTTAGACTAGTGTCATCCTAGAACATTCCTTATTTTGCATTCAAAAAATCTCAAAAACATAGACTAGAGTCATACTATCCATAGACGTAGTTTTACATTCCTTGCATATTGAGCTAATCTTACATGGTCGAAACTAGGTCTATGAGAAGAGAGAGAAAAGATGTCGAACCCAAACAAATTCATCAATCCATTTTCTTCAAGACCTCACAAGACTCTATTAGACAAATTCACCACTAGAAACACTCAAGGTCACATTACAACAGAAGACATAGAGGCTGCTGCACAGGACCCTGAGTTTGCCTCTTTCGTAGATGAGTACCTAGCAAATGATTGACAATGATACTTAGCCAAATTGCTAGCTGAAGGTGCTACCTTACCTACAGGATTTGATATCAGCACCTTACAAACTCAACCTACACAAGGGACAAATTCCATGACTGCTAGTACTACTATACCTCAGGTCAGCACAACTATGCCATCTGGCACACCTACACAGAGTACGACAATCCATACATCTCCATTTGGTACAACCGACATGACATCAAGATTTAATTTCACTATAGGAGGATCATCATCCACTCCCTTCAGTCCTCTTGTTGGGAGGAAAAGACCTAAAACATCAGCTTCTACACCATATGTCGGTGTCACAAGTATAATATCCTAGTCAACGACCATACCTAATGCCAGTGTAACGAGCACCATACCACAATCGATGGCCATACCTAGTGCTCAAGTCACTAGTACTATACCATGGATTACACAAACAAGAGGCATTCCCTCGTTCCAGTATGGCAATCAGAATCCATTCTCCTAGACTGGCAACCAAAATCCATTCAATCAGATTATGAATCAGAACCCCTTTGTCCAGACTAGCCATCAAAATCCATTTACATGGATTTCGAATCAGAATCCTTTCTCCCAGATTGGTAGTCAGAATCCATTAACAAAGATCCCAGGTCAAAACCAATTTATGCAGATTTCGGATCATAACACATTTACCAACATTCCGAATCCAAACCCACCTCAAATACAAATGTTCAATTGAAACCCATCGCGAGACTTTAGATTTCAGAATACATACATGGATCTGCATAATCCCCCTAGCAAATCTTTGACCCAAGTTGACATCTTACAAACACAAATGGATAACATGTTGGTATCAACTAAGAAATCATTTTCAACAAAGGACATATGCCCATTTCCCTTTGATAGATCATTGTATATGACCCCTTTCCCTCACGGATATGTCATACCGAATCTCCCTAAGTACAATGGAAAAGGAAATCCAATAGAACATATAAGGGAATTTTCTACCATATGCATAGATGTCGCTTATGACCCACATATCTTATGAGACTATTTCCAAGAAGTCTTGTAGGAATTGTACTAGAGTGGTTTTCGGGTCTAGATTCTGGCCTCAGATTTTGGGGTGAACTGGTTGAGAAATTTGTGGAGCAATTCTCCTTCAACATAGACCACGAGATAAATATAGTAACCTTGTGTCACACAACACAAGATGAAGGTGAAACATTCATCACTTTCTTCCAGAGATGGATGACTATAGCTAGCAAGTGTCCTATCGAGATACCTAAAAAATAAAAAGTTACTATGTTCCAAGAAATCCTTCATGCAAAACTCAAGAGTAACTTAAGGGTACATTGTTGTACATATTTTTTGGAACTAGTGGAAAAAGGGGTTATAATAGAGAAGGATCTCATTGAAAAGGGCAAACTTAAGACATCAACATCCAATAGAAACCCGATCATACAAAACACCCCCTGACAAAAATAGATTTTGGTTTCGCAACAAAAATGTCACCAATGATGGGGTAGTTGATGGTAAAACGCTACAAGCAAGACCACTCATCACATTACAAGGACCTCATACTTTTTCCAACATGCTTAATGCTGTCAATCAACCTCCTAACATGGTCCAAAATACTCAACGTCCACAACAACAAAGGAGATTTAAAAAATGTGAGTTCACTCCCTTAGGTGAACCCATTGAGTCTGTATTCAAACAACTGTTACAACATAATCTTATACAGCTGCAGGAACCAAGACAATACAATCCAGGTCAATTTAAACCAGCTTGGTGGGATGATAATGCCTTTTGTGATTATCATAGAACTAAGGGACATAACCTACAAAACTATCGACAACTGAAGAATATCATACAAGATCTTGTCGAAAGGAGAATTATAGAAGTTGGTGGATAGAAACCAAAGTCATCAAACACTGATCATCAAGTCTTTTCTGATCCACTACATGACCATGGAAAAGGAACTGTTCCCAGTTTGAGTACTAAGACCAGTATGTCAGCCAACTATGCGAGTATCAAGCATGATTATAATGGTGGCAAAATCATTCATCATCTTCACACTACTAATGAGAATATTACTGCCATTACTATCAATACAAATCCCGCATGCGCGGTCAATACTCATCGTACTAAGATCACTATCGAAGGCCCTCCATTGCAGCAAACACCACAACCTTCCAAGTTACAATATAACCTCCTTGACTAGTTGGGGAAGACCCCAACCCAAATCTCAATCTTGGAACTATTGCATATTTCCCCTGATCATCGATCTATTCTTGATAAGGCTTTATAGAACACCACGGTCCCTAATGATCTTGATGTCAATCGTTTCCAGGAAATGGTGGGATACTTGACCAATGATCATCATGCCATATTTTCTGAACAAGAATATGCAACTAAAAAGATGAACCATAACAATCCTTTACATCTAGAAGTCCTTGTTGATGATATCAAAGTTAGACGAGTTTTGGTAGACGGAGGAGCAGGGTTAAATCTATGCACTTTAAAACTAATTAAGGCATTCAATATCTTAGAAGCATGCGTAGAAATGACCGTCATTAAAGCTTATGATGATGAACGAAAATCAAAGGGGGTGGTAACACTTCCTATTAGAATTGGTCCTGTAGTAATGGAGACAAAGTTCCAGGTCTTGGATCTCACCCTCCCTTATAACCTTCTGCTAGGTAGACCATGGATTCATGCCATGAAGGCGGTCCCTTCCACATATCATTAGTGTCTTAAATTACCTTACAATGGCACAAAAATAACTATAGATGGTGATCCTAAACCATTTCAATATTGCACCAATCTAAAAGAGATCCCCCAACGTCAAGTGCCAGTGAACCAAGAGGCTTCATCGTCCAATCCATCTTCCTATGCTAATCCATCCACACTCACTCAAACATCTATTTCACCCTCAATTCCTACCAATCCTAGGGTTGAGATCCAAGACAAGGGTTGTGGAGAGTATTACATGATGACATCTTATTGTGTTAGCCATTTGATTCCTCCTAAGTCATATGGTTTACCTACAACAGGTAGGGGACAGTCTATGGTCACTATACATGTTCCTCCCACAAAAAAATTCATTAAATGGGGAGAATTAAGCAAAGAGGCTGTAAATATAGAAGATGTCACTTCCTGGTTGTATTGGGAAGATGATGAAGAACCTCTCTCACTTGCTCACATTCCTACAGATCTATATGGAAAGGGTTTCACAATCATGCAGAGCAAGGGATATTATGGACAAAGTGGTTTAGGCTTAAACCAAGATGGGAGGATTGAACCAATATTTATTTCTCAGTGGCCAAAAGGCGTGGGGCTAGGGTTTCAAATGATTCAGATTGGCATTCTTAGTACCACATCACCCTTAATTGAGGAAGTAAGTGCTTCAGAAGATATTAAGACATCTCACGAACCATTGGACCAATATCATTGTGACTCCCCTGACTCTAATGATTATGAGTGGGATTCCCTATCCTCTACTTCTTCCATGGACCTTGACAAGTTATTTGGAGAACTTGACTTGATGTTAAGTTCCTCACCAAATCTATTGAATTCCTGTCCACCAAAGAAAATGACAAAAGAGGAATGGTTTAAACACTACTATTGGGAATCACTTGATCCTACCTCTTGGCAACCTGAGCCATCTGTTTCAGATCGTCAAACCTTGGCATTAGGCCCACCTATCAATCCACCTAGATCCAAACCTAAGAGCAAAAAGGACCTAGTACAAGACTTTTGTGACCACCTGAATAATTCAATATTTACCTTGACCCCATTAAACTTTGATAACTTTGATGATGACATGCCCTTAGTTTATCCCCAACTCATTGATTGGGACCAACAAGACACACCCGTTTTAGACATTTTTGAGAATGACGAAGCAATTGCTGAGTTCCTAGGATTACGAGAAGGCATACCAAATGGTGATCATAAGGCTTGTTTTACCATTCACTTGGAAAACAAAGCATACTTTGGGGAATCTGTTCAACCCTCCAGTCGCAAAAATGAGAAAAAGAATAAACAAGATAAAAGGATGAGTCTCTAGGTGAAAAATGAAAGGCACCATTAGAAAATGAAAAAGTAAAAAGAAAGGACACATCCAAAGGTGAAAACCTCTCTGAGGCACCTAAGGATGGAGGTTTGAACATTCTCCCCATTGCACAGGAAAAGTTGCCCATTCTCGTGGAAGAATCGGTAGAAGTCAACATAGGCATAAAAGAGAATCCTCGACTGGTTTATTTTGCAGCGTCATTGACAATAAAAGAGCAGCCAGAGTTCCACAACTTCTTTGCACAGAGACAGATAAATTTTGCCTAGTCATATGCAGACATGTCGAGATTGGATCTTGAACTTGTTCTGCATCATTTTCCCTTACAACTAGGTACCAAACTAGTGAAATAGAAATTGAGAAAAATGCACCCACAGATTGCTTTACTAGTCAAGGCAGAACTCAAGAAGCTGTTAGACATTGGTTTCATAAGATCAATCAACTATGCCGATTGGATCTCCAATCTTGTATCAGTCACTAAACCAATTGGGGGCATCCGCATTTGCACTGATTTTAGAGATATCAACAAGGCTTTCCCGAAGGATGACTTCCCTTTGCCTAACATAGACATGATAGTTGACATGACAGCAGGATATGAGATGTCCCTTATGGATGGATTTTCACGATATAACCAGATCATAATTGCAACTGAAGAACAACCTAAGCAGACTTTCACTTGTCCTTGGGGAATGTATTGCTGGAATGTTATGCCCTTTGGACTCAAGAATGCTGGAGCAACCTATCAACGTGCCATGACCACCATCTTTCATGATCTAGTACACACTCTTATGAAGATTATGTCGATGATCTTATTATAAAATCCAAGACAAGGGAAAAACACTTACAGGTTTTAGACAAGATATTTCAAAGGCTGGAGAAGTATAAAGTGAGACTCAATCCAAAGAAATGTGTGTTTGGAGTCAAATCAGGAAAGTTGCTAGGCTATATAATTTCTAGATGAGGCATTGAAGTGGATTCGGCTAAGGTGAAAGCGATCATCGACATGCCTCCACCCACTAATCTTAGTCAACTAAGGATGCTACAGGGAGGACTGCAATCCATCAAAAGATTTATAGTGCAGTTAGCAAATAAGACACATCCTTTTCAACATCTACTTAAGAAAGGAGTACCCTTTGCATGGACAACTAGGTGTGGAGAGGCTTTTTAACTGATTAAAGAATATTTACTCACACCACCAGTCTTAATGCCACCTGTTGAAGGAAGACCATTGATTCTTTATATTACAACAACCCATTCATCACTTGGAGCATTGCTTGCACAGAATGATGATGAAGGTCATGAAAGGGTAGTCTATTATATCAATCAGACTTTGGTAGGTTATGAGCTCAACTCTAGTAACATTGAATGTGCCTATCTTTCCATAGTATTTACTACCCAAAAACTAAGGCATTATATGCTAAACCACCAAACAATGTTGATTGCTAAAATAGATCCTCTAAAATATCTTCTCAGCTAGGCAGCATTAACAAGGCGACTGGCCAAATGGGTTATGATACTTAGTGAGTATGATATCCAGTATGTAAAAAGAAAGGCTATTAAAGGACAGGTCATTGCTAATCAGTTAGCTGACACACCCATACAGGAATATCACCCATTAGTTGCAGATTTTCATGATGAGTTCATATTCACAATTGACACAAACATAACATGGAAACTATACTTTGATGGATCACATACAAATCATGGCTTAGGGGCTGGTATACTGCTTATCACACCACAGGGTGATTCCATCCCTAAGTCATTTAGGATTGTATTTCCATGTACTAACAACATAGCAGAGTATGAAGCTCTAGTGACAGGGTTACACATGGCAGTCAAGTGGAAAATTAAGAACCTAAAGGTATATGGTGATTCCCAACTGGTAATCAGACAGGTAAATGATGATTATGAGACTAAGGATGAGAAGCTTGCTCCCTACAAATGCATGGCTGATAGCTTTAAAGAGTACTTTGACAAAGTTGAATTTCATCAAATACCTCATGTTTTAAATAGGGCAACAGACGCTATGGCTACAATTGCATCACTTCTCGACATACCTAACAATGTGCCTAAGTTTGAGTTCTTGGTAGAATAGCTTTTGGTCCCCGCCTATGATATCCCAGATTCTAAAATGGTGTGTGACATTGTTGGTCCTGATTCTCCATGGTACAAAGAAATCTATGACTACCTTCATGCTGACGTCATACCCACTGGCCTATCAAATAATCAACGTAGGACATTCCTCCGCAAGTCAGCCAAATACACCATCGTCAGAGACACCCTATATAGACGCACCTTAGATAATACCCTACTGAGATGTCTTGATTCTACTAAAGCACAAGCAACCTTGTGTGGGGTGCATGAGGGTATATGTGGTTCCCATTCTAGCGGTCCTACTTTAGCCAAAAATATTATGAGACTGGGTTATTACTGGCCTACTATGGAAAAAGACTAATATGTTTTTGTAACGAAATGCTGCCAATGCCAAGTTCATGGAGACTTGATATATGCGCCAGCACAGGAGCTCCATCCTATAACGTCACCATGGCCCTTTGCCCAATGGGGACTCGACCTCATAGGTAAGATCCACCCCACATCATCTAATGGACACAAATTCATTATCACTGCCACTGAGTATTTTATGAAGTGGATTGAAGCCATTCCTATGACATACATTACCGACACACATATTTCTAAATTTATCCTGAACTATATCATCTATCGGTATGGTATTCCTTAGTCCATAATCACTGATAATGGTCACCCATTTAAGAACCAAGAAGTCTACCACCTTTGTAATGAATTTCATATTCAACATCACTTTTCTACTCCATACTACCCACAAGGCAATGGCCAAGTAGAGGCATCTAACAAGACCATCATTAGAATTCTCAAGAAGACTGTCAATGATGTTGGTCGTGACTGGCACTTACAGCTTAATCCTGCCTTATGGGCTTATCGTACAAGTATCTGTACTCCCAATGGTGCCACTCCCCATTCACTAGTCTTTGGTTAAGAAGCTATTCTTCCTATTGAGGTCAAGATTCCTTCCCTAAGGGTATCCTTGAAAGGCCACATTGATAATGAAGAATAGCGAGTCTCGAGACTCCATGAGCTAGAATTCCTGGATGAGTGAAGATAAAAGGCATTAGACCATCTCCAAGCATATCAGAATCATCTTTGTTGTAGCTATAATAGGAAGGTCTTGAACAGAAACTTTGACATTGGTGACTTGGTTTTAATGGAGAACCCGAAGAATCAAGCAGAAAGAGACAAACCAGGAAAGTTTGAACCAAACTGGTTAGGACCTTATATTGTTACATAAGCTTTTGGATCAGGAGCATACCAACTCTCTACTCCTGAAGGAGAACCATTGTCCCTGCCAATCAATAGTCTGCATCTAAAGAAGTTCTACGCATAGCTTCTGGGAGCCTTTGTCTTAATTAGCAGAAAATACAAAAAAAATCATAAAATCAAAAAATCGTTACCAAGGTGAAAACCTGGCAAACAGGCGTCTTGGTAACACCAAAAAAATTAGATAATCTAGAAAATAGTAAAGAAAAATAATTCATCCAATAGTGAAAACCACTTCGATGGCGCTTTGGATAGGTACCATGGTGAAAACCTGGCAAACAGGCGCCATGTGTACTTCACTCTGCTCCTTTGTCTACTATTATTCTAATCTACCTATCCCTATACATAGTCCACCTCCCTGTACATAGTCCACTACCCTAGACATGTCCTTACCCTTTACATACACCTTATCCCTATACATACTACCTATCCCTGTACATATCCCTTATCTTTCATATCCATTGCTTATATATACCATTCATAATAAGTGGTAGTCTTTCCCATAACCTGGAACGATTGACATCGAGTGCATTTCATATCCCCCATTTTATCCTATTCATAATCAATTGGTCTTATACATGACTGGGGGAAAACACTTGATGTGTGTCATATTGATTCTTTCATTGGCTGTGTTGCAGATGTAAAACCATAGAAAAATCCACAAACATCACAAAATGACCTGAGAAAATACAAAAACATCAGAAAACTTCAAAAAGACAAAAAAATCAAAACATGTCAAAAATCCAAAAAAAACAGAGTCAGAGTTAGTCGCACTTGTTAGTCTTTGTCGTTTGTCGAACTACATTGCCTCTGTGACTGAACATAGGCAAGGCCATCTGTTGATGTGCCCCCAAGGCATTAGGTTAGTCTGTTTAGGTTTGTTTGTATAAAATCATGATTCGATCCATATGTCTATATGACAAGGTCATTGGTCGTGTCGAACTACGAGGTCTCCACATGTATAACGTAGGCAAGGCCATCAATCGATGAGCCCCTGAGGCCGCACTAGGTCAGTCCATTAGGGTTCATCACATTCACTTTCACAAACATCTTCTATTTTCTTGTCAGTCAAAGTTAAGTCAAACTATGAGGTCTCTGCATGTATAACATAGGCAAGGCCATGAATCGATGAGCCATCGAGGCCGCACTAGGTCAGTTCTTTAGGGTTTGTCATCACACATAGTCAATTGTTAGCACATCATATCAAGTCATGCATTAATCTGGTGAACAAGTCAGCAATGTCTCTAAGTCAAATCAAACAATGTGCCAAACAAAACAATCAAATCAGATCAACAAATGTCTGCTACAGGATGTGTCCTTCCTAGAAATAGACATTATCACGGTAACCATCTGGTATCTTATTCAGGATGAGTCCTTCCTGAATACAACTATCGACAAAATAATATATGTCTTATACAGGATGAGTCCTTCCTGCATAATCAACATTGTCAAACAATCAAACATAGCCTTACACAGGTTATCAAATCAACGGTATCTGACTCAACGTCTTATATGATACATGTCTTTCTGAAACTAGGCTTTGTCATGCCTTATACAAATAGTCATAACATCGAAACCAGACTCAGTCTTATCTAGTATGTGTATTTCCTGACATCGGGCTCTATCAATCAACACGAATCAAACAAACAAGATCAAGTTTTGGCAAATATTTTACTGGCTTTTTGACTTTCTAACTTATTTATCTTATCTTTTCATTTGACTTTATGATGGGAATTATGTTACTAGCTTTCTAAAGGATGTCCCATGAAGGATTTAGAGAAGCAACAATGTATCACAATTCTATTTTCTTTGACTGCTGTCTGTCGACTGTCTTTTAAATTTGATTTTGAGTCATGTTACTAGTTTCCTCAAGGATGCCCCATGAAGGATTTAGAGGAGCGATGACGTCTCATAACCCTTCTTTTACTTTGTTTGTTGTCTGTGGTTTGTCTTGACAAAAAGATTGGGGCAAATTGTGCCCTTAGTATGAGTTAATGACACTCCTTGTCTGCGACTGTATGCTGTTAGCAAGTGGATTACCTTGCACACCTTGATCTATGTCATATCATGGTGTTTGTCTCCATTTGTATTATTTCTGCCCAATGATGATAAAGTGCTATACCTTTTGTGATACATCGAAACATTGAAGATTCTTAGTACTAACATCTATCACATCTCTTTCGTTATTTCTCAATCTTTCTTTCCACACTAACAGTTCTTATTTCTTGCATTATGATGGAGTCCTGTGACACACAACAATACAAGTGATCCTACATACACATACATGTTAGAAAAATGCATACATCTAGGCATTTATCATATTTAGGAAATCATGACATAATGGACATTCATCATCATACAACACATATCATAAGCATTCCATGTACAAATTAAATGTAAATACATGCATCGCATTGCATTTGTATAGCATCACATGTAGCATGCATTATACATATGACATCATATAGCATCTCATAATTATAAATTGCATACATCATATAGCATCAACATTATATTATTAGCTGTATAAATATCATAAAATAAATATGACCATCCATCACATAGGAATATAATATAAACATCACATGTATAAATAAAGACTGCATAATCACTACATATAAATGCATATAATGAGAATCACCGCCAAAATCATATATATATATATATATCTCGCTCAACAGTGTCACATCACAATGTCATAATGTATCAATAATACATGGAAGCCCGTAGGCTATAGAATCATAATACAATGTCTCGAGGCATATCAAGAAGTATCCCTATCCTGAACTACTGCTGCTATCATGGGTGGAGTGCGTGGACGAGTGATATCGGGAACCTGATGACCTATGAGCTGAGGGAGGCTTGTCATATGGACCTGCTCTGCGTGGCTACTCCACACCCTTTGTGCTAACTATCCCGGTGTGATGTAGAGGGAGGTGGAGACCTTCTCAAAATGACTCACACATGAACATCAAATCAATTCCAAAATGGGTTTCAAAGACTCATCAAAATTCCACCATATAGCATGTCCTTCTTTGTAGCATAGGCAACTTGGTTTAAGCCACTTTACACTCAATCTTTCCAAAACACTTAACAAATAAAATGTGGACTGAGATACCCTTTTAGGGCCTACAAAACATATCCAAAAACCAATAGTGATTCTTTTGGACCAACA
The DNA here is from genome assembly GCA_007258455.2 of Sequoia sempervirens. NCBI lineage: Eukaryota > Viridiplantae > Streptophyta > Pinopsida > Cupressales > Cupressaceae > Sequoia > Sequoia sempervirens. Next base: position 52,479,608 of record VDFB02179234.1, read on the forward strand.
TATACTTTCAATACACCTACCTTGCTCAAGGCTACTCAATTAGCCTACTTTTACAAAGCAACCCCCATCTAACTTTATCCCCTGACCATGAAACTTTTGACAGTGTCTCAAATTGTCTCAAAACTAAGGATTTTCAAGGTTCTAACCTTCTATGACACCTCTAAGATCCCTGATCACAAAACCCTCCATAAAATGTCTCAAAACTAGGGCTTCTTGGATCTTGGCTTTGCACACACTTCCATAACTTGTTTATTGACTCTACACCATTAGGAAAACATGTTGAATCATTACCAACTCAAAAAATTACCCCTCCTTAAGGCATATTTTCCACTGCTATACTCTAGCCTCCATCTTCAAGCACTTTACACTATGAAATCTTGGTGTACACCACATGATTCCTCTTTCTTGCACTTTAGTTTACTAGATTGATATTATACAGGTTAATTATGATCCATTTCATTGGTCTCAGTCATATATTCCCATGAAATGGATCATTCATCCATCAAAAACCCTCAAACTAGTGGAAAATCTATGTTTTCCTTGAGGACAGTCAATGTATTATACAAGAAATTGATTCCTATTGTCTTTCAAAGAATACAAAGGTTTAAAATCATGCAAATACAAGTCCTTAAGCCATCAAAATGAATCAAACTTCAATAGGAATCAATAGAACATCAAAAAGAACACAAAAAAATGCAAAAACTAGAGTTTTTCTATTTTTTCTAAGAACAGTCCGTGGAGTCACTTCTCCACACGCCCAACCTCCATACAAATGATCATTTTGGGGTTATAGAACCATTCCCCAACTGATCCAACCGTTTGGGGTTGATTACAATGCATAATAGTTGTTAAAACTCCTAAAGACTAGTTACCTACCCAAAGTGGATTTTCAAAAATTTGAATTTTCAAACTTACATTTTATTATTTCCCACTAACTAGAAACATTAAAAACCATTACATTATTATTGTTCAATCTTATTAAAGCATTATAAACCTACCTAATCTCCTAGAACATGATTTTTCCATTTATATTGCAATTTGGTCCTAGGGTCCTTATCAGGACCCTTAGGACAGTTGACTCCTCTAATGCCTGCATCCACTTCAAAAGCCATTATAGGCTTCAAAAGGTCATAGTTGATGTTTTGATATGCTGGATAGGTCCTTCTGACCCTTGCAAACTCCTAACCCCTGAAGTGCTCCTTGAAGGGCTTGGGTGCTCCTGCATCATTCTCCCCAAGAAAGAAAAAACTCTTGCCCCAAGATTCATCTAACTTGCTGTCAGAACACTGCTCCTTGTTCCTGTATCCCTGCACCTTCTGATCAGAAACCAAGAAATCACCCAAGGTCACCTTCTTCCTCTTCTGCCAACCTGCCCTCATATCACTCAACAAGTTAGAATCAAAATAGAGTTTGGTTTGTCCTCTCTGTTGTTTAAGATCACTCTGTACCTGTACCCTGTTTCTGCCTTCATTCCCTTGATTTCCTTGTGAAAAGATACCATTACTAGCATGCTCAACTATAGGGCATTGAATGCCTCCAACCTTGACACTTTCCAAGTCCCACAAAATATGATTTCTAGGACTGTGTGCTCCACAACCTAGCTGCAACTCAACATTCCTCTTCCAACCAATATCTTCCTCTGTCTTACCTATCTTAACCTGCTTATTCACCTGCAAAATCTTCTAAAAAAAAATCACAAAACTATCATTAGACTGCTCCAAAGGAAAAGGAACTAACTTGTATCTATTATCTCCTTTGTGAGCCAAATATGTATTATGGAATCCATCATGCAATGCCCTTCTAGCATACTTCCATGGTCTCCCCAAGATGATATGACCACAAGTCATTGGAATGACATCACAAAGCACCCTATCATGATATGATCCAATTGAGAAATCCACAAAATCTCTATTACCAATCTCTACATGCTGTCCTTGAGTTACCCAAGTGGCCTTGTAGGGAGTAGGATGATCAAATGTTTCAATCCCTAGCTTGGTTATCATATCAAGTGAAACTAAATTGCTATGTGACCCTGAATCTATGAGCAATCTGTAGATCTTACCATGACTGAGACAATTAGTCTTAATGATAGTTACCTTTGGTTCTTGATGAAGTCTTTCTCCTTTCTTGATCATAAGAAACTCACCATCAGTCACAGGGTCTGCCATGAATGTTTTTGATTCCTCCTTCTTGTCTTCTTCTTCTTGTACCAAGTTAACTCTCCTATCTCTACCCTTATCAGCTTGTTCCCATTTAGGACACTTGAAGGAAGGATGCCCTGGTTCATTGCAATTGAAGCACCTACCTGTGAATGGTCCTCTACCTTGTCCAAATCTGCCTCCTCCTCTAGGAGTGTATCCACCTCTTTGACCAGAAAATACCTCCTTACCTTTGTCATTGCTGCTCTTTTCATTGCTTCCTTGTCCTTGTTCTCTATTACTTCTGCCCCTGTTTGAACTACCTCCTCTTCCACCATTGCTTGATCTTTCTTGCTTCTTCTTCACCTTTTCCTCAGCTCTAATGGCCAACTGAAAACATTCTCCTAATGTCCTTGGCAATTGCAAACCAATCTCATCTTGCAGATTGTACCTCAAGCCATTGATGTACCTGGCTATTTTCTCATCCTCTTCCTCATAACCTCCTCTAATACTAAGCTTGTGAAATTGCTCAGTATAGGACATCACATCCACGTCCTTTTTCTTTAAATTTTGCCTCATCCTTTTCACATGAATGGTATAATCAGATGGTAGGAATTTCTCTTTGACCAAACTCTTCATCCTTGCCCATGTAGAAATTTTTGCCAATCCCCTAGCCATCCTATCATTCTAAAAACTAGTCCACCATGTCAAAGCTGTACCTCTCAACTTAGTTTTGGCAAAATTAACCTTCCTCTCTTCATCCATCTCCTCAAACTCAAAATAGTTCTCCAAGGCATCAAGCCATCCTAACACCTCCTCACTATCCATCTTCCCTTGATAGATAGGAAAATCTATGCGACTCTTTCCTCCATGACGTTGTACTACTTTCAACAATCTTAGTAACCTCCTTTCCTCAGGGTCCTCTGTCTCATCTACTTGCTATTCCTGATTTACCTTCACATGCTCTTCATCTTCATCATTATCTCCTTGGTTTTCTTGCTCTTCTCTCCTCCTACTCCTCTCAAGGTTATTTATCCTTTCTTGCATGGTCTCTCTCTCTCTTCTCCATTTACTTTCTTCCCTTTCTTTGGCCTTCTCTCTTGCTGCTTCTTGTTCCCTTCTTTCTCTTCTCTCCCTTTCCAAGATTTCCTTCAACTCCTCCAACTCTCTTGCTAATTGGTTTTTAGGTGCCATTTCTATTTCTTCAATCCCTAAAGGACCTACTCACTGCTCTGATACCAATTTGATGCAGAGGGAGGTGGAGACCTTCTCAAAATGACTCACACATGAACATCAGATCAATTCCAAAATGGATTTCAAAGAACTCATCAAAATTCCACCATATAGCATGTCCTTGTAGCATATGCAACCTGGTTTAAGCCACTTTACACTCAATCTTTCCAAAACACTTAACAAATAAAATGTGGATTGAGATACCCTTTTAGGGCCTACACAACATAACCAAAAACCAATAGTGATTCTTTTGGACCAACATATACTTTCAATACACCTACCTTGCTCAAGGCTACTCAATTAGCCTACTTTTACGAAGCAACCCCCATCTAACTTTATCCCCTGACCATGAAACTTTCAACAGTGTCTCAAATTGTCTCAAAACCAAGGATTTTCAAGGTCTTAAGCTTCTATGACACCTCTAAGATCCCTGATCACAAAATCCTCCATAAAATGTCTCAAAACTAGGGCTTCTTGGATCTTGGATTTGCACACACTTCCATAACTTGTTTATTGAATCTACACCATTAGGACAACATGTTGAATCATTACCAACTCAAAAAATTACCCCTCCTTAAGGCAGATCTTCCACTGCTATACTCTAGCCTCCATCTTCAAGCACTTTGCACTATGAAATCTTGGTGTACACCGCATGATTCCTCTTTCCTGTGCTTTAGCTTGTTAGATTGATATTATATAGGTTAATTATGATCCATTTCATTGGTATCAGTCATATATTCCCATGAAATGGATCATTCATCCATCAAAAACCCTCAAACTAGTGGAAAATCTGTGTTTTCCTTGAGGACAGTCAATGTATTATACAAGAAATTGATTCCTATTGTCTTTCAGAGCATACAAAGGTTTAAAATCATGCAAATACAAGTCCTTAAGCCATCAAAATGAATCAAACTTCAATAGGAATCAATAGAACATCAAAAAGAACACAAAAAGATGCAAAAACTAGAGTTTTTCTATTTTTTCTGAGAACAGTCTGTACAGTAACTTCTCCACATGCCCAACCTCCATACAAATGATCATTTTGGGGTTATCCCCAACTGATCCAACCATTTGGGGTTGATTACAATGCATAATAGTTGTTAAAACTCCTAAAGACTAGTTACCCACCCAAAGTGGATTTTCAAAAATTTGAATTTCCAAACTTACATTTTATTATTTCCCACTAAATAGAAACATTAAAAACATTACATTATTATTGTTCAACCTTATTAAAGCATTATAAACCTACCTAATCTCCTAGAACATTATTGTTCCCTTTATATTGCAATTTGGTCCTAGGGTCCTTATCAGGACCCTTAGGACAGTTGACTCCTCTAATGCCTGCATCCAATTCAAAAGCCATTATAGGCTTCAAAAGGTCATAGTTGATGTTTTGATATGCTGGATAGGTCCTCCTGACCCTTGCAAACTCCTGACCCATGAAGTGCTCCTTGAAGGGCTTGGGTGCTCCTGCACCATGGTGTGGGTCCTGGTTTGTGACCTGCTGCTATGTGCCTGTGAGAATCTGGGAGCCTATCTCTTTGGAGGAATCTCTGCCTCATATGAATCATGGTAATAAGTATCTCTCTCCCCATCTCTAACTAACTCTTTGGAAAAGGCAACTGATGGTCCAGTACATAAGGCTCTGAGCTCTGTAAATATCTTCTTAGTCTCCTGTCCTAGAGCTATGGCCCGATCCCTATCCATCACCACTCTGTCCCTCTCCATCCAATACGCATCCCTCTCGGACATCAGGACTCTCATCTGCTCCTCCAAGGATGCAACCTGAGCACACAATGTATCTGTGTCAGGATCCACTGCCCTTGTATCATCCTGCCTAGCCCTCGCTACCCCATCCTCCTCCTCATCCAACTCCTCCAAAATCTGGTCCCAGATCAATCTCTAATGATCATTGTCCTCTTCATCATCCTCCTGATAGACACCTAGAAAGCCCAAGGCATCAATCTTTGCCTCCTCTGTAGGAACATTTGGAATGACCCCCTCTCTAGGATGCTCCCCCTCTTTTCCTATCGCAACATCCACCTCCCCTCCTCTCCCAATATCTGGCATGGCCACATCCTCATCCCCTCGTCCCTCCTCAGGGATCGGTGACAGTGGTGGCCCTCATCCTCTCCGTCCATGTCTCCCTCTCCTACCGCCTCGCCTTCCACCTCAGCCATCATCTCCTCCATCACCTCAGCCTCCTCCATCTCCTCGACCTCTACCTTTGCCACACCCGCCTTGCGGACCTATCCCTCGCCACTCTACCAGTGCTGGCTGCTCTGGATCTGTCAATGGAATTGGTCTATGTACTGCCCACCACTGATCGTACTCCTATGTGGTCCCTAAGTCTGCTGGAACATCCCTCCATCCCCATGGAACTGCCTATAGTGCATCAATGTCTGCCTTGACTGTGGCCACTAGAATCTCTAGACCCCATAGGGGGATCTCTCGCGATGACCTTGCGAACTCAGCCCAAACTCTCGGCACATCCTGTACCTCTCCAAACTACCACAGGACACGATCTGGAAAATGACGCTCTATAATGTGGACATGTGACACTGTCTTCCCAATCAAGAATTGTACTTGTCAAAAAAATGACAAATGCTCATCCTCGTCTAACCAATCTGTGCAGCCCAAGTATGGTCTCCATGTAAACTGGACCATCATGTCTATGGCATGCCTGAAGTAACTTGTATCTCCTATGTGGTGCTGAGTGTTAGCCCCCACATAGTGGAAGGCATAAGGAGCTTCATGTGGAAGGTCAACTATCATTGGTGGCTAGAAGATAGCGATGTGTTCCCATGCCCATACCATCAGGAGCGTGGTACTACAACTCATAGACTGTGCCTCTCGGTAGGAAATGTCATGCAAATGAAAGTACAACATACCAAGGAGATAGGGACCCCATGCCTATACCTCACATCTCTCTAGCATCCCTACTAGCATCCCCCCCCACCCCACGGGAAAACCATGACCTCAACGGTCAAGAAGCACTATACCACCTATCAAAGTACATACTAAACAGTCTAACTGCCTATATCTCTGAGCTAACACCCGCCACCTAATCTCATAGTGGTCAAACCCTAATTGTCTGATGTCTGTGTCCGAATAGTATCTGCACATCTCGGCCGCACCCCTTTGGGTATCATACCTCACCCGTGTGCCTCTAATAGGAAGTCTGAGTATCCTGTATACATCCTCCAATGTAACAGTGGCCTCTCCAGTCGATAGGTGAAATGAGGATGTCTCCGAGTGCCACCGCTCACATAGTGCTATCAATAAACCTTGATTTTCCCGAATCTGGGGCATGTCTGTAACGTGAAGAAGACCAAGGTGCCATAGGAAACATCGCTCTGCACTCCGCAAGCTATCCCTAAACTGGAAAGTCATTGGTCTTGACTCTCATGTATATACTGTATCCAACACAACTTGCAATGGCATTATACATGCCTCATGTCAGCCTCAAACATCTATTCTAATGCAAATTGATTATAATTAACTACTATTCAAATGCGTCATTGTTTGGAAAATGCGTCATTATTTTTCACATGCGTCGTTATTTCACATATGCGGTGCATAAAATTCAGATGTGTCATTTCATTAAACACATGCGTCATTCTTTTTCACATGCGGCTAACTATATCACATATGCGTTGCACTATAGCATATGCGTTGCATAAATCTAAATGCGTCAAGGGAAATTCAAATGTGTTGCATAATAAACAAATGTGGCTATTCTAAATGCACATGCGATGCAGATTATCACACGCGGTTCATTAATCTACAAATGCGTCGAACTGCAACAAACCTACGCTAACAGTAAACATGAATTTGCAAATGCGATCTTTTGCATGCAAATGTGTCTTTCACGTATTCAGATGCAATGTTTTATTCAAATGACACATACATAAATTTTTAATTAAATGCATAAGATTACACATAAATGGAAAATTTCAAAGGTCAAGTTTGAGGTACATACCGGATGGTCTGCGTCGGCTGGCCTCTGGAAGGTCAAGATCCTATAAGCTCGATGATGGGTGTTCAGAACACAAGACATCGTCATTGTGAGTGCAAAGCAAATTCTCAATTTTCAAAGCTAGAAGGGTGAAAATGAATTAGTTTTTACCCCAATTTCTATATATACCTAGGGTTTTCTTTCTAATGGCCGCGTCAGCTACCAATTTCTATCAACTCGTACCCGTCCTTAACATTTCCAAACTCAATTCTGTCAACTCCACTACATTTCTGGCTATCCAATGGACTAATCGGGATCATTTCCAAATTTTTCTGATTTTTTTTAAAATTTGTCAATTTTCCCGAGGGGGCATACCTTCACCTGTTTTACACTAGGGCATTATTGGGGCATATTTCTTATCGATTTTCTTTGACACAGCGCCAAAATGACATTGTATCAAAGAGGATCAAATGTAGACACCGAAATCTGGTTTAAGCCTGCGACTTCAATATTCTTAATAATTCATATTCTCCATGGTCATAATTAAATAATGTCAATTATTTAGTTATTCACTTTAACTTTAATTCTTCTATTAATTAAATAATCTTAATTATTAATTAATTCACATTTTCTTTATTCTATTTGATTAATTAAATAAACGCTTTTTATTTAATTATGTTACTAATTAACCTTATCCTTCTTGTTAAATTAAATAAATTCTTATTTAATTTACTCTTTATCATACTTCAACTATAATTAAATAAAGTCTTTATTTATTTAATTATTCATTTAAATCCCTTCATCACTTAATTAAATAGATCTTATTTATTTAATTATTCTTCAAATATCAAATCTTGAATTAAATGAATTATTTAATTCATGAAGTCTATTTTAACGCATTCTTCTATATTTAGATAATTGTGTGAGTTATCTAAGTATTCACTTTGACTCGACTCGACATCTATTTTAATCGCTCAGTTAACTCTTGCTTCAATGTTTGAGTGGCGTTCTCGAGTAATCTCTTCATCAAATCATTCAATCATCCAATGCTAACTCAATTGCATGTACATGCATATTAATTAAATATTCTTATTTAATTAATTAAACCTTGTGCGTGCATTTGAACAAGAGTTGCTTTAATCCATATTTATCTTTGTCATGCAAAGATAATTCTTCTGTTTTCAAATACCAAACTTGAAGATTAAATCATTTATTTAATCTTTAATTCTATTTCTAATTTGTATCACTCGTGTCATTACTAACTGCTATTAGAATGCATGACTAATTAGTCGATCTCAACCGTTCGTTGATCTTTTGATCCTAGCCTGTCATTCGAATAATCAATTTTCTATAAATTGATCTAGTCTTCATCATTCCAATCTCTCTCAAAATCTTATGACTTTTGCGAGCACTTATCTTGAATCTTTGATGTTTTGCTAAATCACTATCTTAGGCTATACTTGCATGAACTTACGAGAAATATGAGGGCAATTATACTACACAAGCAAAATGGAGAAGGGCAATCGAGATGAATCATGGAAATACATAGCAATTTGGTGAGATTGTTCAGTTTTATTACATTTTTTACTTTCCTTTGTGTTGGTTGTTTTTTAATGGAGCAACAAGGTTGGTCTCCTATTCTACCTATGGAGTAGCCAACTCCAATCAAGGGGAGCTCAGAGGACCTGGACCAACTGACAAGATTTAGTCAAAGACTAAGATCTTCTGCTCTTTAGGCTCTGTAGAACCAGGGTGGGTTTACCCACACAATGCCTTAAAGAAGACCAGACATTGATTTTTATAGTAGATGACTCCTGATGCCAAGTATTGAGAACCTCAAATATGGCTTTGATTCTCAGTAACACAGTACTTGAAGCAACTAGGAGGTAGGGCAAGACATCAAAAAAGACTGATTAAATAAAATGAATGTTCTTAAGCAAGATAACTGAAACCCTAAAGACAAATAACATATATCAAATCAGTGCCACATCCATTGGGCTAGGAGTCAAGATAATCTGCAAATAGAAGGAATGATTACTTGGAAAAATAAAGCCTATGTGAAACTAACCTTATTAATCCCACAGCTAGTGATTAGATCTTAAAGACTACTTATCAAATCCTTCAATCATACATATAAATTTCTGAGATGATGAAAGAAATTTAACCCATTCCTTGAACATGAGCTATTATCTAAACAAACAATGCAAGAAAGTATTACAAAGGCTAATGGAATGATCCTTGATCAGTTTCATTAACAATTCAAATGTACAATCCAAAGGAGAGACTCAAAGACCTAAAAAAATACATTCAGGTTCTGGTATGCATCCAAGAACCTTACAATTTACAGACTGCAACCCTAGACCTCAAAATATGGTAAAAACTTGACTCTGTGACTTAGTGCTCTTTTTGTTCTTATTTCAGTATCTGGCCGAAGACCCTTACAAATGATTCAGAAATTCCTTTTAAACAGTCCAAGGATCGTCACCCAGCTCAGAGCCACATCAACATGCCATGTCAGACCCTAACTACATCGTGACCAATCAAAACCCTCGCTGTGACCTTCAAAAACTTCTCTAGTCACATAAATGCCATTGGTCGGATATCCGTTAGGGGAGACATTCTCGCATGAACAAAGATCAATCAACCTACACCAAATCCGCGCACCCACACTCGAGCCATGCCATCCTTGTCCCAGAGTCGCGTCGCCATGAATGCTGGTTCAGTGGAACTAGCGACCCTCTCATCTGCCACCATGAATACTCCAAGTCTTCTATTTTTTCGCATGCAAACATCTTTGAAACCTCAACTGTGCGCATGTTTGAATCTCTGCCATCGATCACTGAGGTTGGATGGATGTCATTTAAATATCATCAGCCGTTGAGGCAGGCAACCACCATTGACAAGACAAAGTGGTGTTGGGAAGACCACAGGCTGAGAATCTTATGTTACATCAAGCACTAATCATAGTTGGCAAGAGGCAACCGGGTTGGTGAAACATCCCAATGAAGATCTATGTGTTTTATCAAGCAGTCAAGTCGGCGAGACCAGGCACACATCGGTATGATATTTCAACTTAGAATAATGCCCCGTCGGTGAGAGAAAGGTCACTCGACAGGAGCTCATGGCGACACCTAAACAGACACACTATCGGCAAGAGAAGATGGACTCGGGAAGACATCATACAGAGTGAAAATGCTTCATTGAAATGTATTTCCTTTATGTACTATCCATTCGCCAAGACAAGGGCATATCCCTCACCGAAGCAATCCGTTCACTTTGTTCACAGTCGCTATAGTCACCTACCATCGACAAAACACTATAGAGATTTCACCAAACTTCATCGAAGACATCATTTCAAGTCGCTGTGACTTATAACATCTCCCACCGATGAATTCACTTGCCAAATGTATGTCATTGTAGCATGCAATCCTCGGTGAGAGGTTATGTAGACATTACATTATTATACCGAGAAGACCTTTATACACCTGTTCACTGAGAGAATTTAGGACTTTCACCGAAAGCCACATATTGAACCACTGTCGGCAAGACCCACAGAGTTTGTTGAGACATTATAGCGAAACAACAGTAGCCATATCGAAGAACCCTGAAGCGTCGGTCGGTATAACAAGCTGACATCGCCAAGACCCTTCAACGAAAGGTATAACCCACACCGAAAGCAAATCACAAGATACTGTCGGCAAGACTCAACAAATTCGCTATGACATATATCATTGCCTCAAGCCATTGCCGATGAACCCCTAATCAATCGTCAAAACAAAGACCAGTGTCTCACCGACAACCACCTATAAATAAATTCCAGTCGCGGTGACAAATGATAAGTCTTGTCGATAGGCAACTCAGACTTATGCAAGCAAAAATGCACAGCGGGGGGTGGCCAAAAGGATCTCGAGGAGACCAAGGGGAGTCGGGAAGACCTCACCCCGATCGGACACCAACACACCGATGGGAAAAGCCCATCGGTGAGACACAAAGAAATCAGGGAAACATCTCCCTGACCTCAACCAACATAGGCCAACAAAGATTTCGGGGAGACAAGCTAGGGTCGCAAAGAGGTAATCCTGAGTGCCAAAGGTCTTAGCGAAAACAACGCGGGGCCGGTGAAAATGGTAGCAAGGGGCCGGTTGTCGACGAGAAATAGGGCATAAAGGATAACTTAAGTTACATGTGCACCAGCCAGTCAGCTCAATGAATCAAAAAGCTAGTGGAATGGGAACCAAACAAGGTCAGAGCCGGAGTGGGGAAATAAATGAAAACCAAAATGACCACCCGACCCGGATCTGCCTTTGCAAAAGACAAAGGAAGGGAGACGGGAGCGGAACAGAACCCCAAACTAGAACCCCTGAAAAGGTTCCAAAACCTGTTCTCATTCTGATCCTGTGCCCACCAAAGGAAACAAAGCAAAAAACAAAGGGAAGAACACAGAGAGAAAAATGACCAGCGACCCATGCAGGGCAGAAAGGAAAAGAAACTCCAATCAAGCGGAATTAGAACTAGGACGAATGCATGAACTGGAACTAGAACTTCAGAATTTGGAAAAGTTCTAGTTCCGTTCAAGCATCCATTCCACCTCTGATAAAAAAAAATAAAATACAAGGAAAGCAAAAGAGAAAGGGGAACCAAACTAATAGCCCAAAAATAGGAAAAAGAAAAGCCAGGAAAAACCCTAACATAGGCCGCCCCACCAGAGAGATGAAAACTAGCATGCTGGGCTCAACCCTTATGGGGGCCCATTTAACCCACGTGCTAAAATGAAAGATAAAACTCACAAGCCAAGGATTTGCGATGAAAAACAAGGGCACACAGCCGGAACCTGAAAGACAACCAAAAAAGGCTCTAACATAGGCTCCAGTTGGGGATGTATGCCCCCCATGGGCATAGCAAGAATTCAGATCACTGGGAGAGCAGACCAGAAAAAAATCCAAAAATAGACCAGGAGCTAACCAGACAGGGTTAGCAAATGCAGCAAAAAGGAAGAGACCAGGAAACCAAACGCTAGAACTATTGTTCATGGAAAAAAGATATACTTCAGGCGAAGTACCCTCATGAATTATCCATGAACAGGCAATTCAAGAGTCACTTGATTCATTCCTTTGTTTCACCTGATGACACTAGGCCACCAAATGAAAAATGAGAGCCAATACCTCTGTCAAAAACTTGATTCTCTATTTCCTTCCATAGACAAAAACTGATAACACTGTCATGAACTGTCCACAAACTAGCTTGGTCACTGGCCAGTCCCATTGAAATACTATGCTTTCCAGTGCCACTAGTTACATTGTCAAACTGCAACATGCAATCTGATACTAACTGTAGATTATAATCTTTGTGGCATATCTCCCTGGACAATTCATGGTTATGTTTTACTGAATGCTCATTTGCTTGGACTAGGAAATAAAAACATTCATAGTCCACTTGATCCTTGACATCACAAAATTTTTCATCAAAATCAGTCTGCAGATCAAACTGAAAGCTCTGATAAACAACTTCTTCCATGACATGCAAATCATCTCTGCACATTCTGAAGGAAAAAGGTTCATATTTAGGAGTATCTATGTACTGGTTACTGCAACATGGGCACATCTTCTTCATCCCAGGTTCAATGGTATGCACTGATTCATCTTTCACATCTGCACTCAACTCAAATTCAAACACCCCAAGTGAGGGATCGAATAAATCAATATCAACAGGGATAGCAGGGAGGCAACCAAGTATCCCTTCAGTGTCAACACAACTTTCATTATGTTCAGCAGGAGGAGGAGGTACATCCCTAAAGTCATGATGGCTTCGACTTCTACTCATGCTTCCTCTTTTTACTTGCACCTGTTGCTCATCATGCTGGTGGTGAGAATGATCAGAGAGTTCTGATTCATCCACACTTGTTGTCATGTCATCATCTTCTGAACATGAGGTATGATCACCTTCTGTATCATAAGCTTGCTCAATAGCAAACAATTTTGGTTCAGAAGCATAAACTGATCCCTCATTGGAATCAACATCATCATCCATGTGAAAAGATTCATGCCTAGGCTCATTCAAGTCATCAAAAAGAAACTACACTTTGTCATACACAACATGATTAGTTGGTTCATCATCAAATATAGAACTAGATTCACTTGTATCATACCTTGCTTCTTGTAGGTCCTCATCATCAAGACCGATAGGAGTTGCCCACAACAACATAGAGTTGTTGTGCGCAAACCTCTGATATTCTATGGTCAATAAATTTGACATTTGCTCAATGCTCAATGGATCATTGCTCTGATCCATTTTCTCAACCATTTCTTCTTCTTGACCTTCACCAAAACTAGATGCAACACCAAGCAACAAACTAGGATATCCCAAGGTATCTTCAAAAGGATTACCTTCATGAGGGTGAATTTCCACACCTCCTCTGTCAAATCTGATATCCACCAGAGCACTCCCTGAATCAACAACTTCATTTGTCTTCTCATGAATACTTGTGTCAAGACTGCACACATTTGTGCACCTAAACTGCTCAACTGTCTCATCACATTGCTGATCACACTTCCCTTCTCCAAAGGGCCAGTCTAACTGATGCTCTTCTTTAGGTTCTTCGCTTGAGAGACTCAAATTCTGATCATCTGCTTGGGGCACCACCTCTACAAGTTGTTCAAAAATAACTTCCTCATCATCTAATGAAGCAGCACCTCCAGTCTCAATTTTCTCAACTATGCACCTGTTTGAAGAAGACTGATCATCCATTTGTACAAAGTTGTTATCTTTATCAACATGGGTGCTGACAAATGAAGACAATAGGCTCTGTATATATTCATTTCTCTACTTTTCCAGACTATCTAGGACCGTGTAGGCCATCTGCATGCTCAGTATCTTGAATTCTTTCAATAATGCACTAGATCCTTCTTCATAAGCTTCAAAATACATGTGGATACAACATGGAGTGCTAGGTCTGAAATTCTCTTGGGATTAGTGACAAGGCAGTAGCAAATCTATGACTGAAATCAACACTTGACTCCTCATCTTGTTTCTTAATTTTCCTTAACCTTTTGACCAGTCTAAAGGATCTCTTGCAAATTGTTCTCTATAAGCAGCCACTAATTCATCCCAGCAAGGAAAAGATGTATCAGGGAAACTCAAATACCAGTCCTGAGCTCTAGCTTCCAGGGATCTGACAAAAAATCTCATCCATGCATCCTGATACTTAAAAGAATGTTTCTCCATGAAACTGGAGAAACTCTCGACATGTGCATCTCCTCCACAAACATTATATCCATGAAATCTAGGCATCTCTTTATATACCTAAGCTGACATACATTCAACTTTGTAATCAACCCATGAAAAATCTAACTGAGCATACAATGGGTCAGAAGAATTAACAACTGGTGTGACAACCTGACAAGTAGATACAGTTTGACTGTCTCTAAGCCGTTGAAAAATTAGATGTCTCTCATCCATTTCTCTGAGACCTCTTTCAAATACAGCCTTCCATTCAGGCCTTATCTTGGTCTTGTGCGTCCTTGAGTCTTTATCAGACTTAGGAAACCTTTTGACAATCTTTTTTATGGCTTGGTGCTCCATAGATATTACAAATCAAGGCTCACTGACTGTGCATAATTACAACAATAACTAGCATATGACAAAACAAGTGGATGACCACCCTCAGGGTGTATAAATACATTCTCATCATCCACACAAATTGAGACTTGAGCACTAGACACAATCTTACAATGGAACTACAACTATATTCAATAGATCCAGCAAATGGAAATGTGCTAACACCATTTACTACCTTTCCCTCTGGTAGTGCTGAATCACTAAATAGGGAAACACATTATTACTTTCTCAAATGTTCAAAAACATGAAGAATACCTGGAAACATTGCAGCTCTGGAACATTCTTCAAATCTTCAATGGGTTTACCTTGACAGAGTCGCCACCTCTTTGTAGAGGATAGAACTTCAAATGATATGAAGTTCACTTACATATAAGTCCTTCTTTGAGCTCGTTCCACCAACAGAGCACCATAAATATTTCAAGCTGACTGCAACAAAACTTTCTCCAAGCTTGAGATTCTTCAAACTTTGAACAACACCAACATGGCATACAAAGATATGACTCTATTGCACACTGATATGACCCGTTTCTGCATTCTTTGAGATATTTGACAAGAAGGGGAGGCACACTGTAAAATATATGATGGCTTCAACTTCTACTCTTGTTTTCTCTTCTTTTTATATCTCCCCAGCAGAGTCGCCATCTTGTTGGTTGTTTTTTAATGGAGCAACCAGGTTGGTCTCCTATTCTACCTATGGAGTAGCCAACTCCAATCAAGGGGAGCTCAGAGGACCTGGACCAACTAACAAGATTCAGTCAAAGACTGAGGTCTTATGCTCTTTAGGCTCTGCAGAACCAGGGTGGGTTTACCCACACAATGCCTTAAAGAAGACCAGACATTGCTTTTTATAGCAGATGATTCCTGATGCCAAGTATTGAGAACCTCAAATATGGCTTTGATTCTCAGTAACACAATACTTGCAGCAACCAGGAGGTAGGGCAAGACATCAAACAAGACTGATTAAATAAAATGAATGTTCTTAAGCAAGATAACTGAAACCCTAAAGACAAATAGCATATATCAAATCAGTGCCACATCCATTGGGCTAGGAGTCAAGACAATCTACAAACAGAAGGAATGATTACTTGGACAAATAAAGCCTATGTGAAACTAACCTTATTAATCCTGCAGCTAGTGATCAGATCTTAAAGACTACTTATCAAATCCTTCAATCATACATATAAATTTCTGAGATGATGAAAGCAATTTAACCTGTTCCTTGAACATAAGCTATTATCAAAACAGACAATGCAAGAAAGTATTACAAAGGCTAATGGAATGATCCTTGATCAGTTTCATTAACAATTCAAATGTACAATCCAAAGGAGAGACTCAAAGACCTAAACAAATACATTTGGGTTCTGGTATGCATCCAAGAACCTTACAATTTATAGACTGTAACCCTAGACCTCAAAATCTGGTAAAAACCTGACTCTATGACTTAATGCTCTTTTTGTTCTTATTTTAGTATCTGGCCGAAGACCTTTACAAATGATTTAGAAATTCCTTTTAAATAGTCCAGGGATTGCCATTCAGCTCAGAGCCACATCAACACACCACGTCAGACCCTAACTGCATTGTGACTAATCAAAACCCTCGCTGTGACCTTCAACAACTTCTCAGGTCTTATAAATGCCACTGGTTGGGTTACTGCAGGAAAGACATTCCTGCACGAATGAAGCCAGGCAATCAATGTCAAATCTGTCACTGAATCTGGGTGCCCATACTTGAGCCATGTCGTCCTTGTCCCAGAGTCGCGTCACCATGAATGCTAGTTCAGTGGAACCAGCGACCCTCTCATCTGCCACCATGAATGCTCCAAGTATTCTATTTTTCACGTGCAAACATCTTTGAAACCCTGACTGCGCACATGTTTGAATCTCTGCCATCGATCACTGAGATCAGACGACTATTGTTTAAATATCATCAACCATTGAGGCAGGCAACCACTGTCGGCAAGACAAAGCAGTGTTAGGAAGACAGCAGGCCGAGAACCTTATGTTACATTGAGCGCTCATCATAGTCAGCAAGAGGAAAACGGATCGGTGAAACATCCCAGTGAAGTCCGCAAAGGATACCGAGTGCACCAAAGAGTCAGGGAGAGATGGCCAGGTTGGCCAGACATCATGGCGAAGATCTATGTGTTTGATCGAGTAGTCAAGTCGGCGAGACCAGGCACACATCGGCGTGAGATTTCAACTTAGAATAATGCCTAGTTGGTGAGAGAAAGCTCACTCGACAGGAGGTCATGGCGACACCTGAACAGTCACACTATCGGCAAGAGAAGATGGACTTGGGAAGACATCATACAGAGTCAAAATGCTTCATTGAAATGTATTTCCTTTATGTACTATCCATTCTCCAAGACAAGGGCATATCCCTCACCAAAGCAATCCTTTCACTTTGTTCACAGTCGCTATAGTCACCTACCATCGACAAGACACTATAGAGATTTCACCAAGCTTCATCGAAGACATCATTTCAAGTCGTTGTGACTTATAACATCTCTCGCCGATGAATTCACTTGCCAAATGTATGTTGCTGTAGCATGCAATCCTCGGTGAGAAGTTATGTAGACATTACATTGTTATACCGAGAATAACTTTATACACCTGTTCGCTGAGAGAATTTAGGACTTTCATCGAAAGCCACATATTGAACCGCTATCGGCAAGACCCACTAAGTTTGCTGAGACATTATAGAGAAGCAACATTAGCCATATCGAAGAACCTTGAAGCGTCGGTCGGTATAACAAGCTGACATCGCCAAGACTCTTCAACGAAAGGTATAACCCACGCCGAAAGAAAATCACAAGATACCGTTGACAAGACTCAATAGATTCACTATGAAATATATCGATGCCTCAAGCCTTTGCTGATAGAACCCCTACTCGATCGCCAAAACAAAAACCAGGGTCTCACCAACAACCACCTGTAAATAAATTCTAGTCGTTGTGACAAATGATAAGTCTTGCCGATAGGAAACTCAGACTTATGCAAGCAAAAATGCACAGTGGTGGGCAGCCAAAAGGATCTTGGGGAGACCAAGGGGAGTCGGGAAGACCTCACCCCAATCGGACACCAACACACCGATGGGAAAAGCCCATCGGTGAGACACAAAGAAGTCGGGAAAACCTCTGCCCGACCTCAACCAACATAGGCCGACAAAGATTTTAGGGAGACAAGCTGGGTTCACCAAGAGGTAATCCCGAGTGCCAAAGGTCTCAGTGAAAACAACACAGGGCCGGTGAAAACGGTAGCAAGGGGCCGTTGCCGACGAGAAACAGGGCATAAAGGATAACTTAAGTTGCATATGTACCGGCCAGGTAGGTCAATGAATCAAAAAGCCAGCAAAATGGGAACCAAACAAGGTTGGAGTTGGAGCGGGGAAAGAAACGAAAACCAAAATGACCACCCGAGACCAAAACCCAACCCGGATCCGCCTCCGCAAAAGACAAAGGAAGGGAGACGGGAGCAGAACAAAGACCGAAACTGGAACCCCTAAAAAGGTTCCAAAACCTATTCTCATTTCGATCCCGTGCCCACTAAAGGAAACAAAGCAAAGAACAAAGGGAAGAACATGGAGAGGAAAGCCTATTCAATGACCAAGGGTAAGCGGAAGCAGTAACTAATCACATGAAATCGTAACTCTATTCAAATGCGTGAATAAGAACTAGAACTTCAGAATTTGGAAAAGTTCTAGTTCCATTCAAACATCCATTCCACCTCCGATAAAACAAAAGAAAAGCCAAGGCAAACAAAAGAGAAAGGAGAACCGAACTAAAAGACCAAAAATGGGGACAATAAAAGCTAGGAAAAACCCTATCATAGGCCGCCCCACCGGAGAGATGAAAACTAGCACACTAGGCTCAACCCTTGTGGGAGCCCATTTAATCCACGTGCTAAAATGAAAGATAAAACTCACAAGCCAAGGATTTGCAATGAAAAACAAGGGCACACAACCAAAACCTGAAAGACAACCAAAAAAGGCTCTAACATAGGCTCCAGTTGGGGATGTATGCCCCTCATGGGCATAGCAAGAATTCAGATCATTGGGAGAGCAGACCATAACAAAAAGCCAAAAATAGACCAGGAGCTAACCAGACAGGGTTAGAAAACACAACAAAAAGGAAGAGACCAGGAAACTAAATGCTAAAACTATTGTTCATGGAAAAAAGATATACCTCAGGTGAAGTACCCTCATGAATTGTCCACGAACAGGAAAATCAAGAGTCACTTGATTCATTCCTTTGTTTCATCTGATGACACTAGGCCACCAAATGAAAAATGAGAGCCAACTTTTACGTCTGTCAAAAACTTTATTCTCTATTACCTTCCATAGACAAAAACTGATAACACTATCATGAACTGTCCACAAACTAGCTTGGTCACTAGCCAGTCCCATTGAAATACTGTGCTTTCCAATGCCACCAGTTACATTGTCAAACTGCAACATGTAATCTGATACTAACTGTAGATTATAATCTTTGTGGCATATCTCCCTGGACAATTCATGGTTATGTTTTACTGAATGCTCATTTGCTTGGACTGGGAAATAAAAACATTCATAATCCACTTGATTCTTGACATCACAAAATTTATCCTCAAAATTAGTCTGTATATCAAACTGAAAGCTCTGATAAACAACTTCTTCCATGACATGCAAATCATCTCTGCACATGCCGAAGGAAAAAGGTTCATATTCAAGAGTATCTATGCATTGGTTACTGCAACATGGGCACATCTTCTTCATCCTAGGTTCAATGGTATGCACTGATTCATCTTTCACATCTACACTCAACTCAAAGTCAAACACCCCAAGTGAGGGCTTGAATAAATCAACATCAACAGGGATAGCAGGGAGGCAACCAAGTATCCCTTCAGTGTCAACACAACTTTCATCATGTTCAGCAGGAGGAGGAGGCACATCACTAAAGTCATGATGGCTTCGACTTCTACTCATGCTTCCTCTTTTTACTTGCACCTATTCCTCATCATGCTGGTGGTGAGAATGATCAGAGAGTTCTGATTCATCCACACCTGTTGTCCAACTGTCATTATCTTCTGAACATGAGGTATGATCACCTTCTGTATCATAAGCTTGCTCAATAGCAAACAATTCTGGTTCAGAAGCATAAACTGATCCCTCATTGGAATCAACATCATCATCCATGTGAAAAGATTCATGCCTAGGCTCATTCAAGTCATCAAAAAGAAACTGCACTTTGTCATACACAACATGATCAGCTGGTTCATCATCACAGATAGAACTAGACTCACTTGTATCATACCTTGCTTCTTGAAGGTCATCATCAGTGTCAAGGTCGATAGGAGTTTCCCACAACAATCGAGGGTTGTTGTGTGCATACCTCTAGTATTCTGTGGTCAATAAATCTGACATTTGCTCAATGCTCAATGGATCACTGCTTTGATCCATCTTCTCGACCACATCCTCTACTTGACCTTCACCAGAACTAGATGTAACACCAAACATCAAACCAGGATATCCCAAGATATCTTCAAAAAGATAATCCTCATGAGAGTGGAAATCCACATCTTCACAGTCAAACCTGATATCCACCAGAGCACTCCCTGAATCAGCAACTTCATTTGTCTTCTCATGAAGACTTGTGTCAAGACTGCACACATTTGTGCACCTGAACTGCTCAACTATCTCATCACATTGCTGATCACACTTCCCTTCTCCAAAGGGCCAGTTTAACTGATGCTCCTCTTCAGGTTCTTGGCTTGAGAGACTCAAATTCTGATCATCTGCTTGGGGCACCACCTCTGCAAGTTGTTCAAAAACAACTTCCTCATCATCTGATGAAGCAACACCTCCAGTCTCAATTTTCTCAACTATGCATCTATCTGAAGAAGACTGATCATCCATTTGTACAGAGTTGTTATCTTTATCAGCATGGGTGCTAACAAATGAAGACAACAGGCTCTATATATATTCATTTCTCTTCTTTTCCAGACTGTCTAGGACTGTGTAGGCCATCTGCATGATCAATATCTTGAATTCTTTCAATAATGCACTAGATCCTTCTTCATAAGCTTCAAAATACATGTGGATACAACATGGAGTGCTAGGTCTGAAATTCTCTGGGATTAGTGACAAGGCAGTAGCAAATCTATGACTGAAATCAACACTTGACTCCTCATCTTGTTTCTTAATTTGCCTTAACCTTTTGACCAGGTCTAAAGGATCTCTTGCAAATTGTTCTCTATAAGCAGCCACTAATTCATCCCAACAAGGAAAAGATGTATCAGGGAAACTCAAATACCAGTCCCGAGCTCTAGCTTCCAGGGATCTGACAAAAAATCTCATCCATGCATCCTGATACTTAAAAGAATGTTTCTCCATGAAACTGGAGAAACTCTCGACATGTGCATCTCCTCCACAAACATTATATCCATGAAATCTAGGCATCTCTTTATATACCTGAGCTAACATACATTCAACTTTGTAATCAACCCATGACAAATCTAACTGAGCATACAATGGGTCAGAAGAATTAACAACTGGTGTGACAACCTGACAAGTAGATACAGTTTGACTGTCTCTAAGCCGTTGAAAAATTAGATGTCTCTCATCCATTTCTCTGAGACCTCTTTCAAATACAACCTTCCATTCAGGCCTTATCTTGGTCTTGTGTGTCCTTGAGTCTTTATCAGACTTAGGAAACCTTTTGACAATCTTTTTTATGGCTTGGTGCTCCATAGATATTACAAATCAAGGCTCACTGACTGTGCATAATTACAACAATAACTAGCATATGACAAAACAAGTGGATGACCACCCTTAGGGTGTATAAATACATTCTCATCATCCACACAAATTGAGACTTGAGCACTAGACACAATCTTACAATGGAACTACAACTATATTCAATAGATCCAGCAAATGGAAATGTGCTAACACCATTTACTACCTTTCCCTCTGGTAGTGCTGAATCACTAAATAGGGAAACACATTATTACTTTCTCAAATGTTCAAAAACATGAAGAATACCTAGAAACGTTGCAGCTCTGGAACATTCTTCAAATCTTCAATGGGTTTACCTTGACAGAGTCGCCACCTCTTTGCAGAGGACAAAACTTCAAATGATATGAAGTTCACTTACATATAAGTCCTTCTTTGAGCTCGTTCCACCAACAGAGCACCATAAATATTTCAGGCTGACTGCAACAAAACTTTCTCTAGGCCTGAGATTCTTCAAACTTTGAACAACACCAACATGGCATATAAGGATATGACTCTATTGCATAGTGATATGACCCGTTTCTGGATTCTTCGAGATATTTGACAAGAGGGGGAGGCACACCATAAAAGCTATGATGGCTTCAACTTCTACTCTTGTTTTCTCTTCTTTTTATATCTCCCCAGCAGAGTCGCCATCTTGTTGGGGTTTTTTTTAATGGAGCAACCAGGTTGGTCTCCTATTCTACCTATGGAGTAGCCAACTCCAATCAAGGGCAACTTAGAGGACCTGGACCAATTGACAAGATTCAGTTAAAGACTAAGATCTTCTGCTCTTTAGGCTCTGCAGAACCAGGGCGGGTTTACCCACACAATGCCTTAAAGAAGACTAGACATTACTTTTTATAGTAGATGACTCCTGATGCCAAGTATTGAGAACCTCAAATATGGATTTGATTCTCAGTAACACAGTACTTGCAGCAACCAGGAGGTAGGGCAAGACATCAAACAAGACTGATTAAATAAAATGAATGTTCTTAAGCAAGATAACTGAAACCCTAAAGACAAATAGCATATATCAGATCAGTGCCATATCCATTGGGCTAGGAGTGAAGACAATCTGCAAACAGAAGGAATGATTACTTGGACAAATAAAGCCTATTTGAAATTAACCTTATTAATCCCACAACTAATGATCAGATCTCAAAGACTACTTATCAAATCTTTCAATCATACATATAAATTTCTGAGATGATGAAAGCAATTTAACCTGTTCCTTGAACAAGGGCTATTATCAAAACAAACAATGCAAGAGAGTATTACAAAGGCTAATGGAATAATCCTTGATCATTTTCATTAACAATTCAAATGTACAATCCAAAGGAGAGACTCAAAGACCTAAACAAATACATTTGGGTTCTGGTATGCATCCAAGAACCTTACAATTTATAGACTGTAACCTGAGACCTAAAAATTTGGTAAAAACCTGACTCTGTGACTTAGTGCTCTTTTTGTTCTTATTTCAGTATCTGGCCGAAGACCTTTACAAATGATTCATAAATTCCTTTTAAACAGTCCAGGGATCACCATCCAGCTTAGAGCCACATCAACACGCCACGTCAGACCCCAACTGCATTGTGACCAATCAAAACACTTGCTGTGACCTTCAACAACTTCTCAGGTCTTATAAATGCCACTGGTCGGGTTGCTGTAGGAAAGACATTCCTGCATGAATGAAGCCAGGAAATCAATGTCAAATACGCCACTGAATCCAAGCGCCCATACTCGAGCCATGCCGTCCTTTCCTAGAGCCATCGCCATGAATGCTAGTTCAGTGGAACCAGTGACCCTCTCATCTGCCACCATGAATGCTCCAAGTCTTCTATTTTTCGCGCGCAAACATCTTTGAAACCATGACTGCGCGCATGTTTGAATCTCCGCCGTCGATCACTGAGATTGGATGGATGTCATTTAAATATCATCAGCCATTGAGGCAGGCAACCACCATCAGCAAGACAAAGCGGTGTCGGGAGGACCACAAGCCGAGAATCTTATGTTACATCGAGTGCTCATCATAGTCGGAAAGAGGCAACCGGGTCGGCGGAACATCCCAGCGAAGTCCGCAAAGGATATCGAGTGCACCATAGAGTTGGGGAGAGATGGCCGGGTCAGCTAGACATCATGGCGAAGATCTATGTGTTTGATCGAGAAGTCAAGTCGGTGAGACTGGGCGCACATCGGCATGAGATTTCAACTTAGAATAATGCCCCATCGATGAGAGAAAGCTCACTCGATAGGAGGTCATGGCGACACCTGAATAGAGACACTATCGGCAAGAGAAGATGGACTCGGGAAGACATCATACAGAGTCAAAATGCTTCATCGAAATGCATTTCCTTTATGTACTATCCATTCACCAAGACAAGGGCATATCCCTTACCGAAGCAATCCTTTCACTTTGTTCACAGTCGCTATAGTCACCTACCATCGGTGAGACACTATAGAGATTTCACCAAGCTTCATCGAAGACATCATTTCAAGTCGCTGTGACTTATAACATCTCCCGCCGACGAATTCACTTGCCAAATGTATGTCACTGTAGCACACAATCCTCGGTGAGAGGTTATGTAGACATTACATTGTTATACTGAGAAGACCTTCATACACCTGTTTTCCGAGAGAATTTAGGACCTCCATTGAAAGCCACATATTGAATCGTTATCGGTAAGACCCGACCCCATCGCCATGACCACACACCAAAATAAAAAATCTCGCCGAAGCACTAAATCGTCCATCACTGGTCGGTGTAACAAGATGACACCGCCGAGACCTCACCCTGAACGGACGCCAACATACCGAAGGGAAAATTCAGTCGGTGAGACATGAAGGGGGCGGGGAGACATCTCCCCGACACAACTAACACCGGCCGAGAAAAGAAGACCTTGGGGAGACAGATAAGAGTCACTGAGACATCAGAAACTCGGCAAGAGGCTAGCCTGATAGCCAGAAGATACACTGATAAGGGTTCCCGCCGTCGCCACAACAAGAGGAATGTCTCGCTGACAACCTGCAACAAAGAATAGTGGAACATACACAGGTTGGGGAGACAATTGGGTACCTATGCCGACATGAACTAGAATGAAAAATATGCATGACACAATGGATTCAAATGGATCACATGACATAATATGAGCGAGGAAATATGAGGAAGGGACAATATGCTAATGACAAGGGCCCAATTTGAACACTCATGGATGCAATTGACTATGAAAATTTGCAAAATTTTACAGTTCTAATAGAACCAGAGGGAGAAACACCCACCAGAAGTGAATTCAAACACGCTGAGCTCAACCCTTGTGGGAGCCCACTTATCCCACGTGCCAAAATGAGAAACACCCCATAGCTAAAATTTTATCATGAAAAACCAGAGTACACAACTAGACAATGAGAAAACCAGAAATGGCACTAACAATATAAATGATGATGATTTAATAGGTAATTAATGCAAGGGTATCAAAATAGGTCCAAATTAGGCAAGGAATTGTACTATCTCCAAGAATGGAGTTTGATTTATGTTTCCATATTTAGCCCCCACTTTAGCGCCCATATGACTTTATGTTCATATGCAAGCTAAACGACTCTAAACAATACACTTTATTTTATAATTTAAGGATACTCATATGGGAGAATGAAGCCCACACTATAGATATATGAAAAATCACAATGTTAGGAATCGCATCCTACAACACGAATTTGTTAGTTGTTTGAAAAAATTCTCTTATCTAACTTCTTCTACAAATCAAATTTTAGGATAGATATATGCCAACCTTGTTTCCACTTGCTTTACAAAGGCATAATCAAGGTAGCATTCTAACCACATCGAATAAGGTAGGTCATATTATAGGGTATTTAAAAGTAGCATATCAGATGATGATAGAAATTTGATGAGAACAGGAGTAGAAATATGATTCCAATGCAACAAACAATGTAAAAAATGGAGCTTTCTAACTCTTGTTATGTTGATTTAAATAAAAACCACTTTTTAACCCTAATATAGTAAAAACCCTAATTTTAACTTATATAAGAGAAAAAAAGTGAAGTAAATTCTAACTATTTTTTCATTTACCTTCTTGTAGCTTGAGTGTGGTGAAGAGTTAGTGAAGATGCCCAACCTACGAGACTACAAGCCTGTGAAACTGAACATCATTCAAGATCAGGTGGCCCACAACAATCATTATCATCAGATGAGTTGATTTTTTTGTCTTATATTTGTCCTTACAAATTTATTTTATGATTTATACATATTTCTAGGTTAATTTTGGTCCTTGGAAAAGAGTTCGCAAAAAATCCCTTTTTTTTGCAAAGTGTCCCCTTTTTTCGCAAAGTGTCCCTTTTGTTCACGAAGTGTCCCAATTTTTCAAAAAGTATCTTGTTTCTTCACAAAGTGTCCCAAAAGGGGTTTAAAGTGTCTAGGACCTTTAGGAGAGTACACTAGAACAAATTTAGTACACTTTTCTTATTTTTGATGTAAGGATTTAAAATTTTAGAATGCTTATAGGACCCTTTTTTTTTTTGTTAAATTCCTACCCATTCGCGACAACATCTAGGTAGTAGAAAAATTAGCCACCTCTAAGACCTAGTATCCACTCTTTTAGTAGAGCAGAAAAATATCCTACATTCTACAAGATTATACTAGGCATACCTCATGCCCCCCATGAGGTACCACAATCCTATGTTGATGGCATTAGAAGAGCGATGGAATGCAAACACATGCACATTTCATCTTCCTACTAGCAAGATGACCATTACACTAGAGGACATACATGACATATTTTGAGTTCCAATTTTGGGTGAGAGAGTATGTTTCCTAGACAAGCAGTCATTCTAGGAGATGAAATATGACATGTAGTACTACCTTGGAGGTCCAACACATGATGGTATGGTGAGGCAATGAATCAATATAGCGATGTTGCTATAAACATGCCCCACTAGTTGTGTGGATTCTAATGTTCATAGTAGCACTAGTCTCATCCCTATGGTTGAGGAGCACACTTAGAGTGAGGAATAGTACACATGATTCGAGGGATGGAAGAGCATAGGAATAAGAACTCCTTGGGTCACAACATCCTAGCACATTTATACTATGATCTTGGATGGTTTTCATTTTGGAAGGTCGAAAGTATGGTACACTATATGTTGTTGTAGGTGTGGTTCCTAGAGCATATCATGTGCACTAGTATAATAGGATTTCCATGTACAATAGCCCTAGGGTATCCTCGAGCCTTCAACTACCCATTGCAGTGACTATGGTAGTATGGTGACTTGCATTTTTGGAGAGTTTGATTCAACCAAATGGATGAGGATGAGATCCGATGGAGACCTTACCAGCTTGTGCTATAGTGGCCAAATGAGACTCAAAAGATGAGGAGATTGTAGATGGATAGGTTCTTGAGAGGAAGACATGATTCCATAGTACAACCTTTCTACTATGATCACGTCATGTGACAGTTTGGGCAGGTTTAGATAGCACCTAGGGCATGACCCTGTTTTAGGAGATTAGTATGAAGTGCTTGGAGACCCAATGATTCTAGAAAGTTCTGTACCGAGGATGTCATCTGCATTGAATCTAAGTACTTCAATCACAATATGCCTCTAGTCTTAGATATTGATGACATCAATACCATAGATGCCTACGAGGAGTGGTGGGAAGTATAGAGAATGGCTCCCATATTCTTGATGGATGATCCAATAGATCATGTAGGGCCACTCCTAGATTAGGGAGATGAGGGGGAGGGTAGGGATGAGGAGACAAAATATAGGGCTACAAACATATTCACAAATTTGATAGATGAGGATTATGATGAGACTGTAGATCTTGACTATGATGGTCATGAGAAGGAGGAGTAGTCGATGGGTGAGGGAAGAAAGGTAGAAAATGAGGATCTAGTGGGACATGAGTGGAGAGATCCATCTCCCATCTATTACTAGATCATGATCAAAAACCACAACAAGCATCAATACTCATAGCCATGGAGAGGGTAGCACATCCTCCATGCCCCTACACATGATGAGGCTATCTTCACACAACTTTCCAAAGAGCTAGGTGATCATATTTTATTTATTTCCATGCTTTATGCTTATGCTTATGTTTTATGCTTTAATGTATACATATATTTCATGATGTGTACTGATTATATTTATAGTTTCTATCTTGCAAGATCTATGAGAGATATTCATGATCTCTATCATTAGGTTGTTGTGAATATAGTGCCCGCATTATCTGACAAGGAGGCCATTGATATAGACTATGTTCCCCCACCCATCATGGAGCATGATATTTATTTGTTCAAGCCATATGTCAGATTGTGGGTAGCATATGAGAGTCTTAAGAGGCATGCCTGCCGAGCTGAGGATTCCTAGGATCCACAATCATCTTAAACCCCAACTGAGTTTGAGAGACTACAGTCAGAGGTAGCTAGACTATAGGAAAAGAGATACCAACTAGTAGGGGAGCATCAGAAGGCCCTTGGATAGGTATGGGGATTACAATTTTCTCTTAGTGCACTCAGTGGCTCATGATCATGATTGCATACCATCATCTTCTGACAGTCTGCCTCTAGACAAACATGAGCACTAGATCCCAAGGGATCTAGTAGTCATAAACCTAATTTGTATTATATATTGATTACATGTACACAAAAATTTGATAGATATATATGAGCATTTGATGTTTTAATACTTATGTTTATGTGTTTAACATTAAATGAAATGTGATTGACTAATTAATCTACGTAAGATTATTTAATGAATGTCTTGATGATTTAACATGTTTTATGTGATCTAATTAAAAAAAATTCTAGTTTCTCTTATATGCAACATTGTGATGAAGTATGTTATCCTAAACTAAATACACTTATGATCTAATAAAAGAACATTGAATGCATATAAGGATCTAATCTAACATAACACATAGGATTATCTTGAATAGCATGAAACCTAAAGTAACCATCTAAAAATTAATTTAAATAATTTCCTTAGTATTCAAGACACACAAATAAATTTTTCTCAAGAATGAAGCAATGCGAGAGCACATAGATTGTCATCTACTAACTCTAACATCATTGCTTTATTATTCACCCTATTCAAGTTCATTAGAAATAGTACTCATATGCATGAAATTAATAGGTTATTTGAGAGGTGTGCCATCCATTTTTGTTAACGTGTATGCACCAAACCCATAGCTTACATTAATTATATAAGGTCCTAACCAATTAGGGCTGAATTTTCCTTTATTAGTCAAGTTGGCATTAACATTACATTGATTCTCACATAACACAAAATAAACTTTATTGAATACATGAGGGATGAAATTTTCATTATAGCTACATTGCCTTCTTTTAGAGTAAGCTTGAAAGTGCTCAAGAGCATTGATGCTCTATCTGTCTAGCATTTCAAGCTGATGTAGCCATTGTTCTTTGTAATTTTTGTCATAAATAAGTCCTTAAAGAGTGTTCCTTAAAGTAGGAATCTCTAACTCCATGGGTGTTATTACCTCAGTACCATAGATAAGATTATAAGTTGTATTCCCTATAGATAATGTAATACTCATGCACCAGGCCTATAATGCATATGTTATTGTGTGTGCTAGTACTTATTAGGTTTGTTAATAGTTTTCTTTAATATTTTTTCAATGGTTTTATTAGTTGATTCGACTTGACCATTAGATTTTAGATAGTATGGTATTGAAAAGCGATGTGTTATGTTAAATGTTTCCAAGAACTTCTTCATGTCATTATTCTTAAATGGTGTACCATTATTAGAAACTAATGTTGAAGGAAGTCCAAAGCACTCAATACTGTGTTCTAATATGAAAGAACATATCACATAAGTAGTTTTTAAATGAAGGAGAATCACTTCTACATAATTTCTAAAGTAATCTGTTGCAATGATTATGAATCTATGTCTAGTGGAGGAAGGTGGTGATATTTTTCCAATGATTTCCAAACCCGAAATTGCAAAGGGCTAGATAGGAACTTGAGCTCAAAATTCATAAGTAGGATCATGAATCAAATTGTCACGTGTTGGAAACAAAAGGGAAAACAATTGAGAGGGGCATGTATCAGTTGTCACCAAAATTATAGAAATTAAACTCAATCTCATATCTGATATATAAACATGAAGGCATAAACCATCATCACATCAAAAACACACATAACACCAAGATTTTTTGTGTAAACCTTATTAGGGGAAAAACCATGATGGAGGTTAATCCACAAGATTATACTCTATTAAAAGTATAAAAGAATTATAAATGTGGAATGCACATGCATTCAGGCACACTACCTAGATCTTACTACTCAGATACAAAAGGATTACTACCCAAAGGAATACACATTGTCTTACAGTCACATTCAGATTACATCCAGAAGATTTTGAACTAAGAAAATAGCATCTTCTAATGCCTGATTATAGTTCTGATTAAGCACATAAACACTTCTTCTGCTCACACTTTTTCACACTTTTCTTATGCCTTTGAAAGACTAGAACATTATTCTCACACAACACTCAACATACATTTCACACCATTTCCTTCAAATGGTCTAAGAAATCAATATTATATATATGTGACTAAGGATAACATCAACTATATGTCGACCCAACAAAATATAAAATGTGTACAAATTGTCAGCCCAAATCAATAAACAATTATCAATGTGCACCAAAAAAATGTCATCCAAAACATAGTAAGGACCCAAAAAAACATGTCTCAAACATGAAACAACTTAAATAATTATTCCTCAAAGATATGCAACATGCTACAATCACCCTATTAGCCAAGATCATGAAAAACATGAACTAAAAAAATAAAATCACTAATCATGAACACAATGATCAATACAAACCAACAAAAAAGATAGAGCATGATCTAGAAACATCCACAAGTATCATGAATTGGACCACATAAGCATCTACAACAACTCAAATTACTAGAATCACATCATCTTCTTTTAGAACATAGATACTCATAACTCAATCAAATCTTCATGTGAACCTCTAAAATTTCATGTGGATAAACTAGATATACTTGTCAACAAACCCTTTAATCCACAACCTCTTATCATCAATATACTAAGCTAGCAACTATGTTGAACTTCACTACACCACTGACAACCTGCAACTTATTTTATTACAATTTTCTCAATATCCTTGACATATACAACCTTAAAGACATTAATTCCAATAGTTTTGAAATCAATGAAAACCACATATCAGCAACATCTAACAACTCCCCATTTGGAATTGATGGAAACACATGATGTGAAAAACAACATCAACACAAATTTCTCTTAGCACTTTCTCCCTCTTAGATTTTGATTCTTTTCTCCTTAGTTCCTTCACAGTTTTTCACATGATTCTTCTCCCCCTTTTGAATCAATGAAAAAGGTACACATTATCTTTCTCCACACAAGCTCTAAACCACATTTCTAAACATCTAACTACTCCTCCTAAGTAGCATCCACCACAACATCAATCCAGATCACAAGATATGACTATGAAATCCATGGACTAATGCAATCCAATGCATCTTAATTCTAATTAGTAGGGGTAATAACCCCTATCTTCCATCTAAGATACTCAAAGTATCCTTTGGTAAGGGCTTGGTAAAGATATCTACAATTTGTTCCTTAGTGGGCATATACTCCAATTTGACTTCCTTTTCACTCACCTTCTCTCTCAAAATGTGAAAATTGATAGGTATATGCTTGGTTTTTGAATGCATCACCAGATTCTTAGAAATGTTAATTGCATGAATTATCATAGAATATAGTAATAGGTTCATCATACAAAAATTTTATATCTTTCAACATGTGCTTCATCCACAATACTTGAGTAGAATTTTTAGCAGAAGCAATGTATTCTGCCTCTGCAGTAGATAAAGAAATGGAATTCTTCTTCTTACTTAATCATGAAATCAACTTATTTTCAAGAAAAATGTTCCACCACTAGTACTCTTTCTATCATTCACATCTCCTACCAAATCAACATCACTAAAAGCACTCAAAATAATGCGATCTTCTCTAGTATACCATAGGTCAAAATCAATTGTCCCTTTCGAGTACCTAAAAAATCCTCTTCACAACTGTCATATGAGATTCCTTAGGATCAGCTTGAAATATTGCAAAAATGCATGGCATTCATGATATCAAGTCTAGTTTGAGTCAAATAGAGAAATCCACCAATCATGGATTTTTATCTAGTCTAATTTGTTTTAGGAGAATCATCATCTGGTGTTAACTTACATCTAGTCACCATAGGTGTACCAACTAGCTTTGAATATTCAATACCAAACTTCTTTAGCAATTCTTCCGCATACTTGGATGGAAATATAAAGATCCCTCTATCTAGCTAAGTAATTTTCAATCCCAAAAATAATTTCATTTTTCCAATCATAGACATCTCAAACTCACTCTGCATCTCATCAACAAACTTCATGCACAAAATATCATCTTCTCCAAAAATGATATCATCAAAAAAGACTTCAACAATAAATTTTTTATCATGATCAATCTTGAAACACAAATTAGTATCAATAGTACCTTTATTAAATCCAAACTTCAACAAATAATTTTCCAATTTGGCATACCATGCTCTTGGGGCTTGCTTAAGTCCATACAATGCTTTATTCAACTAGAAAAACATATCTCTCTAATCAGTTGATTGGAATCTATTAGGTTGCTCAATATACACTTCTAGTTCACCATTTTGAAATGCTAACTTGACACCCATCTAATAAACCATGAAATTTTTGTAACTAGCATAAGCAAGAAATAGTCTCACAGCTTCAATCCTAGCAACAAGAGAATTTTTTTCTTTAAATTCAATTCCTTCCATCTAAGAATATCCTTTACACACAAGTCTTTCTTTGTTTCTAACAACTTCACCTTTCTCATTTAGTTTCTTCTGAAAGATCCATTTAGTTCCAATTACATTTTTTTCCTTAGGTCTAGGAACAAGAATCCATGTATCATTCTTTTTGCTTTGTAGTAGTTCTTCTTTCATTTCTTCTACCCAATCTTCATCTTTTTATGCTTCATTGACACTATTAGGCTTAGTCTTTGAGATCAAATAGTATTCTTCTACAATTCTTCTCCTAGTTTGAACACCTTTGTTCTTATCACCAATAATCTAATCTTTTGAATGATTTAGTCTTATATAACTTGAATTCTTAAGGTGTTCTTGAACTTTAGGCTCTTGTGATCTCACTTTTTTACTTTCACTTGTTGGGTTATCATTTTGATTATCCCGAATCCTTATCCACAACTAGATACAACTGCATGTCTTCATCAACCTTGACATTAACACTTTCAATTAATTTCCTCAATCTCTTATTATAGTATTGGTAGGCTTTACTTTTAGTAGAATAACCAAGAAAGAATTCTTCATCACTTCTAGCATCAAACTTTCTTATATCTTCATCTCTTTTGATATAGAATTTACTCCCATATATTTTGAATTATCTAACAATAGGCTTATGACCATACCATAGATCATAAGGAATCTTACTAGTATCACCTTTGACATGTACCTGATTGAGAGTGTAAATGGTAGTACTCATAGCTTCTCTCCAATAGATATGCAAAACATTTCCTTCCAACATCATAGTCCTAGCAACTTCTTGAATTGTCATGTTCTTCCTTTCCACAACTCCATTTTGTTGGAGGGTCCACAGGGTAGATAATTATCTCTTTATCACATGTTCTTCACAAAAATAATTAAACTAACCAAAAGTGAATTC
This sequence comes from Sequoia sempervirens, assembly GCA_007258455.2. Lineage (NCBI taxonomy): Eukaryota > Viridiplantae > Streptophyta > Pinopsida > Cupressales > Cupressaceae > Sequoia > Sequoia sempervirens. The sequence continues at coordinate 52,513,053 of VDFB02179234.1, forward strand.
ACCACCTCTATCTAATCTAAAACATTTAATCTTCAGGCCTATCTCTGTCTCAACCATAACCTTAAAAATCTTGAATTTCTCTAGAACTTCATATTTTTGTCTTAAGAAAGTAACCCACATCAATCTAGAATAATTATCAATAAGTAACATGAAATACTTGTATCCTTTTAAACTTATGAATCTAGAAGGACCACACAAGTCAGTATTCACAAGCTCCAACACTTCATTTGAACACTGTTATTTGCTCTGGAATGAAACTCTAGTTTACTTCCCTAACTAACATTCCTTGCATATAGTATTAGTAGGTTTTATCAACTTAGTAAGATCTCTCACTACTTGAGCAGAACTTATCTTGATAATATTATTAAAGTTTACATGAAAAATTCTCCTATGCCACAATCAACTTTCATCAACTTTAGCAATTAGACAACTTTTACTAGTAGGACTTAGGTGAAAGATATTACCTTCTTTTTTTGTACTAGATGTTATCACATTCTAAGAAATCCCCAATATTCTATACTTTCCATTCTTGAATTGAAGATTGTATTCCTTGTCAACCATCTATCCAACACTTAAGAGATTATGCTTCAAACCTTCCACATATAGAACATCATCAATATTATGCTTACCATCAAGAGAAATAGATCCTTTGACATAGATTACACCAGATTTTTCATCGCCAAATCTTACAACACCACCATCATACTTTTCCAAGCTCACAAATTTACTTTTATCACCTATTGAATGTGATGAGAGAATCCATTGTCAATCACCCATTCATCTTTCTCTTCAACTCTGGAAACTAGAGATTTCTCAACATTTGTCCAACTAGTAGATTCAATACATACTGGATCATTTCCTTGATATTAATAAAAACCCATTCATCCTCACTTAAATTCCCTTTATCAGATTCATCATCTATCACACCTTCATCAGTAGCATAATAACACTTTATTTGCAATATAGGCTTGTTAGGTCTTGGCTTAGGAACTCTTTCTAGACACCTTGAGGAAAAATGACCTATCTTATTGCAAGAAAAAAAAAATAATAGGAAATCTCCCTTTATACTTACCTTCTCCTCTGTCTTCCCTTTTGACAATAAGTGCTTCAAGATCATCTAGTTTTCTCTCTTCTTCTTCAATCTCTCTCATTTCCTACTCATACTTGGACATTTTTCTAGAAATTTGTCCTCAGTCATATCTCTTATCTTTTTCGGAGATAGTAGCTTTGAATGCAGATTATTTCTTAGGAAGAGATTCACCAAACTCACGTAATTCAAAAGCAATAAGTTTACCAATCAACATGTCTCTAGTTACATTTGTCACAATATAGATCTCTTCAATAATAGTAGCTTTGTGTTTGTATGCAGTAGGAAAGGATATGAGAACTTTAGTAGCAATATCTGATTCTTCCAATATTCCACCAACACATTTGAGACCACGCACAATTTTATTCAAGGTATGTGCAAGATCATCATGGAAAAAAC